>OW443340.2:17500000-18750000 GCA_937001555.2 Hypsopygia costalis | reverse complement strand
AAATTTATAACTAATAAATACTTATAAAAATTTTGTACGTTCTCCTAAGTAGTTACTGATCTTCATCATCAAAATTTTCAATGTTCGAATCTGTTATTGCATCCGTAACATCGACAAATTCAATGTTTTCTGTCTCTGAACCGTCACTTATAAAAAAAGGTTTAATATCCTCAATGATAACCGTGTTTTCATACTTCCTCAACACAGGTCTTATACTGGATATGTAAGGATCTGAAGATACAATAAGACGATTAAAAATGTCTTCATTTGTTGCTTAACGGCAAAATTTTCGTGTATTGTCCTCTCGGATTTTTCTGAAATCCTTATTTCTTGCTTCTGACGCTTCTTCTGACAGCTTTCCTGTAGGTATGATATTAAAATGTTTGATAATATTTGCGCCATGAATCAAAATTTTGTGAACACTGGCTGGCATGTGGTACCATCCATAAAGCTCTATATACATTTTAGCAGTTTGATGTGCAAAGTTAGCAAACATTTCAACAGTTATAGCCTCACCGCAAGCCAATACACGTAAGAGAATTGCAAATCGGTGGATTAACTGAGAATCTAATCCAGTGATAGCTGCGGTCTTCTCTGGATCAGCAAAAAATCTTCTGGCTGTGTTGCCATCGTTGGTCGTTCCATCACCTAAAACGATAAAATATAAAATATAATTATTACTATTATAAAATAGTTATATCATACTTCATTTTATACATTTTAAACCCCCCCCCCCCCCCCTCACCTCCGCATTTTAACAAACATTAAGGGTTTCGTTTTTCCTTTCAAGGACAACACCATGGGCATATAACAATTACATTAAAAATAGAAATAAAGTTTATCAACGCACCTTGCTTGACAATATCCACCAACAAACCCAAATCACGAAACTTTTGCTGTATGGTTTGTTTCCTTTTTCTCAGTGCTTCCTTGCTGCTTGTATCTCTGGCTTGCCACGTTTTGATATCAAGTCTGTATGCGATATGTAGTAAACATTCCATACACTTGATCCATGCATGAAGAGTAGACAAACCATACTGATAAATTTCGGTGGAAACAGATTTTCTGGAAAGAGATTAATAACATAAGTTTGACGAAAGTTACAGTAGCACCGTAGTTGATTGTAACTAATTCACTAATATATTACAACACTCACTTTGAGATTTTTTCCAAATCATTCATTTAAGAAGGAACTGCTTTGCAGATATCACATGTCTGAGTAGAAGTTTCTGAGATATGTGATGTTATTTTGCCGTCTATCATAGTCATAAGCATAGAGTGAGTCACTGTGCTATTTCCCATAATCGACGTCCTCAGTGCTGCAATCTCAGTTTCCACTGATTCCTTTTCTTCTATTAAATTTAATTTATTTTCATTTGCAAATTTGAAATATAGCCTGCAGAGTATGGTTGATGATGGTTTTGAGTTCTCATAAATCTTTTCTTAACCACAAATTAGTTGAAGAGGTACAAATGAGCACATAAACACGTTTGAATCATCTTCACCTTCCATGACCTGCTTGTAGTTACTTTGGGCTGATGCACTATCAAAACCCCATTTGCATATTAGTGTTAAATCTTTACCATCCAGCGAAGAAGCCAAACACGAGACTTTTATTAGTTATAAAATTTGTTTGTATTTATCTTTATTTTGTTTGTCGACTTTTTAGTACAGCCATTAGGTTTATTTATACTTTTTTCTAAAATTAATTATTTGTCTGAACAGTACAAGTGATTTTAGTGACAACAAAATGTCTATAAAGTTCCACCAAATGTCAACAAAACTTTTATGAGAAGTTATAAAATTTACTTGTATTCACCCCTATTTTCAATTTGTTCATGCCATCTCCAATGTATGTTTTTATTTATATTTTTTTTAGTTTAGTCATTAAGTTAAATTAATAACTATAATAATATAGTAAAACTTTATATTTATTCTGTCTCTATGTATTGCTGCATGTTTTTTTTATTAAAAGTAGATTTCCTATTCTTATCAATTATACCTATATTTAATATGACTTTTATGTATAATAATAGTCAAATAAAATATCTTATAACCACAGTTTTGGTGATTTCATTCAAACTTACCACAAATTTGGTACAACTGCGGAAAGCCAAACGCAGTAGATAGAATTATTAGTGGCCCAATCGAATCCCTTCATTGCAATCGCTTTATTCTGTCAGCCGTTCCATTGTCGTAATTACCTTGCATTTTGCTTAATATAGTGAAAATGACTTAAAAATTCATCATAATTTCACGTATTTTCTACTAGCAAACGGGCAGCTATCGGCATCTGACTTATGGCTCACGTGGATCGCCATAAATACCACGATACCTCATATCAGTAGCAGCTTTACAGTTCCATACAGTTTTGAGAAAAACGAATTTATGTGTGTGTTCCCATACAAGAAAAATACAAAATATTTTTTTTCTCGCACATTAAACATAGTATACCAATCATATTTTAATGATAAGCTAAGAGAAACAGATTCGATTTATTCCAATTTTTTTTTCAATAGTATTCTTACTTTCGGTTTCTATGAGTATGAAGCTCGATTTTCCGACCACTGTGCGCCGGTCCGCGCCGCTCCGTCTTACGAATTTTCGATCAGGCCACGTGTTTTTATCGTTTTTTACCCATCCCAAAAAGTGCGCAACGCCGCTAAAGAAGTTTTCAGTTTAAAATTCTGACATGTCAGCATGAGCGGAGGGAAGGGGTGCCAGGAGGTGCACTTGCATCCCCTTTTCATAGGCAATAACTCGCAACATGAATCCATCGACAACAAACGTATCGATATACATATTCAAATTCAAATATCCACGCGAATCAAATTTGACAATAACTTAATTGAAAAGAAAATGTATAATTATTATAAATAGTATTTTACTAGCGGCCCGTCCCGGCTTCGCACGGATGGACATAAGTTTTTTTTTTTTTTATATTTTCACCTATTATTTAGCAATAAATATAGCCTATGTTACTCAGGGTGAATGTAGCTTTCCCATGGTGAAAGAATTTTTGAAATCGGCATAGTAGTTTTTGAGTTCATTCATTATAAACATACACACACACAAAAATACAAATCATTCCTCTTTATAATAGTAGTGTAGATTATTAGTATGTAAGTAAATTCAGATGCACCTCCCTGAAAGTAAACCTGGCGGCGCCCTTGCATGTCAGTAATTTTTGTTCCTCTGTTAATTAGGAAAATTTGAATCTCTTAAGACTTTTTTTTATTTAAAAAGAAATATGTTTTCTTTTTATATGAAAAGAAAAGAGATAAGTATGTAGGTATAATTTCTATATTTCTATTTTCTACTATTTTTAAGAGTAAATATATCTAGAATACAAAATAACGATAACTGAAAAGCGAGGGACACTGTGCCAGCAATTCTCAATTGTTTAACATATTTTTCAACACACTTGGTACTCATAAAGTGGCTCTAATTTCACGGCAATTAAGTACATAATGACACCTATAATCAAACTGTGACTTTTTCATTGCTATTATTCACAAGTGAGTTATAAAGCTATTTTTAGGGTTCCGTACCCAAAGGGTAAAAAGGAATCCTACTAAGGCTCCGCTGTCCGTCCGTCCGTCTGTCACCAGGCTGTATCTCATGAACCGTGATAATTAGACAGTTGAAATTTTCACAGATGATGTATTTCTTTTGCCGCTATAACAACAAATACTAAAAAGACAGAATAAAGTAAATATTTAAGGGGGCTCCCATACAACAAACGTTGTTTCTTTGCTCGTAATTGATAACGGCAATAGGTAGACGCTTGAAATACTCACATAACATTTAGTTACATATTCACTTCAAAAATAAAACAAATATTTCAGGGGGGCTCCCATACAACAAACGTGATTTTTTTACCTTTTTTTGCTTGGTAATGGTACGGAACCCTTCGTGCACGAGTCCGACTCGCACTTGGCCGGTTTTATTTATTTTATTGGTTGAGTTGCTTTGTTCTTAAAAAAGTTTCGATACAAAAAAGATCGTGTTTAATAGTACAAATAAATTAATGTACCAATTGCTTGCTCATTTCATACATGAAAATTTCAACATGTATGTGTTTAATAAATAAAACTATAACTCAAATGTAACTTTTGTTTTCTCTGTAAAAAAGAAATATTTAAAAACCCCATTTTGTACGTGGCTAAAACGTTATCCGCGAAATCCAATTATAGAAACCTCATTCTTTTAGTCTATGGCCGATTGCCATGTTAGATGCGCGCGCATAGGAAAATCTGATTATTCTTTCCCGCTATAGCAAAAAAAAAAAAAATTCAGAACTCGTTTTATAGTTTTTTAGTATTATTTTCTTCACAAGTGTGTTGAAAAACGTCCTATGATACACGTGTGTATTGATGATTACCGTCCTCGGCTCTCTTAAGACCCTCGCCTAAAGGCTCGGGTCTCAATAGAGCCTCAGCGGTAATCACCAACATTACACACTTTTGTACCATAATGTACTATTATTGCACCCTGCATATTACGCAATCAACAATCTAATAATGGAATGTTCTGGAATGCTACTTGGGTCTTAAATGAGTACATATATACTTATATCTGTTCATACTTAGAGAGAAACACAGAATTCTGAATAGGATATGTTTTGTGAATGTCCTAATAAAGAGGTCAAGAACTATATTACTTACTCAATACAACTATGAAGACAGAACAATGATATTATCTTTGCTTTGCCTTAGTTGTTCCAATTCACGAAATATCACGAAAGTGAACTTTCGTGATATTTCGAATTGGAAACTGCTATTGTAACTTGTCAACTATCCAACCTACATACATATATATAACTCGGCTAATGACATCGACTTGATGAAAATTCTCATAGTTTTCTTCTGACAAATTTAAACTACGAAAAAAAAGATGTTACATAACAATGCTTTTCACCCATTGTTCATTCCATTTCGACAAAAATATTCTGACATTATTATGAATTCTTATTTTAAGTGGCAATATTTTTAAAACGTTATGACACCGCTTTCGAAGTGTGGGCAGGCGAGGTGTCCCAATTTGTCGAAGCTCGTGGACATTTTGGCTACTAGTCGTATTTACGTCACTGGAAGAAGGGCTATTCGTGTATTCGATCTAATAATAAAATCGAACTGCACTGTAGGTAGATTTATGGCCACTTGATTGCAGTATTATGAATTTGCGTTAGACCAACAAGTGGACTTGCACGAATACTAAATTTGAGACGCTGAGTGACGGCATCATGGATATTTAGTTATTTTGAATAAGAGCACATTTGACCTAACTTCGTATTTTGGGATTAGCTTTCAGCAGAAACTTCGTACGTATACCATATCCCATGAGATTTTTTTTTTATATAAGAGGCAAACGAGCATGTGGGTGACTTCATCAATCAATCGATTGATCACCAACGCTCATGGAGATTAGCAACACTAAGGGTATACTCCTTCCTTCCTTTCTTTCTTTTTATAAAAATCTTTTCCAATTTTACACACATAACCAGAAATCTTCTCACATAATAGCGCAGCCAATAATAATTCTCTTGAGGATTGTAGTGTTTCTGCGATTGAGAGAGGTCACCAGGAAGGAAGGAAGGAGTTACTGCGTTGGCAACGAGAGTGGCAGCGCGTGAGCGATATTTTATGTTGCGAGCGTTTGGTCATATTAGATATTAGTCTCCACTACAGGAGCACGACCCTATCGTCCGTCCCAGACAGAAGGAGGATTTGGCCTACACTCCCCACGCTGGCCAAACGGGTTGGGGAGGCCTGATCGATGTTTGGTAATGTAATTCCCTTAGTCGCCTTGTACGACATCCACGAGAAGAGACGAAGTGATACTATTCTAGTCTGCCGGAAACCACACGGCCATTTTATTTGGTTACAGCGTTTATATGGCTACGTTAATTAACCTCTTCACATCAGGCTGTGTGCTTGTTTGCCATCCGACGTAGGAAAAAAAACATAGTAGGTAATAAGTATGTAATGAATAATAAATAAACTGAAAATCAGAACTTATTTTAAAAAAAGCAGGAGTGTAATATTTTCGAGGTTCATTTGTCCTAATCAGGGCCATAAACACCATTTTGTAAAGTTTATTTATATTAATAGTGATGGTGAGTTTTAATATTATTACTAGGCATCAACCGATAGTCATGTTGGGATACTGGTCTCCCCTCTCAATCGAAGGGGTTCAGAGCATACTCCACCACGCTGCTCGACTGCGGGTTAGCGGAGGCAAGTGTTTTCAAGCCGCCCAAAAGCCACTGACTTGGCTTAACGACTGTCATCTAATGACAACGGCTGGGACCGACGGCTAAACATGCCCTCCGAAGCACGGAGGAGCTCGAGATAAATAAACCCATCCATGGACGGGCTACGGTCGACGTTGCTTAACTTGCGTGTTCGATTAGACTGACACGCGTAACGACGCCATCGAGCTCCTTACTATATCTTCAGTAGGTATATTATTCACTAAGATTTATTCACTAGAACACTAATAGACACTTCTAATTCAGCGAATTAGAAGACAAAACAGCCAACAAAACACAATACAAATGTAATTATCGTATGAATAAATCATGTAATAAATAATTCATCGACAAGTATTTAGTGCATCGCAACTGCACGTTCATGCACACATGACCTGCATAATAATCTTACACAATAAAACAAATAATGCACGTTTATGGAAATTCAACTTTCACCTCGCTCTTCGCAATAAGTTGCAGTTTTAGACTGAACGACATGACTTTCTTTCAGTTTCAAGTAATAGGTATCAGTAGCTGTTTGCATGTTCCAGTAGCTTATGTTATAATTCACTTTAGAGGTGATCGTTAAAAGTTATAACAACAAAATTATCATGTTATTCATGAAGCGTGATAGTTAGACAGTAGAAATTTTTACAGATGATGTATTTCTATTGCCGCTATAACAACAAACACTAAAAACCAGAATAAAATAAATATTTAAGGGGGCTCCTATACAACAAACGTGATTTTTTGCTCGCAATTGATAACGGCAATAGGTAGGCGTTTGAAATACTCACATAATATTTAGTTATGTATTCACTTTAAAAATAAATAATTAAATAAAAATAAAACAAATATTTAAGGGGGCTACCATACTACATACGTGATTTTTTTGCCTTTTTTATTGATAATGGTGCGGAACCCTTCGTGCGTGAGTCCGACTCGCACTTGGCCGGTTTTATTTTAAATCTGATTTGTATCTATGTTCAACAATTGGCTACTGGACAATGTTCTAGAATTATAAAAAAGAATTGTTTGTAAAACTTTATTGTATAAAGACATTTTACAAGTACAGCCCCCTTACCACCATCTCTTAATGCGATTCAATAACTGAATATAATGCTTATTCATACCAATGACTAAGCGACTCTATTTCATATCGACTATATTTCAATAAGAGATGGTGGTAAGGGGGCAGAATATCATAAATAAACAATGGCGGACTTATTCCAAATGATTTATCAATATCATTAAATGCACAAAAATAGAACCATCTGCGACCTTTAATTTTAATAACTTATGTCCTACTTGTTTTATGGTCGAATAAAGTTTGGTGGGAGAGTCGGAGTCCATTTTAAAAGGATGAAATTATTACCGTTGAAGAAACAATAAAAAATCCTATAACTTTTGTTACGACACTAGGCTATATAAACAGAATGTTTAAGATAGCTGTCGTACAAATATCTGATTTTATGCACACAAAATAGGAACTGTGACGTCACAACCTACTACAAGTAAAAGGAAAGGAAGAATAAGCTGCATTGGCAACGGGAGTGACGCCGCGCGAGCGATATTTCATTTAACGAGCGTTAAAATAACACTAGCCTTTTACATGGAGCATTTTCGGGAAAGTCCAACTTTATAATTTTTAAGTATCTTGAGAAGTTTTTGTGATATTGTAACTCTTTCACCTATATTTATATTATTAGTACAATTCCCAGTGAAACGCTTTATTACATAACTACATGTACACAGGATCTTATATTTATATAGACACTTATAACTTAGGTCACCTTTGCCACCAAAAGATTCGAGTCGCGACTGCCTACTTTCATCCGTACCGGAAGCATTTCGTCATATACTCGTACATATAGGAACTTATTTATAAATATATTTTTTCCTGCAAATTATTAATCATTTGTTATCTATCGTCATCTGCTTTGCAAATTAATAATTGTATTGCATTTTAATATCATAATTTATTATTTTAATATCTTGATTTAATTTAAATGTACCAATATTAAATGTAATAAATTTACTAAATCATGTTCTTGCAAAAGAAACAGAAAAAAAACATAGTCTGTTGGCCGTTATTATTGGATTAAAGTTTTGAAATAAAAATATAGAAAATAAACTTATTTATCTAATAGTCGTCGCCCATAGGTCGAAATTCGACCATAATATATATGCGTGTGTGTGTCAAATATATGGTAGTGTGTGTAAGGATTTTGTTATTGACTTAATGTATTTTTTACGCATAATAAAAAAAAAATATTAGCACTCTGCACTCCTTCTCTATATAAACTATGTGTTCGAAATTTCATACTCCTCCGTCCGCGCAATTTTCATAAAAAGGGGTGCATACAAAGTTTTTGCTTCACGTATTAATATAATGGTTCTCGCAGCAGACAGCAGAGTATATTTAAAGTTAGTTTACGAAGCAGTTGGATAATTAAGATAATTAGGCATTTAAAACCTTAGGTAAATTCTTAAATCTTCTTGTCCTTTATTCTCTGGTCGGTCGCTTTATTGTACTTACAGTATATATGTTACGGGTAATGCTAGAACCTAAAGTAAACCTAGGTTTACTCGGGTTTACTTAGTATTACCCAAGCTTTTTGGGTAAAGTCCGAATATTGAATCGAAATTAACTTGTATGCGGCGTTTACCCGTACCCACCTAGGTCTATCCAACACTGGCTGGGTAATGTTAGGTGTTGCGTCATTTTTGAACACGTGGCGGCATACATGAAACTCATTTAGCTGTTGGGCATGGAGGAAAACATCGAATGGAAAAAGAATGTAAAAAAGTATATAAAAATTTAACTCAAGAAGTAATAAAGTTATATTTACTATGCGAAGCATGTCAGAAAAAGTTGAAGTCAGCCAAAAAGAAGAGAAAAAAGGAGCTCGAGAAAATGTTGACTGAATTTTGTACCGAACCAGAATCTAGTGAAGAGCCCCAAGAATATTTAGAAGAGCCCCAAGAAACACAGAGTGACCGCTTACAGGAGATGATACAAGATGTTGAAACAGAAGTTTTAAATAGAAAAGAAAATTATATAGATGTTAAAGAGTTCTACAGGAAATAAGTACTGATGAGTTACTAGAACGTGAACGTTGTTACAGAAGAAACAAGACAAGAAATCATCGAAGGAGAATTGGCAAAAAATAAATACAAAATGGTGTGTATGCTTGTGCTTGGCCTTAAACATCTATGTTTAAGGCCAAGCATAAGTACACAAGAAATAAATTTCTGTAAAATTTACACTACTCAGCGAAATATAATTGATAATAGATTATCTGCACGGTTGTGTTTAGAAAATCAAGCAAAAAAAAATTACTTCTTGAGTTATATTTTTATATACTTTTTACATTCTTTTTCCATTCGATGTTTTCCTCCATGCCCAACAGCTAAATGAGTTTCATGTATGCCGCCACGTGTTCAAAAATGACGCAACACCTAACATTACCCAGCCAGTGTTGGATAGACCTAGGTGGGTACGGGTAAACGCCGCATACAAGTTAATTTCGATTCAATATTCGGACTTTACCCAAAAAGCTTGGGTAATACTAAGTAAACCCGAGTAAACCTAGGTTTACTTTAGGTTCTAGTATTACCCGTAACATATATATCTTACCTGTTATTTAGTTTATGTAATGTTTGTATATACTATAATTATATTTTATCTATGTATTGTTTATCTCAGGGGTTCTCAATATTTTTCAGCCCGCGGCGCAGTTTCAAATTTTGTATTTTGTTACGGCGGCGCCCTAACCTAGCCTAGCTATTTGAAAAAGATACAGTCGAAAGAAATAGGTACCAACAATAAAAGTAGTTAAGTAGGTACCTAAGTTCTTTACCGATGCGAGCGCTCAAAGAAGGCATAAATATAAATCCCGTAGATAAATATTTGTGGTTTCGGATAATGATAGAGGATCGACTCACGGCGCCGCAGCGCCCCTCTTTACTTTCTACGGTGCACCAAGGCGCCGCGGCGCACACTTTGGGAACCTCTGGTTTATATGATATGTATTATACACATATAATATAAATGTGCATGTGTATGTATTATACATAGTTTATGCGCCTCCTACTTGCTTTCTATCATTCTCGTTTACTCTACCCTAAGGCCTAAGGTTGTCTGGAAGAGATCGCTTAACGATAAGACCGCCTGTTCTACTTTTATAATCTTAATACCTCGGTAAAATCTTTTATTTGGTGCAATAAAGAATATTGTATTGTATTGTAAATTGTCGTAACAGAAGTAGGTATATATTTCATATATTTAATTATATTGTAAATACAGTGGCAAGCAGAAAGATGCACGATGACGTCTTTTAAAAGCCTTTTCATTCTCCGGGAAAAGGTAAAATTTATAAATAATGATCTGAAGAAGAAAAAAAACCGGACAAGTGCGAGTCGGACTCGCCCACCGAGGGTTCCGTAGGTACGTAGTATCATTATTAAATTTGATATTTTTCATTATAAATAAGAAATAATGCGTCGAAAAAAATAAATAAAATATATTTTGCAATGTGTACATCAAGCCCTTTCATATGATACCCCATTTGAACTAGTAGTTTCAATTTGAAATTTCGACACCCTATAAAAAATATAGACCCCCTATTTTTTTAGATCTATTTACAAATGTATAGTTTTTAGATTTATTCCTGTACTTGTAGTCTATAACGATGTTACTTGCCAAATTTCATAGTTCTAGGTCAACGGGAAGTACCCTATAGGTTTTGATTCCTTTGAGTGTGCCGAAATATGCGTTTTTTGCTGAATAAACGACCGTAACTTTTTTCTACGTAAACTTAGCAGTTTGATTTTTTTTTAACTTCATGGGACCGTAGACCTGTGTATACAGTTCAAATTTCAGCTTGATACCTCCACGCATTCTCGACATAGAAATGTTTGACAGACAGACAGACAGACAGACAGACAGACGGACAACAAAGTGATCTTATAAGGGTTCCGTTTTTCCTTTTGAGGTTCGGAACCCTAAAAAAGTAAAAGAAAAGTACTGTACTCACTTATTACTTTAAAATAAAATTAGTAATTAAGTATATACTATATAAAATAAATACTACCAAGGAAAATGCAACATTCAGCAGCCCTAAAGATACATTATAATAAGGGTGATGAGAATGGAGACATAAAAATATTCATGGACTGACTATATGATATCACATAGGCAGGGATTCATCCTCACACATTGGAGCAGAAATGGTCACGTAGTGCACGATTCTACTTCGAGTTATCAAGTTGTGGAATGAATTTCCTGTCAAGCTATTCCTGGGAAGATGG
Organism: Hypsopygia costalis; assembly: GCA_937001555.2. Taxonomy (NCBI): domain Eukaryota; kingdom Metazoa; phylum Arthropoda; class Insecta; order Lepidoptera; family Pyralidae; genus Hypsopygia; species Hypsopygia costalis. The sequence continues at coordinate 18,738,434 of OW443340.2, read as the reverse complement.
GCAAGGAGTATACAGTATGGGGTTCTTAAAAAAAAACCGTGCATGCGTAGTTAATTGATTAATTACTTATTACTGAATCAAGTAGGTACGTCACATAGACGTGTTGTAGTGAAGCGGACAATTTATTCATTAAATTATTATTATTATGATTGGTATTTGATGGCTATCAAGCTATTCCAAGGAGTATACAGTATGGGGTTCTTAAAAAAAAAACCGTGCATGCGTAGTTAATTGATTCATTACTTATTACTGAATCAAGTAGGTACGTCACATAGACGTGTTGTAGTGAAGCGGACAATTTATTCATTAAATTATTATTATTATGATTGGTATTTGATGGCTATCATTGACCGCAATAAGTGGAAATAACACAGGGCAAACTAATTGTAGCCAATGTTATATTTAAGTAAGATTATAAATAAAGTGTTCTGAAAATTGGCAATTTTTAATATGTAAGTAATTTTTAATAATACATAAATTATGCAATACTACCTTTGTTTTAATTTTCGCCTTCGGTTACTTATCTGTTTTGTTTACTGTAGATACATACTGGGGAAGAACCTCCATTACACAGAAGATGTCGTCAACTGACGGAGCATCGTGTAATATAATAATAACGTTATGCGTTTCAATAAGCATCACTATTAATAAATTAAATTAAATATTCATTTATTTCAGATTTGAGTATCCATATAAAACATTATCATTAGTATAGGTGGTATAGGTATGAATTAATTATTTAACATGTCAAAAAATATTATCAAAATTATATTAAAGTTGTGTCATTTCAATAAGTATATAGGTATATTATATATATAGCGTTGTATTAATAGCAAATTTATAAACTATGCGGTTGAGGTGATATATTTTCAAGGAGGATATAGGTCCAAACGTCAAAATGTTGATTTGTGGTTTGCCTTTGCCGACTGTAAGTGGTTTTCCTGTTTATGACAATTTTTGACAAACCAACATTTTTTGTTCAATGTTTTCAAATAAATCTAAGTTACTATTTTTTTAAATTTGATGTGGTTTCAACTTTGAAATATATCTATGAATATATAAGGTTATGGTCTATACATAGTCGTTTTAAATAAAAGGTCAAGGTAATAGTGGCTGTAGAAAGGCAACAACTAGCAAAAACAAAACTTCGCAGCACTACTACGCAAACTTTTTAAAGCGGATCTCCCGCCAAAATGCAAATTGATATGAAACGTAATGGCAACTCGGCTCAGTCGTCCAATCAGAACGGTTCGTGCCCTACGATCGCTCGCGCGCGCGCCTTGTTCTTTATCAAATCGAGATAATGACTCGGAACCGGCGGCGGCAAAACAATAACAAAATTACTTATTTATAACAATCCATAACTACACAGCGCGTAAAGCATTGCCGGCCTTCGTGCTGTGAGCGCATCGTGTCTGCATACGGTAAAAACACAATGTAAAATACGATAAATAAAATAACAAAACTTGAAGCAGTCCGGTTTAGTTTCTTCGCTTCTTTTAAAAATGAAGTAAAAAAGCGCGCTTTTTGGAATCATGAGCCATTGTACAAGGTTTGTGAAGTTATTTTTGTGTAAAATATTATTATTTTAAATGGTTAAAAGTAAATAAGTGACAGTTGTGTGTTATAAAAGTGATTGTGAATTTTAATGTGTGTACGAGCGACGAGTCGTCAACTTTCTTTTGTTGTGACTTAAGTTTTATAAAGTTTTGTAGAAAAAACGTTTTAGGTAAGTGACTTATTTAAATATAATAATATTTAAACTACTAGCTGCCCACTCCGGCTTTGCTCGGGTAGAAAGTGTTGTTTTATTTTCCTAGCAATTTTTTAACTCCGAACGTTCCGTCGAAAATATTAAAACAAAAATTAGCAGAATTGGTCGAGCTGTTCTTAAGTTTTGCACTTAACAACATATTTTTTTATTTATAGATATTGTAGGTACTTTGTCAATAAATGTATCACGGAGAATACTCTGATCGTTCTATTTATCCTATATTATATGGGTCTTGTAAGAAAGTTTTTGATGGATAACATAAGTTTTAAATTTCTGTACATATCTACATAATATTAAATAAATACATCTACATTACCTAATTACATTATACAATACATTACAATAAAATAAAAGCAAAACTAATCTAATAAACCACTGCTTGTAGGCAAAGTTCTTTGGGTATTATTATTATTTTCTATTTAATAATTTTATGTTGCATTTACTGTATTTTATTAAACTAACTATCTACATTATGTTTTGTCTGAACTGATTAATCGGTCGGAACAAAATGGATAGCATTATCATTTCAGAATACAATCTAATGTTGATACCTATATATAATTGAAAACAAAGATTGAAATTAAAGAAAAAAATAACCTACTAAATAAATGTAAAATGTAATGGGTATTTAAGTCATTAAGTATAGCTTTATCCGATTTTGAGGTGTAAGTAGCTTACTATCATCTTTGAGCCAAAGACAATCTTACCTGCACGTAGTGCACCCTGCTGATTAGATTAAAGAGCTTCTGACAAAAGAGAACTCCGCTAAATCTCAGTTGAGCAGCGTGGTAGAGTACACTCATAACCCATTCGATTGAGGCGAGACTTGTATCCCAGCAGTGGGATGAATTGATGCAGACAAAAGAACGAAGAGAGGTAGGGTACAGATTGGGGAAGTACCTACATTTCACAGAAAACCTAATAGCAATTTCCTAGAAGTCTAGAGGATTGTTCTATTCATGCGAGTGAGTGAGGTTACCAGGAAGGAATGAGTTGTTGCGATGGCAGCGGTGTGGTTGTGCGCTAGAGATACGTTCTGTTGCATTAGTATTTGGGCTACAGTCACCACTTTTCATCAGGTGACCCGTATGCTTGTCTGTCATTTGTGTTAATAAGAAAATGTCTTATACAAAACACCCAGACCAAGACAAACAGATATGTTCATACATACAAAGTCGAATCAGAGTAGACATTGCTAGTCATTCGACCACCGGGATCTCCATTTTTAATTTAAAATCGTTTTTAAAATTTCAGAAAACATTTTTGGGGTGTAAGTGGTTCATCAAGATCTTTGAACCAAAGCCAACTTCACCTGCACGTGGTGCACCCTGCTGACTGACAAACGAAGCTCTGGCGAAAAGAGAGGTAGGGAGCGTAATTGTAAGCTACCCGACTGGGGAATGTACCTCCACCTCACAAAATACCGCAGCCAAATAACAATTCCCATGAGGGTTGTTGTGTTCCTGCGAGTGAGTGAGGTCACCAGAAAGAGGGGAGGGAGATGCTGCGTTGGCAGCGTGGGTGGCGGCGCGCGACCAATATTTTATGTTGCAAGCGTTAATATGGCTACGGTAACCGCTTCACATCAGGCGGGCCGTATGCTTGTCTGCCACTCGACGTAGTATAAAAAAAAAAAAAAAAAAAAAACATTTCTTAACAGATGCCTATGTCATAATATAAATAAATAAATATTTCTAGACAATTTACACAGCGCCTTCTAGTCCCAAATATAATAATAATAAGCGCAAAGCTTGTACTATGGGCAGTAGACAACTGATAAATGTACTTAAATACATTTTTTTTTGTAAATACATACTTTTATATACATAGAAAACACTCAGGCCAAGACAAGACATGTTCATGCACATAAATGTTTGTCTTGTGCTTGTGATCGAACCCGCGACTTCGGAGTCAAAGTAGCTATTGCTAGCCATTCGACCACCGGGCTCGTCAACCTACATGTCAAATTTCAACCCGATCCGTCCAAGTGGTTAGAGCTGTGCGTTGATAGCTCAGTCAGTAATGATTGCCTATTATAAATACACAGAGAGACAAATGTTTTGCCGCTAAAAAAAACACTGTATCTACAATATGTATTATTCGACGACTGTATAACATAGTAGGTATATAATATTCATTAGACATTGTTGGTAGGTGCCTAAATGATGAATGAATCGGTAATTAAAAATAGGCCAAGGTTCCGATAACGCAAGACACATTGATATATTATTAAATTGATAGCATTGGAGAGCAGACTTAACTGGTGGGGTAAAGATAACCTAATCTACTTACAGAACCAATGTAAAGCCGGTCTTGTACAACCAGAATCCGTCACGGAATTCAGAAATCGAATGTGTGTGAGTTCGCTCCATGTGTGCAAAGAACTCAGATTATGGATCAGTGGCCCTATCGCCAAAGGTGAAGCCGCATATTTTTGGAAACAAAAAATCTACCATCGGATTTTTTGTTTCCAAAAAATTTATTGACAAGTATTTTCAGCGTAGAGCTCTAGGGTTTCTACCAGCTAAGCTAAACATCAACAATCTAAGCAGTAATTTGATTTTTGCATTAAAAAAAATCGATGGTAATCGACTTCAGCTTCGACGGTAGGTCGTGTTATGATTTGCATATTGCAGTTTTGATTGCATGTCAGCGTCATTTTTAAACTACTTAAAATACATCAATTCTAGATATAGAACTTATTCGGAACTTATTGTAGTTATTAAAACGACTTTGTCCAACTTGGATAAGCAAAAAAAATGATAAATATTATATATGACATTTTGATTGTACATGACATTGTTTCAATTAACAGCGCTTCAAATTCTTTTATGCATAACGATTGACATTTGCACCATTGTCGCACTGTGAAATGTGAGAAACCGGAAATATTTTGTCATTTGAAAGACCTGGTGTATGTATAGCATTTATAGCAAAATAAAGATATTTGTTGATTCAATATTTGAAAAAATCAGCATCAGAACTGGTTAAATTTGTATGGCATTCGGTGCGTCCTGAATTAAGATTCTTAATTACGTTTCTGAATTCCGTGACGGATTCCGGTCGTGTAATGCGGGCCTTACTTATAGAAATGATAGACTTTTAATCGGGGTACCTACTCAAAAATAAATTACGTGATGGAAATATTATAATAGAAAAATATAAAAGTTAGTTGCCCTTATCTGCGGTTTCATTGGCGTACGAAGCATTTATTGCTTTTTTTATAATATAAATAAACACAATATCACATAAAGATATATCTGAATTGGACGTCACCTACATTAACTCACACTCACTATTGCTTTCGATTTTAAATGCGCATTATTTTAACTAAAGTGGTCGACATAGCCCTCAAAATCAACAAGTTATTATAAGTACTTAACTTATTATAAGTACTGACAAATCCTTAACGGAAGTGGGCATTCCGTTTATTCATACGTCAGCAATAGGTAACTACTTGCATTCTTTGTAGATGGTTATAGAAGCATCTGTGAAAGCACAATATATAAATTGATAGTAATTATGGAGATAAGAAAGTATGAGTGATGCTAATTAGGACCTACAGTGAAGTTCGCAAACGAATAGGTAGAAAGTTATGGCGATTACATAATTATGCTAACTAGCGCATTAATATACCTACCTAGTTCACAAACGAATAAAAAAAGGAAAGTTATCAAACGTAAAGATCGACGATAGATTAAATAATAATCTGTAGTAACCATTTGATCATCCCGCCTAGCAATATTTAATCGGGCATGCAAACTTTAAAGCCAAACTATTTTCTTTTAAACTTGTATCGACCCTGTTTAACGGAAAATTATGAATTCCTTCCCGTAGACCTCATTTACTCGTAGGAACACAATAACCCTCAAGGGAATTGTTATTTGACTGCGGTATTCGTATTTCCCCAGGCAGACAGCTTATAAATACGCTGAGCCGCCCTACCTCTCTTTCACTAGAGCCTCGTTTGTCAGTCAGCTGGGTGCACCACGTGCAGGTGAGGTTGGCTTTGGCTCAAAGATGGTGATGAACTACTTACACACGTAAATTCCATATCGATTGCGAACTGCGGATTGGGAACCCTTTCGACTGAGGGGAGGCCCATATCCCAGCAGTGGGATGAACAAGGAGAATGGTTAGCAAAGGCTACTTTGAACTTAACTAAATTCAATAACTTTTCTCCAGGAATTTCTATGAATCATATCAAAAAGACATATATGATGATTTTTTTATAGATACTTAGTCAATCTTAGAAATATAAAAAAACCGGACTAGTGCGAGTCGGACTCGCCCACCGAGGGTTCCGTAGGTACGTAGTATCATTATTAAATTTGATATTTTTCATTATAAATAAGAAATAATGCGTCGAAAAAAATAAATAAAATATATTTTGCAATGTGTACATCAAGCCCTTTCATATGATACCCCATTTGAACTAGTAGTTTCAATTTGAAATTTCGACACCCTATAAAAAATATAGACCCCCTATTTTTTTAGATCTATTTACAAATGTATAGTTTTGAGATTTATTCCTGTACTTGTAGTATATAACGATGTTACTTGCCAAATTTCATAGTTCTAGGTCAACGGGAAGTACCCTATAGGTTTTGATTCCTTTGAGTGTGTCGAAATATGCGTTTTTTGCTGAATAAACGGCCGTAACTTTTTTCTACGTAAACTTAGCAATTTGATTTTTTTTTAACTTCATGGGACCGTAGACCTGTGTATACAGTTCAAATTTCAGCTTGATACCTCCACGCATTCTCGACATAGAAATGTTTGACAGACAGACAGACAGACAGACAGACAGACAGACAGACAGACAGACGGACAACAAAGTGATCTTATAAGGGTTCCGTTTTTCCTTTTGAGGTTCGGAACCCTAAAAATCTAATAATTATAGTACTAAATAAGTCACAGTACAACGTAAGTTTAGCTCTAAACAAGAGTATTAAGTAATTAAATAAGGTAATCTGTCTATATTTCTCTTTCTGGCTCTATGTACGAGTATACGCTTGTTTGCGCAAAATTTACTGTCAACTACAATAACTATATAATAATCATTATCATTTTTTTTATTAAGGAAACTTTATTATAATAATAAAGTTTCCTTATTAATAGCATTAATAAACTATTTAATACTTATATGTATATCATGCTGATGTGTAATATTCAAACCGCATTATGGACTCGCAAATATTTAAAATGTTCGTTCGAGGTTTTACTTCACAGCCGGAAACTTTGCATTTTATTGATATCATTATCCTTCTAATTGTAGTTTTGTTATAAGTATTTTGTTCTCTATTTATTAACATTTTTTAATAATCTCTGATTTCAATATATAAACCATAATCGTAAACAGAATAGCGACAGATATCACATTACATGCATACATTATTATATTTAACAAAATAAATGCAAGATTAGGATTATTCATGAACTAAAAAAATTGCATGATTCGTAATTGAAATTGACTACATATACTTACTCGTATGTACTTACCTAAATATACCAAATTTATGCCATATTACATTCGTAGAAAATGAACGATAAAGATAAAGAATCAAAGCAAGTAAAAATATTTAGTATAATAGAGAAAATAAACTTATTACAATAAAATGATGCTAGTTATTTATTTGCTCAAGATTATGAACGTTTTGAATTTTAAATGTTATAATTTCCTAACTTCTATAAAATTTAACTAGTCATAAAAGAACTAAATTTAGTATACCTAATTAATTACTTTCTGAAAAGTTCGTGCACATTAATATATGTTGATCATTTTTTTTATTTTTGAGTTTTATTCTACTATAGCAGTACTTATATAGAAGAAAAAAATATATTTTAATTATTATATATATTTTTGCTCACAGACTAAATTATGGATGGCTTATTGTATTCTAGGTTGATTCTTAATTCACTCTTCATTGAGGTGGAGGTACTTCCCCAGTCGGGCAACTTATAAATTCGCCGTGGCCCACCTCTGTTTTGACAGAGCCTCGTTTGTAAATCATCAGGGTGTACCACGTGCAAAATGTGACTATGACGATACTTAGTATTATTTGATAATATAACCGTTAGTATAAGAAAATGTACAGTAAATCTTCTGTTACTTTTTGCAAGTACAATAACGTTTTTACAACACAATGCAAAGTGACATAATGATGTTGAGTAAAATGTTGTTAATGGAATTGTGCGGCTGTTTGGTATATTCGTAAAAGATGAAGGAATAATAGGACAGTACATCTTTAGCAAACGGGGAAGTTAAGCAACGTCGACCGTACCCTGTCCATTGATGGGTTTATATTATCTCGAGTTCCTCCGTGCTTCGGAGGGCATGTTAAGCCGTCTGTCCCGACTGTTACCATTAGATGACAGTCGTTAAGCCAAGTCAGTGGCCGTAGTTTAGCAGCGTGGTGGAGTATGTCCTAAACCCCTTCAGCCCCCTTACCACCATCTCTTATTGCGATTCAATAACTGGATAGAATGAAAATAGAGTCGCTTATTCATTGGTATGATCAATAAGCATTCTATCCAGTTATTGTATCGCAATAAGAGATGGTGGTAAGGGGGTAGTTAAGGGTAGACCCGTATCCCAGCAGTGGGATGAACAAGGGTTGATGACGATTTCTTTAGCATCAATAACAATCTATTTTGACGAGCAATTTGGGCAGATAGGTAATAAAATAAGGATGAGCGTTGATGCTTTGTGTCTGGCTTCTGCGTTATTTTCTTCTGTGATCATTGTGCTTCTCGTTTCTTATCGTGTTGTGTTTTCATGTCTTTCCCTCTTTATGATTCGTTTTCGCTGTCAATTTTTAATTTATTGAAGTAAAACTTCTTTACGCGCGCTTGACTTGGGGAGTAAGCTGGTGAATGAGTGACGAGAGCGTTATGAAAAGCGTGATCGGGACAGGCGAACGGAAGTTGAGAGGGAGATATAAGTTAGTGAAATTTAGAAATAGAGAGAGAGTTTTACAAACATATAGATGGAGCTAAACAAGTTTTACTTCAGTCGTGTGGTCTAAACCACACTCGTTTTTTAGGGTTCCGTATAGGGATTGCAATCCGGCATCATTTTCAGTCCGGCCGGATCCGACCCGATTCCCATCGATCCGGATTGATCAAATCAGAATGATTTTCGCTATTCAATTCAAAATGAACTGTTAGTAAGTGAATCAAGTGTCATGTACATCGCTACATAGTATAAAACAAAGTCGCTTTCTCTGTCCCTATGTCCCCATGTATGCTTAAATCTTTGAAACTACGCAACGGATTATGATGCGGTTTTTTTTAATAGATAGAGTGATTCAACTGGAAAGTTTATATGTATAATATATGCATAACATAGTAGAAAAACACTGATAATTTAGAGGTTTCTAATGTGATGTCGTAAATAAACACATTTTTTTGCTCTTTCATTGCAAACGCTGGCTGAACCCAACGAGATAGATCAAAATAATGTAGTACAGTATTGTTCACCTTAAAATGGTCTACAAAAAAGTTCGCGATGGTATATGTCTATCTCTTAGTGGTAACACACAATAACCGTTATTTTATCCTTTGCTTTTTACAAGAAATAATGCCTTATTTACGAAGCGATTTTAAGCAATACAGAATTAATCCTTATCCAATTAAGTACCTTAAATACATTGCGCATTTAATATAGATCAATATGGCCCTTCACAGCATGTAATTTAAATGAATAGTTTAGAAGATATTACACATTTAAAATGCAGGGACATAACGGCTGTGGCGGTACCGGCCGCGGAGCCGGCGGCGTGTGCTTATAACTGGGGAAGGACTGGATAGGACAAAGCGCAAAGACCTTCTGTAGTACATTTAGTATCAGCATTGCACCCGTGCGAAGCCGGGGCGGGTCGCTAGTACTTTATATAGGTAGTTTATAAAAAATATATAAAATCAATTTTATTTCTAATCTGATGGTAAGATTAGACAACGAGCAAACAATTAAAATCTAGTAGTATAGGTAACCAGTAAAATTTTAACGATGTAACGACTAACGAATAGCTCAGTCTTCCTAGATTTCACTTTCACAGATAGATCCATAATTTTAGTAAGTAACTTTATAAAATCTAATATAATTAACCTTACGTAATTTACTGAGATGAGTTCGCAATAATCATTAAAGTATTTGAGAATGCTAACAAACAAGTCTTATATTTATGACATACACCATCATGATTTGATGAATCTGTCTAAAGAATGGCACAATTATCACAATAATGAGTTTGTTTTATAATTACAACTCTTTAGTTTAATCAGCTTACGATAAATAATTATTTTAAGTAGAATTTTAAGTAATAATTGTCTTAATATTCATTATAGGTATATTATACGAAAATCATTTTTATTTTGAAAAAAGGATCGTAGAAAATAAATAGTGTTAATTGTGACACCACGCGCAATGCATTTAAAGTACATGATTGCAATCCCTAGTTCCGTACCCAAAGGGTAAAAGGGACCCTATTACTGAGACTTCACTGTCCGTCCGTCCGTTCGTCTGTCACCAGGCTGTATCTCATGAAACGAGATAGTTAGACAGTTGAATTTTTCATAGATGATATATTTCTGTTGCCGCTATAACAACAAATACTAAAAAACAGAATAAAATAAATATTCAAGGGGGCTCCCATACAACAAACGTGATTTTTTTGCTCGTTTTGCTGGATATTGATAACGGCAACAGGTAGAAGATTGAAATATTCACAGAATATTTAGTTTTAGGTATATTCATTTCAAAAATAAATAATTAAATTAAAATAAAACAAATATTTTAGGGGGGCTCCCATACAATAAACGTGATTTTTTTTTTGCCGTTTTTATAGATAACTAGTGGCCCGTCCCGGCTTCGCACGGATGGACATAAGATTTTTTCTAGCAATAAATAAAGCCTATGTTACTCAGGGTGAATGTAGCTTTCCAATGGTGAAAGAATTTTTGAAATCGGCACAGTAGTTTTTGAGTTTATTCATTACAAACATACACACACACAAAAATACAAATCTTTTCTCTTTATAATAGTAGTGTAGAAGTGTAGATGGTACGGAACCCTTCGTTTACGAGTCCGACTCGCACTTGGCCGTTTTTTAGGGTTCCGTACCTCAAACGGAAAAACGGAACCCTTATAAGATCACTTTGTTGTCCGTCTGTCTGTCTGTCTGTCTGTCTGTCTGTCTGTCTGTCTGTCTGTCTGTCAAGAATTTCTATGTCGAGAATGCGTGGAGGTATCAAGCTGAAATTTGAACTGTATACTCAGGTCTACGGTCCCATGAAGTTGTAAAAAAATCAAACTGCTAAGTTTACGTAGAAAAAAGTTACGGCCGTTTATTCAGCAATAAACGCATATTTCGACACACTCAAGGGAATCAAAACCTATAGGGTACTTGCCGTTGACCTAGAACTATGAAATTTGGCAAGTAACATCGTTATAGACTACAAGTACAGGAATAAATCTCAAAACTATACATTTGTAAATAGATCTTAAAAAATAGGGGGTCTATTTTTATAGGGTGTCCAAATTTCAAATTGAAACTACTAGTTCAAATGGAAGTGGCCTACTAGTCATATGAAAGTGCTTGATGTACACATTGCAAAATATATTTTATTTATTTTTTTCCACGCATTATTTCTTATTTATAATGAAAAATATCAAATTTAATAATGATACTACGTACCTACGGAACCCTCGGTGGGCGAGTCCGACTCGCATTTGTCCGGTTTTTTTATAGATATCTCGTGTAGCCTTTTGGTATTCTTCTCTATTTTGAACCAGCTATTTATTTATAGGTACTGTCATATCGGTATACTTATAGATTTTAGTGTTAGGAAGCCTTAGATAGGGCTAAGTCGCTTTTAGTTCCAGAGTTCGATGAGTTGTTGATGTTGTTGGCGATGATATACTATTGTCGCTGCTATGTTGTCCATTATTGTGGCTGATATAGTAATAACCATCATTACTAAACAAACGGTAACCTCTCTTGTATTCCAAATTACCCAGTTGTGATTCTGAAGCTATTCTTTGAAATGTTAGAGTGTGGTGTTTTGGTCTATTTTAATATTATTGTATAGGGCCGGTGCTGCGGCGTTCGGTCAGTGTTTCTATACTTAATCATTATAGACTCTGACAACTCCGAACAAATACCGAGTCTTAAATACTTTTTAGTTAGTACTATGAATGGGTGACCTTTACACGCGTGCAACTGTTGCTGTTAGGTACTCTAGGGCTGCATAATTTGGGTATTTACTATGTATTATATGTACGAGTATGTATTTTCATAAAAAAAGGTGAAGATGTTTGTTAATCGGAATACCTTATTTTTCGAATCAAATTATTGGATGGTAATCGACTTCGCTTTCGGCGGTAGGGCCCCTTGTTGCAGAAACGTGGCCAGCCAACCGATGGCCTGACAATCTCATCAAAATGTTGGAAAGAGCTGGTTAAGGAAAGCCGCAGATCAAAATGCAAGAGGCCTATACCACAGTATAATTAATAGTACCTACTACGTGCAGTATGGCCCCTCCCTGCCGCTCTCTTGTATCGACCTCACCTCCCCTCTGACACTAATTTGGAACAGTATCTATAGCGCTGCACGCACCCACGCTCATTCACATTCTGCGCAGACGTCATGTTTTATGTAGTAGTAATCGACGCGACATTTGTATGGAGTGGCCACGGTGTGCCTATACAAAACTGTGGCCTATACCATAGTATTGTATTATGCCTATACTCAGCATTGAGTGACAATAGGATGAACAAGAAGATGATCTTACATCTTCTTCTTGTATGCATATACGTACCCACACAGACCAAATGTTTCTGTACTAAGTACTACTAAAAAGGTGGAATCACGGGGCACAGTAAGTCTACAAATAGAACAAAACCAACGTCTCTTTTTAACAAGTTTTAAGTTTGAGGGTATCAAATTGTTTTTGCATCGGATTAAAACGTTCAAATTCTCAGAAAGTTAGCCGAGCCGTCTTAAGATTCTTCCCACGCTGTAAATTTTAAGGTCAAACGTGCGTGTAAGCGTAAAATGATAAATTGTAGTAGGTACAATACCAAGTAAACGGCGCGGCGATGGATATTAGAGCGCAGTGTCTCGTTCAAAATTAAGCGCTAAGTGCGAGTTTTTGTTCGCGTTTTACCATGTCAACGTAATCAAACCGACTAAATAGAGAAGAACTCTTAGACGAGCTCGGTGGTCGAATGGTTAGCAATGGCCACTTTGACTCCGAGGTCGTGGGTTCGAATCCCGCACAAGACAAATATTTGTGTGCATGAAGATGTCTGTATGTCTTGGTCTGGGTGTTTTCTAGATATTATATGTATGTATTTACAAAAAAAAAAATGTATTTAAGTATATTATCAGTTGTCTAGTACCCATAGTACAAGTTTTGCGCTTAATTTGGGACTAGATAGCGCTGTGTAAATTGTCCAGAAATATTTATATTTATTTATTTATTTAGAGAAGAACTATCATGTTGTGAATTTATAAGACGCGTGTACATATCAAAATTATGTGGATTACTTGCTCACATGAAGTGAGCAACCCGGTTAATTTGAATAACACGCGTCTGGTAAATTCACAATATGCAACTTTTTCTCAATTTTGTCGGCTTGTAAACGTTAACCCGTTTGAAATTATCTCAAAATGGCAGCGCTTTGATTCTTCATCTATCCAGTGGTGTGATTAGGGTTTCCAACTCCTGAAAGGACTTACCCGGGAGACTGTTATGTACGAGGAAAGTAAATCTCAATTAATTTTTAAAATTATTATTCTGCTTTCGAACAGCATTTAATATACAAAATCATAAAAGTTTTTACATGGAAAATGAATGGAGAACGAGTAAATCGTGCGAGCGAAGGATGCGTATAATTAGAAAAACCGGACAATTTATTCTTCGCCGGGAGATCGGAAGATTGACCATTATTACCGGAGTCTCCCGGGCAATCCGGGACGGGAGGGTTGGGAACCCTAGGTGTGATTGAATTTTGGATGGAGATGATAGAATTGTAGCTGCAGGACCAAACCAAACTGTATCCCACGACTTTGTTATCATTCGTTTTTTTGAATTGCCTCCCTTACCTATGGAAGCAATTTTAAATACCTAGTCATGTCAAAATTATTTATGTGTTGATGATTCGATGACGTACGGAAGTGTGTGAAGTGTCGCGCGTGACACGCCAAGTTCCCTCAACTTCCTACGTTGGCGCGCGTCGCGGTGTGACGTGACGCGGTGCCCCTTGGGAGTACATTGTCCCAGCTAAACTGTTGTGTTCCGTTATCACGCCAGCTATGCACTGTGGCAATAAGTACATATAATAGGCATAATTATTATTTAAAGTTGTACTAAAACTAGCGACCGTCCGTGACTTATGCGCTTCAATTCTACGTAACGTATCAACATGAAGATGAAAGATACACTAGATTCTAGTGTATTTTTCAACTTTATGTTGGTAATAGATACGTTCACTTATCTTCTAGTCAATAGAAGATAAGTTAGATTTCCAGCGATGCGACTGTCCGATCTTATACCGTACTTTTAGCGATATGCGCTTCACTTTGTAAGTTTTTATGGGAAGCTAATGTCAGATTGAATTTATTCGATATTATGTTTCACAAAATAAATGAAAAATTTTTAAAAATACGTACGTCTGTAGAATTCATATTCCTTATCTCGTCTAGCTGTTTATTATGCTTTTGTTCCATAATCACATCGGGCTCTACGCAAGAGTCATTGTATTAATGTTCAAACGTCTGTTTCAGATGAATATGGCTGGGTACTGGACTTTAGTGGTTGTTGTCATGGTGCACCTAGTTCGTTGTAATGACGACATTGAAGTGAAGAATCCCACACCCGTGATATATGAGTGAGTATCAATCAAGCGGGCGTGAAAAAGTAACACTCATATCAGAGAGTTCATTGGAGTCCATTTATTGTGTAGTCTGAAGCCCTACCGCCTAAGCTGCTAGAGTTCATTCATTACTCTTCATCATCAGTCTTTCAGTTTAGTCAGACGCCAGACTTTAGTTTGAACTTTAGTCAGACTTTAGTCTGGCGTCGATTAGTGCCGCGTGCAGGTGAAGTTGACTTTGGTTCAAAGATGTTGATGAACCAGTTACACCTCTAATGGTTTATTTGTTCACAAAGTTAAAATGTTTGCCAATGAAGAAGCTGAAGTTTGATTTTCGCAATCAAAAAATCCGATGGGAATCGGCTTCTGTTTAGGCGGTAGGGCCCCTGGCCTACCGCCTATTTATGCTGCTGGCGGCAGATTACCACCGGATTTTTTGATTCCATAAATTGGTCTTAGCTTAAAGTTATTGACAAATATCTTCAGCTTAGTAGATAGAGCTCTAGGGTTGACCAGCTGAGCTAAACACAATTACCGCCAATCTAAGCTAAAGTTTGATTTTCGTAATCAAAATATAATCATAATAATAATCGGTTTCAGCTTCGGCGGTAGGTCCCCTGGTCTCAAACCGAAAACAATTACACCAAAAAATTAGAAAAAAATTGACACATTTTTTTTTATTAAATATTAGTTGTTGACAAGAAAAATGCGTCTCGTTCATTAAACCCTTTCATTTGATACGCATATCGTATGGGTTAATGCAGATATCATAAATCGCTTTTTTTGTGGCGACTGCAATCTTGAATAAAATGGCGGTATTTAGATATAGATAGATAGGTAGATATAACATTTATTGTTCACTATTACACATTTCACTTAATCTAAAAATGCAAACAAAGATTCACAAATTTTGAGCATGTTTAAAAAGCGTACATGTACTCCAGCAATAATAATGGGATGTAAGCTCAGTGATAATTATAAACGACCTTTGTAACGCGAAACAAATGAGTGAGTAAAATTAAATAATTTTGGGGTATAAGTGGCTTACCCCGATATTTAGAGCCAAAGCCAACCTCACCTGCACGTGGTGCACCCTGCCGACTAGCGAAAGAAAGAGGTCTTGGGAAAATGTTAATTCCCTTCGGAGGCAACTCAATCCAATTTTTGATGCAAGCAACCCTTTCGATAGATAGATGCAGCCTAGGTGATTCCTAATTGAATATCTGAAGTTTCAGACGTAAGTCTGGATATTTTCAATTACGAATTTCATACCATTGGGTGGTTAGATGTGAAAGTGTGGCAGGGCCAAATTAATTGTCTAAGTAGTAAAACAAATATAAAATTTTGTTTCCAGGACACTGAAAAATGTAGTATAAAAAACTATGTACCGGTCGTAACTACAGATTTTCATTTCGGTCAATTTTACCCTATTGCAACTCATTCATCTAATTCTTGTTTACAGGCCATCATGGGTCTTCAAATGTTTGCCAAACGAAGGCTGTCAACGATCAAGTCATCCTCATACGGCCACCACCACTTTGGCAAATATTACATCAACGATGTACGACAGTTTAGAGACTTGTCGTACTGTTTGTGGTCGTTTTGGAGGGCTGTGGCCTCGACCCGTGTCTGCTACCTTAAGTTCACAAACTGTGAAGTTTCATCCCAGTTACTTAAGGTAAGTTTAAGATCTTTTTTTGTATCAACCGTTATTCATCTCAGTATTGAGACACGGGTCACCTTTAAATCGAAAAGATCTCATATATGTTTTTATTATGTAAATAAGTTTTTATTTTAATTTTAAAGATGTATAACAGCCTTGGCACCGACAGGGTGTGCACCGTTTCCGTAGTAAGCTGATCTGAACACACTCAGGGGCACTTAACACTCCTGAGTGTACACCCATTGCGACTGGGTTGGGAGTAGTTGGGAGACCAGTGTTTTCCATGTCTCTGAAGGCTACTGCAGCAGTTGGTTCCATTAAGCCACTCGGCTTAATGAAAATAGCAGGAACCGACTGCTTAATGTGCTCTCCTAAGCGCGACGTTAATAATAACAATAGACCTAAAATTATTCGCTGCGCTCACCTATGATAATGACCAACCTTCTTAAAAATATATGTATATTTCGTTTTTTACGCGCTGTCAGAGTGGTAATTTTTTTTATATAAAAATATTATATTCGCTTGTATAGAATAAGGTTTGTTATTGATTACTTTATTGTTCGTCTTCAGCGTCAATCCTTATTCATACCACTGCTGGGATACGGGATCTCCCCTCAATTGAAGGGGTTTATAGCATACTCCAGCACGTTACTCAATTGCGAGTTGGCCGAGGCTTGTGTTTTTAAGCCGTCAAATGGCCACTGACTTGGCTTAATGACTGTCATCTAATGACAACAGTCACTCAGAAGCACTTGTTTGCTTCGATAGACTGTATTGATGATCGAAGCTAGTTGGTTATTATGGGTAAAATGAGAGTGACATGTTTAAATATTTGTCACTAATTATCAGTCAATACATAAGATTCGTTGGTGCCTATGTACATAGATAAGATAGGAGTCGAAATAGGATTGCACATACATGAGTATTTCCTGTTATCAAGTTACATACATACTTTACAAAATTATACCTACTATTGTTATATTTTATTGTTCAAGGGTCATTTTAATAATACCAAATTTGACAGAATATTTGAAACGTTTCATTGTGTCATTTTATGCATCTTCGACCAAATGTTATCGAAGATCGCCATCTTCAATTCTTCACCTTTTTCAGCATCCTCCAATTACACTTGTTTCTAACTATAAACATAATAACGGGAATTAACGCGATCATGTATAAGGATTTACATACCTTTATTATTGCCTGACGTTTCGACCTGCACCCCTACCGCCGAAGCTGAAGCCGTTTGTCATCGGATTTTTTGATTGCGAAAATAAAACTTTAGCTTAAATTGGCGGTAAATGTGTTTAGCTTTGGTAGAAACCCTAGAGCTCTATCTACTAACCTGAAGATATTTATCAATAACTATCTAAGCTAAGACCAATTTATGGCATCAAAAAATCCGATTACCATCGAATATTTTGATTCGAAAAATAGGTCTTATGTTTAAGTTATTAACAAACATCTTCAGTTTAGTCGGTAGAGCTACAGGGTTGCTATCAGCTAAGCTAAACACAGGTACTATAAATCTAAGCTGAAGTTAGATATTCGCAATCAAAAAATCTGATGGGAATCGTCTTGAGCTTCGGCGGTAGGGTGGTTGCACAGGCCGTGGTCACAGGCTGACTGTCTCAGCGATGTTCCTCTGCCTCCATTACCGGGGTAGATGAATCTTCACCTAGCTTAGAGTATATTATTCTGTGATCTAGCCCCGAATTGCTGGATATCCATGTACCGCGACACACTACACTTACGATATCTCTATTCTGCGAAATAACCGACGCGTCCGTATCCGTATTCTGGTCCTTACCCAACCAAGACGAGGTTGAGTGATCTTAATCAGTGGGTTCCATTCCATGCCACAGGTAACATATCCACCTTCCCGATTGAAATTAGTATATTTCTTCATTTCAATCGCTTTACGCACAATTTTTGAAAAAAAAAGTGGCGATCGGGAGTACTTATGTGCTATATTATTTTCATAAATCATGCAACGCGAAAGTTAAGAAGTTATTATGTTTCTGACTAGCTTTCGCTCGCAGCATCATCCGGATTACCTGAATAAAAAATATCATATGTGAATCGATATGTAAATCCAGGTTATAAATTATTTGTGTGTCCATTAGTATAGCCAATTTTACATACCTACATGAAAATGTGTGAGAAAATGTATAGATAGAACAAACGCATAATTCTGCGATATTTTGACACAACAGATCGAGTGATTAATGCAAGAAGACACAATAGTACAGATGTGGCTGTCATCATCATCAAGTCGTTTTCTGCTAAAATGTACCAATATGTACCAATGTAAACATACATGAAATCGAAATATACTTACAAACAATCGTAATAATGTTTCAGATAGTTGACACAGTAGATCAAGTGATTAACACAAGAAGACACAATAACACAGGTGTCTCGTAGCTGTCTGTCTGTTGTCTATTCTGGGCGAGTGGACCATGCGTCATACTACAACCACAGTGTTTGTGATGAACTTTACGGTTAACGTTGGCCCAGCTTCAATAATCTAATTTAGTATCGATACAAGTAATTAAGGCTCCTCCGTCCGGTTACATTTCAATACAAATGTAGAAAGGGAGTTCTTGGCTCTTTGATGATGTGTGTACAAAATTATGAATGATATGGATTTGTCTCAATGTATTTATTATCAACTGACAAACCGACAAAAAAACAAACATACAGGTGAATAATAGGCTAATTAAAGCGTGAAATGCCGACATTTTCTGTTATGTTGACGTGTTATTTATAGAGAGTAGACAGATTGCCATTCACAGTTGCCGGTCGCCGTGGTCGCCAATAACGAAATGCAAATGCAACCAAAGATACATGTGACCCACGTAAGACCACGCAAGATTGCAAAAAAGCTACAAAAGTGATGTGACGCTTTAAATTATATTGTTTTCATTACCCAGGTATAGGTTGATGACGAGACTTGTCCTTGTTTGCAAATTTATAAAAAAGTATAGGGACATAATGAATACAAGGAAAATATTAAATATTTTTCTGCATATATAGAGCAAAGCAAAGGCTATATTAATAACAATTATAAAAATAAACGATATATTATAATAATAATATATCGTTTATTTTCTCTCACAAGTATAATATACCAAATATATAATACATTGAAACGTAATATGTTTAACTCGTATATGCATATAGAGCAAAGCAAAAGCTATATTATGACTATTCATAATATATGCATATTGCAAAACACAAACCGTGTAAAAGTCAAACACCCGTCGACCCTATTGGACTTTAGACTTCAGATAAGATAAGAAAATACAAAAAATATAACAGACAGATAGACAAGCCTAAGTCGTGGTATCTGGTACCCTGCTGGGCCGATAGACTTACTCAGGGTTCCCCAGGCAGTTTTGCATTAATCACTTGTAAGAGAATGAGGCAATCGGAACTTTGCTCTAAATGTACATGTATAACGTTTTCTAAATTTTATCAGAGAATGAAATACTCTCTGCTGTTTTTATAAAAGCAATGACAAGAGCAAAATCTCTGGTGACTCCGTTAACGAATAAAACTCCTCGTGGGACTTATGATGCAATCAGTGGGTAGAAACTTTATCTTAATCAAAACATGCAAGACATGGTTTTAGACCCGGATTTCGTTAAAGCCTCTCGGCTCGGCTCGAGCGGAGAGGTGTGTTTTCATTTAATAAAACACTGCATGCGGCGTCATACTAGAACAGCGAGGTGTGTATGAATAATTTAATTAATATTTCTTTTCCAGAATAAGGTTTTTGTACAGTTGTCATTTTGTCAATATTTATTCTGCCATCATAAATCATATATTCATATAATCATAAATTCATAATGTATGGAAATCATCGATCTAAGCGTAGATCGGTGATGGAAACACATCTCTCCGCACATCTCCGCTTTGGTATGATCTGGACGTAATTTTTTTATAGTTAGCGTGCGAACATTATGCAAGGGCGTGAAGAGACTTTCGTTACTGTTTTACTATATATTTAATGCTTTTGTGACAGTTGGTACTTATAATAAATTAAAAATAATACAAGAAGAAATAAAAAGGTATTTAAATAAGCTTATTAATTTATAATAAAATAATAAAATGTGTAGATGTTTCGCTCATCCCTTCCAACTGATACCCAAATAGGAGTTAATGTGTAGAAATCATAAATCGCCGTTTTGCGTCGGCCGATTAATAATAGTGGCATCGTGCATTCAGGAGAATCAAATGAGTATGCGAAATTACAGGTCACTCGGACACTGGGACGTGGCTTTAGACTTAAAAGATTTCACTACAGATACAGCGGTGAAACTATAATAAACTTGTAATAAATTTCAAAACTTTTTTGTATAATTAAAAACTATGAAAATTGCTACTACAAAGTTTTATCATAATGTAAATCATAATGTAGTTATCTCGTGGGAAACTTATTCAGCCGGTTTTGAAGTAGGCGTACCAAACGAGGAGTATGAGGTCATCAGGTTCAAAATAGTGTCCGTGCAGTTTAAAATAATGTATTTTGTTACACAAACTTTAGGGTATAAGTACTTGTACGTTAAAGACGTGGCAGTAACACATAACGTCGACAAGCCTCTTGAAATAATAGGTAGGTAGGAAGATAAACCATTTCTTAATTAATATACAAAGTGATTGAGTAAAAATATTTGTACCTACTACAAAAAATTGCCGCCGATTTGGATTCTTACATTGTTTTGTAATCAATTATTGTCGCCAATTTACGTGCCCTTGACGACCATATAAAAATCGATAACAATCATAAAGTAACCGAAATCATTAGCCTACCTATAATTGATCGACCAACTTTATTGCATTTAATGAATAAGCAATTACTTTAAAGTATTGTGTCATAAAGCAGGTAATGATGATAATATTATGTACATGCAAATTGTATACATTTTTTGTATGTACAAATAAATAAAATCTTTTTTTTTTATCTGATTATCTGATCGATTTACATTATATGTATTAGTTATGGCTTTTGTAGCATATTATAAAAGTATGCACATTTTATTTATTATTTGTACACAAAATTGTGTGCCTTCTCGTATATTTGTTAACAAAGTCATCAATCAGTTTATTAGTTTGTATTCTACCTGCCTATTAACTGTATCATTTCAAATACGCAAAGGTTGGTTGGACAAGATCCCTTTAAGGGACAAACACGCATTTGTACAACAACTGTGTCTTATACTATACAATGTAGGTAACTTGTGTGTTGCTATCTGCGCCACCTACCTTAATTTCATATTATTTGTCCTCTACCCTAATTGTTGCCCTCTGAACACGTGGTCCGACTGCTTTGTCCGACTAATCGGACCACGTGAACTTTGTCTAATGGTTGTCTGGAATATATCGCCCGACGATAAGACCGCCTTCGTACTAGTACTTAATGTTTTTCACTGTATATTTTTCTTTTATATATATTTTTATTCTGGTGCAATAATAAAGTATATTGTATTGTATTGTAGGTACATTATAGTTCTACAACAACAAATCCTTTCTATAGTCCTATTTACACTCTAAGAATTCGTTTGTGTTGTTTCAAAAGTAATAAGGTATTCCTAGAAAGTGTAAACTTTTGTTTATGAAGAAGTTTCGTTTGAACCCCGTTTATAGGAAGGATTAACCAGAATAAATCTTTTTCCGCTACTTGGGACACATCCAACGATTTGAAAGAGACACTCTAATTATAGAAGACAAACACGTTCTAGATAATCACCGTATATTTTATTTATTTTTAATAGACAGGTTCAATAAACTGAAGATCTAAATTTATAAATTTTTATAATCTGCTTTCACAAGCTTTGTTTTTTTTTTGTTGTAGTAATCTATTCAACCGCATAATAGAGTGCAATGGAAAAGATTTATCTTTATAATGTCATTAGAAATGAAAAATAGACTGCTAGAAGTGAACAAAAATTGAAATTGTGATATCTAAAAAAAAACTAGTAATGATCTAGGAGTTTGATTTAACAGTAGGTACCTAAGGTAAAACTTTGAAGTTCTTTTGACAAAATTACTTCGTATTAATATGGACATTTCATCCCGCTTAAACAATAATATCACGCAAATGTCAAATTGTATCTGCGAGTGCAGAATCAATTTCAATTTCAATCGATGTAACAAATAGCAAATAAGCTCAAGCAAGTTTCGATCATATCAAATGATAGATACTTGCATCGAAACAGATTTGCGACTGAGTCTCTCATGGTCTATATTGCAGAAAGAAAAATTGATTATATTTTATTTTCAACAAAAAGCCAATTAAAAATTTGGCACAGGTTGTATTCTGTGTAACTAAAAGTATAGTAAAGATACTTTAGACGATTTCAAAAAAAGAAAGTTAGTAATAACTGATGTTTTTCATATATTTTTTATTATATTTCTGGACAATTTACACAGCGCCATCTAGTCCCAAATTAAGCGCAAAGCTTGTGTTATGGGTACTAGACAACTGATAAATGTACTTAAATACATTTTTTTTTGTAAATACATACTTATAATACATAGAAAACACCCAGACCAAGACAAACAGACATGTTCATGCACAGAAATGTTTGTTTTGTGCGGGAATCGAACCCACGACCTCGGAGGAGTCAAAGTGGCCATTTCTAACCATTCGACCACCGAGCTCGTCGTTTTTATGTGAGTGTAGACATTTTTTTCTAAATTCTTTCGTAGTCCTATTTAAATTTGATCAAAATTGGACACGTGGTTTTTAAATTATCCATGCGTATGTAATTAACTTGGACTATTTTGATGAAGCTCTCAGTTTACTATTTGTTGCTGTAATAAAATGAACAATTCAATTTCAATTCAATTCATTTATTTCAATAACAATATAATATTGTGTGGGGAAATCATTAGGCAAATTGTCATAATTAAGATTCCATTAAAATAATATGATATCACTAACTAATAAGTATTAACAATTTAAAAAAAATCAACAAGCAGCAAAAACATGTGTAAGGCATTGAAATTTTTATTTTTTTTCTTGAAAAAGTTATTCTGCATCAACCCATCATGGACCAGAGCGTCAGGATGTTTCTTCTAAACTAGAGTGAGTCAGCCAGTACTGTCTGATATTTCTCTTAATAGTTGTGAGTGATAGGCGTAAAAAACACAGCATCCACTGTGGCAGATTACAAGCAGTAGGGACTCGGATCGATGAGACATAATTATTACCAGATTGAATAACATGCTTCTGTGTGTTTAAATATTGATTTATAAGCTATTATCGCGTCTTTGTTTGATTATTTAATTGTAAGATAGTAAAGTTACAGAACGTCAACTTCAAATTATTTTTAATACAACTTCAAATCATTCAAAGATCTGCATTTTATACGATAGTCAGTAATAATCAACACAAATGTGTAAATTAGGTGAAGTGTACAAATTTTATATATTCCAAAACTACTTATCCGATTTCAAAAAAATATAACTCAGTAAAATATACTTTAATTGCACCAAATAAAAAAATATATATCAGTAAAAAACATTAAGTACCAGTACAAAGGCGGTCTTATCGTCGAGCGATCTCTTCCAGACAACCTTAGAGTAGAGAACAAATTATCTGAAATTAAGGTAGGTGGCGCCGCGCAGGTTTTATTAAAGATCTGTTAGAAACAACTTTCAGAACTAATAAAACATAATAATAATAGACTAATGAAGTCGTTGCCAGTTGTTAGTCAGTTGCTAGTATGCGATGCCATTTTAATTATACAATTTACTGCTGTTATTAAAGTAAATTGATGTCGCGAACTTCTACTTAAGAGATTTCACACGCTCAACATAGAAGCACTCAATGTTAATAATTATTTTTTATATACACAAAGAATAAATCGAAGCAAAGCGTTTGCAATGGTTCCAAAATAACTGCTCAACATAGTTTCTGCCGGGTATTTAACCTCCAGAATTTCAGGGCTCCGCGAACTACCTTTTCTAAATTATTGCGCATAGTTATACATAGCTACTATGAATTTGTGTTTTCAAGTCGCTTGAAGAACATTGACACTATTGATTTGAAACGTTTGAAACTAACGTCGAAATTGAAAAAACACAACTCGGTAGCAGCACGTTAACAAAAAAAAATATTTTATTTTATTTTATTGGGAAGTCCAATACCTTAACTTACCTTAATACAATTTTACAATAGTAACTTTAGAGCCAATTATAGGCCCTCAATTACAGAGCTATGTTAGCTTGCTAGTGATGTGAACAATAAATTGAATCATTACAACTATTAAGAACTAATTCTCATGTTATTATGATAAAATAAAAAGAAATTAATAATAGGTTTATTTGTTATTTGTTAATTTGTTTCCGTTAATGTTTGAATATTTGAGTAAAAATAAAAATAAATAAAAGAAATAATAAGTCGGGTTGGTTACACCATTTATAAATCACGAGCAGCTGGACAGATTTTTTTGATATTTGGTTTGGTGTCTCTATCTCGAACAGCAGAAACTATTCTGCTGTTCGAATCTGATGGAGACAAATCCACTACATCAAAGAATAAAAATCAGTTCAGCTGTTCTTCATTTATAAATGGTGTAACCAACCCGACTTATTATTTCTTTTATTTATTTATTTTTATTTTTACTCAAACATTCAAACAATAACGAAAACAAATTATGAAGAAAATTCATTTTCGAAAACTTTGCGCTAATCATATCGCTTTAATTTGCTTGTCAGGGCAAGTAGAGTATTGGAAATAGGAAAATCGAACCAAATAGAAGCTTCGAAGGGCCACTACTTTCTAATATTAGTAATATAACCTTAGTAGGAAGTAGAATACAGTAGGATTGGTTTGTACAAATGATTTAGTTCTCCGAAATCCTGTCCATCATTTCTTCCGACCGAAGTCCAACATTTCTTGACCCTGTTGAAAAAAACGCACAATGACGATTGCGCCTTGCATTACGCTAGATTTCTAACTCCATGCCCTCAGTTAAATGGAGCAACATCAACATTACACTAATGTGTTTATTTCAGCCAGTTCAGTTCAGCAATAGCAACAAAATTGTGATTGTTTACTTCAACTACGTAATCAATAACAACTCTATTCTTATTTCTATGAGCTTCACCATGTTATATACAGTTACTATAACTAGTCACTTACAAAACTGCATATATAATTGAAAAGAAATGAAATGCACCATGTCGAGTAGTAATGGAAACTGTTTTAAAAAGTTACTACGTCGCATTAATTCTTTTAATACTGTTGAAAGTTAAAAATGCGAGCACGTGACTTTAGACTTTAAGCTATCTATGGAGTTTTGCATCTGACCGTACTATACAACACTCCAGCCCTCAAACTAGGTACTTACGTCAGCAAAAAAAGTCATGACATTGTTAGTCACTTTTGTTGCACAGTTTGTCATTTAACAAGAGACTTTGTACAAACTTTGTTATAACCAACGAACATTGACTCCGCAGCTAGTGATCGTGCCCTCAATAAGTTCTACTCATTAATGTGTAGAATTTTATTAGTGAATCGACATGTCGTATTTAGGCTATTATCGCTCGCTCGGGCCTTGAGTCGTCTTACTTCTTTATTTTTACCATGTCTGTAGTTACCCCAATAATAACAACAAAAGAAACTGATTTTAACCCCTCTTTGGATTAGAATTTCATTAGATGATATCGGTCAAATTTGTTATCTTTTATTTATTTGTTACCCAATAGAGTCCCTGTTTTACCCCTGTCAGGGTACAAATTACTCCCCGGTTCAGAACGACAGCTAAAGATTGTAAAAACGTGATATTTCCCAATACAGTTTAATGGTGATGTATAGCGATACATTCTTTCTGCATCAGCGGATGCAGAAAGAAAAATCTTAATACTTACTTAATTAAAATAGTCTATTTTATTCCTCGTATTTTATTTGTATTTTAGTTCTCGTATATTATACAAATATTGTATCGTATGCAGTACAATAACTAAATGTCACGAGTTAGCGACACGTCCGTGACACGATCTCAAATGCTCGCGTGTGTGTCAAATGACAATTAAATAGATAGACATCACTATGCATTTGATAGGGTTGGTAAATAATGTATTTTATTGACAGAGACAATAAAAATAATATGGTAATATACGAATATATTTATTAAGAATTTTTCCAGAAGAGGGACGGACGCCTGTCATAACTGCTTCTATTGCTCGTTATTTGCGGCAGACGGTGGCTTGCCACTCACTTGACGCACTAGACGGGCCCCCAAAATACCAGGAAATCGGCCGGGGGCAACAACGGTGTGAGTGACTCAGGAGTGTCGAGAGGTGTGCTGCGCTTTCTCCGAAGTTACTAGCAGCGTTATGCCCTTTAACACTTCCTGGAGCATATAGCTCTAACGACTCCTCTCTGGACGGCCAACGAAGGCAAGCCAGAGCTGAGAGCCCTGCGGGGATTCTTGTGCTTATACTACGACTGATACGAAGGCCCTGACCGACTCCCTGGAGACTCGGGTCCGTGGAAACGTTACTTACACAACAGCTTGCCTCAAGCTGCCCTGCGGAGTTATTTTATAATAATTATTATTATTGGGAAATTCTTTACTTGCCACACTAAGTGGGCGTCTTACATTTTTTAAATCTTTGCCTTTTGTCATTTTTTGTCTAGTATTTTGAAATTTTGAAAGCGTTGGCGAAGAAGAAATGCTGGATATAAACTTATCAATGTAGATATTTTATCAGATCATCAATTAGATATTAGATAAAATATATCATATAATTGATGATGAAGATGAGGAGCTCGATGTCGTCGTTGCGCGTGTCAGTCTAATCGATTACACAAGTTAAGCAAGGTCGATGTAGCCTATCTATGGATGGGTTTATTTATCTCGAGTTCCTCCGTGCTTTGGATGGCACATTAAGCCTTAATCCCGGGTGTAGTCATTAGAAGCCAGTCGTTAAGTCAAGTCAGTGGCCTTTGGGCGGCTTGAAAACACTGGCCTCGGCCATGCGCCAATGCGCAGTTGAGCATTGTGGTGGAGTATGCTCTAAACCTCTCCAATTGAGGGGAGAACAGTATCCCAGCAGTGGGATGAGTACGGGTTGACGACGATATTTTACGCCGAGGAAATGGAAGCCAACTATATTTTTGTCGAGCGGATCCAGCCAGCCCGAAAGCCAGTTGCGTAGCGTGGTGTGTGAGTATGCTCTAAACCCCTTCGATTGACGGTAGACCCGTATCACAACAGTGTGTTAATTATCGGTTGATGCCGATATCATATAATTATTATTATAGTAAAAACAATGTCTGTAAATGACTAATACTATAAGTAATATCACACAGTATAAGAATAGTATTACGTAGTAATATGTAACATAAAACTCATAAATAAATACATAGGTGCAGCTTTTAAATATAATAATAATATGATGTAGCCCTGTTTTGAATTCCGTGATTGACGTCGTCGTTTCATTACTGATATGATATGATATCACTTTGCAAATGGGTCAAATTATATCGAATGATGATTATAGTAGCTAAGTAAATACGAATAATTTAATCTTTTTTTTTCTTATGAGAAGGGGCACAAATCAAATCATCTGATTGAAAGCAATATCCCACTGCCAATGGAGGTCAGCAACGTCAAGGGTCGCTGATCCGTTGCCAGCCTATACTCCTTCCTTTCTTTCTTTCTGGCGACCTCACTCACTCACAGGAACACGACATTCCTCAAGGGAATTGTTATTTGGCTGCCGTATTCTGTAAGGAGAAAGAGGTACTTCCCCAAACGGCCAGCATAAAAATACGCTATGCCTTACCTCTATTTTCACCAGCCTCGTTTGTCAGTCAACAGGGTGCACCACGTGCAGGTGAGGTTGGCTTTGGTTCAAAGATATTGATGAATCACTTACACCCCAAATAATCTTTCTTTTTATGTCACGTCTCGATGGTGTCGATCGATGGAGTTTAGAGCGTACTCTACTAATCTACTCAACTGCAGGATGGCTGAGGCTTAGAAATTGTCTTTGACTTGCTTAAATCATAGCGTGCCGCGACTTGTCAATTCTGTACCAATAACTGTACTAACGCTGTACCCACCATGGGATTACGACACACAAAAGGCACGGCAATGACTATAATCATTTATTAATCGATGGCACATTTAAAAATCACTAAAACAACAAACCAAACGTTATTTTACATACCTACACATATAGAGAAGTAATTCGCGCATTACAAAAAAGTCGTGAGTTCGATGACCATTCGACCTATCGGCTATTCATATAATGTCAATATTTATTTAGTTTTTGAGTAAACCAGCTAAGCACGTGAGGGGAACGACCGCAGGATAGCGGTATTCCGACCTACGATCCTCTGATCATTTATTTGACAAACGGATCGTGATCAACTCCAGTCGAAACTGACTCCCGCCTCCCGCCCACTATGTTATACGAACACGGAACTTTGCGGAAGAGATATCACGACCTTCATGCTGCCAGCGGATAGATAAAATATTTATTATAATATTATTATACGTTCAGTGTTGTAACCACATTATTAGGATGTTATCTACATCTATTGGACCCTGTTATCCAAGCGACAAACTATGCCAGATCGAGAGATATACATAGCGAGAAACTTCGAATCGAGTTTTATATATTGGCAAACAGATTATAGCAGTTGATGACATATGCTCCACAAAACTTATACTACACTAGCTGACCCGGCGAACTTCGTACCGCCTATCTGCAGCGCCATCTGCCGGACTGATTTGTGAATATAAACCATCCAGAGCGCCACCCAAATGCATACAAAAAAAAACATTCAAATCTGTCCAGCCGTTTAGGAGGAGTATAGTGACATACACACGTACAGTAGAATTATCTAATCTAAACTAATATTATAAAGAGGTAAGATTTGTTTGTTTCAAGAATTCTTTCACCAATAGAAAGCTACATTATCAGGGAGTAACATAAGCTATATTTTAATTTCGAAAAAATTAGGGATCCGTATGAAAATTGCAATATTTAGTCCACCCGTGCGAAGTCGGGACGTGCCGGTAGTATATATATAAAGACGATGATATTTTTAGTCCTATTAAACTTTAAATAGCTTTAACATAGAAGTAACAAAAGTCGGTTGGATCTATTCTGCAACAGTATTATCGTAGTTAAACTTGAACCGACTAAATTACGTTTAGGTATGTACGTACAGTTATAGAAAAAGCAAATACAGAGAGGTTGTCGTCGTCGTCAACCCTAATTCATCCCACAGCTGGGATATGGACCTCTCCTCAATCGAAGGGGTTTAGAGCATACTCCACGCTGCTCAACTGCGGGTTAGGGAGAGGTAGGGTACAGCGTAATAGGCTAGTTGCCAATGTTACAAAATTATAAAAACTCTCTATCAGTAACGTAAAATACATAAAACTAGAACGATCTGCGTTCTTAAAATTTTAATAACTTATGTCTGACGTGTTTTATGTTCGATCAAAGTTTGGTGGGAAAGTCCGTTTTCAAGGTATGAAATTATAAAAAATAAATATTATCATTGTAGAAACAATAAAAAATACTATAACTTTTGTTACAGCACTGGTTACATAAACGCAATATTTAACATAGCTGTCGTAAAAATTTCTAATTTAATGCATAAAAAATAGCAAGGTGTGACGTCATAACGTGGTGGCCTTTTGTATGGATGGTAATCTACAAGTTATCATCTCGAGAAGTTTTTATGCAATCGAAGTAATTATTTCACCTATATTTATATTATTGTGACGTCTTTAAATAACAAATCGGAAAAAATAATGGGATACAAGCCTATTGTAAGCTGCCCGACTGGGGAAGTAGAGGTGGAGATACTTCCCCAGTCGAGTAGTTTGCAAAATACCCTATGCCCTACCTCTCGTCTCGCGCCTCGTTTGTCAGCACCACGTACAGGTGAGATTGGCTTTGGTTCAAAGATTTTAATGAACGATTTATACCCCAAATCCATGATAACATCAATGAACTACTTAATATATACTACTAAGTATGCATAGCGTCTTATTTACTCACTTATGTCTGAGATATACAGAAAAACCCATTTTTGTTTTATAATAAATCGTAAAAACCGCAACTGTTAATGTTATTCAACAAACAAGACCGATATGTAGTTATCTTTAACAAAATTCCTTTAGGCAAGTATTCTGAATTTTTATCGCGATGTTTTTCGCCTATTCGAGTTCAAATGCGTGACCTCTCTGCGCCAGTCCTCAATGGCTGCTATTGTTAAAATTATAATTATTACAATTATCATCTGTTAGTTTCGCGAGAACTGTTTAAAAAAGGCGTTAAAACGGTTGATTTGATTAGTGTATATTACTGGAATTGTATACACATAATTAATTGTATAAATATAATACTAAATTTCACTGACGTGATACTACCGATATACTACCTACCGCATACTGTCAAGCTGTGGAATGAACTGCCTGTCGAGGTTTTCTCAGGGGACTATAGTATGGGGTTCTTCAAAAAGGGCGTGTTGAGTTTTTTACAGGGTCGGCAACGCGCGTGTAATGACCCTGGGGTTACAGGCGTTCATAGGCTACGGTAACTGCTTTCCATCAGGCGGGCCGTATGCTTGTTAGCCACTCTAGTGATATAAAAAAACGTGACTTAAACACATTTAAACCGCTGCATAGATTTGGATAAAGTATAGCATATCCTCATCATCAATTTATTTGTATTTTTATCCATGCAACATTTATGCTTGCACACGTTTCTCCGCTCACGTTTCTTCTATATATTCCTATCAAACACTTAAACATTGGTTGGAAGCGATCTCTAAAACAGATAACTCCGCCTTTGTACATAATATTTCCTTATAATGTAATTCGGTTTTTTTTGGTGTACAATAAAGAGAATACAACAACAACATTTTCGGGCTTTATCTATCTACTTATGGACATAGGCTTTCCCCAAATCCTTAAACCATATGCGTTTCTCTGTTTTCGGCATCCAGCCGCTTTTCGAGATCATCGGCCCATCTAGAAAATTTTTAACATATTGATATAAGTACATATTCCATAATACATATAGAATATTAGCTGTTACTCGTGGCTATGGCCGCGTGGTCATTATGTTAATAAAACTTTTTTCCCGTGGGAATAAATTTTGGGACAGAATTACAGTAGCTTATGTCACTCTCCAGACCTTCAACTATCCCAGTAAAAAAAATCATGTCAATCCATTGTTTTGTTTCGACGTGACAGAAGGACAAACAAAATTAAGCAAAGTCGACCGTTACCCATCTCTCGATGGGTTTGCTTCGGAGTTCATGTTAAGGTATCGGTCACAGCTATTGATATTAAATAATAGTCGTTAAAAAGTCACTGACCTTTAGGTGGCTTGAAAATAATGGTCTCCGCCAATCCGCAGATGAGCAGCGTAGGTTTTTAATACCTTATTTGCCATATTGCTGACTTTCACTTTGGCAAGACGGGAAGGCTAATTTCCTTCCTTAAAAAAGTTTTCTACTCCTATTATTTTTTTCTGATTAAATTCGTTGTAAGTTCCAACTTCCAAGGTAGCCGTAGTTTTACCCCTGGGATCGCAGTGGACTTCATTGTTCATTGCTTTTTTCGTGGTTGCCGCTGTTAATCCTAGTTGTATAGAAGATACAGTGGTAGAGCCATGGCCTGCCCGTGCCTGTTGAGCAACGTAGTGTGGTGGTGCACGCTTTAAACCTGTTCTTATTTCTTCTTCTATTTTTATTTAAAGTAGGATAAATACTGATGACGACGATGAATTGCTATTTTTTAGGTACGATCTTCATGCTGTACCTGCAGAAGCCAGAGAACTGGTAGCACAAATGACGCAGGTTGCCAGTGGGAACCTCCTAGCCGAATGTGGTGGAAACGTGACGGGGGTGGTCAACACGCCCGTGGTGGTGTACCTCACAGTGAAGAGTGCTGATATGACTCTCACCTGGTCTACTAACGAGGAATACATCCTTGACGTCCAGACAAAGGGTTTGTACTATAAAATACTAGTTGATAGATCTTATCTTATCTTATCTTAGAGTGGGTGACACGTCGTCCCTCATGGATCTTTTGTGGTGTCCCTAATCCTTTAGTCACTCTCCCCTGACTATCTGGAGACATGTTCCATATATTTCAGTATGCCGCTTATTGAGAAGAGCCTGTAGTATACAGCACGTTCGTATACAACAACCGTCGACGTTGCTTAACTTGAGTGTTCGATTATACTGACACACGCAACGACGCCACCGAGTTCCACCAGAAAGGTATATCTCATCGAAAATCGAACCTGTGACCCTTGAAATTGATCAATTCATATAATAAGACATAAGACTATATTCGTGCAATTCTCTGTATCCGCGTTACATTATCATTATATTACACAGAACTGTCTCGATGGCAATCAACCGATACCACACACTGTCTGCCTTTCCAATTTAGCCTTGTTAATTCAAATCATTGAGCGTTCATACTCGACGTACGATGTCTCAACTTAAGTATGATTAATGGCAATATTAATACGTGGCATATCTGGTAATTACAGACGAATATTCTTATATACTATTTTAGCCGACACGGCAAACGTAGTTCTACAATAAAAAAATATTTTAAAAATATTTATTACCTACCCAAAAAGCGTACAGTTTAAAACCTGAAGCGGAACCTCTTGGACCAGGCCTATTTTTGCCTAAAATATTATTATCATTTGTATATATGTGAATATTATGACATAATATGATGATACAGAATATACATACCTAGTAATATTACTAATATACTGGAGCTCATAGTCATGTCGGATTTGTTCAGACAGTTGTGGGCGTGTAAAAGTTTGAGGAGTCCACCGTGGACGATAGTCGTAACTTTAAAGATGCCAAGTAAAAAAAAAAAAAAATAAAAAGAATGGTTAAACAAATGAAACTGGATACCTACCTAACGTATGAAATATACTTTACGCCCTATTCTCATACATACCATAGATACATAAAAAATCATAAAAGTTGGCTAAGCTTTAGGTAAAAATTAAAGGGTACATTTTATCTTAAAAAATGACCACAAAGATGATCCTGCTTGTGCACCTTCAGGTGCACAAGCAGGATCTGGTTGAAACTGCAATTTCGGATTGAAACTGCATTTTCTATTTCTCATTATCTATTTTCATCTTGTTTCAGATGGTAAAGTAACTGTGAAAATCGTTGGAGAAACAGTATATGGGCTTCGGCATGGACTGGAATCCTTCACACAACTAATAGCACCGGATAAACCTGACTTCTCCAACCATCAAAATTGCGACCTGCGCATCATCACTGGTGCTAAAATCAGAGACCGACCGGTGTATAAACACAGAGGTTTCGTTCTCGATACTTCTAGAAATTTCATCCCCATGAAGGATATAAAACGGACGATAGATGGTATGGCTGCTACTAAAATGAATGTATTCCACTGGCATGTGACTGATAGCCATAGCTTTCCATTGGAGTCCACTCGTGTCCCGCAGTTTACAAGGTATTTATAATTTCAAAATATTGCTCATTAGAGCATAACGGGACAGGCCCACTCATAGACATAGTATTTTCGCAACACGACCTCCACCATATTGGTTATCATTTTCCGGCTATTGTGTCTTCTGTGTAGTTAGGATAGCTACAAATATCAGTCCCAAAGTTCATTACCGTATACGCAAGATACTCGTATATAGTTATTAATTTAAATGGCAGAAACCTCCATGGCTGCCTTGGGAGCAAATGGGGGAAAAATATAACTTGGCTGTTTCGCGGCCGATGGCGTACACATTATTTAAATTAAACCACTCGTTCTTTAAGTTTTGAAACTATTTCAGAACAAAACATTAATGCAATAATGTTCTAGAATGGTTAAATTAATAGACAAGTGACTCGATTTCCTAGAATCAGTCGCGAAATAAGCAAGGATTTGCAGAGTTAGGGAGGCTCTTTATAAGAGTTAATGACATTTTAATAATGAAAGCCTTATGAGCTCATAAGTCTTGGTAATCTATTTACATGAATAGCTTCTACTTCGACTGCTTTCCTTTGAATGCTTGTTACTTCCAAGGTATTTTTCCTCAGCAGGTATCATTTTTGTTGTTACCATTGTTAATTGGGTTGTTATTTTTTGTTATAAATGTCGTAACTGGAAATATTAGTTATGAGAGCTACGCGAAACATGTTATGGGTACTCGTAGTAAATTAATAATATTTTTTTCGTTATACAGCGTGTGACATCAAAAAGTTAGCGTTTTATTTTTTTTATACTACGTCGGGTGGCAGACAAGCATACGGCCCCGCCTCTGATGTGATGCGGTTACCATAGCCATATTAACGCTCGCAACATAAAATATCGCTCGCGCGCCGCCACACCCGCTGCCATCGCAGCATCTCCTTCCTTTCTGGTAACCTCACTCACTCGCAGGAACACAACAGCCCTCAAGGGAACCGTTATTTGGCTGCGGTATTCTGTGAGGCGGAGGTAATACCCCAGTCGGGTAGCTTACAATTACGCTCTCCACCTCTCTTTTCGCCAGAGCTTCGTTTGTCAGTCAGCAGGGTGCACCGCGTGCAGGTGAAGTCGGCTTTGGTTCAAAGATTTTGATGAACCACTTACACCCCAAATTACACTTTTAATCAACTTTTATTTAATTTTATTGCTTTTGTTTTATTTTTCTGTGTATGTATAACAAAAAAATCATGGCGGCACTATAAGTAACATAATATTATATTCGTTACAGTGTTTCGCAAGCATTTTTTCCAGGAAGGAAACCTGCCTAACGTATTAGTAGCAACATTGTATGCATAATATTTAACTTTCCAGATACGGCGCATACTCACCATCAGAAATCTATTCAGCTGAAGAAGTGAGACAGCTGATAAAATATGCACAGATCCGAGGTATTCGGGTAGTTATAGAGATCGACGCTCCAGCGCACGCGGGCAACGGTTGGCAATGGGGAAACGTGAGTAAACAATCCCATTTTTTACGTTCCTGCTAGTAGCCTTGTGGCTTGTGGAAACTGAGTAGGTATTGTTTAGATAGTTTTTATTCCATTTGACATGTTTACATGGCACTTTTTGTATTTTGTCGGGGCCTATTCTAAGGTTGTATCATGTATAGGTATATGAGTCTGATTTATAGGTCAGGGGCTATCTGCTAAGCTAAGGTTGATGCAGTTGGAATGTTTTGAATATAAATAAATAGCTACAATTTACATTTGTGACAAGCATCTCTTTTGGTTACTACTCTTATGGTCTTTTGATTTGTTCTCTATTGGTTACGTTGAAAATGCCAAAAAAATCACGTAGTATGGTTCGTTCCCTAACTGTTACCTTATAGAGATACAGATAGCAAGGCGACTCTCGCGCCATTTTTTTGAATGAACGTGCTTTAGAAGTATTCTGTTACAGTATAATACCATTTCGATATTTAAAGTTAATTTTACGGGTATCCTGTTAGAATGATTATTGTTCATGATTATGATTGATATTTCAGGATTACGGTTTCGGCGATCTAGCAGTATGCGTGAACTCCCAACCCTGGCGGCATCTCTGCATTCAGCCACCTTGTGGTCAACTAAACCCGGCCAACTCCATCATGTACCGGGTACTCCGTTCGCTGTATCGGGACATAGCAGAGGCTCTACCCAAACCTGCACTCTTCCATATGGGAGGTGATGAGGTCAGTACTATTGTTATTGTTAAATTCCAAAGTTACTCCTACTAATATCATCTAAATAAATTCGTTGTTAGTTCTAAGGCAGCAGTAGTTTTTACCCCCAAGACTGTGATAAACTTTAATTTCACTGTACAGCTTGCAATAAATGTTGCCTTGGTACTAATAAAAATCTCGTAACGAGCTTACTGTGGCTTCAGTCACTCGCAGGATCACAACAAAACATTGTTTCGTCATCATCATCATCAGGTACATTTTTAGTCTCCACTACAGGAGCACGACCCTCTCTCGTCCGTCCTAGACGGAAGGAGGATTTGGCCTAAAACATTGTTTAGCTTTGAAGAATTATTATTTAGCTATTGTTTTCTATATGATAAAGACGCTTGCCAATTCCTAATCTTCTCCATTTTTTTTAATTTTGATCTACCATAGTGAAACTGTCTCACAATGTTTGGCTGGTGTTTCGCCAGTAATTGGTGGACTTCACTAGGTTCAGTTAAAACTGACTTTGGTTCGAAAGATATTGAGCTATTTATACCTAATAATAATTATTACTACAGTAACTATCATTCACAACTTGATACGCGGGTATTCTGGTATCCCATGAGAATATTCAAATATTATTCTTTCTTAGCGTATGCCAACGGTATCATAGCTAGCATTAATGTTCTATATTAATGATTGAAGTCTGTATGTCATAATTCAGCCCCATTCGTCCATCCACTCCAACTATCATTATATTTTACGTAGTGTTCTCGACTATTAGTTGATGTAACAAGCAGACTTAATGGATTTTATATAGTTTTCTAATTGCTATTTGGATATAAGCCAACTATGTTGATATTGATAGAACGAGATCTGTTTACAATGAAATGTTAAAATGTAGTATACTAAAAATACAACAACGAAGTGAGTTATAATAGCGCTAAAGCGTTTTAAAGTCGATCCTGGTGTGGCGACACTTCCGCTTTTATTGCGTAGGTAGAAATTAGGAGTTATGGTCATTATACTCATTCGTAGGAACACAAAATATTAGGCGATTGTAATTTGGAAGATGGTGTGGTACTCACAGAAATATTGTGACAGGTACTTCCCCAGTTTTTAGGATATGCCAGGTGCCAAGCATACGGCCAGTCTTTTTTAAGTTATTAATTTGGGAAACAAACATACGGCTAGCAGGATGCAAAGCACTTACCACAGTCTACGGATGGCCGTAACCATAGAACGTATTAGGCCTGTACACAACATATCATACATAGAACCTCCTCGGAAAATCTCGCGATACACTTCTTTAAACAATTTGATAGTATCAGGGATATATAATTCCATAGTAGAAGTTATTACAACAAAACAATGGTACGTACCTACTCAAAAGGACGTTTCCAATTTCAGGTTTTCTTCCCCTGTTGGAACTCTAGTCAAGACATAACGTCGTACATGTCCAACAAGGGATTCGAACGAGACCTCGAGGGCTTTATGAGACTGTGGGCAGAATTCCAGGCGAAGGCACTGCAGTTGTGGGACGAGGAACTGGTGGCCGAAGGTGCTGAGGGCAACCAGCCGGTGATGCTGTGGTCCTCGGAGCTCACGCAGGCGCATCGGATACAGAAATATCTTAGTAAGAACAGGTAAGCAAGAAATGAAATGTGTTTAAAAATGACTTTCATGAACATGCTGGAGAAACCCCAGTTTGAGTAGATTTATTTGGGATAGATGTCAGCCCGCTTACCACCAACTCTTATTGCGATTCAATAACTGAATAGAATGCTTATTCATCTGAATTGCAATAAGAGTTGGTGGTAAGGGGGCAGTTTGTTTGAATTATGTACGTTATATTAAGTGTATGATATATGAGTGAACAGAATACCGTACTTATGCCAATCCAGATCATATTCTATATGTATACCAAATATCAACCAATCGAAATCAGGACAGGATTCTGTGAAAGAGTAATAAATATCCATAATATTACTTACAAACTTACACATTTGTAATATTAGTATGATAGTAGAAATTTAGGTGAAAAAAGAAATTTCGTTTTTTTATTGTACCCAAATTATTTTTATTGTTAAAGCATTGTTAGATCAATAATCTAGAGTCTAGATGACCTAAACATGTTTATAGGAGGGTCTAGATTCTAAACCCTCGTATAAACCTGTCATCAAGAATACGAATTGTCACACTGAATAGTCTGACTCTTGCGGGTTTAGGTAATGCGAGAAAGAAACCCAGGGACCTTTAGAAATCTTGCAGAATGCAGACTCAAATTGTCTGTATGCCCTGTCTGCTGTGTTTTCACATTGCAATTCCTTCCCACCTATCTGCGGCATGTGTTCTTTGCATTCTTCCTACGTAAGGCATATCGGACGGTCAGATAATAAAATGTGGCACATATAACAATAAAAAAACACATATCATGTTAAACATTACACATGATGCGGGCTACGTTCGCTTTAATGGAACTCAGATTGCATTTTTTTATATTATGATATTTTTTAATATGAGAGGCGGCAAACGAGCATTTGGGTCACCTGATGGAAAGCAATCACCACCGCCCATGGAGATCAGCAACACCAAGGAGTCGCCGATACGTTGCCAGCTATACTCGTTTATTTCTTTCTTTCTGATGCATATGACAAGACTTTATGTTTAATACAGAACTGATACCAAATTATTTCATTTTTACAGATATGTGATCGAAGTATGGGAACCAGTGAATAGTCCTCTTCTCAGTCAGCTGATTACCCTTGGTTACCGTGTGGTGTCAGTTCCTAAAGACATTTGGTACTTAGACCATGGATTCTGGGGTATCACCAAGTTCTCGAATTGGAGGAGGATGTACTCTCACGTGCTTCCCAGAGAGCCTGCAGTACTGGGAGGGGAAGTAGCCATGTGGAGCGAGTATGTGGATAAAGAAGTTTTAGGTGAGCCTTTATGGTAGAATATTATTATAAATCTTTTGTGTCCAATGTGAACTATAGTGCTGAGATAAGAGTGCGCAACCGACGAGATCAGGTACGATACTCTATAGCAAATTCCACCAAGTTAGTCTACTGCGAGTTCTTATAGCAGGTCCAAGTTTTACAGTCGCCCGAAGCTCAGTGAATTGACTCCGCTACTGTCGCCGTAGCAGTTTGTAAGCTGACACCGAGCGACGGCTTAAGACGGCAATATACTCAAACCCGTCCAATTAGAGGATGCAGTCAACATTCTATACATTCAATTAGACTGACAAGTACTATTGAGAAATAGTGCTCTTCTTTATCTTCATAAATTTATAGAAATAGGGGCTCTCCTGTTATGGTGATTAATGGAGATGAATCAATATAGAGAGATCCCAGAAATAGAGCATTTAATTTACTCTATAGTATACGTACTTTTTTTTTTTTTATACTACGTTCGGTGGCAGACAAGCATACGGCCCGCCTGATGTGAAGCAGTTACCGTAGGCATATTAACGCTCGCAACATAAAATATCGCTCGCGCGCCGCCACCCCCGCTGCCAACGCAGCATCTTATTATAAATCTTTTGTGTCCGATGTGAACTATACTGCTGAGATAGGAGTATAGTTCACATTGTACATACGTAATTTAATGTCTAAATGTTATGATCTATTTAGCTGAAGATATCCTTGGGTGCAAGGATTAACTCAAATCTAATGATAATGTTAATAGATCCTTATATATTGACGAGCTCGGTAGTCGAATGGCTGGCAATGGCCACTTTGACTCGGTCGCGGGTTCGATCCCTGCACTTGACAAACATTTGTGTGCATGAACATGTCTGTTCTTGGTTTGGACATTTTCTGTGTATTATATGTATTTATTAAAAAAAATATATTTAAGTACCTACCTTACCTCCCCAACCCGTTTGGCCAGCGTGGGGAGTGTAGGCCAAATCCTTCCGTCTAGGACGGACGAGAGAGGATCGTGCTCCTGTAGTGGAGACTAAAATGGACCTGATGATGATGATATTTAAGTACCTACATACATATTATATCAGTTATTTAGTACCCATAGTACAAGCTTTGCTTAGTTTGGGACTAGATGGCGCTGTGTAATTTGTCAAGTAATATTTATTTATTATTTAATCCTTAATTTCCTTACCAGATACTCGAGTTTGGCCCCGAACAGCGGCAGTGGCAGAGCGGCTGTGGTCAGATCCCACGTCAAGCGCGAATGCTGCAGAGCCGCGGCTCCAGCGGCTCCGATCTCGGCTCATAGCCCGCGGCTTGCACCCTGATGTTCTATCACCAGCTTGGTGCACCCAACATGATGGAAGGTGTCTTTAACAAATATTGTTCTGAATTTATCTGACTAGAGGCGCCACGATATCTCTCTTAAATAAAAGGGGAGATACATTCGTCAATGGGGAAAGTTAAAAAAAAAAACCATACCTACGGAAAGCTCCCCAACCTATCAATGAAGCGTCAGGGCAAAATTCAGTAGACAATTGTTATAATTGACACCCCTATACAATTTTCAACGACTTATTTAGAAGATAATATAACTTGGTTCATTAAATTGTTTTATGTTATAGAGTTGTGAAACATGCAGTTACCTTAATATTTTTATGAAGTGGAAGTCCTTCTACAGACCTAGGATCTCATTAGTGAGTCTACCTTATCAAGATGACGTTAAAATATTGTGAAGTCTATCAACAAAAAGACTGATAGTTGTTAAATGGCAAGTGAAGATATTTGTGTCATGACAATTTATGAAATTTAGTAATAATTGTAATTTTGTATACCTACTTGAAATTAGCTATGAATTTAGTTCATGTGTAATAAGAGTTACTTATACTCGAGAAATGACAATATTTAATCCTTAATTTGCTTACCAGATACTCGAGTTGTACGCCGCGAATCCAAAACCAGCTAGAAAATTTCGAATAGAATAGAAAAAGATTTATTTCATCGATCCACAAAATTTCAATACATAACACATGAGTCAGATTATAATCATGACAATGTGTATAATCAAATTAACTATGCATCTTAATGCTGTGAAAGTGAAAAGGAGGAAAACTTCAACTAAATTGTTGAGTCAGTCTGTACACGACGTATGTAAGTACGACAAAGTTAGGGCACGTGCATAAAACGATTGCTTACGATAAGTGTAAGAAGTATGTAACATATAGTCTACTTTGTATTAATACAGGCTACGCGGAATAGGATTGCTTAACATTCATTCTTAGTCAGAAGAGAATGAAGTGACATTGTGAAGTAAATATTTTGTAACTATGCCTATACATAGGGTTGCCATCCGTCCGGGTTCCCCCAGCTTTGTCCTAGTTTGGAGGGCGTCCGAGGTCGAGAGCGTCCGGACGGGGTTTCATTAAAAAACACTGATGACATGTCCGGAGTTTTTTCACGCATCTTGTCCTGATTGCTAGCGTTCAGAAATGGCAACCCGACCTATAGGTATAACAATTATAATACTTTCTTTAAAAGAAATTAAGTATCAAAAATGATACATAAATTTGTATTTTATCGCCAATTATTACGATTTTTTATACTTACTTTATTCTTTGAAGAGTCCCAAATTTCGCGTTGCGCGTTGAAATCACGCATCCATATGTTTCATCTATACGTTGATCATTGATACTAGAACTAGATGCACATTTAACACCCAAAAAATGTCCACACCGAAACAGCACCCAAATCACAGACC
This sequence comes from Hypsopygia costalis, assembly GCA_937001555.2. NCBI lineage: Eukaryota > Metazoa > Arthropoda > Insecta > Lepidoptera > Pyralidae > Hypsopygia > Hypsopygia costalis. The sequence goes on along the minus strand of OW443340.2, from coordinate 18,696,747 downwards.
CAAATGATGATCTGGGAGCTTATTCACTTAACCATATTCTAAATATTTGGCATTATTTTCAAATGTATGATTGTCTCTGTCTAAAGCTTGTTTTTATATAAATGACATAAGAACTAGTCTGAATCGAAAAATCTTAAACCGAAAGCCTAAGGGCAAATTTACAATGCATATTATGCAGTTATAGTTTCTTTTAATATTGGTCGTAAATAAGTAAGATTTATGCCATCTTCTGCCTACTGCGGACATTATTTTGCTTAGTTTTTGTACATCATTGTGCATCTAGTGTAGTATGATCGATGCATCTATATAGCGTTTCGTCTTATTCCAGAGTATATATTTATTTGTACTTATTATTATTATCAGTATATTGTGATATCCTAAATTGTGTACATATTATAAATACCAACCATGCAATTGTATGTGTAACAATTTAGCAATAAATATAAAGGTGCTATTTTAAGGACTTTTATTTTTAGATATTATTATGTAGAAAACTATTGATAGTTTAGATTTTTATCTAAACTATTGATAGTTTAGATAAAAATCTAAACTATCAATAGTTAGGAAATTTGATCTTTGAATTTGATTTCCGCCACCACCAGTTAGTTCATGTAAACTACTGTCGGCCGACACCACTGACTACCGTAAGTTGATGCATGCGACTGTATATGCAGAGACGACCAAAGCCACAGCAGTCGCATGAGCCATACTCCTTGTATTACAAGCGTCTATAGTCTACGGTAAACGCTTGATATCAGGCGGATTGTATGCTTTTATCCTTGTTTGGCTTGTATAAAAAGTTGAATAATAATACCCCTCCATCCCTGCCTAACCATTAAGGAAAAAACCAAACAAACGAACATATACTTCAATCCATTTAAGTAATATATATTTTTATAAAAGAATACAGATTATTTCTAATAATATTAAAAGTTAATAATAATATACAGTATTATACAGCCATAAAATCTAAATATTACATCAGATAGATCTACAGATGGATACATTTTTCTATTTCAATTCTACTGAACTTTAAAATATGTATAAAAAAAACATAAATATAGATTTAATGTCTAATGTATGTACTACATAAGCAATCAATGACCGTCCTAAGTAGATCAGAAGTCCAATGTAGGAGAAGAAAGAAATATCCCTTCGGACTCCTGCCTCCCCTGACGGCATCAGAGAGACATAAGGACTTCTACAGTACTGTCGTCTCCCCAAAGCTGGGGAGATATCGAAACTTACTTATACTATTATATTAAGTTCGAATGTCTCTCCAGCCTTGGGGAGACGCCAGTACTGTAGAAGTTCTGATGTCTCCCCGAGGGGGGCCGTCAGGAGAGACAGGAGTCCGAAGGGGAAAATATTAGAACCTTTAGAATCTATTGATGAAAATAATCCAAACAAATAATGGGGATAGTGAAACTTTAGTCAAACCATCTACATAGTTACTTTTTACGAAAACGAAAATAGTTGGTAGTTATATTTTTTTTGGTGTATGCGATTTCTTTTAGTGAAGCTTATTTCGTTCTTTTGTTTTCATACTGTAGGCACCATCTCTATTTCTCATATTTAGCGTAAAGCGTACCTATGCTTCTTCATATTATCTATCTATTTATTAAACATAAGTATATTTATAACATAAATGACTAGATTTATTTTACATTTGTCTGAGATCTGAAACGTTTGAGATCAATATAAATCAAGGGATTAAGAGATTATCATTCTCTTCCCTTGTCCTTATCCCACTTTAGGTGGGATCGGCTCACCTTATCTTAGCGCTGCCAGATAGTCTATTTTGGGTTTATATCGGGTCGGCCTTCTCTATAATATACTAATATATAGCATGACTAAGACTGCTAGTCAAAGCCTTCACATCAAAAGTGGGTATTCCTCGCACTGTCATGCCGAACATATAATTCTCGATCGACCGTAATGATTTCTAACTTGACGTTAAACACAACAATAACACTTATTAAATACAGTTTTACATTGATATGTTGCTTCTATTGACAGCTCTATCTCCGCTATTCTTTACGGAACCTAGACTAAGATCATTTGGCACCAAATCATGTAAAATTGTGTCACTTCTGAAAATACTAGTAGCTATTCTACTAGCAAGCCTTTCGGATTCTCTTAAATCATCGTCTTTCGATGAATGAGATGTTAGATCGATTTCTGTATCGCTGTCGCTCTCGCTTGATTCTTTATCGCGTCTTCTGTAAGCCAGGTTTTGAGGTTCATCCATATTTTGGACAGATGTAGCGCATGGACACGTATTTTTCGACATTACCCTTAAATCCGTTGGAGCAATTTCTGTATTATCAATTTGTGGTGACATAAGCATTGGTGGGAATGGAAAAGGCTGTTGAAGTATACGGCTGTCTTCAGCTCCGTATATTGGTGGAGGAATATTGTGATTGACTGAAGATATAGCTGGTAAAGTCTCTGGCATACCGTTGTGGAGATACGGGTCTTGTCTTGGAGATTTCAGCTCTCTATTTTCCAAAGGTGGGGGTTCAGGAGAGTCTTTTTCTGATGGAGATTCTGGTGTCTCTGGCGAAGAGTCAGGTGGCTTAGCATGACCTGGAATATTAGTGTGAAATATTATTTAATATTGCAATTTAAACGAACAAAAACGTTTCAAGGAATATGTTTACGCACTGTTCTTTATGCTTTACCAACTTTTTCCTGTGTAGACAAAAATACTATGCTAATAAGCACCTGATTTGCAATTTGATGTAGGTAGTCATCGATTCATTTGGCTGAATACAATAGAATGTTAGAACCTTACAGAGGAAGCAATCGATAAATAAAATTTTGCGCAATGTTACTAATGACCTCTACAGTTCACATTTAAGTATAATGTAATGTTAAAAATAATAATTTTAATTTTGACGCTGCGGAAAACATAACACGTTTTCCATAATTTAAGTCCATTATTGGATTATTAATAATTAATCCAGATTAGTTATCTGATAAATAACTACTTACTTGTCATAAAATTCTAGCTATAAACTTTATTAACACGTTCCATAAATTGTCTTTCAATATGAATCTATGTAGAGATTCTATTATTTTATGTCAACTTATATATATATAAACGTCCGACCGACTAGAATCTACTATAGACTAGAAAGATATAACTTTTGTCAATAAGTTTGTGGACTTTCCAGGGATACCCAAACATTTTCCAGAAATATAATATGTGATTATTAAAAAATCTACTCTACATGCGTTTAACACTTTTTAGAATTCGGATACGAAATCTTACCTTGGATCTAAAAATAAACTTTTTTAATTATATTAAAATCCATAAAAGTAACATAAATATTATTAAAATACTCAGAAGTTTTTACTACTGAACTTAGAATTGTGCAAATTAAGACCTATAATATATATAATTCTATGAGACAATAATAGAATCTTCTAATTTGTCTTCTATATCTATAATGGAACTGGATTATAATGGAACTGGGGTCCTACCGTGAAAGCTGAAGCCTGAAGAAGTGAACCATTGGATTTTTTCGTCTAAAAAATAAAACTTCGGCTTCAGACCCTGGAGCTCTACCGACTAAGCTGAAGATGATTGTCATTAAATTTAACCTAAAACCTATTTGGAATCAAAATATTCGATCGGAATCGGCTTCAGCTTCGGCGGTATGGTTCCTGGTCAAAAAGTAAAATAAGTATCTACCTGCTAAAGAAAGTGGAGGCGATCCCAGACCAAGACATCGCATTCTCCATGCGTCTTGCAGGAGCTGAAGACGAGCCTGCTTCCGCCACTTAGCCCGTCGATTCTGGAACCATACCTGCAACAAATAATACTAATATAGCACTTCAATGCATTAATAACGTTTTAAGCGTATGCTCATTACATTTTTTTATACCACTAGGGTGGTAAACAAGCATACCCGCCCAATGGTAAGCAGTCATCGCGGTCTATGGACGCGTGCCGCAACAGAGGTATCACTCATGCGTTACGTACAAGGTCGTTCGGACCGACTCGGTCCTTGTAAAAAATCTCTATAAGCCTTTCTTGAAGAACATGTAGTCTCTTGGGAAAATCTGGGCAGGGGAGTTCATTCCACAACTTGTGAGTTCGAGGTAGATAACTCCTCTGAAACCGTACAGTACATGTTCACTTCGGCTCCAATGTGAATAAATGAAGTTGATTGTAGAAAGAGCATCATGTCAAACAAAGAAGGTAGCAAAAGCTAAGAGAGGCAAAGTGTCTCCTCAGACTTGATGGTTCAATCAATACCGCCCGTGACTTCGGAATCGTATACAATCTTCAGAACTTGTCTCTGAATCGATAATATACTGATGGACCGATGACTTCAAAAAAGCGGTTGGTGTACAGCTGTCGACCGCATTGCAGATGGAATGCATTAGTGAAGGCTTAGGTATTTCCTGCAGTGGGTAGATACAGGCTGATAATGATGATGTTGAAGTCTTTCAATGCTACTTTAATTGTATTTTAAAATGCTATAAATACGTAACAATAATTGCAAATAACAAGAATAATATATATAGTAATTTATACTATATATGTAATAATATATATAGTAATTTATACTATATATATTATATAGATTACTCTTGTTTTATAATGTATAATATATTTATAAATGAATCCCTATTTCGCTTGGTATCACGCGTGAACGGCTGGACCGATTTCCCTATTTCATGTTGTATTTGTCAGGGGAAGGTTCAAGAAACAGAAAAAAAATAAGAAAGTTGCATGGAAAATTAGAAAATTTAAGAAAACTTAACGACCATATTAACTTTTGTAATGTAACTTTATGCCGTTAGACAGAACTGTCAGTTACGAGTATTTTTGATAGATTGCGCGAAACCAATTCGAATTCAATATTCATTATTAAGAAGATAGGAAAACGTCGGCATGGTCAGCTAGTAGTAAAATAATGATCGCATTCTGTGCTGAGGAAATACTAGAGAGGTTTTCTTCAACACAATCACAGATTGTTGAATCTACTACAGCATGAAGTTCTTCAAAAAGGCGTGAAGGATTTTCTATTTATATAAAAGCGATCATAGGTTACGCGATGACCGTTAGGATTAGGCGGATCGTATGCTTGTATGCGACCTTAGTGGTATAAATTCGTATATTAAATTTCTTATAAACAATCTTTAGAATGTCCAAGTGAGGGATTTGAGGATTTTAGAATGTTGTATCTATATAGATGTCATCTATAGAGACAAATTCAATCTCACCTACACGTAGTGCATCTCATCAACCACCTGGTAAATTGGAAGTGCACAAAAACATTTTAACAACGAGTTAGGACACTGCAATATTTAATTTAAAAGCAGCCTCACTGAGGAAGTACCGTCACCTTCAATTCGGTAGCTAAATAACAGTTCCAGAAATGGTTATTGTGATTTAAAAGATCTCAGAAAAATCTTGAAGAGGTTTTGCGTTGGCAGCGGAATCGCCACTGTTGCATGCCTACGACAAAGTAGGTATAGCACGTGGAATACTTTGTCAGTTATTATTATACGTGGAATACTTCACATCACTAGGCGGGCCGTTTACTTGAAACGTCGCAAATGTTCTAAACAGAGCTTTGCTATGACTAAACTCACAGGACATCGTGAAATACTATCGCTACAAAATATATGTAACTCAATTTGTAAGTGTGGTGTAAGTGGTTCATCAACATCTTTGAACCACAGCCTGCACATGGTGCACCCAACAGACTGACAAATTGTGGCAAAAAGAGATGTAGGACATAGCTTATAAGCTGCCCGACTGGGGAACCATCGTACCATCACCTTACAAGAATACCCAAGCCAAATAACAAATCCCTTAAGGGTTGTATGTGTTCCTGCGAGTGAGCGAGATCACTAAAAAGGAAAAATGTGCTGCGTTGGTGCAACGGGGCTGGCAGCGCGCGAGCTATATTTCATGTTGTGAGCGTTTACAGTAACCGATATAGATTAGGCGGGCCACAAATGCTTATTTGTCACTCGAAGTAGCATAAAATAAAAAAAAGAATGAAACGGTTGCAAGCGGTTGTAACTTTTTACTGTGCTCTTATTAAAAAGGTCATCAGAAACGAGTTATTTCTTTAGGAAGAATTCCGTCGGATTTTTAATTCATTATCATTTGTTTATGTGCATTGCATGCGATCACAGTAAAGTAAAAGCCCTATAATATATTAAAAACGATTTTTTTAAAAATATATTATAGAGCTTTGGATATGGATAGTTTTTCGCAAACTATACAGTTCACTTCAGTACATACAGTTGATTCACAATCTAACAAGGTATCGGGTATCCACGCAATGCCCTCATATCGTGTACGGCGTACCTAAAGAATTTTATCAAAATGTATGTATAACTTTTTAATGAAATGTAATGTTAAAAAACCTTGCAACACACACAAAAAATATATTATTACTTCTTTTTTTATTTATATATTTTTTAACCAAACACGACAAATCGGGCCGCCGAAATTCTACGAGTGGATAAGGTCGCTAGGTACTTATATAAAAACTAAACTTAACTTCCGCCAAATATGTTGCTAATAAATAATTGAAAAATCATTACTAACGTATGGTTTACGCCGAACTTCCGTTACTTCGGCGTTTTGCGTTTAGAATTTTAGATACTATACTGTCGAATTGAGAATGACTTTTCATAGTAAAAGTCGGTTAAAAGTTTAAAACAGTCTCAGAGGTAGGTGCTTGCTCGGTAAGTTTTTTCTGCATGACATACTCATTTTAATTGTTAAAATCGCCGCCAGCCAGTAGTTGAGCAGTGTGGTTGAGTATGGTCTAAAACCCTTTCGATTGAGGAGAGGCCCGTATTTCAGCAATGGCATTAATAAGGATTTTCGACGACAATGATTGATAAACTCAAATGATTATATGACATAAGTTTGCATGTAGCTGCACATAGCTGTATACGATGGTTATATTATTTAGACTTCTTATGTTTGTGGTAAATTGGTAGGTCACCATTTGTTGATGAAATGTGACCGCAAGGAAAGAAAAATAATTACCTATGAGCAGGTTAAAGCTCAACAAATGGGATATTGGCAATATTCTATGTGAATCAGGATCGACTTCAGATGCAGCCATTGAAAAATAGTATCTAGTAGCGGCGGTGCGTCATTATCTTTGAGAATGATCGATTAGATGACTGCTACCATGTTAATTAAATATAAGTCTTTAAATAAATAAGGAAATAAAAATTTCACTGCATACAAATTAAAATATTAGGTTGGGGAAAATATCTTTTCGTATTTTATATGAAAATTCAAAACATTTTTTAATAAAGTTTATTTACATTTAACTAAAGTATGTAGGTGCCATTTTGTTCGATAACTTTTGGCCATCTTGTAGGTAGAGACATGATCCCATTACTATAGAAATTTTGGGACTTCTGTTCAAAAAACCACGACAAGTGGTTTTGGCAGTCTTCTCGTGATGGTAACCTGACATTGCCTAAAGAATTCTGAAGAGACCGAAACAGGTGGAAATCAGAAGGTGCAAGGTCAGGACTATACGGCGGATGCATTAACACCTCCCAGTCTAACTCTCTTAATTTTTGCTGAGTGGCTAAAGATGTGTGAGGTCTAGCGTTATCATGATGAAAAATCACACCTCTTCTGTTAATTAATTCCGGCCGCTTTCTCTCAACTTTTTGCTTTAATCTCATCAGTTGTTCACAGTAGAGTTCAGAATCGATAGTCCTGCCTGGCGGTAACAGCTCATAATGAATAATACCCTTCGAATCCCACCATACACACAGCATCACCTTGTTGCGGGTTAACCCGGGTTTTGCCAGAGTCTGTGAAGCCTGACCGGCCTTTGACCACGACCTTTTTCGCACGTTCTTGTCGTACGTGATCCACTTTTCATCACCAGTTATAAGCTTCTTCAAAAACTGTTCGCTTTCATTACGTCGTAGTAAAGAATCGCAAATGAGTACACGGTTCATTAGGTTTCTTTCAGTGAGATCGTGAGGCACCCAAATATCGAGCTTTTTAGTGTACCCAGCTTTTTTCAATTGCGCCAAAACTGTTTTGTGGTCAATTCCTAATTCTTCAGCTACGTCGTAACTACTGATATGCCGCTCTTGCTCCACTTTTTCAAAAATGGCATCCATTTTATCCGTAACAGGGCGACCAGAGCGACGTGCATCTTTCACATCAAAATTTCCTGATTGAAAACGCTTAAACCAAATTTGTGCTACTCTCACAGACACTGCACTAGGTCCATAAACGTCACAAATTTTATTCGCAGCTTGCGTTGCATTTTTACCTTTTTTGTAGTAAAATTATAAAATGAATCGAATTTCTTCATTAGATTCACTCATCTTGACAGTAAAAAAAACAAATGAAAATCACACATTTACCTAATTTGAATTTGGAATTATCTTTTTTAAAATATAAACTTTTTAAAGATATCAAAACCTGCCAGACACAAATGGTATAACCAAAGAGATTTTATTACAAGTTCATACATACTATAATGCGAAAAGACTTTTTCCCCTACCTATTATATCATAAAGTTATGTACTAGATACTACGAAGCCGCAGCTCTATGATATGGTCTGACCAGATCCGCACATCTCTGGACTCAAAATTGCACAGTGCCCTCCATGTTGCTAAAGATCGCAACAGTTGGAGAAAAAATGTTTTGTTTTGAAAAAAAAAAAGAGAGAAGATGTTTCTGCTGGGGAATCATGACCCTCAGTAATGAGGTGTACGACGTGAGGAGGAGGGGGTGCAAAGTATTACCCAACTTACCTGAACACGTGCTTCGGACAGGCTAATTCTAAGAGCGACTTCTTCTCTCAAGAAGACATCAGGGTAATGCGTCTTCTGAAATAAAGACTCTAGTTCACTGAGCTGCTGCGGCGTGAAGGTAGTCCGATTCCTTCGCTGCCGACGACGACCAAACATGTACTCAGTAAGGAGATCTCCTGGAAGGGGCGACAGGTACGGTCCAGCCATTGTGTTGAAAAACAGCGTTTTAATATATAATTTCTATAAGATTAAAGGTCATTTATAAAATCTATTTTACATTTCACTTGCTAATGTTTAAAGTCGTAAATCAAACGCATGTCAAACTATTTTCTAAGTTCACGATCACGGATACATAAAACTTAGGTTGAGGGATGCTGTGCACGAGATGGCCATCATAGTACTGTTTAAGTTCGCGAAAATATCGTGGTGAAAACCCCCCTAGCTCCGCCTCTTTGGAATCAAATGAGGGTGCGTGATTGGCCATCCGCTTCGGGGGTTGTAGAATCCCACCAATGAGGAGGCGATGCGAAGGGTAGTGTTTAATAGGTGTAGATTAAGTTATGGCGTGTGAGTACATATAAATATTGTATAAATAGAAACTTAGCTTAAAGCTGATAATAAGATAATCGACTTTTTAAAATAATATTATAATAAAGAAGTGAAGTAATGAAAAGTAAATAATTAATATTATAGGCTATAATATAAAAGTTACTTTTGCATTTGAAATACATAAATTATTGAAGTTTAGAGACAAGTTCTATGAAAAGCTTCTGGGTGTTCAATACCACTAAAACCAGCATTCAGCCTACCTGATAGAAAGCAGGTAGCATCCTATAGATGCCGTTACCAACCCTATAGGTACAATCCTCTTCATGCCCTTTAGAGAATCCTATGACTATGGCTAAAAATGTTAATAACTTAATAATCTCAAATAAACGAATGCAAAAACTCTATTATAATTATTTTATGTATAGAGGCAACTCATCAAGCAGATCGTATGATTGTTGTTCACTTGATTATTACTTATTTTAGAATGATGAATTTTCTCATAATGTAATCAAAGGTAATTACAAAAAATAGGTACACAATATTCGCAGTCTTTGCAATATTAGTAATATAATATATGTATATAAACTAATATAATATTTTTTGCAAAAGCATCAACGACACAAAGTGATATAGTAATTTCTTGTCATGGTACACGTTTCAACAAGTGTTGCACTTTAAAAGTTTTCAATATGAAGTTATTATTAAATGTAGCGCAACTACTGTAAAATATACGTATTTAGAAAATTATATATTGATATTATGGTATCGGGAAATATTTTAAATATAAGAAATAAGAAATACATATGTCATTAACATATAATTTTAAAGCATTTAGTAATGAAGTACCTAAATACACTAAAAACACATGTGAAGAACTTAAAATTAAATTAATAATAATACATAACTAAATTACAAACTGAAATACATATACCTACACAAAAAAGAGAGAAAAAAAAGCATTAGGTATATAAATTAATTATCCCGACAACTTTCGAAGATTGTAGCCAAAAGGCTGACCGCATTTCCGCATTTTGACGAGCTCGCTGGTCGAATGGTTAGCAATGGCCACTTTGACTCCGAGGTCGCGGGTTCGATTCCCGCACAAGACAAATATTAGTATGCATGAACATGTCTGTTTGTCTTGGTCTGGGTGTTTTCTATATGTATGTATTTACAAAAAAATTGTATTTACGTATAATATCAGTTATCTAGTACCCATAGCACAAGCTTTGCGCTTAATTTGGGACTAGATGGCGCTGTGTAAATTGTCCAGAAATATTTATTTATTTATTATTTCCACCCTGTGTAGCGATGGAAATATTTTGACCTAGATATCGGCCAGCCCTTTGGTCACCCGAAGCCAAGACCAGCATTTTTGCAGCCTCCATAGATAACTCCCGTGCCAATGACCCGCCACGGTCTTAACATTTCTATGCCGACCGGGTTAAATATATAGGAAGTGCTCAGTTCGGAGTCTTTGCCACTCTTAAGGTACACAGCACCGCGTGCAGCTGAACCAGTCTCAAAGCTGGTTCCTTGTAACTGAAAGGTTTCTGAAGTATCAACACAAGTTACATCCTATGCGAGAGATCTTCCCATAGTTATATTTTTCGAAGTGAATATGGATAATGATTACCTATATGCTCCGTATAAGCTCAAGATGATGCAGTTCAGATATTTGTATTGGAAAATCTATCTTCGGTTTAAGTTTGTAGTTCTTGAGCTTAAAAGAGAGCACGCGATAGAGCGCCTGAAGATAAAATAACACTACCAAAGATTTCTGAAACTCAGCACTGGACACATATTACATGTACTATAGGTACTTATTATTACCTACTCTATTAGTGTCGGATTTACCAGCAACCTTAGTAAGTTCGAGCCTATAGCGAAAGATTTTAAGAGTGGCAAATTCAGCTTTGAAAAGCTAATTTTACAACCTGTTTTTTAATGTCTTGCAGGAAGAAATATCTTTCGTATTACTTTTCTATCATTATATAATCTTAAAGTAATCGTCGATTTCCTAAAATCATTCAGATATTCTAATTGCGGTTAACAGTAATCGGCCTACTTACACTTTCAGTATCATATACTCAAAATTGTAGAGATTCTTGTAAAGGGTTTTTAATTTAATATACTCGTATACCACTACTCCGACATGTTTAACTATCCTCAAGTTCCACCAGATAGCACCTTTTCTTTAATGAAATGTGTTAACGCCGATTTCCGGCGGTCTTAAGAACATCGTGTACTGACAGACCTGAGGATACCTTGAATTTGATCGCACCAATGTCGGGCTGCAACCTCGTTCCTACTTTCCTGTCACCTTAGTGAGCGGGCGACCCTCTTCAGGGCAGCGCGCCTTACAGCTCCGCTACCAATCATGGAGATTGGAAAGCGGTGTTATGGCCCCGATGCATGGGAAAACGAGCGTCGGTCGCCACGAGCTACTCGACTTAAGAGTGCATAAGTAGTCTGCCTGCAGGCGAAAGTAGTTCAGAGCTCCAGACTATGAGTCTCTCCAGATTGTCTACCAGTTATAGTCTACCAGTAGGCAGTGTGTTCAAGGTACTCGATAATCTTGCGGGGGAAGATAGGGGTAAGTCTAGTTGTCAATGTGTCACCCTAGGTATGGCGAACATTTTCCTCCAATGCGACATTTCAAAAGCATCTATATGCTTACTATCGGTCGACTTCAAGGTTCTAAAAGAGAGTATCTAGTCTCTAAATTTGGTCTAAACAGATTGGATGTCGGAATGTATCACGACGTGTTGGCTAATCCCATGTCACTTGTAGCTAAAGCCTTATTTTCTTTATATAGCAGCAGATGTTAAAGTTAGAATAGGTTACGATGGGACTGACATAGTCAATTTGTGACAAAAGTCCCTAAATTAAAGTAGATGAAAAAAAATAAGGTAGGTAAAGGTTTCTACGACATACAGAAAGACTCTTGTTGTCAGGGTCAATTGTTACAATTACTAGATTTTACGTTAGGCCTCATGTTTTATTTTGACATGCCAAATGTAAGAAAAGCTATTAACGAAAACTGTTTATTTTCTGAAGTCCATGCTGTATTCGCGGGCGGCCGCTAGTCAAAATTTACGCTCAAAACAAAACGGTCCGGCGCGGCAGTAAGGCAAGAATACTGGCTACGTTTCCTCGCTGATACGCCAGCTTTCCTATTTTATTAGACGGCGAACAGCATCTAAGATAATATAGAAAGTGGAGTCGTAAATTCAGGGATTTTACCTAAAGCAGTATCCATTTTCTATAAGTATGCGATCTAAAAGTCGCCTTATTGGGGTTGCGCGAAGTAAGTTAATCTTGGGACAAAAAAGCAATAGATAGTTAATTGATTCATGTGGCAGTCGCACGTTTCTTCTGTTTCAGATGTTGGAGAGTCGCAAAGACGACCGCAGCAGCTGGAATAGAGACGACCAAAGCAGCCGCGGCAGTCGCATGCATCTACTAACGGTAGTGGGTAGGTGACGGTCGGCAGTAGTTTGCATTAACAAATTGCCGGTAAGAAAGCAATAGCTACTTTAAAAAACTTTTGTGTAATGTAAATTATTAATTATGTAAATTTAGAATCGTCCATTTGGAAACACGAAAATTTAATTTAAATGGCCTTTTGCATCATTGGGTCGTGAAGAGAAACCAAAGACATTCAATATTATCATAATAGTTAAATATCATTGAGAGTAATGTATTTCTTTTTGCACAACCCATGTTTATTTAACTGCTGGAACACTAGTCTACCATCAGCCAAAGGGGTAGGAGCATACTCCACCACGCTGCAATGATATTAGCCCAGACCTACGGCTTAATGTGCTCTCCGAAGTATGGAGGAGCTCGAGATAAATAAACACATCCATAGACAGGCTGCGGTCGACGTGACTTAACTTGCTGATCGAGTTGACTTACAGGCGCCATCGTTTCCTATTAAAAAATATACTAATTAATTATGAACATTAATATTTTAGAGAGTTTCGAATATAATTTGTATGATGGATAATAGGACATAGTATAAACGAGGCAGGACACACTGCTAAGTGGGTTGCAGATAGCGGAAGCAGCGATTATGAGATGAACGTCCCGCCCGTCGCCGCACCACTACGGGCTAGGGTTGGTTACCTAACTTTTGTATTTTAGAAATACGTACCAAAAAAGCGAAGTCTTTCTGATACGGATTTACTTTGGCTGCATCGAATCACTTTCAATAGAAAGTGTATCAGTGTTCTACAACAGTACATAATAATAATATAATAAATATTCCTAGACAAATATGCATTGCCATCTATTCCCAAATTAAGCAAAGCTTGTACTAGGTAACTGATAGTATACTTATTATTTTTTTTGTAAATACATACATATAATAGAAAACACTCAGACGAAGACAAACAGATATGTTCATGCACAGAAATATTTGTCTTATGCGAGAATCGAATCCGCGACCTCGGGGTCAAAGAGGGCATTGCTAACCATTGGACCACCGAGCTCGTCGCTACATGTGCTTCTACATCGTAAAATCGATAAAAAAAGACATTATTAATTAATTAAAATAAACGGGTCACGAAAAGGCTAATTAGATTCGATCTCAAACGGAGATCTTCATCAGGGCAAGTGTCCAGACGCGGACATCCTCTCTATCACGAATCGAAAATGTTCAAAAAATATTCATTTGAGTTCGTAACTAATCGGCTTTCCCAACAATAAAATTTCAATTTGAAATATGAATTTGAAATTGAAATTTCTTTATGCATATACATATTGTATGGAGTGGCCGGGGTGTGCTTTGTTATTAATCTGTATTTATAGAATAGAATACTTACATACAAATTACACCATTTCGTTTTGTTTTATTTACCGTGCAGCTCAAACATGTAAAACTCCTTATTAACATTTACAATTGAAATTATTGTATACAATCACGTTTACAAAATAACTTAATAATATTCTTCGGCAACCCTGTCACTAGAGCCGGTCGCCGCCGCCCGCCCACCGCAACGCCGCTAAACGAGTTTCCGCAAACATTTTAATGAATAACACCTCCCGTGCCCCCGCGCCACGCACCCTAGCCCCACACCCCCGGACGCTCCCGGCACCCGGCTGCAACGCGCTAATTAAACATTCGAGCCATATTGTTTCATTTACGATGTTGCCGAGTTTCGTAATGGTCGGCAAATGTACTAAATGAGTTTGCATCTTAATTAAAAATATATATGTGCACAAATTAATTATATTTAACTAATATATTAAAATTAATTATAAAGACTTTTAGCTAGCGGGTCTCGTGATGGTATAGGCAGTTACGTATTGTAGTTTTCACTATGTAATAGTATTAGATTTTTCTCTATGTCTGAATGAAAAAAATATTGAGAAGTTGCGTTGCTACGTTTGGCCGCCATATTTTAGAATGGCAAAGAGCATGAAAAAGGATAATCTCGTAACTTCATGGAATGATTCATACATCATACATACAGTCATTTCATTAAATGACTGTATTTGATGATATTGTACATACATTTATATTTTTCAGTTCATGAAATGCAACCATTTCATAAAGTGCTCGGCCACATCACGATGTGATCAATTCTACGATCTGGTCACGTCAGATATATAGTTATTGCTACTGACATTATGAAGTGTGAATGAACGATTCGGAATTATGAACATTAGAAACAGAGTAGTTAGGAATTGTGATTGTTAGTATGAAAAATGTTAGGAAGAATATTTTCGGAGTTGAAAATTTAGGTGAACTTTGGCGCACCCGGCCACGACACATAATATCACACCTAAGAGTATAAAGTTGCACAATTAGTATACTTTATAACTAATAGTATATTTACTGTCTTTTTGTTTGTTATGAGCTGTTACCCACAACTTCGTAGATGTGGGAAATCTTTCATTTTTAATATTTTCGTGGTGGAACCCTGCTTATTTCTGGGATAAAAAGTTACCCCTGTTTAGTCATTTAAACTTATGTGAAAACCGTTCCGAAGATTACGCTGGACTTTCTAACTATTCTCTTCAATATGGACGTTGACACTATAGTCAAATTGATTACCTAATTTTTGTCATATGTCAAAACAGCGATTTTGTACTGAATAGGAACGTAGGACGTCACTTATTCTAACTATTCAATTAAGTATTTTCATTGTGTAATTTACCATTAATAATTCGTAACAGTATTAAAAATCTAAGTATAGATAAGAATAGGTTATATACCATAATTTACTTTTCGAAACAATCATTATCCCAATTTGATTGCATTACGTATGCAGATATGTAATGCAAAGGTGCATTACATATCTGCATATCGCTCAGAACTAAAACCTAACGGTATACAGTCATTGCATTAAATAACAATTTTCATTATTCTCCAGCATTCGTAGCTCCAGGAATGTTATCTACCAATCAGGGTAATTAGTCGTATGCGAAGTTATAAAAAACAGCGCGTCCCACCCGACAGCTCAATTAGTTAATTAATCTTTTTTTCCGCGTTAAAATAGCATTTATAAACCGACGCAAACCAGCGAGAACTGCCTCCCCTCCCTAGGCATCTCATAGGGTTGTCTCTAATGGAAAAAATGTTCAGAACAATCACATTTGTTTGAATAATATTGATGTAATAATTGCAGTGCAGTTGACGTGATTGTACTTAATATTGAAATATGAAAAATTTTAAACATGTACAGAGTTAAAGTGTTTGTCCTTCAGTATTTAATTTTATTACCTAGATTCTAGCGAATGCCAAATGAACACATATATTTTTTTGCCCTAATATAATATTTGGTCATTACGTCCTCATAAGCTTACACAGGTTTCCAAGTAGAAATTCCATAAGGGGGAAATTCGCCTTTTGTACTGTTATTTTTTGGTCTATAGTATCACTGTGTACTTGTACAAAAGTGTGTGAGAGAAAGAAAGATATGCCAGGTTTTATATTATGCTTACTATAACTACAAATTTTATGAAACTAAGTAGCAACCAAATTGAATAAAGCGAAGTACTTTTCTAAACAATCACGTTTAACTTTGATGCATATTCACCATCAGTTAGATTTTTTCACCATTATGTTTTCCGTTTTATGTGAATATTAATTATGCATGGATGAAGCAGAGCGGGTCGCTATTAAATATATTATACCTCTCTTACATAGATAGTAATGTTTTTATGGATTTTGGCCTCCTCAGCACTTTAATTACTAAGTTTCGCAACTACATAGTTGTCAACAATGCTTCTTGGGCATGGCAATCGACAACTTCTAGGAGTTCTAAAAAAACCCCTTTTGATCTATTTACCAAAAGAGCGAGATGTCTGGGCAGCCCCATTACCACCATCTCTTATTGCGATTCAATAACTGAATAGAATGCTTATTCGTACCAATAATAAGCGACTCTATTTCAAATGGAATAGAATCGCTTATTCATTGGTATGAATAAGCATTCTATTCAGTTATTGAATCGCAATAAGAGATGGTGGTAAGGGGGCAGTTTACCTAAAAAAGACGTTGACTAGGAAGCTATGTTGTTAGTAATACCTACTTAGAAATTATGTTAGGACAAGTATTATGCGGATTAAATAAATTTGAAGCGGCTTATAAAGGCTAAGGCCAAGGAAATAAAACTAGCAGCCCTAGGGCTTCGCTAACAGTGTTTACGTTATTTGCAGGAGGAGCGGGACAATACAGTCGGCCGCGCAGCGCGCACACTGTGCTAATTAATGCGCTTTCAAACTAACTGCACGCTGAGTGTGCGACTGTACACTAGCTTGATTAACTGCTAATTACAACGCAGTTGCGGTTAGCACCATTACATTGATAGAATGTCGATTTCGGAGTATAAACATGTAACGACGATGACGATGATGATATATTTTGGTTGGTATGACGATACATCAGCGGACGTACTTTGGTTGGTATGACGATGATGATGACCATTTTATTGAATATAATTTTAACAAAAAAAATCCAACTCCATTCATTACTCTACATTTATGTAGTATACAGGCTGATGTCTTGATGATGATGAAAAAAATATGGGACCAATCTGGATTACTCTTTCAAATAAAAAAAAGTTTTTTGCTAATCGATTTATAAATCACGGAGTAAATAAGTAACAAACTGAAAAAAAGCAGAATTGAAAACCTCCTTTTTTGGAGTTGGTTAAAAATAGTTGTAGTACGATCGAATATTATGTCATAGCGCATGTGTTTATTAATTACAAACTGTTATATTTTAGGTTGATATGAAAATGGAACAAAAATAAAAACGCTAATAAAAATAAAAAAAAATGTTTAATAAGATAAAAAAAAAATGTTTAATAGATAATAATATATATAACATAGTACTTTTTATAACTGTATGAACTGTCGAATATAAATTAATAGTGTATTTTTATATAACTTTGTCTTAGTAATAAATCTTAGCACCGCTCTGATATAAACTGGAAGAGCTTCTGTATTAATTCTTCGGTATTAATTCCGTTTTTGGTGTTTGGTGTTTGCATAAATAAAACAAAATTAAATTGTTCCAAAATGAAAAAAAAAATAGCAATAAGAAAATTGTACAAAAAATAAATAAGTAGTTATTGATAGTTGAAAATCCTGACTGTATTTAAATAAATATTACGGTAAATACGCCATCGTGTCAAAGACTCCTTTATCGAACAATTACTTAAAGTCTGATTTTATCAATTATCAATCAATTACTCTAAGACAACCGTTACTGTTTGATCTATTAATGCATAAGTCAAACTACTGAACGAATCGGTTTAAAATTTAACGTAGGTACTTGTAGCTATTGGGACGTAGGAATCCTCCAAGAAACGATTTTGGAAAATTCGAACAGCCGCGAATTCCATTATTCGCCAAATTGCTCGAACGGCGCAAGTTAGATATAAGTATCGATCGATCAGTGAAATCCAACAACATGTAAGCCTTCAACCAAGTGCCGAAATATACGGTAACAACAAAAAAACAAACTACCCGATAGTCTAAAAATAGATAGTTTATACATAGTATAGATAGATTCGAGTCTCTTAACTTAATGTTGAAATATTTTTTTTTTTATAAATAGTTGTGATTAATGTACTACTTGTAATTTCAATTTATATGTGTTAATGTTAGAAATACTGTACGCCAAAATGGCACATTCTACTGGCAAATTATTTATTTTGAAATCATTATCTATAAATATACAATAAACGAATTGTATTGATTGATTGATAGAACCACGTGTAACTAAGGATTGTACCTACTTAATTAGAGAAACACCATGTATATGTTTATGATTATGATTATTATATGTAGGAAGGCTACATGGAAAACTGTACATCAAAGAAATTAAAATATTATGTTAAACCTCTTTGCTGTATATAAAATTCTATTTGGTAAATTTTAATTTTATTTCCAATTACATTACATTAGTCACTCCGCTGTTATTTCTTATTTTTAATTACTTTTCGAGCACTTTTTGATTATTATGTAACGCGTTAAAATATAAGAATTTCCTTTGTGGCCAAAACAATGTCTACGAGCATACACAGAGTCATTAATGAAAATACGTTAGGTATCCTCGTCGCAAATCGCGATATTCAAAGGGGTTGTAATCTGAGACGCGTCGCTCGCCGCTTTGTCCGAGCTCATCCGTTTTGTTTTAACGCCCCTTTTAACTTTCATACACTCATGTGCATGCCTCCTTCGTACGCGACTTGGGCCGTGTATACACTGTTGGCACTTAGATACTTTATTTTTATACTACGTCGGGTGGCAGATAAGCCAAAAGAAATATTGCAAATACTTATTGCTTGCGCGCCGTCAACTCCTTACTTCCTGGTGACCACGCTGACCTGGGACCCTACCGGCTAAGCTTAAGCCGATTCCCATTCGATTTTTAGATGTGCAAAAATCAAAATTCAGCTTAGATTTATGGTACTTGTGTTTAGCTTGACCAATAGAAACCCCAGAGCTCTACACAATAAGCTGAAGATGTTTGTCAATAACTTAAACGTATGACCTTTTTTCGAATAAAAATATTCGTTGGTAATCGGCTTCAGCTTCGGCGGTTGGGCCCCTGGTGGTAAATATAACAACCCTTAAGGAACCTTTATTTTGTTGTTTGGTTCGGTGATTGAAGTCTTCTGTTAGGTGGAGGTACTCAGAATAGGGCAAATTACAATTACTCTCGCCTTTGTCGTTTGTGAGTGTCGTTAGTGAATCAGTACAGAACCTATACTTCTTTTTATTATGCAAAAAGTTTATAATCATATACATTCTGCATACCACTAAGGTAACAAACAAGGATATGACTCGCTCAATGGTAAGCAGTATCGCAGCTTATGGATGCCACTAACTCCAAACGTATCACATTCGCGTCGTCGACACCCTTCAAAAATTCCTTCACGCCTTTCTTGAAGAACTTCATAACTGGTCTTCTTTTACTGTAGTCTTAAATTCTTTAGTTAGCATCTCATTCTCACCGCCGCCAATTAAGCTACCTACCAGGGATACCCCTCCATCGAACCCGAATCAACAATGTGCGCCTACGATTTTATTCGCACCTTACAAAGGATTTAATTAATTAATATATGTATAATTTTCTATCAAATAAAGCAGAGGATCACATATGGTGGAAAGCATTGGGAAAGGCCTATATCCAACAGTGGGTAGATACAGGCTGATATGATGATGAATTTTCTATATATAGGTGTAATATTTAAAAACATTCGTTTATATCAACTAATTTATTTCCATGGTTTTATAATTTGTAATATATTTTCATTTTGGTTCGTTATCTCCCTTCCATTCCACTCGTCGATCGTCCATTGTCCTTCCATTATTTTTCAGTCTTGTCAGTCTTAGTTAGTTCTTTGTCGGTGGCCAGTTGCGAGGCTGCCCACTAAAGAGTCCGCAACAATAGGATATATATAATCTATAATAATAAAAGGCTTTGTCCTCACTGACTGACTGACTAATCAACGCACAGCCCAAACCGCTGGGTCTAGAGATTCCAAATTTGGCAAGTAGGTTCCTTATGACGTCTAGGGGTGCACTAAGAAAGGATTTTTCAAAATTCATCCCCTAAGGGGGTGAAACGGGGGTCCAAAGTTTGTATGGGGAAACAAAATTAGTTGGACTATTTTATCCGAAACTTTACACGAGTACTTCTATAGATAAATGAAAAAACACGTGTTCCAGGATTTTTCAAAATTCAACCCCTAAAGGGGTAAAATGGAGTGAAAAAGTCTGAAAATCGTCATGGGTATTGTTTTTATGGTTTATCGGGTCGCTGATTACGAAAACAACAACTATTTTATAATCCAACATAGCCGACGTGACATAAAATCCCCCCCCTCATCATCATCATCCCCCTATGGGGGTACGATGGAGTTGAAATGTCATAATATCAATATGGGTGTTGATTCTATGGTTTTCTGGAACGTCAATTACGAAAATCGCATCGATTTGAAAATATAACACAGTGGACACGATATAAATTAAAAGGATTTTTCAAATTTTTCCCCTAAAAGGGTGAAACGGAGGTCCAAAGTTTGTGTAGGGAAACGTGGCTAACGTGACCATCATCATGTAATTTTTTTAAACTTTGATTTAACCTTTTTAAGCTGATGGAATGAGACTTGTGTGTTGACTGAAGTGTTACCCTAATAGGTTTTTAAATTTGTATTTGGCGTAAATCAGTGCTTATACGATCGCGGGCGGACGGCGCGGTGAGGACGGGACGGGTGTAGTAGTAGTTATTTGGAAAGTTCTTGCATCCGTATTTAGTACAATTATAGGTGCTACATGAGGGTGGTTGCGTTGCGTGTTAGACTTGACTTGGATAATCTAAAAAGCGCGAACTTCACGCGAGCGAAGCCGCAGGCAAAAGCTAGATAGTAAAAGGCTTTGTCCTTACTGACTTGACTGACTGACGCACTAATCAACGCACAGCCCAGACCCCTGAAGCTAGAAACCTGAAAATTTGGATATGTGTTCCTCATACAATGTAAGCGCGCACTAAGACGGGATTTTCCGAAATTTCACACATAAGAGGTTAAAATAGGGGGTTGAAAAAAAAACCCTCTTGGAAACCGATTCACCTACGATTTTGAGACTTGGTAGAATAGTTGTATAGAAAAAAAAGTAGTGTCCGACCGAAACTGATTTTTACGACCGAAACCGAAACCGAAACCGAATTTCGGCAACGGTCTCAGTTTCGGCCGAAACCGAAACCGAAACCGAAACTTTTACGAAACAATTATCTAACTGTAGGTACTTTTCTTATAATTACGTTACGTTACGTTATAATTACTACTTGGTTATATATATATATATATTTTTATATGACGTCGGGCGGCAGACAAGCTTACGGCCCACCTGATGTGAAGCGGTTACCGTAGCCATATTAACGCTCGCAACATAAAATATCGCCGGCGCACCGCCACCCCCGCTGCCATCGCAGCATCTCCTTCCTTTCTGGTGACCTCACTCACTCGCAGGAACACAACAACCCTCAAGGAAATTGTTATTTGGCTGCGGTATTCTGTGAGGTGGAGGTACATTCCCCAGTCGGGTAGCTTACAATTACGCTCCCTAACTCTCTTTTCGCTAGAGTTTCGTTTGTCAGTCAGCAGGGTGCACCGCGTGCAGGTGAAGGTGGCTTTGGTTCAAAGATGTTGATGAACCACTTACACCCCAAAAAAATAAAATTGAACGTTGAAACTCTAAATCTTTAATATTGTCACCACTAATGCACTATAGTAAGTACCAAGTACCTAACTATTGTTTGTTTACGTACAGCATTAGCGAATGAGTTAAATTAACCACAAAATATTCAGATAGTTATGTTAAACTTGATTCTACTATAACCTATGCATTAGTTTGTTATATTAAATTATTTTTCGTACTTAATCTTATACAATATCACAATGATAAAACTTACCAAATTCAAAACAAATCACACGAAAACTCACAAACAACAAACAAAACGCACTGCAAACACAAACAAGTCACGACCTGATTAGGCACGTGGACGCGGCAAAATGTTTCGTCGCTTAGATGGAATTTACCGAGCCGAACATGGCCGATCACAGCTCGGGAACTCCCGAATGCAGTTTCGGTTTCGGTCGCAGTTTCGGCAGGTTTGCCGCCGAAACCGAAACTAAACCGAAACTCGCTTTTTTTGCCGAAACTCGACCGAAACCGAAACCGAAACCGAACATTCGGTCGGACACTAAAAAAAAGGGGATGTTTATGGGTAACTGATTAACTTTTGACCAGCGCCCAGCCAAGAAATGTCAAAAAATGTTATATTTATATTTGAATTAACTTATCACTAGATGGCGCTATACCTAGCATTTGTACAGCGCGCTATGGTTTCGTTATTAAGGAAAGGGTATATACGAGAGATTATTTCAAACCATGGGGTTATCCATGACGGTTTATCGCTCACCTCATTCCAGTAGTTACCCCCGGAGGTAATCCATCGCGCGCGTAGGGCGTAAAAGAAACTGCGTCCTTCAAATGAAGCTACATCTGGTGTCGAAAACTAATTGAAAAACATATTCTAAGTACCGACTTTCCCATAAAGTCGGTACTTAGAATAGGTTTTTACCTACTTAATGAATTTCCGTATTTTTCAAACAATGAAGTCAATATTCACTAAATTTACATTTGTGGAAGGTGTGATGATGCCCCATACCATTATAGCTTTGGAAGGTGATGGAGCTGGCCTGTTCCGCTCCATCTCCTACCACTTGCATGGAACGGAGGTGTATCATCAGGAGGTTCGTGCCACCATTGTTCACGTATTAAACAACTGGAACGATGAGTTGTTGAGTGAGGACAGTAAAGGATGCGCTGTTGAGGAATCTCTCTTGATAACCCGCATTCCCATTATTCCATAAGACCACCCAGTTCAATTTAAGAGACTTCACTTCAATTTCCCATAAAGGTGTTTCGCTATGACCATTAACAAAGCTCAGGGGCAGTCTCTACAGGTCGCTGGGGTTGACTTGAGACAGGACTGCTTCTCTCATGATCAGTTTTATGTAGTTTGCTCAGGAGTAAGATCTCCTGGAAGCATTGCAATTATTGCTCCTGGTGCGAATGCCAAAAATATTGTTTACCCGGATGTCTTAACCTAAATGGTGTATGTTTGTGATAATGGTCAATACGAAACAAAAATAGACGCAAATCAGGAGTGTTCCCGTAGCGAAGCACGGGTACTTTGCTAGTAACATTATACATGTATACGAAACGCCGACCCACAATATATTTTTTTACGTAGTAGGTATGTATAACAAAAGAACAACAGAACTAGCTCTTCGATGTCCATTTTGAAACTGTTGAAATCCTGATGTTTCTCGCTTAGTAGCTCAATATACCGCGGTAGTGCGACTAGTGTCGCCGCCATGGTGGCCTAATGCGGCTTATGATAGTGGAAAGACCACCGGACTCTAGCTGCTTAATTCGACATTTGGAAATTCTGCCTGCAGAAAGAAATGTTGTGAGCTGTGGCCACAGCCTAACTTCGCCTCCACTTGATATATTTATGATTAAGCAGCGCGTCCAAAGCGCGACATTGTCTTTGCGAGCCCCTCTGTGGCGCCCCATCCGTCTTGCTTTCACACCACTTCCCCCTTCTTTGCAGGCACGAGATTTTTTTAATTATGACGTTGGGCCTTTTTGTCTACACGGCAAGGTACCCGGCGACGATGTGATGATACCTGTTGAAGTTCTCTGTTTGATTCCCGTTCTAACCATATTTAAATTCTGAAAAACGTAAAAATTCGATTTTTGAATGAGAACTTTTTTATTATTATTAATAAATTAAAACTTATCATTTAAAACTTGATATCTAAATTATATATCTATATCTAATATCTAAATTAAACTAACACAACATCATAAAAATCCACATGGTTTTTTGTAAACATTGTGATTAAATATTTAGAATATGGTAGTTAAATGTCATTGCGTTTACAGGCTCACGACGCGCCCGACAATAAATAAGTTAAATGTGTACTTGTTAAGTGACGTTGTGCTTTTATCCATGTTCATTGGCATTGTGACATATATTATACTACTAGTGATCAATAAAGAGAAAAAAAATTGTGAAATCTTATTTTCAAAAGTGTTCGCCGTTATGGAGTTGCACCAAAAAGCCATGAGCTGCGGTAAAATTGGACCTTCGGTTTTGCAACTACATATTAATAATCGAGGGAACTGTAATTACTACCTATTGTCCTATTCCGAAGAAATATACAATTATAGTAATAAATAAACATAAAGTAAAAATATATAAAAAAAACATAGCGCAGTATTCATTCACAATACATTGAAACATTCGAAACCAATTTTATGTAGATACAATATTAATTTCGGAGTGAAGCTACGTGGCGGCGCGGCGCGGCGGCTTACGGAAGTTCTGATTATGTAGAGGAATTAATTTCCAGACACGACGAAACTGCGCTGTAGTGCACTAGTGGGGGTGGGGGTGGAAACAAAACTACCCCGTCGTCGCCACCTGAACGTAATATTGTAGGCGTAAATCGGTTTGAGACGTCGTCGCTTCATTTTCTGTTTCAAAAGGAACTGAAAAACTGAAAGTCTTTATCATTCTTTTTTTATTGTCATCATGAGAATAATTAATAATAAGAAATACTTTTATATTACCAGTAATGTTATTATTATAGTACACATAATTGGAGTTTATTGTAGTGAAGGTACACCAATATATTTATACGTTTATTAAGCTGAAGTGGCAATGGTCGGGCCACATAGCGCGAAGATCGTACAATCGGTGGGGCAAAGAGACCTTGGAGTGGAGGTTAGATAATAGTTGATTTCGACCAATTTGCCAGAATTTTAAAAATGGAAAAAATCACCTCCCCCGAATAGGTGGGATTTGAACTCACGACCTTTCGATTACCGGTCGAGTGCTCTTTTCAACTGAACTTACAGCAATAAATAAATAAATGCAAAAATTCGCCACAATCACAAACCTTCTTGGTAACTCAGTTGGAAGAGCAGGCGGCCGGTGAATTTTTTTATTTCTTAAATACTTATAAAAGGCTTTTATTTATTCTGTGGTGGATGGTACGTACAGAACAGACATTGTGAGACGGCCGTCTGCGTGATGGAAAGATAATCTACACGGTTATGCGGGGAGTCGTTAGTTTTTTTTTATATAAATAAATATTTCTGGACAATTTACACAGCGCCATCTAGTCCCATATTAAGCGCAAAGCTTGTGTTATGGGTATTAGACAACTGATAAAGGTACTTAAATACATTTTTTTTTGTAAATACTTACTTATTATACATAGAAAACACCCAGACCAAGACAAACAGACATGTTCATGCACACAAATGTTTGTCTTGTGCGGGAATCGAACCCGCGACCTCGGAGTCAAAGTGGCCATTGCTAACCATTCGATCGTTGCAGGTAGCATTTGACCGGTCACGCTGGAAATCAATTGGGACAGCATTTCAGCAGTGGAAGGCAATACGCCGAAATGATGATGATGGAAAAAAAAATCTAATTGGCGGATGTCTGTACATGGGAAATATTTAAGAAAAAATTATTAATTGACATGTATTCATTGCTAAAAATTAATCAAACGTAGCTTTTGGGATGTAATTTTGAATAGATTTTGCACGATGCGCTTTGAACATTACATATAATATAAAACTTACAATTTTATTATAACGTATCTCTCTTATTATTATAACTATTATTACTCGATTCGAATAATATCGAAAAAAAATCATGTTATTTTCATATCTCCTTGAGCACTGCTAAGGACATAATGAAATGAAATTCTCGATATGATTGAATGACTATGAACAACGCGTACCTATTGGAAGGGGTCCGCGGCGCTTACTTTTGTGAATAACTCTCGACATGCTATTAATATGAAAACAATTCGTCCCTTGCCGGTTCGCGAACCAAATACACTGGCGGACAAGATCATTTGAATAACGTAGAATAAAATAAATAAGAAAATAAAATAACATATTATCATCTATGTGGTACGTACAAGATGATTCGTTTCGTTATGATTGTATCAGAAATTAAAAAAAAAAATAGTTTACATTTGCAATATTGAAGGGTATTAGAATTATTATAATATTACGGTGTTTGTCCCAGCGAAGCGCAGTCGCGATCTATAATAGCATCACAAATATCTTACTCTGTTTTTTTAATCATTTTATACTACGTCATGTCGCAGACATACATACGGCCTGCCTGATGTGAAGCGGTTGCTGTTGCCATAATAGCAATCTCTATGCTGTACCTACAAAATGTGTGTATTTTAGATGATTTTGGTAACATAATTATTTAGGAAATTTATAAAAAGAAGCTTTTCCCTTTTCATTATACTTTATATTTACTTGCATAAAGAATTATTAAATTGAAAGGGGCCTGGCGGGGTATAAAAAAAACTATATATAAATCATACCGATTCACATGTATGACTATTATATGAACGTTAAATAATTTCATTACATTATACAGCTACTTAATACTGCTCACCGTCCACACGCATTAGTGTCGCATCACTTTGTGTGCATACAAATTATACCACAGGGAATCGCTCATAAGAGCTATTTGATATAATAAGATGATTATACCAACATAAAAATATAAAGAAGAGATACCAATCGCTCAGTTTCACTACCACTCGCAAAAAAAATAAATTTCACCCATGTACTGTGCAAGATCGCCAATCATCAAAGTGAATAATTGGCGATCTTCCACAGTACGTTTAAAAAAACTATAGTCACAAAATAATTTAAAAAACGAACATGAAATGTCGATAAACAATTTGCGCCGGCAGTATACGCTAAGCGATCCCCAAAGACTATGCATATGCGCAGCTCACAGTGCAGGTTGCAATCAGCGATTGCTCCCATTGTGGCGCAGATTAAAATTTTAGGGTTCACCCGCTAATGTGATTGCTGTGTTTTCTCTCTCGCTGCCGCATCCGCATCAACGTACGGAATCATAGCATCACATGATTAATAGCTCTATTATAGGGGCAGTGTGTTAGTTTTAATCACATTTCGACATGGGATTTCGTTAACGGCGATTCAATGGGCTTTTGACGAGTAATTTGCTTTTGACATGGCTGTTTTTAGTAAGGTGTAGATTTTTCGTTTGGAGGTATATTTATGTTACAAACTTATATTGTTAGAACTTTATTATTAACTATGTTTTTTTTTAACGTACCGAGTTGTAAATTATTGCTTACTTATAGAAATGTTGAATGGGTAGCAATGACCACTTTGACTCCGAGGTCGCGGGTTCGTCTTGGTCTGGGTATTTTCTATGTATTATAAGTAGGTATGTATTTACAAAAAAACATGTATTTAAGTATATTTATCAGTTGTGTAGTACCCATAACACAAGCTTTGAGCTTAATTTGGGACTAGATGGCGCTGTGTAAATTGTCTATCTAAAGAAATATTTATTTATTTAATTATTATAATATTGTGTTATCTACTATAAAACCAATAATAAAGAAAAAGATTCGTTCTTTAGTTCCTAGTTTTAAGTAATAAGAATATAAATAAATCATTTTAGATTAAGGTATAATAGATACCTTAATCTAAAATGATTTATTTATATTCTTATTACTTATATTGTGGATTTATTGTTTTACGATGTTGCCTGAAATAAATGATTATTATTGTTTAGTCTGAGATACAAAACTAGAGAGTCCGCGGCTCAGTTCACTGGATCAGCTTTTATTCAGCTTGATTTGCCATTTCGTCACTGTTTAGTTTATTTTATGTAAAAATATCTCACTAGCAAGTTATACAATGCTGTCAATTAAAAAAACGCATTCAATTATAAATTTAATTCGTCAAAAAAGACAATTAAAATGGTTTTTTTAAATACTACGTCGGGTGGCAGACGAGCATACGGCCCGCCTGACGTGAAGCGGTTACCGTAGCCATATTAACGCTCGCAACATAAAATATCGCTCGCGCGCCGCCACCCCTTCTGTCAGCGCTGCATCTCTTTCCCTTCTCTCTTCTGGTGACCTCACTCGCAGGAACACAACAACCCTCAAGGGAATTGTGATTTGGCTGCGGTATTCTGCGAGGTGTAGGTTCTCGCACATATACTTCAGCTGACCCGACAGACATTGTCCTGTCTTCCTATCAATGAATATCTAATTGGTTTCGGGCAATCTGTCAAATAACCGGCAGTTCTGTCAAACGACATAAAGTTACATTAGACAAGTTAATATTCACTTTCAGTTTTTCTTATTTTTTTCTTTCCTAACAGGTTTGCAGTCCACATGGGTGACTTCACTGGTACGATAAGGCATATGTGCTTCATGGTCAGTGAAGTAGATTATGTATGTAGATTATTATTTCAATCACTGTGACACATAAAGTATCATAAAATAGTTGAAGAGAATGACGTAACTTAATACGAAACTTCATGAGCGTTAGATGTCATTATTACTATGGGGACGTATACAGAAAAGATCGCAACTTGCTTCGGGACTGTGAACCTGTAACCTTCCCTTGACAATAACAAACTTAAAAAGAAATAGCGAAATTGGTCCGGCCATTCACGTAGGATGCCGTAACCAAGGGAATTAGGGATTCTATTTTATATATATAGATATATCTATAAATGTAGATAAAACAACAATAAAGTACTTACATAGTTTGTATTCGTAAATGATGTACACAAAGTACCTATGAGTATATCTATACATATAAAACAAAGTCGGGTTAGTTGCACCATAATTCAAGAACGACATAAACCTATTTTTTTTACTTTTGATTAATCCCCCGCTTCTAATAGCTGAATAAGAATAAACATTGGAAGAAAATAAATATAAAAGGGATACGCGCGTACGTAGCTGCGGGCGTAAGTTACTTTTTTAATAAGTAATCAATACCTGGATGAACGATCTCTTTAAGAGAAAATGAATTTAAGGAATACATCGTTTCATCGTCAATCCTTATTCATCCCACTGCTGGGATATAGGTCTCCCCTCAATTGAAGGGGTTTAGGACATACTCCACCATGCTGCTCAACTGCGGGTTGGCGGAGGCCAGTGTTTTCAAGCCTAAAGGCTCAAGGCTTAACGACTGTCATCTATAATAACATCAGCCGGGATCGACGGCTTAACGTGCCCTACGAAACACGTAGCAGCTCGAGATAAATAAACCCATCCATGGACAGTCTACTAGTCGTGGATCGATTAATAGGATAGTACTATCTATATTCATACTATTATAAAAAAGTTATTTGGTCGATGATATTTGACCATTGATATTTATACCTACATGTATAGCTCAACCCGGGTAAAATCGGGGCAGGTCACCAGTTTAAAAGTTCATTTCAATTAACTTCGGATATTTT
This sequence comes from Hypsopygia costalis, assembly GCA_937001555.2. Classification (NCBI taxonomy): domain Eukaryota; kingdom Metazoa; phylum Arthropoda; class Insecta; order Lepidoptera; family Pyralidae; genus Hypsopygia; species Hypsopygia costalis. The sequence continues at coordinate 18,667,018 of OW443340.2, read as the reverse complement.
CAATCGTTTCGAGCGATGATTGAATTGAATACGCAAATTGATTGCACAACGGCATTGTTGTTTGCTATCTGTATTCGCCCCAGCAAAGTTGATTAAATGGCACCGTCCATACGCTGGTATGAACTCTCGATAACTTTTCAAATAATAATTTATGAATATTTTTCAAAAACAACTTTTGAATATAAGAGACTCGGCATCATAATTGACCTTAATTCAACCTTACTTAAGCCATTGATGACTTTAATTAAAACTTTGAAACTTCATATTATATATCGGGGTGTAAGTGGTTCATCAACATCTTTGAACCAAAGCCAACTTCTCCTGCACGCGGTGCACCCTGCTGACTGACAAACGAAGCTCTGGCGAAAAGAGAGGTAGGGAGCGTAATTGTAAGCTACCCGACTGGGGAATGTACCTCCACCTCACAGAATACCGCAGCCAAATAACGGTTCCCTTGAGGGCTGTTGTGTTCCTGCGAGTGAGTGAGGTCACCAGAAAGGAAGAAGATGCTGCGATGGCAGCGGGGGTGGCGGCGCGCGAGCGATATTTTATGTTGCGAGCGTTAATATGGCTACGGTAACCGCTTCACATCAGGCGGGCCGTATGCTTGTCTGCCACCCGACGTAGTATAAAAAAAAAAAAAAAAAAATGTTAGATTCATTAATGTATGTAACTAGTGTTGTAATTGGTATAGTAATTTCATAGCCAAATTGTTATAATAGAATGTGTCATGACTAACAATTCTTGCTTGTTGCAATTCTGTAAACATTAACTTATACTTTACTTCTTTTACTGTTAATATCACAATATAAAATCTTGTTGGTCAAAATATATTCATATTAAATAAGCTTTATCACTACATAGTATAAAACAAAGTCGCTTTCTCTGTCCCTATGTCCCTTTGTATGCTTAAATCTTTGAAACTACGCAACGGATTATGATGCGGTTTTTTTAATAGATAGAGTGATTCAACTGGAAAGTTTCTATGTATAATATATGCATAACATAGTAGAAAAACACTGATAATTTAGAGGTTTCTAATGTGATGTCGTAAATAAACACATTTTTTTGCTCTTTCATTGCAAACGCTGGCTGAACCCAACGAGATAGATCAAAATAATGTAGTACAGTATTGTTCACCTTAAAATGGTCTACAAAAAAGTTCGCGATGGTATATGTCTATCTCTTAGTGGTAACACACAATAACCGTTATTTTATCCTTTGCTTTTTACAAGAAATAATGCCTTATTTACGAAGCGATTTTAAGCAATACAGAATTAATCCTTAGCCAATTAAGTACCTTAAATACATTGCGCATTTAATATAGATCAATATGGCCCTTCACAGCGTGTAATTTAAATGAATAGTTTAGAAGATATTACACATTTAAAATGCAGGGACATAACGGCTGTGGCGGTACCGGCCGCGGAGCCGGCGGCGTGTGCCTATAACTGGGGAAGGACTGGATAGGACAAAGCGCAAAGACCTTCTGTAGTACATTTAGTATCAGCATTGCACCCGTGCGAAGCCGGGGCGGGTCGCTAGTCTATATATATAAAAGAAAGTCGTGTTTGTTACAACACTTATAACTCGAGAACGGCTGGACCGATTGCCATGGTTTTTGATTTGTTGGATTTGTTTCCGTCCCGAATAGCAGAATAACTCTTAAAAACATTGGAAAATTCTCGAAAAAATAAAATAAAAGAAAAAACATTTTCCCATACAAATGAAAGTGTCAGTTGAAAAAGGGATTACGATATTTATTGGTTGTCAAATATCAAAACGTCAAATCGATTGGTGTCACTTTTATGTCGCGAAAGTTGTCTGTGATTTGTTATGAAAATTTAAAAATGTCAAATCGATAGGGGTGAAAACGCTTTTCCCATGGGGTTCGAGCGCAAGAATCAAATCAGAGTAAACATCAAAAGAAATGACAATTACAAATCATCAAAATGATAAAACCTATTTCAAAACTAAAAAAAATAAAACAAAACGTTTTTTTTTTTTAAATTTAACAACAAGGAAATCTTTATTTTTATGAAATCTTCAGTTTTTATGGATACGGGTCTTCCCTCAACCGAAGGGGTTTAGAGCGTACTCCAACACGCTGCTCAACTGCGGGTTGGCGGAGGCCAGTGTTTTCGAACCGCCTAAAGGCCACTGACTTAACTTAACGACTGTCATTAAATGATAACAACCGGGACCGACAGCTTAATGTGCCTTCCGAAGCACGGAGGAGCTCAAGATGAGCTAATGATAACAACCGGGACCGACGGCTTAACGTGCCTTCCGAAGCACGGAGGAGCTCAAGATGAGCTAATGATAACAACCGGGACCGACGGCTTAACGTGCCTTCCGAAGCACGGAGGAGCTCAAGATGAGCTAATGATAACAACCGGGACCGACGGCTTAACGTGCCTTCCGAAGCACGGAGGAGCTCAAGATGAGCTAATGATAACAACCGGGACCGATGGCTTAACGTGCCTTCCGAAGCACGGAGGAGCTCAAGATGAGCTAATGATAACAACCGGGACCGACGGATTAACGTGCCTTCCGAAGCACGGAGGAGCTCAAGATGAGCTAATGATAACAACCGGGACCGACGGCTTAACGTGTCTTTCGAATCACGGAGGAGCTCGAGGTAATATAAACCCATCCGTGTACAGGCTACGGTCGACGTTGCTTAACTTGCGTGTTCAATTAGACTGACACGCGCAATGACGCCATCGAGCTTCTCTATTATTTTCTACTATTCATTGTTTTAATTCCATAAAATCATAAATTTAGTTCAGCTAATATGTACCACGACATTCTTTGATTGTTAGGCGGTACGAAGTTCGCCGGGACAGCTAGTCTTTAATAAGTCAACTATTTTTTTATCACCGGTATAAATGTTTATAATTACCACCGGATACCAATTTGTTTTATCGTGATTGGTTGTATATGACAACCAATCAGAGAATTGCATGGTGGTAAAAGTAAGTAGTTGGCAGTGGCGAGGGAAGGATGGAAACAGTGTTACAGTGAACTTGAAGAGAGTTTAAATAAATTGAAGGAAAGTCATATTGTGTTTTAATTCCGGAGATTGTCTCACATATACGAGAATATCAAATTTGACATTTGTCAGATCGAGACTGAATCGAAACTTAATTTTGACAACATTTTATTTACAAGAATTGCTCCTCTGATCAAATATATGACGGAATGCGTTGACTTCATTAAATATCGTAGTTTTCATGAAGTAAAAAAAAAAAACATTAAAACTACAACACTTAATGAAGTCAACGCGTCATTCATAGCACAAGTTCACCCATTGTTTGGTCCAAAAGATCACGCCATCGGACAGAAAGACAATAAATTTTAATGCTTTTGCGTATCAATAAAAATGACTTTTTTTCGTCGTTGTCAACCCTTATTCATCCCACTGCTGGGATACGGATCTTCCCTTAATCAAAGGGGTTTACAGCATACTCCACCACGCTGCTCAACTGCGGATTGGCGGAGGTCAGTGTTTTCAAATAGCTTAAAGGCCACTGACTTGGCCTTGGCCGACTTTCATCTAACGACAACAGACGGGACCGATGGCTTAACGTGCCCTCCGAACCACGCAGGAGCTCGAGATAAATAAATCCATCCATGGACACTGGACAGGCTTAACTTATGTGTTCGATTAGACTGACATAGTATACAGTTACTAAGAGTATCTAAACCTCAATTTAAAATCCAATCATCAGCAAATAAAAAACTTGAAAATATGTAAAACATTTTTGCTTCAAGCCTATTAGATAATAAGCATCTCATTTCGTATAAATCTCGTGGGATTTTCATTCAGCCCGTTTTAGCGATGTATTCACTCGATATTTTGATATAATGTAAGTATTCAATATTCGATATTAATGTATTCAGCGGCGCCGGCCCGCAATTTTCATTTTGTAATTTTTACCGAGTGCGCATCGTACCTACCTCCAGCGAATGTCAACATTCGAAATGTACTTACTTGTAAATAAATTATTTCCTTTATGCGCAAAACAAAGTTGTCCTATAATATTGTCCTTAGGGATGTCGGAAGTATCAAAAAGTATCGTTATGAATCATATCAATATTTTTAAAATGTACTGAAATCGATATTGATATATCGAAATAAAAATTTCGATAGATCTGCGATCTTTTGTAATAAATATTTAACTATTAGTATTTTATGAAATTCTAATTAAGTAGTACTAAATTTGATGGCAATCGGATGAATAACGTGTGCACAACGCGCCTCTTTTGAAATGCTTCAATAATATAAATGTATTTGATTTCAATTAACTATTTTGTACTGTCTAAAATTAGTTCCTATTTATTTGTTAATCTTGTAATTTTCTGGAGCTTTAGTAAAATTCTCAATATCTCCAAAAAAAAGCTTGTTTCCTTTACTTGAGATTCACCAAACCAGCATAATAGCATCCTTCACCTTCGCAGGAAGGTTACTGCAGAGTAACAAACGGCTTCTGATATTAGGTACGTTTATCAATTCTCGGTTTTAGTTACTTCAGTGGTGGCAATGTTATAGCTATTGGAAAAAATATCCATACCGATATAGATATCGATTTTCGATACTCTACAATTTAAATCGATATATTACTATAATAGATCTCGCTTAAAAATATCGACATTGATATTTTTTCCACATCCTTAGTTCTACTAGCGGAATACATAGCATTGTCGTAGCTACAGCGCGGCGATGGCATAGCTTTGCAGTTCTAGGTGCTAGTTGTTAAAACTGTGTAGGCTCTATGGCCTATGAATAGATTTTTCACAAAATACTCTATTTTACTTCATTTTCTTTTGATCACGTATCTGCAATTAATTTCTTTTCAGAACTGTACTAATCGATTTTACAATATGGTCGTAAAACAATATTTTATTTATGTAAAACAAAATGCAAAGTAATAGATTTATTCGTTTGCCGAGTAGCAATTGTTTGTTATTGTATATGTTGAACGACATCTCATCATCAAGAATGCATCTATTCTAAAATGCAAAAGTAACATTTATTAAAGTTTGTGACCGAAATAATTATCTATTTTTGAAATAAAATTTTCTTCTCTTTCTTCATCTCAATTTCTACAAGACTGCCTGTAAGCAACCTGGTATAACTATTTACCTACCTATTGTTTTATAATTATATTGTATAAGTGTGTATTTGAATGTGATGATGATAAAAATAATCAATGTAATGTATACATTAATTATTTATATCAGTTATGAGCAGTTTGAGAAACAGTGACTGCCCCACGTGGATTGTTTGCTCCATATAATTTACTTTATAGGAGCCACGATGGTGGGGATGGGGGGAGTAAATGAAAAGTCCGGTACTGGCGCAGAACAGTTAAAATATTCTCTCAAACAAATTTGCACAAAAGAAACACATTTACTTAATATATTTCATTCATTCATCGAAATCTGTTCGCTTCGCAATGTTCGTCAGGAAGAATGCTCTACAAAAATATGTCCAGTTACGTGTTGTAGCAAAACACTAGTGAGTTACTTAATTTTCTAACGGGGGTCTGTACAAGAAACTAACGACTCGCTTGAGGTAGCATATTGACCAAATTCATAAATATCATTATACTGCTTTTGATGACAAAATATACATGGTCTTCCTAGAACATTTTTCTTTCTGTACATTATAACCGCAAAAAAAAATCCGTAGAGTAATTTCTCAGATTAGCAGTTTTTAAGCCCGGCTTTAAGTAGTAGGAATATAATTTTAATTAGAATTTCAGAAAACCAGTCAGGTATACAGAGCAGCCTTCTAAATTTATTTTGATTGGATATATAGTCACGTTAAATTTTATTTCACTTGATCACATAGGAGTTTATAATATCTGAATGAATAGTACGATAACATAGCGTAAGGTATTGTACGGTAGTTTTACAACTCTAGTTGGGGCGCGAGACGCAGGAGTCTGAAATCGGGACTTCCCAATTAAATCGGGACAGTTGACAACTCTACTCTTGAAAGGCTTCAATGCTCACAAAAGGGCATTATCGCTCTCTTTCGGAAAGACTGCTTTAAATAAAGTCAATATTTCTAGCTGATTGACTGGTGCCAGCTGACTAAGCGGTCAATAGATCAGCTACTACAATTTATTTCTTTATTTTAATTTCCTGAATGTAACCGTAAATCTATTCAATTAAATTTTATAAAGTCACATCTTGATGAAGTAGAGCAACTTTCCGCAGCATTGTAACGAACAAGGCGCTTTGTGTCGGATCGGCACGAGTAATATTAACTCAACTCGCGACTAATATGCCGCCATTGTTGTCTTGTTCTCTTCTTCTCTGTCCCGAGTCTGTTTGCCTTGATTTTGTTCAGTTTGTCTCGATATAAAACAAAATATAGCAGACAATGGCGTTATATAACTTACATAATTAATGTAAAAAATATATATATATATATATATATATATATTTAAGGAACCTGTAAGAGGTTACGCGTTAAATATTAGAGACCTAAAAACACGTAATACATTTTAAATATTAAGAACTCCACCTACGGCGTACTATTACTTATACTGTGCTCCGGCGCTGAAGCCGAATACCATCCAATATTTTGATTCTAAAATAGATCATACGTTTAAGTTATTAGCAAACATCTTCAATTTAGTTGGTAGAGACCGGGCTCCTCATTTAGAAATAAACAAGCACCTTCATTGTTTTTAAATTTGACAAATTAAGCGTCAAAATTTCCAGTCAGTGCCGAAATGAGTAAATAACAATGCGAATAGTTTGCCTGCACGTCGTTATATGCCGCGAACCCTCGGTGACACCGTTAATTAGTAAGGCTCGTGTCGTTGGTACGCGTAGAGTAATCAGTCTTGCACCTGTTATGAACTACACTGAGCTATACTGCATGGAAAGGTCATTAATTATTATTGCGGACTCTTTTGTGGGCAGCCTCGCAACTGGCCACCGACAAATGTTTCTTTTTTTAATACTATTTCGGGTGGCAGACAAGCATACGACCCGCCTTAAGTAAAGCGGTTACCGTAGCCATATTAACGCTCGCAACATAAAATATCGCTCGCGCGCCGCCACCCCCACTGGGGCATCGCAAGCAGCAACTCCTGACAAGACTGAAAAGAAAATTACTAGGAAATTAATCGATGGCTGGACTGGAAGGGCAACCAACCTGTAAATAAATAAATATGAAATTACATAAGTTTATATAAACTAGTGACGCCTGAAGGGTTTAATTGTCAATATAATTGTAGGATACAATTATATTGACGTGAAAACGTCTTTACAATTGCTTCCATATGGAAACTTCGTTTTTTTTAATTGCCGCCATGGGGCGGCCATTCCAAAAAAGGAATGATAACAAAATCGTAGGATACAGTTTAGTTATGCAGCTACATATCTATCATCTCCATTCAAAATTCAATCACACCACTGGATAGATGAAGGATAAAATAATTTATTACGCTAAGTAAGGACTATGGAACATCGCGTGCGGGGGAGTACGAAGTTGTTTATTTTTTAAATTTGTATTTATTTATTCGTTAACAAAAAATATTGTGTTCGAATGCATATTATACACAAAACTTAATACTACTTAAACTACTTAAACTAATACATTAAAATTCTTCCAATGAGTACCAACATTTCTCCACAAGAAGAGCTCTTAATTTTGTATTAAAAGTTTTTCAACTACGTACACTTTTTAACTCTACAGGCAGCCTGTTAAAAAGAACCACTGTTTGGTAACGTACACCTTGCTTTATCACTTTCAGATTAGGATTCATTCCTGTCTTAATATTCTTCCTGCGGGTCTTTTCTCTTTCTATCATTTCCTCTTCAGACTCATATAGATGCCTTTCCTTATGAAAGTTATTTAAAAGGACCACGATATATAAACTAGGTACAGTTAAAATTTCAAGACTTTTGAAATAAGGTACACAGGACTCCCAAGACGGAAATCTAGCCATAATACGTATATCCCTTTTTTGAGCTATAAAGGCTCTTTGCACATTACATTTAAAACTATTGCCCCAGAATGCTATACTATAGCGTAGTTTTGATTCAATTAATGCATAGTACACTATCTTTAACTGTTGAATAGTCAGCTCGTCTCTGAGACTACGGAGTGCATAGCAAGAAGAACTTATTGACTTTTCTACAGCTCCAATTTCTGTTTTCCAATTTAAGTCTGCATCAATGTGTACTCCTAAGAATTTGATGTTTGTCACGCTATTAATAATTTTCTTTTGCAGTTTTATTGCAAGTTTTTCCTTATTGCGTGATGTTGTCCTAAAAAGAAGAATATTACTCTTATTTATATTGAGCTCTAGATTATTAGTCATAAACCAGTTGTAAAAGACTGCTATGGTATTGTTTGCTATCGTTTCTAATTCACTTAAGGTACCACCTGTCACAACAGCATTTGTGTCATCTGCAAACAATACAAGTTTTATATTTTGAACCTCATTATATAAATGATTTACAATATCGTTCATAAAAATAATAAATAATATTGGACCTAATATGGAACCTTGAGGCACGCCCCTGTTGATTTGTTTCATTTTTGACCTGAAAACATTTTCAGTTGATCCATCTGCCTTTGTACTTTTTATCTCCACAAATTGTCTTCTGTTGGTCAAGTACGACTTAAAGAGACTTAATTCTTTATTTCTTATACCGCTGCCATTTTGAAATAATTTTAGTGCATATAACGTATTCATGTACAACACACGACCGTGTCCATGACACAGCCACATCGCATTTTTTATCAATCAGGTAGGTACTTACAATTATAATTATGTTCATGTTAAGAGCCATATTACATTTTGACTGTGATTTTTGCGTAAAATGGCCAATTTTCGCGTTCTTGATCTCGGAAACAAAAATACATTAACAATGTTGACTTATTGAATAGTACAGAATATCTATTGGCATAGTACGTAGCGGCCTCGCTTTTTGTAAGTTTTGCTTAACTTTTTAATTAAACCCAAAATTGCAGAGAAAGATTTTCATAAAATGCGCGCATTCACTATTTTGAGCTCCTGGATTGTACTGCTGTTCCAAACAAATGAAATAAAAAAAATAGAATGTTATTTGTTATATAGTCGTATAGTACATAGCGGCCTCGGAATTTTGAAATATCATTGATTTAACATAGAAAAAAAACATTCTTTTAACCAAAAAAACTTCGAAAATCGCTTTAAGTAAACTGTTAATTTCTCGAATAAACGATAATATTATTGAGCAAAATTTATACGAGAATAATTGTTACTTCATGATGAATAAACTTTGTAGCATGAATTTATTATCTTATTTCAATAAAAACGATAAATATAACTTCAAAATTACTACAAAAAAACGATGCACCGGCGGCCTTCGCGGGTTTAGTGCTGCGCGGGAGCTCGTCAGCGTGCAAATGTAATAGGGCTCTTAATAACTAGATTAAATTTGTGAAACATAAAAAATATTCTGTATGGAATCATTACGCGCCGTAGCACCGTAGCGTCCGTAGCACGCTCTACGGCGCGACATCGTCGAAATACAATTATTATGAAAATTAAAATAATCACCATAATTTGTAACTGGCCGATGTATGTACATCTTTAGATATCGAAAAGAAAAAGAAAAGAACACAATTATTTTTAGAATCTTTGTCCGTCTGTGTTTTTGTACACGCGTCTTATCAGAACTACGATACGAAATGCGATGCGGTTGCTGCGGTTTTTTTATATGAGAGGGGGGCAAACGAGCATATGGGTCACCTGATGGAAAGCAATCACCACCGCCCATGAAGATCGGCAACACCACGGGGTCGCCTATATATTGCCAGCGTATACTCCTTCCTTTCTTTCTGGTGAACCCACTCACTCGCAAGAACACAACAACCCTCAAGGGAATTGTTATTTGGCTGCGGCATTCTGTAACGTGGAGGTACTTCCCCAGTCGGGCAGTTCAAAAAATACGCTAGACCCTACTTCTTTTTGGTTCATCAACATATTTTAAACCAAAGCCAACCTCACCTGCACGTGGTGCACTCTGCTGACTGATAAACGAGGCTCTGGTGAAAAGAGAGGTAGGGCATAGCATATTTTTTTAACTGCCCGACTGGGGACTTCCCCATGTCCACACCCCATGCGGTATTCTGTGAGGTAGAGTACTTACTCTACCTCACAGAATACCGCAATAACAATTTCCTTGAGGGTTGTTGTGTTCCTGCGAGGGAGTGAGGTCACCAGAAAGAAAGATAGGACGGAAGGAGTATAGGCTAGCAACGGATCGGCGACCCTTTGGTGTTGCTGATCTCCATGCGCGGTGGCGATTGCATTGTATCCGGTGACTCACATATTCATTTGTTTGCTACTCATAAAAAAAAGCTAATGTATAGGCCACTTCCATGAAACTATACCATCAATATTACGTCTTACTTTACCTGCAACAATCACGGGTGTAGTGCATTAGTTGATGACGTCACAGCACTCCGACACTGCGCTACTGCATAAGCCACATTGTCACCTTTGTCACCTGCGGTAATTTCTCTTAAAAGATTGCACCTGCCATTTGGACGCGGGAAGGCGGCAAACTGAAAAATACATTGTTTTGTTTTTGTGTTCGCGGCGCTATGTGTAAACTCAGTGTTAACGGCTCTCCATAACAGTGGAACAATAACTCTAATTTATCCTTTGTTTGAGTTAGTTTTATAAACGTCATTACAATAGTAGATTATTGCAACGAGCACAAAGTAATTTATTATTGCACCGAGTGCCTGATTTAGAGCCCGAGCGTTAGCGAGGGCTCTAATCTAACAGGCACGAGGGCAATACAAATTACTTAAGGCGAGGTGCATAATCTGCTTTTCTTTCAACTAATACCTATAGGAATAGTAGATAAAAGAAACTCATATCAAACAGTTAAAATAGAAGTTTCTATAACACTGTCGGCTTCATTTAGAATGTTTTCAGGAGTTAATGTGTCGCTAGATGATTCCATTTTAATTCGAAGCCGAAGCACTCAAAATCAGATAGTATCACACTTTTATCGTTTCCAAAAATATTGTCAAGCAAAATTAACAAAGTTCCCGCCAAATCACTTTTTTAAATTTCTTTCATTTTTAACTCAGAGTTAGCAGCAATCATTTTTTAAATTTGGAACAAGTAGGATAGAAACGAATAATATGTACGAAAAAAAAAGTATTGATATCGGCTGGCTGAATAGAGCTAATCCATAGAGATTGGCACCTTTTGGTGCGATTAAAAAATACTGTGCAATAATGAAATTTCATACATTTTTATTGCTCTAGAGCATTAAAGACTCGTTTTGTACTGAGTTTTTAGTGTGATTGTGATGAAATTAAAGCATAGTTGGAAGAAAAATATTTATTGTGCATTGGTGTTGTTAATAAATGCATGATCTTTATAATCATAATCAAATTTTATTTGCCAGAAACATTTCACAATAAAGTGAAATTCTGGTAAGGGTATTGTTTATTTAAATGGGCATGACTATATAACGGAGGATTGCATATGGTGGAAAGCATTGGGAATGGCCTATATCCAACAGTGAGTAGATAAATTTTCATGGATCGATCAATATGGCGATATTGATCAATGCTATGTCTGTGCCTGGTGGCATCCGATTTTTCGGGTGAAACTTTGAAATTTTTGAGATGATACGGATTGTTAAATGATAATGTCTAAATGACAACATAGAAACCAAATAACAAGGTTTGTATAGTGGTAGATACAACGAAATTATATTGAAATTGCTGTTGCACAATGCTCGGTCTGTGCATAAGGGCACACTCTGAAAATGGGGAATTTTTGAAGTACAAATTTCACACACACAAATTCATCCGATCAAAGTACAATTTCATCCGATTCTGCTATAGGATTCGGACCATTCCATATGACCTAATCTATTGTATAAATGAAATCTTACATATCAAACCTAACATTTGTTTAGTCGTAGACACAACAAAACGCATTAGAAAATAATCGAACTTTCCCTCTATTCCCACCTGTTCTGTTGAGTAGTTCTGTTGGCAGAACTACTGGTAATTTTTTTCCCATTAGTTCTGTCCACAGAACAAATGTTTAAGCAATTCCCACCTGTTCTATTGAGTAGTTCTGTTGGCAGAACTACTGGTATTTTTTTCCCATTAGTTCTGTCCACAGAACTGTTTTGTTGCGTAGATCGCCACGAACCTTGTGATTCAAACTATTTACTTCTCCATGCAATCAATTATCAAGTACTGGCCACTTGAGGTATTTATTCTTCATTTGTTTCCTGACGTAGATGTCACGTTTACAAATTTTTATTTCAAGGGTTTCAAGAGTATCTTGAAGAGGGCAATAATATATTGAAAAGGGTTGTTGTTGTTAGTTTCATGAGTGAGTTTAACATAATAAGACGCGGTCGTGGTCGCGTGTTGCTCGACAATGGCTTCGAGTATTCTGAAGTTCTACTTAATTTCTGTTTTATTTCCAATGGGACAAATTTTTGTCAATTGTCTCTGAATTGAGCACCACACGAAAATTGATATGATTTTATCATTTTGATAATTGTCAAAGGGTGGTTTTCTTTTGTTTTATGATTATGACCGATGTTAATTTGTTTTTTCTTAACTACGTTAGGATCCCTTAATTTCATAGTGATGGAAAAATCCATCACATAGTAATATGACGTAATGAATAAAAAATAGAGCTAAACAACAGAACAGGTGGGAATAGTTGAGACAAGTCACCGGATTTTTTTCTCATTAAGGACAAGTTTTTCTCATTAGTTCTGCGACTTATAAGACTATGGCTTTATACACCGGTATAAAGCCATAGTCTTATAAGTCGCAGAACTAATGAGAAAAAAAATACCAGTAGTTCTGCCAACAGAACTACTTAACAGAACAGGTGGGAATAGAGGGAACTTTCGACAGAAAATTCATATTTTTAGTTCCGAATAGGTTGATATATCGGTTTAGTAGACATAGAAAACAACCTAAGTATATATGAAAAATAAATCGTACAACACAATACTACAATATAAATAAAAAACAATTTACAATACGTAACACGAATGAATGTGCACCCATTGTGTTCCCAACAAAATATACCAATTACGTTGCGGTGGGGAATATCAAAAGTGATACGTCCGCAAGGACTGCAGGACCAGCAGCAGGAGGGAGGCGAAATGAAAAATTTTAATTTCGAATGCAGTTTGTTAAAGAGCGCACAATAATGCGCCCAGGAATATTCGCCGGATAGATAGCACAAAAGGAACCCATTTTTTATTTTCATTATTACATGTTTCAGTGATTTTGGTTCGCGATTCAAATTAGCGATGTGCAAGTTTGTTTTGTTTCAAGACGTTCTTTAGTAAGACGTAATAAGGTTGTGGTTTGGAAAACTTACATTTTAACTTGCTTTGTGTATCTTAATTTTTTTAAATAGAATGGTGTTCTATGAAGAATCTTTTCTATATATGTTCTCTGAATTCCAAGAACATAGTTCTCTCATTGACTTACCAAATTACAAAGATATATTGATAACGAAAAGTACTGCATGTGCGTCACTCGCAGGAAAACAACAATCCTCAACTGTAATTTTAGTGTTAAACAATTTATTGACAAAAAAAAAACAAATACATACAACACTTTTGCCTGATATACATGTGAACATTTGAAATATATGTTGTTTATTAGACTTACCTTTTTTTTTAACCAGGGGTACCCATACTAGACTAATCTGTATTGTGGGTACCGAGTTGACTGCAGTCTTCTGTGAAGTGAGGTTTTTACAGGGTCGGCAACGCGCATGTGATGCCCCTGGTGTTACAGGTGTTTATAGGCTACGGTAACTGCTTTCCATCAGGCGGGCCGGGCCGTATGCTTGTTGGCCACTCTAGTGATATAAAAAAAGGTATTTCCCCTAGTCGGGCACCACATGCTCTACATCTCTTTGACCAGAGCTAGAGATTTCATTTGCTGATCGGAAGGCGCGTGTGAGGCTGGCTGAGCCTCTAAATATGATAGTGAGTGATACCTAACAGGTTCGATATAAACCCACAACCTCATTTCATGAAAGCTTTTAAAAACTTCGAATCCAATGCCGTCGAACGAAACCAATAAATGTATCCTAACCAAACACGAAACGTACACGTCTAAAAAAACTTTACTTCGACCACACGCCTTCGCATAACCGTATTCGGCGCAAACCCGTTTGATCTGACTAATTACGCTACATCCGCTGAAACACCTCTACTGGATTTTATAGTTCTGTGAAAACGTGCAGAAAAACTGACTATACTTCGATCAAAGTTCTACTACGAGTATATAGCGGTGGTCGAAGTAGCGGTTTCAGAATCAGATCACTCAAGAAACATTAAATATAGCTAATATATAAAGCTCTGATAGTAAATCAGTACGTTGTTTTTTAAGCGGTGGGGGCGCACCACACTTTCCTACTACCGTGTAGCCTTTTCCTACTCCTGTGTAGCCAGGATTAACAGTGGCGATCACAAAAAGGCCTTCATTGTGAAGTTCACTTCAGCGCCGGGAGTAAAACTACGGCTGTCGTAGAACTTGTGAGGCCGCTTCAGTACCGGAAGTAAAACTACGGCTGTCGTAGAACTTGTGAGGCCGCTTCAGTACCGGAAGTAAAACTACGGCTGTCGTAGAACTTGTGAGGCCGCTTCAGTACCGGAAGTAAAACTACGGCTGTCGTAGAACTTGTGAGGCCGCTTCAGTACCGGAAGTAAAACTACGGCTGTCGTAGAACTTGTGAGGCCGCTTCAGTACCGGAAGTAAAACTACGGCTGTCGTAAAACTTGTGAGGCCGCTTCTGTACCGCGAGTAAAACTACGGCTGTCTTAGAACTCACAAGTTTTAAGACAGCCGTAATTTTACTCCTACTCTCCTATTGTTCCTACTACTACTAAATTTATATATAATAAATAAACACTACTAAATTACACTAATACACATAATACCTATTCATAATGTTATAATAAAGCACTTGTACTGTTATTTATTTTTACGGACCGCTTTCGCCGCTAAGGCATTATCAAATCAAGTGCCAACAAATCAACAGTATCAACTTTATCATACTTATTATTCAACGTCAGACGAACCATCCTTTACGTTCATTCGAGGATTCAGCCATACACTCTCCATTTATTTGTGTGAATAAAAGGCAAAATAAACACCGAGTTAATCTGTTTAAACATTCACTATATTACGAATCAATTCAGCTATTCAGAAAAGCCCGGAGTAATTAGAAATTGGTTGGCCTTAATCAGGTCGCAATGAATAGCCGACGCCGTGCTAGCTCACCGCAAATTCACTAACCTTCTCAAAGCAAGGTATATCTCTAACAATAATTTACCTACAGAATAAATCCAATTTGACATTATACATTGCAGTTTTGTTTCAATGCTTCGTTTTATAAGAGTAATAAAAGCGACGATGTAGAATGGTAGAACTGCATGACAAATAAAGTCGGTTTTCCTGAGGCTTTTCATTGTCCTGATCTTTTATGTTAAATCTCTATGAGATTAGATAAGTAAAGACCGTTTAGGTTAATTTATACCATAAAGGAAAGCGTTACGAATTCAACTTTTGGGACGTAATTGTCTCACCACTGTCTATCAACTACAGCTAAACCTCACCTGCACGTGGTGCACTCTGCTGACTGACTAACGAGGCTCTCACCTGGAGGCTGTCCACCTGGGGAACCTCCACCTCGCAGAAAACCGCAGCCAAATAACAATTCCCTTGAGGATTGTTGTGTTCCTTCGAGTGAGTGAGATCACCAAGAAGGAAGCAGTTTTTGCGTTGGCAGCGGGGGTGGCAGCGAGCGAGCGATATTTGCAATATTTCGTGGTGCAAATTGCGAGCGTTTATATGTTACGTTAACCGCTAACCGTAAACATCAGGCGGACCATATGCTTGTCTGCCACCGGACATAGAATAAAAAAACTATTCTTCGCTTTTTTGACGTGACAACGTCTTATAATTCGATGGAGCCGGCTGCACGCACGAAAAAACATGACTCATGCGGCGTTACCTCGCTCTGAGGCGTTCCATTAAAATTTCCTTTTGAAAAATGCAAACATTCCATCAGTATTTTCTTATGACGTTGGCACGTTCAACTATCGTCAGTAAACCGACTTTACAGACAACCGATTTTTTTTTGAAGTTGTCCGCATCCGTATGCATACTCAGCGAAATTAAATAACGCTTATCTGTGAGATGTAAATCCATCCTTTGCATGATTTCTGGTATAAGTAATATTTTTACACTACTTAATTACAAATTAAATTAATTAAAAAAAAAAGTAAAAATACTTCCACTGGAAAAACATAACCCCCCCCCCCCCCCTTTCATTGTCAGCCGGGAAAAAGATATCAGTGCATAGAACATTTATTTTCTTGATCTAGGGCAAATACCCATTCTGCTGCCTAAAAACACTGGCATATGTTAAATTCTAGTAATACAACGAAACGTCGAATGTGATATCATTAAAAACTGCATCGAAACGAGTGCATTCAATGTATCAAGCGGCTGTTTCTGCAGTCATTAATATATCATTACTTATTGTAGTAATTTTGTGGTAGGTATATGATCTCAGAACTAATTTGAATTATACACGTCCTGCTCTATTGAGCTCATTTTGAGCGAGATAGAATTAAGATTTGACGGGTGGCAGCGAACAGGGGTGTCGGTGAATACGGTAGGGGGCGGCAATTATTGAGCAAATGTAATAGCGGCATTGTGATAGAGGGCTCTGTGTTCAGACGTAGAGCGTTGATTAGTGCACAGAGACAACGATGGAGTGGCTTAGGGTACAAAAGGAGAATTAACAAAGAAATATTTTGAAAGAAGCTTTTACTAGCACGTACCTAATATCATAAATAATAGCCAAAACTGCATCCAAATATGAGTATTATTGTTTGTAAAAATCGCTATCATATATAATATACAATACATACATCATCGTCGTCAAACCTTATTCATCCCACTGTGGGATATTGGTCATCCTTTAATTGAAGGGATTTAGAGCATACTCCATCAAGCTCAACTGCGGGTTGGTGGATACATACCGGTAAATTTGAAAACGATCTTTTGACGTGATAACGTCTTATAAATCGATCAACCCCGGCTGCACGCACGAAAAAGCATGACTCATTGACACGTTCCGCTTGAGCCGAGCATGCAAGTGAGCGCGGAACAAGCGATAGAGAGGCACGATCGGCCTATGTGTCTTATGACGTTATCACGTAAAATTATCGTCCGTAAACCGACTTTACTTTAATTGGTTGTCTACCAATTTATTTTCAAAAGAAAGTCGATTAAAAAAATAAGACCCAGGGACTACATGCGTGTATACATGCATGCATAGATAGGTACACATGTTGACTGCCAAATAAATACTGAATTATCGAAAATTTCAATACACATTTCATAGATCACAAAATTACGTTCACGTGAGGTTGCTTTGTACAGATTTTTTTATATCACTAAAAAGCATACGACCCACCTGATGGGAAGCAATTACCCACTTTGACGCTTGTCAGGGATTCACACAAACGTCGCCGATTCTTAAGAGCCCTATTACATTTGCACGCTGACGAGCTCTCGCGCAGTACTAAACCCGCGAAGGCCGCCGGTGCATCGTTTTTTGTAGTAATTTTGAAGTTATATTTATCGTTTTTATTGAAATAAGATAATAAATTAATGCTACAAAGTTTATTCATCATGAAGTAGTAGAATAATATTATTGTTTATTCGAGAAATTAACAGTTTACTTAAAGCGATTTTCGTAGTTTTTTTGGTTAAAAGAATGTTTTATTTCTATATTAAATCAATGATATTTCAAAATTCCGAGGCCGCTATGTACTATACGATTATATAACAAATACCATTATATATTTTTTATATCATTTGTTTGGAACAGTAGTACAATCCAGGAGCTCAAAATAGTGAATGCGCGCATTTTATGAAAATCTTTCTCTGCAATTTTGGGTTTATTTAAAAAGTTAAGCAAAATTTACAAAAAGCGAGGCCGCTACGTACTATACCAATAGCTATTCTATACTATGCAATAAGTCAACATTGTTAATGTATTTTTGTTTCCGAGATCAAGAACGCCGAAATTGGCCATTTCAGTCAAAATGTAATATGGCTCTTAAGAGCCATATTACATTTTGATACTGTGATTTTTGCGTAAAAATCACAGTCAAAATGTAATATGGCTCTTAAAAGCCATATTACATTTTGACTGTGATTTTTGCGTAAAATGGCCAATTTTGGCGTTCTTGATCTCGGAAACAAAAATACATTAACAATGTTGACTTATTGCATAGTATAGAATAGCTATTGGCATAGTACGTAGCGGCCTCGCTTTTTGTAAATTTTGCTTAACTTTTTAAATAAACCCAAAATTGCAGAGATAGATTTTCATAAAATGCGCGCATTCACTATTTTGATCTCCTGGATTGTACTACTGTTCCAAACAAATGAAATAAAAAAAAAAATAGAATGTTAGTTGTTATATAGTAGTATAGTACATAGCGGCCTCGGAATTTTGAAATATAATTGTTTTAATATAGTAAAAAAAACATTATTTTAACCAAAAAAACTTCGAAAATCGCTTTAAGTAAACTGTTAATTTCTCGAATAAACGATAATATTATTGAGCAAAATTTATACGAGAATAATTGTTACTTCATGATGAATAAACTTTGTAGCATGAATTTATTATATTATTTCAATAAAAACGATAAATATAACTTCAAAATTACTACAAAAAACGATGCACCGGCGGCCCTTGCGGGTTTAGTACTGCGCGAGAGCTCGTCAGCGTGCAAATGTAAATAGGGCTCTTAAAAATCTGTGTACGCCCTATTTCAAGGTTTCAAACGAAATAGGGCGTGTAGTCTGTGGTCTTCTGGGAAACTCTCGATAGGCAGTTGGTTCCATTTGATCGGTGCGTATGCGACCATGTGAATTAAAATAAAACATAGATATAACGGGGAAACACAACTTTTCTATCAGATTGTTAAATGCTATTAGTATATAAGATGCTCTTAGGAAGGTTCATGGGAATTAGGAAGGCACTATTTCACCAAAAAATTGATCTCTATAAATACTTAGTTTCATATTATGATACTCCAACACTTTTGCAGTTCTTGATTATATTTGCAACGAGCCACGGACACGCCTCCTCCCATCCCCTATTATATTACGAAACAATTCTAGTACGATATAAGTCCCCGTATTTACCAATGTAAATTTTACCTTAAAGACTTCGGACTATGCCACCTTTTCCTTAATCATTCTGTCAACATGTAAGCAAATATTTTAGTACTGTTTCGATTTGTCTATAAAATAATACACTTTGAGCTTTGTCTGCAAATCATGGAAAGCAAGTGATGTTTTAGCATTCATTGAATTTAATTAATTAAAGTCCGCTTTTTGGTGATTACAATATTGTATTGTTTGGCAATACTAAACGAATTGGATGTTTAGTATTGCCAAACAATACAATATTGTAATCATTGATGGATATTTGTATATAACTGTGCATGTGTTTTTAATTAATAATAACAATTAATGTTATTTTTATCTCGTAAACTCGATGGCGTCGTTGCGCGTGTCAGTGTAATCGAACACGCCAGTTAAGCAACGTCGACCGCAGCCTGTCTATGGATGGGTTCATTTATCTCGAGCTCCTCCGTGCTTCGGAGGGCACGTTAAACCGTCGGTCCCGGCTGTTGTCATTAGATCGCAGTCGTTAAGCCAAGTCAGTGGCCATAGGACGGCTTGAAAACACTGTCCTCCGCCAACCCGCAGTTGAGCAGCGTGGTGGAGTATGCTCTAAACCCCTTCGATTGAGGGGAGACCCATATCCCAATAGTGGGATGATTATGAGTTGATGCCGAAAAAAATGTTATTATAACATAATACTTAGGTAACATAAAAGATAAATGATATAAATTATCTTTTAGGTTACTTACGTATTATGTTTACAGTACATATTAAGTTATTTGTTTGGAATAGCCGCAATCGTGTTACTCTGCACTCCCAATGGTTGACTGGTAGAGAATGCAATAGCATTAAGTCCGCCTTTTGTATCATTTTATTTTGGTCAATAAAGTTATAAATAAATAAATAAATGTTTTGTTGTTTATCATGCAAATACCTATGGAGTTCGTAATAGTATTGGAATGACATTTGTTGGGATTTTTGTCATGTGAGAGGGGGACAAACGAGCATGTGGGTCACCTGATGGAAAGTAATCACCACCGCCCATGGAGATCAGCAACACCAATCGGTCGCCGATCCGTTGCCAGTCTATATTCCTTCTTTTCTTTCTTTCTGGTGACCTACTCACTCGCAGGAACACATTAACCGTCAATTGAATTATTATTTGGCTGCGGTATTCTGTGCGGTAGAGGTAATTCCCCAGTGGCGCAGTTTGGTTCAAAGATGGTGATGAACCACTTAACTTGAGTGGCTCAACGACCCAAAGAGTATCCTGGCCTCCGCCACTAAAAGACGTCATCTATTTCTAACTTGCGCCACATGGGGACTTGTCTAATATAGAGCAAGATCGTCAAGCTCCTTGAACACTTCATCTTTCTATCTGTAGGGTGTTTGACAGGGAGTTTTCCATAAGGTTGTCCCACAAATGCTCTACTAGTTGCTCGATCCTCTTCCAACCTCTACAGGTGGCCAAACCAGCGAAGTTGTGCTGCCTTCTATTCACCAATGATGCTGAGCTCAGCTTCCAGGTGCTCACCTCCCTTGTTCTTGTTCGTCTTCCTGTTTGATTAGTTAGAATTAGGATATTTTTTCGGTCTAATGATGCTTTTACAGGATCTACCCTCGAGACTTCATCTTCCAATGCTATCATTTTGAAATACTTTCCTGCTCGTTCTTCCAAGATTTGCGCTAGTTCATAAACATCACATTGTGTTTGCCATTCAACTTAAAAATCCGCCATTTCTATCCAAAACTTTTCTAATGACGTGTTCAAGAACTATGTTAGATAGGAGTGGCGATAGTACTTCGTGCTTCCAAAGTCTTAAGACCACTTCAAATTCTTCGAGAGGGTCCCGCTCACCTTAACCCTTCCTTATTTTGCTATTACAGTGGCTAGGTAATGTCCGGGTGGAAAAGATGACGTGCTCTCATCAGTTAAGATGGTACGGGATACACGTGGCACATACGTATTTACTAAAGCTTACAAAGGCATTTTTTACATTTTCTCCCTTTCTATGTTGAAAATTGCTCTAGTAAAATGCCAAAGACAAAATCATGTTATTTTTTTTTACGTTGTTAAATAACAACTTTCTAGAGACCTAGTGGGTTGTCGTGTTCCTGTGAGTGAGGGAGGAAAGTCCTAGGATAGAATCCACGTATAGAACGCCCCCCCCCCCCCCCCTCTAGATGAATATGATATGAATAAATAGCTATGGAACGAACTTTTTTTTTATATGAGAGGGTAGCAAACGAACATGTGGGTCACCTGATGGAAAGCAATCACCACCGCCCATGGAGTTCAGCAACACCAAGGGGTCGCCGATCCGTTGCCAGCCTATTCTCCTTCCTTTCTTTGTTTCTGGTGACCTCACTTACTCGCAGGAACACAACAACCCTCAAGAGAATTGTTATTTGGCTGCGGTATTCTGTGAGGTGGAGGTACTTCCCCAGTCGGGCAGCTTAAATATACGCTATGCCCTACCTCTCTTTTCGCCAGGGCCTCGTTCGTCTGTCAGCAGCACCGCGTGCAGGTGAGGTTGGCTTTGGTTCAAAGATGTTGATGAACCACTTACACCCCAACTGCCTGTCGAGGTTTTCTCAGAAGACTACAGCCGTTCATAGTACGGTAACTGCTTCCATCAGTATTCTTGTTTGCCACTTTAATGGTATAAAAAATCTCTATTTAGTAGTGAGCTCTCTATCTTTTGTAAGTCAAAAACGCCTACGCATGTTTTCATCTAAAACAAAAAAACGTGCATCAATAAAAGTACATGTCTATGTACTTGTAAGTAGCACAGCGGTTTTGAGGAAAGCGTTTCCTACGATATACAATGGTCGGTGCTGTACCATCAGTGTTGCTAAGAGGTTCTATTGTTTAATGCCACAATTAGTTGCGAATTCTGCTCGGATGAAAGAAACTGACCAAGTCGCCGGCCACGCATACTGCGACGTAAAAGAATTGATACTATTTTTTTTTTGTTTTACACCACAACACTCTTATGGTTGAAGAGAAACGATATACCTACTTCCTATCTTTCTCTTTAATTGAAGGGGTTTTCTTACTATAAGTTCTATAGGACTATATTATATTATTACTATTATTTAAATATTGTTGTCTTCTTGCAGTTGGATATTAATTTAATAAATATAAATATTACTTAAAAGCTTTAAATATAAATAATACTTTTAAGCAGCAAAACTGTCGCTAATTAATTAGCGATAGTTTTGCTTTCGTTTTTGTTTTCGTTATAAACAATGTAATGGTTTCATTTATGTAATTTTTTTTTAATAACCCAACCGAATCGTTTCTTTCCATGAGTGCTGTGTTATAGAGACGTTAACATAATTAAATTGTACAGCCTAAATACATCAGTAAAAGACATAATATGGTTTAAGCACAGCATTTTAAGTACGTAAAATTTGGCTCTATCCATATATTATATAATGTATTAAAATAAATATTATGTATTTAACATCTGCGACTTCATCTGCATGGTTTCAAAAATATTTTATTATTTCAGTTCAAATAACAGGTTTTAATAAAACATATGCTATGTGTACCTCTATAAACACATTCACATTCTGATGATAACGCCAATCTAACAAAAGAGATTTTACAGTTTGATTTATATCGTAGAATATCACTTTATCTTATATTTATTTATTTATGTTTGGTGCTCGTGACGATGCATAGTTACTTAAATATCGGCCGCCACGAAATGGTAATTTATAATTTCCATATCAACCTCCAAGATGGGTATCAAATGAAAGAGTTTGATGAGCGAAATACAATAATTAAACATTTTTAATTAACAACAACTTAATCACAACTTGTGGTTGATACAATTAAGCTATGGTGTATGTATGAAAAAACATACATTGTCAAATTCGTTTCTATGAAGCATGTAAGTTATAATAACTTACTTCCCTTGGTAAAATAGAATTGGACATTCTATTGTATTTTTTTTCATAAACTATCAAATACATTCGGTTGTAGTTTTGTGAATTTGGGCGGCGAGATGCGGACGAGCTGCGTCAGAATGATGCGCCCGCCAAATGCACTGGTCAGTGTAATATTACGAAATATTATTGTGGATTGACCATAAAGTTAATATTAATTTTATAGGATTGGCACAGATTTTATACCGTTAACCGATTTCATTATAACGACTCGATGACAATACCGCAGAACGTCACAAACCACTTATTACGCAAGAATCAAGATTCTCAGAAGAATGTTACTAAAAAATCCCTTGAATTGCGTCAATAAACAACAGATTATGAAAGAATATAAATAATAAATAGTTAGGGATATAATAAATAATAAATTAGGTAGTAGCATCAATGCCATGAACCAGACCACGAAATATTTAAATTAAAGGGAGAAAATAAAATATTGTGCTTTATTCATATCAATGTTTCACATACATAAATCGTAGCTAGTTCCGTTGCCAAATTTAATACATATATAAACTAAAGTATTAATTAAGCAATATTGTATATAGAAGTATACCGGGTGTCCCACGGTCCTGCTACATGGAGGGAAAGTATATTAAATATTGAAGACAGAATATTTTACTGAAAGAAAACATCATTTTATTTTTAATAATAAGTAGAACTGCATTCGCAAATTTATTGAAAGTCGCCTGCTTCAACCGGGAATCGAAAAAAAACACATTGACTTTATTATAACCTTCGAAAGAGTAAATTATAAGGATTATTTTCTCCTAAATAACATAGCATCTTAAATGAAAGGAAGATCATGAAATTTAACATTTTATTTTAAATAATTATACACGAATACAATACAAACGAAACGGTACTAGAAATATAAAATATTTAATTTATCAAATGTTCAAAATGTGATCCATTCTGTAGTATACAAGTACTCACTTTTTAATAATTTCACTTCCTGTGGATTTCATTATCTTTGCGTAGTGAATGTTTGAAATAATACGTCTACTCTAAGTTCATTAAATTTTAAATAAGATGTTAAATTTCATGATCTTCCTTTCATTTAAGATACTATGTTACTTAGGGGGAAAAAAATCCTTATGATTAACCCTTTCGGAGGTTATAAGAAAATACATGTGTATTTTTTTTTTCAAATTTCACTAAAAATAAAATGATGTCTTCTTTCAGTAAAACATTGTGTCGTCAATATTTAATATACTTTCCCTCCATGTGGCATGGCCGTGGGACGCCCTGTATAGACGAAGTCTGACTGACATAGCCGTTCCTTAGATCTATCTGTTCGAGACACGCCGAATCGCCAAGAATTTTTATATGGAATAATTTATAGTGTAATGCAATGGTAGGTAATTTATTAGGCAGAAGTTTATAACAAGAATTTTCTTTAAATTTTCTATCTGATCGTTCATCCAAGCAGCAACGTCGACTGCAACCTGTCTTTGGATGGGTTTATTTATCTCGTAGCTCCTTCATGCTTAGGAGCGCACGTTAATCCATCAGTCATGTCTGTTGTCATTAGATGGTAGTCTAAGTCCAATGAGTGGCGTTTGGTTGAAAACACTGGCCTCCGTCAACACATAGTTGGGTAGCGTGGTGGAGTACGTTCTAAGCCCCTTCGATCGAGGGAGACCCCATCCCAGCAGTGGGATTTATATGGGTAGATGCTGTTTTAATCAGCTGCGATTGATTACTTGCCTTTAAATTAAATGTCAGAACTCAAATTCAGTTTCAAAGCAAAAATGTTGAAATTTATTTGAAGGCATATCCTCTTTTTCCTAACGCGGACCATGTTAGGTCCAGAATACTCATATTTTTAAAGCAACTGCCGAAACAACGATCAATTTAGCAATCACAATGTTGCAGTGTGCGGATGTGCTCAGGGCTGTCGACAAGCAGAAAAATATACAGTTAAAATTATGGAAGTCAACATGTCTGAGTTCAAGTAAGTCTCTGTTTTACTTTCTGGGGGCCTACCGCCGACGCTGAAGCCAATTACCATCGAATATTTTGGTTTCCAACATAGGTCTTACGGTTTACTTATTGATAAACATCTTTAGCTGATTCGGTACCGCTCTAAGGTTTCAATGATATATATATAAGGTTGCAACAAAAAATTCCGATGAGAATCGGCTTCAACTAAGCCGGTAGGGACCCTGGAGCAGCTCCAGGGCCTCCACTTCAGGGCAGGCAGAGGAGCCCTAACATCTACCACGGTTTCTAACAGCTAAGCTAATTAAGTAAACACAATTACCAGCAATAGGAGCAGCTAAAGAATTTTGCACATTAAAGGACATATCGTTACCGATGTTCTATTTATTTATAGTCAATAGTTGGGCACAATGAATTAAATTTATATACTCGTATGCGTCCGGCTCTACATAGGCACTGTCCGTCTTGGAAATATCA
The DNA here is from genome assembly GCA_937001555.2 of Hypsopygia costalis. Taxonomy (NCBI): domain Eukaryota; kingdom Metazoa; phylum Arthropoda; class Insecta; order Lepidoptera; family Pyralidae; genus Hypsopygia; species Hypsopygia costalis. The sequence continues at coordinate 18,641,379 of OW443340.2, read as the reverse complement.
TCTCTGAACTTATTATCTCTGGAATGAATAAAAAGAAGCTATAGAGTTTACTGAACTTTATGACCATACTGTTCAGGGACGGTTTACAGCCTAAGCTAAAGGCGATTACTGTCGGGTTTTTTTATTGTGAAAATCTAACTTCACCTTAAATTAGTGCCAATAGTAATAAGCTTAGGCGATAGGGACGGAGGCGCTCTACCGATTAAACTGAAGCTATTTATCACTAATTTAAACAGAAGTCTGGTATTCGCAATTAAAAGACACCGATGGTAAACGGCTTCAGTTGCCCCAGAGACTTACCGACTGACCTGAAGCCGATTCCGATTTATTTGTATTTTGATTCCCACAAACAGGTGTTATGTTTGAGTTATTCACAAATATTTTTAACTCTGTCGGTAGAGCTTCATGGTTTCTATGAGCTAAGCTAAACACAATTACTGCAAATCCAAGCTGAACGTTGATTGTTTTTTTTTTTTATATTTTAATTATCTATGGGAATCGGCTTCAGCTTAGGCGGGCTCCAGAATCAATGGTATGACTAATTAAAAAAATAACAGGCAATTTGATCTACACTAAGTTGCGTGCTTCCGCCATCAGTTAGTTAATGCATACTACCGCCGGCCGGCACCCACCCACTACAGTTAGTAGATGCATGCGACTGCCATGGCTGGTTTGATCATCTCTAGATTGTTGTTCTAAATATTAACATCTACAGATCCCCAGATGATGCCTCGCGTAGCACGCGCTATCAATTCCGCAGCAACCCTACGCCAAAAATGTGTCTATTTCACGTTTACCTACACTCCATTGTTTATTAAGCCAAAAAAGTTTTCCATTTTGTCCATTGTTGGGATCTTTTGTTTTATGCAATACGATGCTTTGGGCTACCCGTTTGTTACATAAATTTGAGGAGAGTTTGTATATTCTTATACTTATTATAGGTATTATTATTTAAATCAACTATTTAATTCATTTCGGCCAACTTGCCAGAATATTATTATTGTTTAAAAAATGGAAAAATTCACCTCCGCCGCCTAGGCAGGATGTGAACCCACGATTTGGAGCCACACTGCGACTACACACCAGAAAAATATAAAATGCAAAAATTCGTCACCATCACAAACCTTCCTGGTAGCTCAGTTGGAAGAGCACTTGCTGGTCAATGAGAGGTCGTGGGTTCGAATCCCACCTAGGCGGTGGAGGTGAATTTTTATATTTTTAAAATGGTTATATTATAGGTATGTCATGTAAGTTAATCAGCTTGTGAATGTGGATTTAAGGACCAGTCAACTGCCTCTGCCGCGTTGATGGTAAGAAGAAGAATAAAGTCATGAAATTATTTTGTTTATTTATTGAATAAATAGAGAGTAAGTGTAATGTTGGGGTGTAAGTGGTTTATCAACATCTTTAACCCAAAGCCAACTTCACCTGCACGCGGTGCACCCTGCTGACTGACAAACGAAGCTCTGGCGAAAAGAGAGGTAAGGAGCGTAATTGTAAGCTACCCGATTGGGGAATGTACCTCCACCTCACGGAATACCGCAGCCAAATAACAATTCTCTTGAGGATTGTTGTGTTCCTGCGAGTGAGTGAGGTCACCAAAAAGGAAGGGGATGCTGCGTTGGCAGCGCGAGCAATATTTTATGTTATGAGCGTTAATATGGCTACGGTAACCGCTTCACATCAGGCGGACTGTATGCCTGTCTGCCACCCGAAGTAGTATAAAAAAACCGGACAAGTGCGAGTCGGACTCGCTCACGAGGGTTCCGTACGTAGTATCAATATTAAATTTGATATTTTTCATTATAAATAAGGAATAATGCGCCGAAAAAAATAAATAAAATATATTTTGCAATGTGTACATCAATCCCTTTCATATGATACCTCATTTGAACTAGTAGTTTCAATTTGAAATTTCGACACCCTATAAAAAATATAGACCCCCTATTTTTTAAGATCTATTTACAAATGTATAGTTTTGAGATTTATTCCTGTACTTGTAGTCTATAACGATGTTACTTGCCAAATTTCATAGTTCTAGGTCAACGGGAAGTACCCTATAGGTTTTGATTCCCTTGAGAATGTCGAAATATGCGTTTTTTGCTGAATAAACGGCCGTAACTTTTTTTTACGTAAACTTAGCAGTTTGATTATTTTACTACTTCATGGGACCGTAGACCTGAGTATACAGTTCAAATTTCAGCTTGATACCTCCACGCATTCTCGATGTAGAAATTCTTGACAGACAGACAGACAGACAGACAGACAGACAGACAGACAGACAGACAGACAGACAGACGGACAACAAAGTGATCTTATAAGGGTTCCGTTTTTCCTTTTGAGGTACGGAACCCTAAAAAAAAGATAAAACATTGGTTTGCTCACAGAGCTAGGATTTTTCGCTACGCTTTGCTATATTTTCGTCAACACTGGAAAAGTACGCAAAGAGCGTGTATCATAGACAATCTTCGCTACTATCCTACATCTATGGTGTGTATAATTAATCAATAGCAAGTCATAAAAGGCTAGTAATAAACCGAGCATGTAAAATTGTAAAACTGGGCGATTAATATACCAACTTAGCGTCTAAAGATGCAAACATACCAAACCTAACCTAACATTGCCCATTTCCCGCCCAGGGGCCCCTACCGCCGAAGCTGAAGCCGATTACCATTAAATATTTTGATTTGAAAAATAAATTAATAGTTTAAAAAACACTAGAAAGACACGCTTTTATAAAGCACCTGATCGTGTGCAAAGTCCATTACGTGGCCTTTCTCACAAGTGCAAACACGACTATGATACGATATTCCATCATGGAATGCCAGTGCCTATCTTCCGGCTTCATCGTCAGACCTTGAAACCTAATCGTGGTCAAAGTTCATTACAAGACTTTTCTAAGAAATCCAAAAACAGCTATGATACGATGTTCCATCATGAAGTCCCAGTTCATATCTTTCGGCTCCATCATCAGATCAGTTCGACAGTACCATATTATTGTATTGTCATCAGAACTACATACAGCTGCCAATTGTCATTACGCTACGATCCTTGGAAGATGGTTAAATTAGTTACTCTAGATTCCATTACATAATTAGTTACATACAGGTCGAGCTAATAAAAGGGTGTTAATAAGTCTTATGTTAAATTTATTGACAAACATCTTCAGCTCAGTCGGTAGAGCTCTAGAGTTTCTACCAGCTAAGCATAACACAAGTAGCATAAATCTGAGTGGAAGTTTGATTTTCGCAGTCAAAAAAATTCGATGGTATTCGGCTTCAGCTTCGGCGGTAGGGCCCCTGAGCCGAAATCGAGGCTGAGTGGAGCGAGTAGACTCGCTTAGTGTATGTTTTCCATTGATTTCAATGGAAAATGTATATTTTGGTGATCATTCCTTAAGGACATGATCGATCGCAATTTTTTTTTCGACACAAACCTCAAGCATTTCAATAAATAATAATAATAAGGGTCTTACCGGTTGTTTGGCTCTTCGCTCCGCTAGGGCGGCGGGTGCCCCTATTTTTTTATATTTTTAAATGTATTTTTTTTAATATTTATATTTAAAAATGTAAAAGAAAAGAGAAAAATATGAAATAAATGGTATAATAAGGTCTTTAATTGTGACAAATTTCATCATCGGTTCAGTGGTTTTGGAGCCTATTCATTTCCAAGAATGACTTTTCGGCATATAGGTATAAGCATTCCGCTCGGTCCACTCAAAAATCAAAGTTCTATTATATAGGTAGAGAAAAGTAATATCAACGTGTAGCAGATCTTAGTGTGCATTTTTTTCACTCAAACAATACCACAAATTCAAGATTGCAGTTGCAGCAGAGTCATATTCTAAATCCGAGACGTCACCGAAGCATGACGTCATCAACTAATGCACTAGCGCGACCTCATCAGTCGCAGGTGGGAACGGAGAAATAATTACCGGGTGGAAAAGATGACGTGCTCTCATCAGTTAAGATGGTACGGGATACACGTGCCTCATACGTATTTACTAAAGCTTACAAAGGCATTTTTTACATTTTCTCCCTTTCTATGTTGAAAATTGCTCTAGTAAAATGCCAAAGACGAAATGCGACAGACATTGCTGTTGAGTTCTATATGTTTTTGACGTGAATTTGTCTTTAAAAATGCTTCCATAGGGAGGCAATTCGAGAAAACGAATGATAATGAAATCAGGGGATACAGTTTGGTGTTGCAGCTAATATGTATCATCTCCATTCAAAATTCAATCATACCACTAGATAGATGACGGATCAAAGAATTTATTACGCCTAAGTAAGGGAACATCACATGCGGGTAGGGAGAAGCGCTGCCATTTTGAGATAATTTTAGTGCATATAACGTTTTCAGGTACAACACGCGGTTGTTCGTGTCCATGACATAGCCACACACCATTTTTGCCTATAGATGGGTACTACCTGTCTCCATTGTGCCAAAAAGAATGCAAGGTAATTGCCCGGGTATTCACTAAGTTCCGCAAAAGTAAAGTACACAATAATATTTGATAGTAATGCGTATTTGAGGTTAATTTCATATTTTTGCAAGGAAAAAAGTCATGATTGCGGGGATTATGTAATCAGCGAAGCAAAAAGATAGCAAGCATATTAAAGCGCCGAGATGATAAGGATAGCGATAGTTATACATCTCGCAGGCTAGGAATCGTTTTCTGATGCAATTTAGAATGAGTATTCTTATTGGATTTTACCAATTATACTTAATACCTATAGTACTTAAAACATCATTGGTTGAAACGCAGTACCATTAGGTTCTTATTTTATGGTGTGATTTCAGTTGGAATTCCAAAGGCAGTCATTTATTTATTATTTGTCTTGCCAGCCATTGTAAACACTATTTCTTAAGCAAATACATTTTTAACCGACTTTAAAAAAGGAGGAGGTTCTCAATTCGACTGAATATTTTTTTGTATGTATGTTATTCGATATCTTTGCGAATTGTGAACCGATTTTCATAATTCTTTTTTTATTTGAAAGGGTATGATTACAAGGTGGTTCCATATTCACCAATTCAGGATCTGATGATGAGATGCCAGGGAAATCAAGGGAAACCCTTAAATTTTATAAGCACGTGTGGTCAAATTCATTTTTTTTATTTGAAAGGGTAATTGCGAGGTGGTTCTGTATTCACCAAGTCAGGGTCTGATGATGGGATCCCAGAAAAATCGAGGGAAGCCCTATGGTATGGTAAATTTGCCCTATGGTAGCCGGCAGAATAAAATTGTGCCACTCCATTGCTCTGCGCTGGATGTCACACAAGGCGACTAAGGAATCTTGTGTCACGCGATAACTTTTCTCCTGGAAGACGGGCAGCAGCGTCAGCCGGGTTATTCCACCAATAAGCTGCGCTCTCCAACTGAAGACGGTTTCAATTTTTGTTTTAAATCAACTTTATTGTTAAACAATACAATAATCCGAATCCATCCTGCACTATTCCTAAACGAAATGTCCCTAATCATTGTAACAAATTGTATAATTGTAACAAATTGTAGAATATTATTCTACTATTTGTTACAAACTAGCTTAAATCAACAGTCTTTTTGCCTTCGTTGTCCTTGTTTCTGAACGAAGGCCTATTTCTTAAGGTTCTGTTCGCTGAATTATGTGCGTGTAACTCTACCAACTCTTTAACCAGATTAGTTGTGTCCACGTTCGTGTGAACTATCAGCTCTAAGATTTTCATTTCCTCCAGAGCTTTCCATTCGTCTCGATGCTTAACTGCTACATGGAATAACTCATTCAGCATATCTCTAGACTTCTTTATCATGCACAGGAGAAAGCCAACCCTATAAGGTATTTCAGATTTATGTTCATCTTTCAAATATTTAATAGATTCAATTCTCGTTTGAGTGTCATGGATAGTCTGGTCGACTAGTGAAGCGATTTTGTTTTTTAAGTTCTTGTCTTGGTCTTGCTGAATTTTGTTTAGTGTGTCTGTCAATGATGGTGGGTTAAGTTTTTCTTTATTGTCTTTGTGTTCTTCTTTAATTGCGTCGTTTGATGAGTTTCTTAATATCGATAGGAACGGCTTCATGTAGTTTGCGTTGTTTGATAGATGGTACTTTGACATCAGATTATGATCTTTAATAGGTTGATTATCTATGTTCAGGCCACTGCATTGCAGTATTGATGAATCCAGAGAATCTGTTGGCATAATGTTAATTTTATTTATTTACAAAATCTGCCTTAAAGTCAACCGCAGGTGCAGCGTCAAATAATTTCCTTTTATACTACGTTGGGTGTCAGACAAGCATACGGCCCACCTGATGTGAAGCGGTTACCGTAGCCATATGAACGCTTGCTACATGAAATATCGCTTGCGCGCTGTCACCTCCGCTGCCATTTGCCAGAGCCTCTTTCGCTAGTCGGTAGAGTCAACCACGTGCAGGTGAGGTTGGCTTTGGCTCTAATGATCGTGGTGAACTACTTACACCCCTAAAGCTCTATAAGCTTTGTCATTTTTTTAATAAAATATATAGTGATATGAAAATACGATACTTATGACTGTTAAAGAGTATAGTAATGTTTTGGGAACGTAAAACAAGCTTTTTAAAAACTAAAAAATAAAACTAAATGATTATAACGTGTGACAGAATTGGATGCCAATCGTATAATGAATTCAAAATGAGATACATATGGCTCCGAAGGGCCAGACTGCTTACTTAGCTATTACTATACGGACAGCGTTGGCGTCCAGCCCCGCTGACTCTATCAAAAGCTCGGGTCTGGGCGACGTAACTTCATAGTTATTACACAAAACACATTCATTGTTTATTTAATATCAGCAATTAAAAATAAGCAACGAGTGAAATATTGCTTTACTTTCTACTACTCGCTCATAAACAAATATATTCAGAAATTTGTGATGGTACTGATGAAAAAGTCAAAGAATGACTTTTATATGGAATAAATAAATACTTACATAGTAAGGCCATCATCGTTACCCACATTATTCTCAATAATTTGTTATACCATGATGAAAATTGTTGCGCAAATAATTCAAAATTATGAATTTCATGTTTCTTTTAATTACATTTATCAACGGTTACGATTAGTGATTTTTTTACGATTTCTCATTACTAAAGAAGCTATTAATAACACACACATGCATGCATATACATGATTAGTGATGATAATAGTAGTTTATGAAACTGTTGCATAATAAGGGTTATTAAAATACGAGTGTGAGTTTATAACATGAGCCGAAGGCGAATGTTATAATAGACCACACGAGTATTTTAATACCTAATTATGTGCAGTTTCATACACTACTTTATCTAATCTCATGAAATATATGATAATAATATTTTAAATACAACCATGAAGTTAATTTAACAGCTATAATTCTTACTTATTACCATTTGCAGATCGAGCATGCGTAGTGCGGATGCGCGACGCGCCGCGCGGCGCCGCGTTCACAGATTATGTAGAAAAATTTTGCATAGTTGCAATGTATTTGCATTGCAACCTGTTTAAAATACCTGTATCCAGGGCAGAAGCTGTATCGAAATGGTAAAAAAGTTATTTTACGATACAGTTGTCCATAGAAGAGCTGTATCGAAAAATAACTTTTTAAATTTATTTTGATAGCTTGTGCGTAAAGACTGTCATTAAGATACTGTGTTTAGTTTTTTAATGTGTAAATTTCAGTATGAGATTATATGTTATTTTTGGTCGAAACTTACACCTTGTACCTACTGTAAAGCCGGGTACGCACGTAGGAATAAATTTGTTGCGTCAACAACATTGTTTGCATAATAATTATGCACGACGAAAATTTTTGACGAATACAAATTCGATGTTCCTTAGCGGTGCTCATAATAGTCGTTGATTCAGTTATTTGCCACATCGCTGTCTCTCACATTGCTAAGAGAGGAACCCTGTGAGGTACTTCGATTCACCAGTACTACCAGTTGGGCAGCTTACAAATAAGCTATACTTCTCTTTTTCACCAAAGCCTAATTAAATGGGGTGTAAGTGGTTCATCAAGATCTTTGAACCAAAGCCAACTTCACCTGCACGTGGTGCACCCTGCTGACTGACAAACGAAGCTCTGGCGAAAAGAGAGGTAGGGAGCGTAATTGTAAGCTACCCGACTGGGGAATGTACCTCCACCTCACAGAATACCGCAGCCAAATAACAATTCCCTTGAGGGTTGTTGTGTTCCGGCGAGTGAGTGAGGTCACCAGAAAGAAAGGAAGGAGATGCTGCGTTGGCAGCGGGGGTGGCGGCGCGCGAGCAATATTTTATATTGCAGGCGTTAATATGGCTACGGTAACCGCTTCACATCAGGCGGGCCGTATGCTTGTCTGCCACCCGACGTAGTATAAAAAAAAAAAAGCCTCTTTCACTAGTCGGGAGGATTTTAGCTGTCTCTCACATTACCAAGAGGAGAAGTCCAATTCCAAAAGCTTCTTACTCCTACTAATTTCTTCTGATTAAATTCGTTGTGAGTTCCAAGGCATCCGTAGTTTTAGCCCCGGGACTGCAATGGACTTCACTGTTCACTGTTCATTTGGGTCATCAAGATCTTTGAACTAAAGCCAACTTCACCTGCACGTGGTGCACCTTGCTGAATGACAAACGAAGCTCGGACGAAAAGAGAGGTAGGGAGCGTAATTGTAAACTACCCGACTGGAGAATGTACCTCCACCTCACAGAATACCGCAGCCAAATAACAATGCCCTTGATGGTTGTTGTGTGTCTGCGAGTGAGTGATGTCACCAGAAAGAAAGGAAGGAGATGCTGTGTTGGCAGCGGGGGTGGCGGCGCGTGAGCAATATTTTATGTTGCGAGCGTTAATATGGCTACGGTAACCGCATCACATCATGCGGGCCGCATGTTTGTCTGCCTCGACGTAATATAAAAAATAATAATAAAAATTGCTTTTTCTGGTGGTCGCCGCTGTTAATCCTGGCTACACACCCCTCCCGATTTTAAATGTTAGGTCATAACAATTTTACGTGTATAGGTACGTTAAAAACCAAATGTTCGGAGAGACTTCCACATACTCACTCATCTTTTTAACGTGCTATTTAATCCATCTGCTCCTCTATATCTAAGGGAACGATTTAGGTTTCGTGAGGTTGATTGTCGTCTGCGTTGTTCGAGGACTCGGATTTTGGACATACCTACTCAAAACACCAATGCGTATACAAATTCTTTCACAGTAAGATCGACAAAAATGTGGAACGCATTGCATATTGATGTTCGGATGGCTCCTACGTTATTGTCCTTCAAAAGTAGATTCAGAGGATTCTTTACTGATGATACTTTAAGTTACTTAATATTTTTATTACCTATGTACTATTGTTTTATAATTTAGTTATTTGTGTATTTTATTTATTTATTTGTTTGCAAATTACCTTTTCTAATTTATTACTCGCTATTCTACTGATTTGTCAATTGCTGTAGTATCCACTCCACGCAGTTACTCTAAGGTTGACTGGAAGAGATCCCCATGTGGGATAAGTCCGCCTTTGTATCCCTTTATTTTACATGTACTGATTCGTTGTAATTTGAACAATAAACATAATACAAACAAATATACAAACTTTTACTATAATTAGTAGTTAGAGCGAGTAGATACACTGCAGCCAGTGTTTTCCTTTCTTATTCTAAGCATTCTATTTCTTTTTATATGAAGCAAACAAAGCATACGACTCGCCTGAAGTTAAACTGTTACCGTAGCTTATGGATACCTGCAACAGAGAGAGTAATTGCGCTGGAGCCCTTGCTGCTAATGGAGCATCTCTTCGCGTCTAGTGATCTTACTCACTTGCAGTAATACTTCTTCAAGGAAAATAGTACCTTTATGCATTTCCCTAGTCGTCTTTGAAATGTCTTACTACTTAATATAATGTTTAGTAATGTATTACTTAATAGGTAGATGGCGCCACACTGCGACTTTACAGCAGTAAATATAAAATGCAAAAATTCGCCAATATCCCAAACCTTTCTTACAGGAAGCACAGTTGGAAAGAGCACTCGACCGGTAATGGGTCGTGGGTTCGAATCCCACCTAGGCGGCGAGGTGATTTTTTCCATTTATAAAAATATTTATAATGTTCTGGCAAATATTTTTCAAAATTTTTAAAAAATTCACCACAGACCACAGGCCGCACCACTTGCAAGTGAGTTTGACTTTGGCTCTATTCGTTTTTCGGTACATACCTACTTACCACAGACCTAGGATAGGATAATTATATAGATAATAGATTAATATTATGGATATTTATAATATCTGGGATAGGTAGGATAATTTATAACACTGGCATATTTCCAATTCTCTCGTTTATTGGACGAATGTGACATTGACACTCTGATTATATTGTGATTTTGTGACAGTATTGTGACACTGTCGTGGCAATTACAAAATTTCAGTAAAGCAGAAATACAAAATAAATCATTATGATATTTTCAGCAATCACGAAAATGTCTCCAAATGTTTTAAAACTGTTAAAGTTTTATCAAATTAAGCAGTGCCATAGTCTATTTGGTATAAAAGACATTGTGAATCAAGAAAAGGTACTTAGGTTATGTCGTACAACTACTATAAGACACCTTTCGTCACATCGAGAGCCGCCCGTCTCTCGATTGCATTGCTCTCTCAGTCGAGTGTATCATATCGATACCTCCAATGAACACTACGCCAACTCAAAACATACACATCTAGATACACACCGCTAATATGAGTTATACATTTATTTAGCGGTTTATATTTGTCGACTTTGTTGTCTGTGAGTCTTTTATAAGTAAAATTCAGGTAGCATAATGTTACTGAAGTAATGAATCGATTAGATAAAAAAGTTGATTTAAAAAAAAAATTAAACCGACTTCAGTTGCCGTGCGCTGCTTATTGGTGGAATACCCCGGCAGACGCTGCTGCCCGTCTTCCGGAAGAAAAGTTATCGCGTGACACAAGATTCCTTAGTCGCCTTGTACGACATCCAGCGCAGAGCAATGGAGTGGCACAATTTTATTCTGCCGGCTACCATAGGGCAAATTTAAGGGTTTCCCTCGATTTTTCTGGCATCCCATCATCAGACCCTGACTTGGTGAATATGGAACCACCTCGCAATTACCCTTTCAAATAAAAAAAAATGAATTTGACCATACGTGCTTATAAAATTTAAGGGTTTCCCCTGATTTCCCTGGCATCCCATCATCAGATCCTGACTTGGTGAATATGGGACCACCTTGCAATCATACCCTTTCAAATAAAAAAAGAATTATGAAAATCGGTTCACAATTCGCAAAGATATCGAATAACATACATACAAAAAAAATATTCCGTCGAATTGAGAACCTCCTCCTTATTTGAAGTCGGTTAAAAAAAGAAAACTATCGAAATTTTAGTTGGCTCATCGATATGAGGAGCTCAATGACGTCGTTGCGTGTGACAGTCTAATCGAACACGCAACTAATCGGAACGGGGGCCCACTATATATTCACAGCACTGTGTCTCCTGTGTAGCCAGGATTAACAGGGCGGAGTTTCATTTGTAGTCCAGGGTAAAAAAAATTAATCACTACCGCCCGCTCCATGCTGCGAACAACGGTCTTGTCACAGAATAAATAATAGTACTGAAAAACACTGATGACTTTTCACGCATTATGTCCAGGGGTCCTACCGCCTAAGCTGAAGCCGATTAGATCGGATTTTTTATTGCGAAAATCTAACTTCATTTTAAATTAGTGTTTAGTAATAATAATAAGCTTAGTAAGTAGGGACGGAGCTGCTCGACGTATTTAACTGAAGATGTTTATCACAAATTTACACATAACTCAGATTTCCGCCATCAAATAACGCCATGTGAATCGGCTTCAGCCGGTAGGCCCTTGGTTGCTAGCGTTTAGAGATTGCAACCCTACTTAAAAAGTAACAAAATGTCGGTTGGATCTATTCTGCGTAACAAGGTCGAAATATATTCGGTTCATAAATATATGTTCGGTTGGTATACCAACAACTTTTAGGTCTATTGTATAAAAAAATGTTCAGGTTAAGGAAAACTTCTCAATATTACCGGTGACAAGCGAACACCATGAGCTCGCGTTGGACATGATCAAGCATTACTATCTGAGTGACCACGTGCTGGTCCGCGAGCGCAAGATGAACCTCACCAACGATAAGGCATTTGACGAGTATCTCATTGGGCTGTTTAAACAAGGTATTCATCGAAACTTTTGATCAACTAAGATCCGGGGCCCTACAGCCGAACAAGTTCGTCGCCAGCCGATGGCCCAGGGCGGGGGGCAAGTTGATATGGATAATGAGAAAATTATTCAGAATTGTAGGTAAAGTCGAGAGCTCAAGAAGCTTTTCACTTGTAGTACGAGCCTTACATCTACAGCGATTGTAATAATAACGGTACAGAGTCCAACGTGTAAAGCTTCACGAGTTATTGACTGTACAATAAATAAAACTTATAGATAAATAGAATATCCAGGTTGGGTGGCAGCTGCCCCTTTCGGCCCCCTCTTGGCGACACCTTTCCCGCCGAAGCTAGCCGACCATCGGGTTTTCTGATTCTAATAATTGGTCTTACGTTAAAGTTATTGACAAACATCTTCAGCTTTGTCGGTAGAGCTCTAGGGTTTCTACCAGCTGTGCTAACCTAATTACCAACAATGTAAGCAGTAGTTTCGTTTTCGCATTCCAAAATCCGATCGGCTTCAGCTTCGGCGGTCAGGCCCCTGATTGATCAATATAAGAGGCACTTACGGGCATGAAGAAAATTTTTTTTCAAACCACGTCGGACGACAGACAAGCATACAATTCGCCTGATGTGAAACGGTTACCGTAGCCATACAAACGCTCGCAACATTAATAACGTTCGCGTTCTGCCTCTGCCGCCCTCGCTACCAACGTAGCAATTTCTTCCTTACTGGCGACCTCACTCACTGGCAGGAATACAACAACCCTCAAGGGATTGTTATTTGGTTCCGCTTTTCTGTAACGTGGTGATACATTTCCCAGACGGGCAGCTTATCTTTCTCTATTGCCAGAGCCTGGGTATAACAGCAGGGTGCACCATCTGCAGGTGAGGTTGACTTTGCCCCAAAGATAATTGTGTGCCAATTACACACTGACAAGTGGGTACACTAACAAGTACTTCTGGTAGGTACCAGTTTTTGAGAGCTAAGAAGCTCGAGTTTGTCGTTGTACGTGACTGTCTAAGCGCTTCACGCACCTTGAGCCATCAGACACCGCTATTGCCATTAGATGATAGCCATAAACCCAAATTGTCGGCATTTGGGCAGCTTTAAAACTGATCTCTACCTTTCGCAGTTGATCAGCGTGGCGGAGAATAGTGTAAACCGTTTCATGGTGGATTTTTTGATGATGAATGTCTATAATACCTACTCTACGTTGTAGATATAAAAATAACGTTAAATTTAATATCCTTACTCATATTCTCCGCAACAGCGCTATCAAGCTCTTGGAGGAGCTCGATGGTGTCTTTGCGCTTGACAGTCTAATCGAACACGCAAGGTAAGCAACGTCAATCGTAGCCTGTCCATGGATGGGTTTATTTATATTGAGCTCCTCCGTGCTTCGGAGGGCACGTTAAACCGTCGGTCCCGGCTGTTGTCATTAGATGACAGTCGTTAAGCCAAATCAGTGACCTTTAGGCGGCTCGAAAACACTGGCCTCCGCGAACCGACAGTTAAGCAGCGTGATAGAGTATGCTCTAAATCCCTTCGATTGAGGGGAGGCCCGTATCCCAGCAGTGGGGTGCATAAGGGCTGACGACGGGTCATATCCAGGAACATGTTTCTAGGGATATGTAAGTAATACTGCGTAATAAATAATATGTAGGTACTTATACTGTGTTAAGGCTGCAAATCTTTATCAGTAGAGATTTTACTACAGCCCCCTTACCACCATCTCTTATTGCGATTCAATAACTGAATAGAATGCTTATTCATACCAATGAGTAAGCCATTTGAAATAGAGTCGCTTATTCATTGGTATGAATAAGCATTCTATCCAGTTATTGAATCGCAATAAGAGATGGTGGTAAGGGGGCAGGGCAATTTTCGCTTTCAAATTGGACAATAGATATCCCACCGTCTTAACTCGCTCGTATAAGTATTTATGTCCGCACCCGCGTAAGTATATACTCGTATATATATTAAATAGTGTCTTTTCTTTTCGCTTAGGTAACACATTGTTCGTGAAAACCGACGACGATATAGTTGCAGGGATATGCGTCGGTTTCGCGACTAGTCCGATCGACTCCAAAAATCTTCGCAACTATGCATGCTATAGACAGGTGACTATATGACATATAAACTATTTGATTGCAATTCCAATATCATCCTCAATAGATTCAACATGTAGGTAAGTAAGTATATAAATATTTTTTGAAAAATGGAAAAATTCACCTGCCCCCCCTAGGTGGGATTTGAACCCACGACATCTCGATGACCGGTCGAGTGCTCTTCCAACTGAGCTACCAGGAAGGTTTGTGTTGCTGATGAATTTTTGCATCTTATATTTCTACTGTGCGAGTCACAGTGTGACGTCATCAACCTATTAAGTAATGACGTCACACTGTGACTCACACAGTAGAAATATAAGATGCAAAAATTCGTCAGCAACGCAGGTGAATTTTTCCATTTTTCAAAAAATATTTATATGGCAAGTTGGCCAAGACAACTATTTAAATAATAATAAGTAAGTATATAACCTATTTATGATCTTGGGGTGTAAGTGGTTCATCAACATCTTTGAACCAAAGTCAACCTCACCTGCACGTGGTGCACCCTGCTGACTGACAGAAGAGGCTCTGGCGAAAAGAGAGGTAGGGCCTAGCATATTTCTTAAGCTGCCCGACTGGGGAAGTACCTCCACCTCACAGAATACCGCATCCAAATAACAATTCCCTTGAGGGTTGTTGTGTTCCTGCGAGTGAGTTAGGTCACCAGAAAGGAAGGAGTTGCTGGTTGGCAGCGGGGGTGGTAGCGCGCGAGCGATATTTTATGTTGCGAACGTTAATATGGCTACAGTAACCGCTTCACATCTGGTGGGCCGTATGCTTGTCTGCCATCCGACGTAGTATAAAAAAAAAATCTTGAAAGGTGGTTGTATGGCTAACAATGTCCACTTTGACTCCGAAGTCACGGCATGACTAACATTTGTATGCATAAACATGTCAGTTTGTCTTGGTGTGTTAGTCATGCCGTGACTTCGGATCTATATATTTTAAGTTTGTATTTACGAAAAAAAAAAAAATGTATTTAAGTATATTCTTCAGTTATCTTAGTACTCATAGTACAAGCTTTGCTTAGTACGGGACTAGACGGCGCTGTGTAATTTGTCCTGGTGTATTTATTTATAATGATACATCAAATTCATTGATTTAACGCACGGCTCGAATCAGAAAATTGAATCAATATTAATATAATGATCCGAATCATGAAAGCAATCATATAGATGCTATTAATGCAGATACATGGTTGTTTATGTTAAGTAGGCACTACGGTCTTGGAAGACTGGAACTGAATAACGATTTATTAAGTCCTTGTTTGCAGGATCCCAACACTAAGGAGTTTCTAAATTTCACGGCTAAATTACAAGACACGCCGAACCTTTGGGAATTATTCAAGCAACAGAAAATATTCGAGGTGGGTACTTTTGTTTCAATTTAAAGTCTCATCACTATAATTAATGTACCTTTAAGAAGTTTCATCGACCCATGCGTGGGATCCATTCTCCAGGATTCGAATAGCAAATGTGACCGGTCCATTGCCGCTTCATCTTGATGACTTCGTTCGTTCCGTTCATTCGGGGTGACGAAGCGTGCCCCAATCCCTAGATCTATCCAAGTAGGGATTGGGGCACGCTTCGTCACCCCGAATAGGTCCACCTACGATCCTAAAAATTGCTGCTGGATGCGGAACGCGAAAGATCGCAAATGGTGGAAAGCGTTGGGAAAGAGTGGATTAATACAGGCTGATAATGATGAATATGAATTTAATCAAAATAGGTACCTACACACAGCTGGGTCAATCAACTATTATACCCACACTCTGCTGTCCCCGACTGTATAAAAATAAATTAACATTATTTCAATAAAATTTCTATAAATTTGTACTGACTACATGTTACTAGATTACAAAGCAATAAAATTAATATGTTCTGTATTCGATATCTACTCGAATTATTTAAATTTTGTCAGTAACTCAGTATACAATTCCTTTGTTCCATATAAAATGTGGCTGTCCCGAGCCAGTAGTAGTGTCACACAATTTCGTTTAAAAGGATATTCTTATATAGTGTAACACCCATATTATTTATTTTAGTGTTTGCTTAACAAACAAGCTTTAATTTTATTAAAATAAAATACGAATAAAAGCAATCGTCTGTCTACGAAATTTTTTTGAATTCTTGTCCCGAAATTTTCCTATTTGCACTCGTATACTGAGTTACTGAAGAGAAATTGCACAAAATGTCCACTAGATGGTAGTGACTCTCGCTCGATATTGCCTACATTATCTGCCTCTTTGGCGGCACGGCGGTGAAGTTCTTTGAAAATACCGACACGCCGCCAGTCTGCGACAAACTCTTGGACGGCGTGCGTGTCTAAATTCGCTGTCAGCTGAGTTACCGTGATTTTGAAGGTACGTAATAAATATTTTTATATTTTTTTAATTTCAGTCAAAAAACATTGATTATAATTATTGATAGGTGGTTATTAATATATAAAATTCTGGTTGTGGGAAATATTATAAACAAAAAACTATCACATGTCACCTGAGTTACCGGTATATTGAGTTACCCTGGCGGTAACGCTAGAGACGTTATAAGTAACTCCATAGACATTTTCATTTTAATCCTAAGTTAGTTAAAGATAACTTACCAATAGACGACTTTACAAAATTTATTCGTTTACTGCGTTTACTGACTATATTATTATTTTTCTTTCAGATTGAAAAACTGTTATAGAGATGGCATAAAGACCTGCTGAAAAACAGAAAAGGTACAGAGAAAGGCTCAAAAAAAATGTAGAGAAGTATGCAGAATTCAAAAGAAAACACCGCGAGCACTACCATAAAACTAAACGCCTTGTAAAAGATTTGACACCTAAAGATAAAAAGAATGCTAACACAATTTGGAAGCTAAGACAACGAGGATACCGGCAAAGAAAGAAGAATTTACAAATGATTTTAGCTGTTACACCACCGAGTTCTCCAGCATCAAGTGTTGTAAATTTTCGTGTTCATGCAAACCAGACACCGCCTGTTGCGTCTCTCTCTTCGCTTTCATCAAGAAAGCAAGGTCGTAAGAAGGTCAAGAGAGACAGAAGCAAACTATATAGAGAAAATAAAAGACTGCGAGAAAATATCGAAAAGTTAAAGAATAAATATGAGAAGTATAAAAAAAGATCCAGTCGAATAAAATTTTCTGAAGAAAGTGAAATAAATAAAAAAGACAATGAAAAATACACAGTATTGGCAAATTCTATCAAGGAAAGGTACACGAAAATTAAGATCGATGAGTCTTTTGAATCACAGCCGTCCACAAGTAAAAACGGAGACTCTAATTATAAGCACGTGGTTATTGGGAACTTTTTACATGTCCAGGTGTACAGCAATATTCCAAAGTAGACTTATTCTTATGTGTGTAAAGTATTAACTCCTATTGAAGACGATGGAGAGATAAAGGTTATGTTTAGACTTGTGTAGTTCCTGAGAGAGTAGTTCGATTGTACTAGTTCACCATACAAGCCAGTTCTTGTCACTCACTCTTTCTTGTCCCATATAGTTCACTGCGTCATTTAGTTCAATCGAGTGACAAAGAGTAAAAAGAACGGAAATACATAAAGTGTACGAGCTAGAATGAGAGAGATCGTTGTAATGCCAAAATTGCTAGCGATAGAGAGCGAAAAGGACGGAAGATTCTGAAATTGTTCGAGATAAAACGAGAAAGATAGTTTCGTGCGTGGTTAACTAACCGACTTAGAACTCGAAGGCTAAGGACATAAGAACCATAAGCTGTTAGCGAAAATATGCAATAGTAGTAAAGATACAAGGCTCAATTTTTATATTAATTACTAGCGGCCCGACCACGCTTCGCTGTGGCTCAATCTTTTCGTTTCCATCCATTTCCTTAGAGATGGCGCTGTATGTGAAAAAAGATTTTCCCGCTTTTCTTTTCAAATTTTTCCAGAATTTTCTTTGCTATAAACCTCACGGAGCCAGAGACCTTTCCAACGAATGCAAAACCGTGGAAATCGGTTCGTGCGTTCTGGAGTTATAGCGTCAGGAAGGAAAACCCGACTTATTTTTATATAGTAGATTAATTTAACCACTAAATAATTTATTTTTACTCAAGGTTGACAGTCCTAAGCCTGTGAAAAGTTTGAAGGAAAATCAATATTTGTAAGGGAGTTTATAATATATTTAATTAATTATACTTATTTAAAATAAAAATACAATGTCATCAAAATGATGCAATAGAACTGAAAAGAATGTAGAAGGAATCAGTCAATAGAACTACTGAGTCGATTGAATCAAAGATATGACATTGAACTAAACTGAACTAGTGAGTCAAAAGAACTACAGAAGTAATTGAACTAAATGAACTAGATGAGTGATATAGTTCATTTGCGTCAAAAGAACTGCATCATTCTTTTCAGTTCAGTGAACTGTTTTGCGCAAGTCTAGTTATGTTCTTGAGAGTAGTTGGCAAGAACGATGCTAAGAGATTCCGACTTGATGAGCAAGATATCAGCTACGTAGATTTTGAAGACATTATTAAAATATTGCCAACACCTGCTATAATGAAAAGAGTTTTTTCAGTTTGATACTTCAATTGATGTTTTTGAAAAGTAACTATATCTTGCTTGTAGTTTTGTTTGTTCTATCTATGGGACCTTATTTGAGAATTTGTTTGATTTTTATTTTTGTTGACTGATAAAATATGTTAATTTTAAAAGAAAAAAATAATATTTAGTTGTTAAATTGTAAGTATACCAAGTTGTACTGCATTTGATTTTCTGTGAAATGTCTCAGGTGTTACCAAAATTTGTCTTTGGAGTTACTTTCGTCCCTAATTTTAGATTAAGATTTTTGTTGATTATGCTTTCATATTTTGGATTTAACTGCTAATTTGGTGATTGAAACTATGCAGAGATTTTTGCACAATGTTTACTAATATTTGTGGTATAATTTACACTGAATATTGAATTCTGTGAAGAAAAAACATATTTTTATGAGACTTCAGTAACGCAAAAGACAAACTATTTACTATTTTTCTTTTAAATTATAATTATTAAGAAGACTGATTAAGCTAAACCATCTAATTTTGTATGACAAAGACTGACAATAAATAAAAAACATCGAAATACTGTTTTCTTTCATTGTTTTAGCATCCTACATTGAAGTAACGCCGCGGACAGATTTTGGGGTAGGTTTGTAGATTTTTGCGTAAAATATGGTCTAAATATTTATCAAACTCGCGCCTTTTCTAGAATATAAAAGATGATATATTATAGTATGATTATTGAAAACCAGATTGCTAATATTGAACATTTTAATTTCAAAAATTTTCTGGTAAATTTATTTCTAGGGTGTGGGTATAATAGTTGATTGACCCAGCTAAGCCCGTCGTCAAATGGGCGACGAGCATTGAATGCCAGAATGTATGTTACATTCTACTCCTTTTACCAACAGATTAAAATGTTGGCGGTAGTTCTGGAGTACCGACGGCAAGGACTAGCAGTGATGCTTGTAGAAAAGGCGAAGATGCAAGCCCACGATCAGGCGTACAAAGTTATCAGAATGAATTGTATTAATCCTTTTGAGTGAGTTTGGATTATTTACGTAGAATTCATGATACTGTAAGGGATGTCGACACAAAATCGCGGCATGCTGTTGATAAATCAGATGGTGCAGTATCATCTTGCGCGTCGCTGATCTTGGATTCAATGCTAATTATATCCAGCACATGAAAAGATTTATAAAGTTGACGAGCTCGGCGGTGGAATGTAGGTACAATGGTCACTTTGACTCCGAGGTCGCGGGTCGATCCCCGCACGAGACAAACATTTCTGTTTATCTTGGTCTGGGTGTTTTATATATATGTATTTAAAAAAAAGTATTGATGTAATTCATCAGCT
This sequence comes from Hypsopygia costalis, assembly GCA_937001555.2. NCBI lineage: Eukaryota > Metazoa > Arthropoda > Insecta > Lepidoptera > Pyralidae > Hypsopygia > Hypsopygia costalis. Next base: position 18,621,225 of record OW443340.2, on the reverse strand, counting down.
ATCATAGTACAAGCTTTGCTTGGTTTGGGACTAGATGGCGCTGTGTAATATGCCCAAGAAAGAATATTTATTTATTAAGCCTGAGGCCTGATTACTGCGTTGTCGCAGCGAATCAACGCATTGTATGCCATAAATAAAATAAAATAAAATAAATAAAAATAAAATAACTGCATTACTATGACGCACGACACGACACGACGCGGCGACGTCGCAACGCTCCGAACTTTCGGCCGAAAGTTGGAAGTTCGGAATCTCACTTCGGAGTAAACCTCCTGTTTCTAAGCAGTCAAGCTTCTGTGTCATATTTTTTTATAGACTACAGGCCCGTGTACAAAAAAATGTGGGTCATTTGAACCACCAGGTGACCTATCTAGAACGATATAAGAGCATAAAATAATAAGATTCAGCACTATGCCGTCACTTGTAAGCTGTCCAACTGAGTGCAGGTGAGAATTCAAAAGTACAGGTAGAGTGAGTACATTTTGGTCATATGATTTTGTACGGCATTCTTACCATCAATAGATCCATGAAAAATATTAAGAAAACGCGCAGTGCCGTAAAAAAATGGTGCGCCATAAAGTCGGATTTTTTTTTTGATTTTCCGACAATTTCCAGGGTAAATTTGGTCATTTGATTTTGTACGGCATCAGTTTAATACTGTTTCAATACAGCTTCTAATCCATTATTCCGCAACGCCGTACAAAAATCATGCGACAAGGGGAAAAAATTGAGGGTTGCAACCCCCTCTCTTTCCGTGGTCCAGGGGGTGATTTGACACAACATAAAATTAATTTATTTTGAAAGTATTCTAAGCATAGATAATATTTTTTCACATGCCGTACATTTTCGTTGGTCCAAAGATCTGTAGGAAAAAAAACTCAAGAAAAAATCCATATAGCGAAATGTAAGGTGAAATTCATCACGATATTTTTTTATACGGCATTTAGATAGTTTATTTGTACTTAATAAAAGTTCATATTGATAAAAAAGTAATAAAAATATTGAATAAATATAATTTACATATCAGTTCCCGGCAAACTTCTTGAGCAAGTGACTTGACTGCGCAGTAGCGAATATTAGAGATCTCATTGGTAGTAGGTGCGGGGCGCGACGGCGGGAAGTATCGTATCGAACGCATGATTGGTATATCAGTAGACCCTTGCCTCCCGCACTGCGTCTACGTCCGGCTGAGTTCCAAATACACTTGCGGTCAGTGAAAAGTTTCTTGTTGACGTTTTTTATTATAATTTTTTTGTTGACGTTTTTTGTTATAATATATTCATGTTTCAGAAAATGATAGAGAAGATAATTCGAACGTCGATGAAGACGATGATTCCGACAACAACTCAGCGGCTGATTCCGATACTGAATAATTTAAATAAAAAAACTTATGTTTTATTATCATCAATCAATATATTTTTTCTAAAAAATAGTTGTTTTATTTATTCACATCATTACAATGAATTTGGGGTGTAAGTGGTTCATCAAAATCTTTGAACCAAAGCCAACTTCACCTGCACGTGGTGCAGGGTGCACCACGTGCAGCTGACTGACAAACGAAGCTCTGGCGAAAAGAGAGGTAGGGAGCGTAATTGTAAGCTACCCGACTGGAGAATGTACCTCCACCTCACAGACCGCAGCCAAATAACAATTCCCTTGAGGGTTGTTGTGTTCCTGCGAGTGAGTGAGGTCACCAGAAAGAAAGGAAGGAGATGCTGCGTTGGTAGCGGGGGTGGCGCCGCGCGAGCAATATTTCATGTTTCACATCAGGCGGGCCGTATGCTTGTCAGCCACCCGTCGTAGTATAAAAAAAAAATTAAAAAAAAAAGAAACAAATCAATTATATATATGTATCAATAATTTTTGAAGTACATATTAAACCAAAAAGTATACAAAACTGTTGATACTGGGATTGACAGTTTCAATTCTTGGATATAATATACACGCCGTTTCACTTCAGTTAGACGTCATAATGATTTTATCATATTATCAATTGTTCTCTTCAAAAATATGTTAATGCCGTACAGTATCAGATGGCCATAAAGTACCCTTAAAATGGTAGCGTCATTTTCATCAGCCTAAAAGAGATGGTCTGCATTAAAATGTACGGCATCATCTTTTCCTAATTTATTTATCTTAATACTATTTAAAACAAGGGATAAAATGTAGAAAATTGCTAGATTTCATTAATCTATGAGTATTTAAACTTTTGCAATAACTTGAAAAATTACAGTTTTTGTATTTCTTTATAATTTTTTCTAGAACAGTTTCTTTTGAACGGCAATACTATATAACAATTGTATTTTATAATATCATGTTTAAAAAAAAGTTCCCGTACAGGATCAAATGACTTTACAGCTTTATAAATCAAGTATACGATGAAATTAAGATAATTATTGATATACATTCAAATGAACAATAATTTTTTGACGGCATTATTTTTAATAGTACTTTTGAGTGCTTGATAATGTGTTGGAACCGATGCCGTACTTTTTCAAATCACCCCCTGGACCACGGAAAGAGAGGGGGTTGCAACCCTCGATTTTTTCCCCTTGTCTCATGATTTTTGTACGGCGTTGCGGAATAATGGATTAGAAGCTGTATTGAAACAGTATTAAACTGATGCCGTACAAAATCAAATGACCAAATTTACCCAGGAAATTGTCGGAAAATCAAAAAAATATCCGACTTTATGGCGCACCATTTTTTTACGGCACTGCGCGTTTTCTTAATATTTTTCATGGATCTATTGATGGTAAGAATGCCGTACAAAATCATATGACCAAAATGTACTCACTCTACCTGTACTTTTGAATTCTCACCTGCATTCAGTTGGACAGCTTACAAGTGACGGCATAGTGCTGAATCTTATTATTTTATGCTCTTATATCGTTCTAGATAGGTCACCTGGTGGTTCAAATGACCCACAATTTTTTGTACACGGGCCTGTAGTCTATTAGAGATATATATCAATCGCGACTGGCGAAGTACCTGAATCTCAGAATAGCACATCCAAATAACAATGCTCTTGAGGTCGTGTTCCTGCAACTGAATGAGGTTACCAGAAGTAAGACGATGCTACATTAGTAGCGGCGGTACCAGGGCGCGAGCATTTCTAATTGTATTACGAGTGTCTATATAGTTACGGTAATCGCTTTACGTACGGCCAACGCTTGTATAAGTAAATGAAATGAAATGAAATAAATTTATTGCCAAACACACACGTCATACAATAACAGTAAATTACATCATTAATTAGATCCAGAGAAGTATGTGTAGCAAAAAGGCATTGACTCAGCTGTATGTTGACCAGTGTCACCAACTAAGTACTCGGCGTAAAAAAAAATACATCGTCCCAGTTGCGCACAAAAGTGTTTAGTGCACTAAATATATGAGAACTTACCTTACCGATTGTCCTTCCTTGGCTGTGTGGAGTGGGGTGGCTGTTGGCCTAAAGTAAAAGGTTCGCCACGGTTGTAGCCCGCGGGGTTCGGAGCAGCCTTAGCACGGCTGGTTTATCATAAGGCTGGCTGCGCAGCTCGGGTACTTACCTGCTTAGCAAGAGCACGACAGGTGATCGCTTCCGTCCATGCTTTCACACTACCGTAGGCCAAGGATAGGCGTCTCAGGGCGTCGGGAAGTGAGCGTGCCTTACAGCTTTGGTACCTGTCATGGCCAGCTATCTGGGACCCAAGTGTGGGTACAATTACACTAGGCGTACAGAGTGCATCAGGAAGTGAGCGAACGACCCTCTTTAAGGGTTCGACGCTTTATAGCTCCGGTACCATTATGGAGATTGGGGACTGGTACTAGGGCTCCGATGCTTGGGAAACCGAGCGTCGGTCGCCACGTGCTCCTCGGCTTAAGATTACTCAAGTAGCCTGCTTGCAGGCTAAAGGGGAGTAAGACCGCCAATTCCCTTGAGTGCCTGGTCGGTTTACTGGGTGCGGTACCGGGGCGGGTAAAGGTCCTCTTGGCTGGTTGGTTTACTGGGCGAGAGACTCGCAATCCTGTGATATAACCGTGATGCACAGAGGAGCATTAGCTGTAGACATAGGGTCGTTGTCCTTCCTTGGCATGTTACTTAGCGTAATATATTTGGTAAATACGTTCTCCTTGAACTTGTTCTAACAGTGCCGAAAAGCGCTATCTCATAGCTTATTTCTTCTTTTTTCAGTTACAAAATAGCAGAACGCTGCATGATGCAGTGCCTAGTGAAGTTTCCCCTGCATAAGCTGCGAGGTCCAAACGCTCCTTACGTGAAACGGAGTTCGGAACACAACTGCTGTGTACGAGTATACATCGAGGCCCAAATAGCAGACACCGTCGACAGGGCTGCATTTAGACAGAGGCAGATAGATCTCGAGAGCCTCATTGAGTGAACGATTTGTAGACTATAGTACCTAGGAAAAATATACACATTATTTATCATTGTTAATCGTAATTTTAATACTTATCGCATTCTCTGGCATGTGGACAGAAAATTTATCATTATTTATTCTACGACAAGCTCGGTGGTCGAATAGCTAGCTATGGCCATTTTAATTCGGAGGTCTCCTCGAGGTCGGAGGAGGGTTCGATTCCCGCACAAGACAAACATTTGTGTGAATTAAAATGTCTGTTTACATTGTGCTGGGTATTTTCTATGTATTATATTTATTTACAAAAAAATGTCTATAATATGTATATTATCTAGTTTCTATAGTACAAGCTTTGCTTAGTTTGGAACATAGATGACGCTGTGTAATTTGCCCAGGGTCCACGTATATTTATTTATTTATGGCTACTTATTTAATTTAAAAAGAAATCATGGCATGGTAAATAATATTTTTTACCAGAAGGTATGCTTTTCGGATATTATATTTATTATATTATAGTGTAATAATGTAACATCCACTGATAGTATAGGAATCTGATTTAATAAAAAAGTTGTGACTTTGTTAACATTTTTATTTATTGTTATGAAAATATTTAACTCTAAAACTAATAATAGTGTAAAATATGTTGAGATATAATGGGATCAATAGGGTTACTCTTGAATGAAATAAAATAAAATTCATAAAAAACTTTTCGTTCGTTTTGCGACTCAAATTCTTTCAAAGACTTGAGTCCGGCCCTGATAACCGTGCTTGACTCGACTCGACTCGTGAGTTATAGGCCATTTAGCCATTAAAAATTGAGTCTAGTTTATAAAAAACACCCGGACAAAAGATTTTTTACAACACTAGATCGGATTCATTTCAAGAATAGGCCTATGGGTAATCAGTATATTTTTATACATTATTATAAAATAAATACTTAGTACAAAAGTAACAGCAATTGTTCATTTTCATTAAAAGTATCAATAATAAATTCGTAAAAAAAGATAAATTCAGAAGCAGTAAAATCCATTAACCGATTGCGCAAATTGAGTATTTTACATTATTTTTGATGTGACGGCGGTTTAACGTACCCTCCCAAGCACCGAGAAGCTCGAGATAAATAAACCCATCTATGGACAGGCTACTGTCAACGTTGCTATTAAACTGACACACGCAACAACGCCATCGAGCTTCTCGAACGAAACTCGTATCTGAAAACTTCCAAATTTTCGGCCAAAACTTCGCATTTTACAACGTAGTACAACCCTGATAATGATTGCCTAAAATTTGAATGTTAATTCATTAACATTTCGTATAAATACTATGTAAGAAACTAGGATAGATTTGCATAGGTAATATTATGTAAGAAACATTTGATGTAAATAAACAGCCTACTTATATAAACCATCAAAACATGTGTATGTAAATAGGAAGTACTTAACAATCATTTGTACATTAACATTATATATACCAACATAATGTTAACGAGATGAAGTTAATCAATATTTGTACAAAAATCAGTGTCTAGTGTATCCAAAAATAGAATTGGTATTTATACAATAATTACTGTCATGTTAAGAGCCATATTACATTTTGATTGTGATTTTTGCGTAAAATGGCCAATTTTGGCGTTCTTGATCTCGGAAACAAAAATACATTAACAATGTTGACTTATTGAATAGTACAGAATAGCTATTGGCATAGTACGTAGCGGCCTCGCTTTTTGTAAATTATGCTAAACTTTATAAATAAACCCAAAATTGATTGCGCATTTTATGAAAACCTTTCATAAAATGCGCGCATTCACTATTTTGAGCTCCTGGATTGTACTACTGTTCCAAACAAATGAAATAAAAAAAAATAGAATGTTATTTGTTATATAGTCGTATAATAGCGGCCTCGGAATTTTGAAATATCATTTACATTGATTTAATATAGAAAAAAAACATTCTTTTAACCAAAAAAACTTCGAAAATCGCTTTAAACTAAACTGTTAATTTCTCGAATAAACGATAATATTATTGAGCAAAATTTATAGGAGAATAATTGTTACTTCATGATGAATAAACTTTGTAGCATGAATTTATTTATATATTTATTTCTTATTTCAATAAAAACGATAAATATAACTTCAAAATTACTACAAAAAACGATGCACCGGCGGCCTTCGCGGGATTAGTACTGCGCGAGAGCTCGTCAGCGTGCAAATGTAATAGGGCTCTTAAATTCTTTAAGTTCGCAAATCTATTGACAAAGGTGAGGTTTGACGAAACTGCTACATCGTCCTTTATCGTCTTGAATAGATTAGGACATTAATGTATGTAGGTCGTATGCTTGTTTGCTACTTTAGTTGTATCTATAATATGTATGTATATATATATTATAGTACAACTAAATATATTCTTTCTTTTTTTTTAAACAATACCGAACGAGAAGACGACCCTGGTGGTCGAATAAGCATGTCCACTTTGATTCCGGGGTCACGGGTTCGATCCCCGCACAATACAAATATTTGTGTGCATGAACATGTCTGTTTGTATTGGCGTGTTTTCTATGTATTTAAATATATATATATACATATATAAAATATCAGTTATCTAGTACCCATAGTACAAAGCTTTGCTTAGTTTGTTACAAGATGGCAGTGTGTAATTCGTGCAATTTTTTTTTTATTTAATACATGAATATTAAATTAATTCACAAATACCAATTCCGCGACCGGTAGGAATTTGAGTGGAAAAATAGGTCAGTCGTAAATTGTGCATGTACGAGTTAGATAATGCCATTCTAACCTACAGTCTACTAAATACAATTCGAATCTCTTATTGTCATCATAAAAAATATATACAGCCAAGCACCACAGAATCAAAGATTCTTATGTATTGTTCTAATCACTTGTGTGGATAAAAATACGCTCTGTTCCATCTCCAAACCCACGTCACGAAGCTTGAAAAGTATTTTGGAAGTATAACTACTATACGCATGCTTGACTTGGGTAGTAAGCTGGTGAATGCGTGACGAGAGTGTTACGAAAAGTGTGATTGGGCGAGGCGAACTGAAGCTGAGTGGGAGATATAAGTTTACTTCAGTCGTGTGGTCTAAAACACACTCGATTTTTTTTGCTTGATTGTTCATACCCTTACTTTATTAATATTAAAACTAGCTCTTTGGATAATATAAAATCTTAATTTTAACTAAATAAAACATCACTAAATATAAGAAGATGGCCATGAAGACCTCAAGAAAAAAATTAAAACAATAATGATTCAATTTGAAAATGTTCACTATTTAAATAACTTTTTCATTTATAATATATAATCATCATTTCATTCATATGGCCTGAGTGCACATTGGGGCTCAAATAGAAAAATAGATTATTTTAAGTTGATTAAGAATGAGCATTACTTATTGCTAGGTAAGCTGATAATGGATTACAATAATATGGGGCATGCTATCACGCTTTGTCTGTTATATAGTTTATAGTTTCTTCCGGTGCTAGGTGTCTATTTACCAAAATAATTGTCAATTTCTCAATATATCCACCTACTTCTCGAGATGACTATTTCGCAACTAGGCTATTTCTCCAATGAGATATCTCCAATGAGAATGGCTCAATCGCCAAATTCTCAAAGTGACTACTTCGCAGTCTGTACAATTTCTGGGACGTTATATAAGGACAGTTAGCATGAAAATATGTTACGTAGTTCTGAATAACAGATTACAAATAATCATATTAAATGAGACTTTCAGAAGATTGAATCAGCTGATCGATTGCTTATTGAAGAAAGAAAAAGAAATAAAAAAAAATGGTACTTTTTATTCTATGTGATATTCCAAAAAAAAAAATTAATGAAACTAAATGTTCCGGGAAGTGTTGGAAAGGGTTCTGCTAAATAAACATCTTTTATCTTATTATGCCCCTCCTAATTATTATTTTTTATTGTACTAAGTTGTTGTTTGACAAGTAAGCAGTCTACGAAGTAGTCCCTTTGAGAAATAGGCTTATGCGAAATAGGGATGAGAAATGGACTATTTGATAAGTAGGCACTCAGCGCCGGAAGGACATAATGTTCTATGTTCTACCCCTCTTATAAATATTCACAATAACTCAGCTTTATACATATTCACTCCTAAATAAGGCTCAGGACTAATTTTATTCTCCTACCATCCGAATTGAGGAAAAGGACGCGAGAAGGAGGAATTGTTCTACAGCAAACAAGTTTATTCCTATTTGTATTATGCCCTTGTAAGCACTAAAGTTTTACAAAGAAACCATTCAACAATTCCATCCATATCAGCTTAATAATTGACGATCTACCACAACGTTTCTTAAGACAATTTCACCGTTCGTGGTATGAACGGTGAAATTGTAGAATCAACTTCCCTAAGCGGTGTTTCCGAACGTCTACGACATGGGAGCCTTTTTCAAGAACCCCATGTTATAGTTATGTTTGCCGGTTCCTATAATTTTTTTTCTGTAATACTAATGTATAGCCAGATGTGAAATGTTTCTACACATTTCTTTGCCTACCTCCTTTTCGATTAAATCTTTAATCGAAGTCGTATATTTACAGCATTTTAAATCTGCTTATTTGATTAACTGGTGATCATAAAAATCTTACCGAAGTGACTTATCAAGTTATCAGTTATGACAAAGTGAAACTAATGAGATTCACACAATAAGCTATTCTCACGTTTCTCGTAAACGCGTTAATTACTTGGGATCGAGGTAAATGTTACTTATTTCGTTGACGAACCAATCAGGATCGAAAATGAGGTGGTTGCCCGGGGTTGATAGGAATACTAACTTTCCAGCTTCGTCCATCGTTTTAAGACCAAGTCGATCCTGGAATGAAATTATTACAAAGATTAGGAAATTTAAAAACACGACTGTCACTGTGTGAGTATGATTGATGTGTGTGGAGTATAAAGTACAATAGGCGGCCTTATATAAAGTAATCCTACTTTATATAAGGCCGCCTATTGTACTTTATAATGCTATCTTGTTATCCCTTATTTTATATTGACGAGCTCGGTGTTCGAATGGTTAGCAATGACCACTTTGACTCCGAGGTCGCGGGCTCGATCCCCGCACAAGGCAAATATTTGTGTGTATGAACTGTTTGACTTGGTCTGGGCGTTTTCTATGTATTATATGTATGTAGTTACAAAAATGTATATAAAGTGCCTATAATTTTGGCCGTGTGGTTTCCGGCAGACTAGAATAGAATCACTCCGTTTCTTCCCGTGGATGTCGTACAAGGCGACTAAGGGAAATAAATACATTATCAAATATCGATCAGGCCTCCCCAACCCGTTTGGCCAGCGTGGTGAGTGTAGGCCAAATCCTCCTTCCGTCTAGGACGGACGAGAGAGGGTCGTGCTCCTGTAGTGGAGACTAAAATGGACATGATGATGATGAATATTAGGTATCTAGTACGCAAAGTATTTACAAGCTTTGCTTATTTTGGGACTAGATAGATGACCTATGACTAGATGTGTGTTATTTGTCAGGAATATTTATTTATTTTATTTTAGTTGGTGCGATAAAGAGTGGTCAACCGTTATTTATCCCACTGCTGGGATGTAGTGTAGATCAAATTGCCTCTAAATTTGGCTTCCGCAAAATAACACCTGAATCAATTAACTATCTTATGGCAAATTAATTGTGCTTACTGTTATGAATAAGGCAATAAGGCGAAACCGGTCGGTAAAGAGAAATTTTATTACGTGGAATAGTACAATTGCTTTATTAAAATAACAGAATGTTAATAATGTTTCACCCAAGTGCCCACAATCAATAGCATCAACAGTGCTTAGTTTTAGCCAAGAGAACACATTCTGGGATGACGCAACAAGTTGTGAATACATAGTTGGTACACGAGGACCGTCTGAAAATTTCGTCCAACTCTACGTCTGGCGTTTAATTATTAAATATTTGTGGCGCAGCCTGACTCATCTGGCTTAAACTACATAATATACATCCAAGAGGTATTCAAACTGTTTATCATAGTGTCATCTCGTTTTTTTTTTTATATATAATACGTCGGGTGGCAGACAAGCATACGGACCGCCTGATGTGAAGCGGTTACCATAGCCATATTAACGCCCGTAACATGAAATATCACTCGCGCGCCGCCACCCCCGCTGCCAACGCAGCATCTAATTCCTTTCTGGTGACCTCACTCACTCGCAGGAACACAACAATCCTCAAGGGAATTGTTATTTGGCTGCGGTATTCTGTGAGGTGGAGGTACATTCCCCAGTCGGGTAGCTTACAATTACGCTCCCTACCTCTCTTTTCGCCAGAGCTTCGTTTGTCAGTCAGCAGGGTGCACCGCGTGCAGGTGAAGTTGACTTTGGCTCAAAGATGTTAACACCCCATCCACTTTTACCTCACTAATACGGGCGAAACGACACTAATAGGCCTTTAGAACGCGAAGTATCTCAGGTTTGTTAGAAACGTTGGTTTTATATTGAGATATGCCAGAGAGCCACTTACATCCTTCGTCTCTTTCAATTTCTTTTTTTTTATACTGCGTCGGGTGGCAGACCAGCTTACACGGCCCAGCTGATGTGAAGCGGTTACCGTAGCCATAATAACGCTCAATACAGCAACTCTTTCCTTTCTGGTGACTTCACTTACATGCATGGACATAACAACCCTCAAAGGGATTGTTATTTGGCTGCGATATTCTATGAGGTGGAGGTATTTTTCCCCAGTCGGGAAGCTTACCAATACGCTATACCCTGCCTCTTTTTGCCAGAGCTTCTTTCGCTAGTTTACAGGGTGTACCACGGTGATGGTCAGCCACTTACACCCTTAAAATTATTTTGGAAAAGAATAAACTATAATATAGTTTATATTATATCACAAGCTGGTGGAGAATAGACACCCACCTGTATATAAATATCAGACTCTTGCAAGGTCTGCAACTCCTTCGCCTGCCCAGGTCTGTAGAAACCGAACCACTCAGTTTCTTTAGGTTGCACTATGGTATCGCCGTCAAACTTCACCATGACGAAGTGTTCCAACTTGTTCAAGTTGTCTATGTACGTTTGGTTTATGGCCCGTTCGTTGTTGATGTCCGCTAGGAACTCGCTCGCTTTCTTGTACGTCGCCTCGTCGAGTGGGTCGTGCCAGTAGGTAGCTTGCACGAGTGTGCGTTGCACCCATCTAGAATTGAAACAATCCGAAATTTATATAGACGAATATTTTATTTTAAACTGGCAAACGATTCACAACCTCGATTCTCAAGTGTAATAAAGTAGAAATCTAGTGATACTGCATCTAGTAAAATATATATACACAGTATGCAAACAGAGACAACTTTTTTTTTTTTTTTATACTACGTCGGGTGGCAGACAAACATACGGCCCGCCTGATGTAAAGCGGTTACCGTAGCCATACTAACGCTCGCAACACAAAATATCGCTCGCACGCCGCCACCCCCGCCGCCACCGCAGCATCTCCTTCCTTTCTGGTGACCTCACTCACTCGCAGGAACACAACAGCCCTCAAGGGAACCGTTATTTGGCTGCGGTATTCTGTGAGGTGGAGGTACATTCACCAGTCGGGTAGCTTACAATTACGCTCCCTACCTCTCTTACGGCTTTGGTTCAAAGATGTTGATGAACCACTTACACCCAAAATTCTCGGAATTAAAATGTCAAAATTCTCGCTTGCCACAAGGACAAAGTGTGTGCCTTATTTCGGCACTGCCCAGGTCTCAGATCTTGATTTTAACTAGACAAAAAATTAGTCGTTAATTTGTCGAAATTTGTCGCCCAAAGCAAAAAATTTGTCGGGGTCCCGTTAAAGAGTTATAAGGTTTTTTTTGTGGCAGTGCCGAAATAAGCTTATTTCGGCACTGCCCACTCGGGATCTATTAAACTACAAAACATAGCGAACATATGATTTTCCCCAGAATTAGTCGTCAATTTGTCGAATTCAGACACCAAGTATCAGAATTAGTCGACCTCCCGTTAGAGTATATTATTCTGTGCTCCCGTTAAAAAGTTATAAGTATTTCTTTGTGGCAGTGCCGAAATAAGCCTTATTTCGGCACTGCCCAAAAAAACTACACCACCTAGCGAAAATCTGATTTCACCCAGATGTTGCCTTGAATTTGTCGAAATTTGTCGGATATAAAGCACAACTGGTCGACGCGTATTTAAAAAGTTACACGCATTTTAATAATTCGCGTTGTAGTCAGAGAGCCTAACGTAGGCAGAGTAGAATAACACCACCCCATTCACATATGGCTATCGTAAAAAGCAACTAATGTAGTGCTAAAGAACACCTAAAGCATTCGTAGATCAGAAAACAGTTGCATGCATTGACAAACTTTGCCAGATTCTGAAAAAGGAAGGAAATGAAACGTTTACTGTTGCATTTTGTGCATGATATAATTTTGATGCAAGATCTCGGACTATATTTACTATGAGAATTATTAAAATGCGTGTAACTTTTTAATTACGCATCGACCAGTTGTGTTTTATATCCGACAAATTTCGACAAATTCAAGGCAACATCTGGGTGAAATCAGATTTTCGCTAGGTGGTGTAGTTTTTTTGGGCAGTGCCGAAATAAGGCTTATTTCGGCACTGCCACAAAGAAATACTTATAACTTTTTAACGGGAGGTCGACTAATTCTGATACTTGGTGTCTGAATTCGACAAATTGACGACTAATTCTGGGGAAAATCATATGTTCGCTATGTTTTGTAGTTTAATAGATCCCGAGTGGGCAGTGCCGAAATAAGCTTATTTCGGCACTGCCACAAAAAAAACCTTATAACTCTTTAACGGGACCCCGACAAATTTTTTGCTTTGGGCGACAAATTTCGACAAATTAACGACTAATTTTTTGTCTAGTTACAATCAAGATCCGAGACCTGGGCAGTGCCGAAATAAGGCACACGGACAAGGTTGATGACATTATATAATATTTCATACAATAACAAGAATAATGATGCTACGAGGTCTGAGGGGCAATTCTCGTAATTAAAATATAGGTAAAATTCAGTTTCGATCCAGTCTCGATCTCATAAATGTCACATTTGGTATTCTCGTAACACAATATGTAAGTTCAAAATTAATTTTAAGCGGGATTATATCGAAATATGAGTGAAAATTAAACAAACTATGAATGTTACTTTGCCAACAACAAGAACTGATAATAATTAATTAATGAAATCAAGTATATAATTTTAGTCAATTCAAACAGTCAAAAACGACGAGCTCGGTGGCGTAGCGGTTAAAGACGCGGCTTCGACACCAACGCTCGTGGGTTCGATTCCCACACAGGACAAACATTTGTGTGCATGAACATGTCTGTTTGTCTTGGTCTGGGTGTTTTCTATGTATCATAAGTATGTATTTACAAAAAAAAATGTATTTACGTATGTTTATCAGTTGTCTAGTACCCATAACACAAGCTTCGCTTACTTTGGGGCTAGATGGCGCTGTGTAATTTGTCTGACAATATTTATTATTTATTTTATTCACAATGCAATCTCGATTCGGTCAACTTTCAATCTGCATTCGTAGAAAAATTACGAGAATTGGCCTTGTCTTTTATTTTCGTAGACCATGGTAAGTCTAAATACTGTTAGCCTATAAGGTAACCAACACCTGCGTAGTACGTGAGTGGAATACATAAAAATTTTATTAATATAATTCATGAAATTATGGTCGATTTTTAGAATGTTCATAACAAAGTTTAATTTGTATTTTTTATATACAAGATCTGCGTTTTCTTCTTACATAACGTATACCCTATTTTTCTACCAAAGTAAAAAAGCTACGTATTCTTTTGATACGATTTTTTTGGAGTTATGTCTAAGCAAAATTTGTTTGATGTGAAATTTACTGCCGAACATACACAAACATGGCAAGATTTTTTAAAAAGCAAAACTGGTTTTACTTTATCGTAATCTGTATCTGATTTGAGGGAGAAAATAGGGAAATATGAAACCTTTGAATATAAAATGTAGCTAAGAGTTGCAATTGATCTTTTCTTACGTTATAACATGTGATAGATAAAGCAATGGTGCGACCACATTACGCCTTGTAACCCCAAAGATATTTATACTAATTATTTGCCAATTATGCCGCATTTACTCTTAAAGACAATACTTATTACAATACACAAGTCTGGATTACAATTGGATGCGTCAGTAAACCCCTAAGGGTGACGCATTCAATTGTAAGACAATCTCTAGAAATTTCAAGGTCCATTTTGGTCATTGTTCTTCGAACTTAGGGTCGAAGAACAATGACCAAAATGTGGACCTTGAAATTACTAGACATAGATAGATTTTACATTTATTTCAGAAAATAAAAGTATCAGGTTCATGATAAGTTTAGGAAGAAAGAATTCATAGGTTTGGAACGCACCCGGAAATAGAGCATTTAGAATGGTTTTGAGACATTTCGACATTGTCCACATTTTTAAACTAATACATTATAGTGTTTCCCTGTTCTTTTAATCCTGAGTCGTTTTAGACAAAGCACGGCGAAGTATTTATATAATCAATTGGGGGGGGGGGGGGGGGGGGGGGGGGGGTTTATGCGAGCGCAGTACTAATGACAGTTATGGCGAAAGGTTTGGTCTTCGCCTTGCGGTTTCTATCAAGCGAGGTGGACCCATTTTGGCGAACCACATAAAAATATAGGACAATAATAAATTGAGAACTGAGAGTATATGATTAATAGATGACTGAGTAATAGATGCTCGGTTAATTACCACAAAAATAAAAAACAAAAAATAATACTTCATTAAATTGCTATCACGACTAAAAGCGTCAAGGATACCATTAGCTATGCAAACCCAGACTATATTGCAATGCAGGAAATTTCATTTCGTTGTTCCTTTGTACATATGTATTAAAACTAAAAATATACGATATCAACTTCAATATCAGGCTAAAAATATATATATACTAATTAAAGCAATTATTTTACAAATGACTTTGTTTACGACCACGTTTATGACCACAAAAGTTTACGACCACGTTTATGACCACATGCAAACATACAATTTTTAAAAAGTGTATTAAGTTCTGTCAATGCTTAAAGGGATTGACTATTGGTTTTATAAAGTACTCTTGTTCTAAAAAGTGTTCGAAACATAGTACTTTGTAAAACCAATAGACAATCTCTTTACAGTTTTCACAGTACAGAAGTGACGTAATCACATGTCATCGCTGCTTTATATATATATACGTAAATTTGTTTTGCGTTATTCTGCAAAGCATTAATATTCCCAGTGGCTATATAACGTTATTATCATTAACTCGCATATTATCTATAAGCATTCATGAACAAAATATCTACATCCTTCAGTTGAAGTGTTGTACCCTTACTAATATTATCCGAAAGTGAGTTTGTTTCACAGACATTCAATTTCAATAGTAAGTAAACGTAACATAAAATATATCAGTGTGAGTTGATCTTTCCGTCTCGCACGCTCTTGGGGGTTAGTGAATGTTGCTATCCCGTTTTTACACGTATATCAACACTGTATACGACAAGTTAAAAAAAAATGACGACGCTATGTTTTGAAAGGTCGCCATTTTGCAAAGCTGCCGTTTTGTACTTTTCATTGTTATAGGGACGTATTTAGGAACTTGTACATTATTTATATTCATTGTGCAAGATTAAATTAAATGCTAACAATAAAATGTGTGTGGAAAACAGTGATTCAACAGTTAAATAAGTACTAAATATTTTTATATAAATCCTGGCTGAATAATTAAAAAATACATTAATAGTAATAACTATAAAATAAGGCTATTAATAGTTAATGATTATAACTGTAGACAGATTCAATATTAATCAGCGCTATAGCCTTATAAATTAGCTTAATAAACCTTATAGTGAAGGAGCTAGACTTCATCTCATCTCCTGTATTCTGAGTGAATTCACAACAATTAAATAGTTCTATGTATTATTTGTAATAGATTACAAGTTGTGATAATAGGAATACTACACTATTGCATTAGGATATTCCTATAATGATTGATGAGCGATTTGATACAAATGCAATATTTGTTTTAGATTTCGTTTTTTTGTGAATATGTTTTTCGTGATTAGTAACTCCGTGCCTGTATTTGCGGTTGTGTGTGTGGTATTTACGTGTGTTTGTTTTGGCGTGCATTCAAACTTCTAATGTTTAGTCTGCTTAATATATTGAATGTCTGTGGTTTGTTTGATAGTTTCACTTTCACGCCGTAACTACTGATCCGATTGGCATGAAATTTTGTACAATATATTACATCAAAAGTCCAGAATAAATAATATCTATCATATATTTTATGATATATTCTTTATTGCATAACAACAAATACATAAAATTTGTGAACAGACAAGTATACAAAGGCGAGCTTAGCTTCAAGAGATTTCTTCCAGCCAACCCGACTGTTACATAAAGAAAGTTTACATGGCCGGGAGTCAAGCAAGCTATGCATAACATTTTAGTATTTATCCCCAAGTGATGACCAAAAGTTCAGTCCTTTAGATGTGATAACCGATATTCACGCGGGCAAAGCCTTGGGCGGAAACTAGTACCAAAAATATAAGTACCTACAAAATGAGGCGACAATACAGTTAACCCGATAACATTATTTTGATAACCTTAGAAATGTTAACAAACTGACCAATTGCGTGATTGATTATACTTTCAACAACAAAGTGACTTTGCCTATTGGAGTAAATTGAGTATGTAATAAAAGATAAAGGAGAGCACAAAAGATCCTAATGGGTCGACATGCCACCGAGGCTCGTACAAGGCTTTGGACCCGTTGTAAGATTAAAGTAAGCGTCCATCAAGGCTAGACACAATTTTTATATCACTTCAAGCAACCCATCTCTTCATAGTTAGTTCCTGTAGTCTATAAATTATTGTATCCATATATATTCGTATTTTGCAAGTTGTCACAGCCGTTGACAGTGCAACGCCTCTTTAGAAACTCTGTACTACCACTACTAGTACTAGTAGTACTACTCTTCATCGGAGCATTGTTCGCGGTTAAACGTTTATGGTTTTCCTCAAAAATTCACCCTTGTCCCTTGCAGAACAATTATATTTATGGAATAATACCCTGGTAAGTAGAAACTGTAGATAGAAACAAGTAGATAGAATAAGGCAATAATAAAGTATGTAACTCTATCTTCCTAACTCCTGTGACCGAAGAAGAGGTAAAAAAAGAAATTATTAGCCTTAATAATACTACTTCCAAAGGATACGATGGTATTAGTACAAAATTAATTAAAGAATGTATATCGGAATTGGTTTCTATATTGACTCACCTCGTTAATATGTCATTCGTTACGGCAACATTCCCGATCTATTAAAGTCTTATATAGACAAGCCGTTATATAAAAAATGCCAAAAAAATGTCATTGGCAACTATCGTCCAATTACGCTTATTCCGGTTTTATCAATAGTTCTAGAAAAATGAATGTATAAAAAATATTACAATTTTGCAATAAATTTAATATTTAAGACGATAATCAGTTTGGCTTTCAAAAACTAAAATCGACTACATTAGCCATCTTTAGTCTTCTGGACACTATTTTGACCAATATTAATAATAATAATCTGACTACGGGTTTATTTTTCGATCTATCTAAGGCTTTTGATTTCGTTTCTCATGACCGATTACTGCAAAAGCTTGAATCATTAGGAATAAGAAGTCCTGCATTAAGTTGGGTAACATCATATTTAACCAACAAAAGACTATGTGTGATCGTCAACAAAATAAGCAAAAATGAACTTATGTCACATGCCTCCCGCTTTAAAGAGAATATATGTGGTGTCCCGCAGGGAAGTGTATTGGGTCCAATCTTATTCTTACTTTATATAAATGACTTAACTAACTAAGCTGACAAATCATAAATGTATTCTATTTGCAGATGACATTTCAATATGTGACGTCAAATAAAAAAAATATATTCGTTAATGGACCATGAAAATGACATAAATATAATTGACAACATTATTAAATGGCCGGAAATAAATAATTTAAAAATTAATTTAGATAAATCAAATTATGTACAATTTAATAAATCAAAGCATTCAAAATACAATATTCATCTTAATATTAATAAAATAAAAGAAACAACTCATATAAAATTTTTGGGCTAACCTTAGACCATGAATTAAGTTGGAAATTACACTTAGAACATTTAAGCAATAGAATTAACCAATTCATTTATGCTCTTAATAAAGTTAAAAATACAACAAATATCGAAACGGCTATTACATGGGGGCACACTAAAAGTTTTGCACTTCCAGCTAATCGGAACTATTTTAATTTCGAATGTTATATTTTTTGAAACGACTTGCAACCTTCTTAGTAATAAAAAAAAAAAATGTCGGGAAATCATTTGTCAATTGTTTTTAGGGTTCCGAACCTCAAAAGGAAAAACGGAACCCTTATAAGATCACTTTGTTGTCCGTCTGTCTGTCTGTCTGTCTGTCTATCTGTCTGTCAAGAATTTCTACGTCGAGAATGCGTGGAGGTATCAAGCTGAAATTTGAACTGTATACTCAGGTCTACGGTCCCATGAAGTTAAAAAAAAATCAAACTGCTAAGTTTACGTAGAAAAAAGTTACGACCGTTTATTCAGCAAAAAACACATATTTCGACACACTCAAGGGAATCAAAACCTATAGGGTACTTCCCGTTGACCTAGAACTATGAAATTTGGCAAGTAACATCGTTATAGACTACAAGTATAGGAATAAATCTCAAAACTATACATTTGTAAATAGATCTTAAAAAATAGGGACCCTATAAAAAATATAGACCATATTTTTTATAGGGTGTCGAAATTTCAAATTGAAACTACTAGTTCAAATGGGGTATCATATGAAAGGGCTTGATGTACACATTGCAAAATATATTTTATTAATTTTTTTCGACGCATTATTTCTTATTTATTATGAAAAATATCAAATTTAATAATGATACTACGTACCTACGGAACCCTCGGTGGGCGAGTCCGACTCGCACTTGTCCGGTTTTTATTTTATTACACATCAAAGTTCTACGTACGCAACGAAAATGGACTTAAGTCCAAAAGATTTTAGAGCGATGATTTTTTATGATTTTAAAAGTTCTCTCTCTCCGCAAGACTGTGCCGCTCGTCTTCAAAATGCTTTTGGGTAAGAAGCACCTTGTTTAAGCACCGTGAGGCGATGATTTGTTGAATTTGAGAGAGGTCGGGTTTCTTTACATGGCGAATTTCGTGAAGGGCGGCCTTCAACTGCCGTCAACGAAAATAATGTGGCTACTGTTAAGCGGCTAATTGAAGAAAACCCGCGGATTACCTATGAGACAATTTGAAGACTATTGGGGATTGGTACGAGCCAAATTCAGAAAATTTTACATGAAGAATTAAAAGTTCGGGAACTTTGTTGTCGTTGGATCCCTCATGAACTGACTGATGAAGCGGGCTCGCGTGGAATGGTGCTCACAGATGCTACTGAAGTACGACCATGGACATTCTAATGCTGTTTATGACATTGTCACAGGAGACGAAACGTGGATTTATTGTTTTGATCACGAAAAAAAAAACGGTAATCTTGTGAATGGGTGTTTGAAAATGAGAACAGGCCAACAAAAGTGAGGCAGGCGAGAAACGTTGGTAAAAAAATGATCGCGTTTTTTTTCTCAGCTACGGGTCCCATCTGCACAATTCGACTTGAAGATCAAAAGAGTGTTAATGCCGAGTGGTATTCTACCATTTCTTTACCCAGGGTCTTAGTAAAAGTTCGCGAAAGACGACCAAAAAGCCGTGTTCTCCTACATCATGACAACGATTCTTCACACACGGCCAACAAAACAAAATCATATTTAGCTTCCGAAAAAGTACAACTCGTCACCCATCCTGCATATAGCCCCGACCTAGCACCCTGTGATTTCTGTATTTTCCCCAAAATCAAAGATTTGATGAGAGTGATAGCGTTCGAAGAGGCAGTCAGTGGAATCTATTTTACGCTATGGAATAATTATATGCGGCAATAGCACAGACACCAATGGGGCATTCATTGCACAAAAAAAAATGCATCAGGGCTATATGTGGTATACCGCCGGATCAGTCCTGCGAACCTTTATTTAAACGTCTCGGCTTATTATCATTACCATCACTATATATATATATATATATATATATATATGAAGCGTGTAATTTTGTCACTAAGCACAGAAACTTATTTATGGAATCTTGCGATAGAAATGCTAGATTGCAAACAGATCTCCATAGCTGGACGTACCTAGATCAGCGAAATATCCGAAAAGCTGCATGGTTATGTCTGTTTTCATATATAATAAGATCCCTGAAGAGATCAAAAAGTTAAATAGTTCACAATTTAAAAAGAACCTGTATAATAAATATA
Organism: Hypsopygia costalis; assembly: GCA_937001555.2. NCBI lineage: Eukaryota > Metazoa > Arthropoda > Insecta > Lepidoptera > Pyralidae > Hypsopygia > Hypsopygia costalis. Next base: position 18,600,456 of record OW443340.2, on the reverse strand, counting down.
ATGGCTGAATCGAAAAAAAAAAAAATATTGATTGTATCCAAGCACTACTAGGGAAAAAAAATTAAAGAATCACTGCAAGTTGTAGGCACTATATTTTTGTAAACAATTTGCATGCTAAATTAATTGGCGAGATGTGAGTACTCAACACAACTTAAATAAGTTCACAATTTAAAAAGAACCTGTATAATAAATATAATGGCTGAATCGAAAAAAAAAATATTGATTGTATCCAAGCACTACTAGGGGAAAAAAATTAAAGAATCACTGCAAGTTGTAGGCACTATATTTTTGTAAACAATTTGCATGCTAAGTTAATTGGCGAGATGTGAGTACTCAACACAACTGTAACACCTATTATTATTATAAAAAAGTTATATCTTCTGCATATTGCTCGAAAACAAGGCTCGTTGTGTCATAGTACAAATAGAGAAGTAGGAGAACTCAAGCCCCGAGCGGGAGATAATAGCCTAAACACGTAGGGCAGTCGCTTAATAGTTTATTCAACCGTCAAAAATACTTAGTCAATCTCTATTATACAAAATTAAGTAAGGTACAAAATACAAAATTAAGTAGGGTAAGTGTTAGGGATCTGTAACAAAAAGCCGGCCAAGTGCGAGTCGGACTCGGTCACGAAGGGTTCCGTACCAAAAACGACACACAATCACGTTTGTTGTATGGGAGCCCCCCTTAAATATTTATTTTATTCTGTTTTTATTATTTGTTGTTATAGCGCCAACAGAAATACATCATTTGTGAAAATTTTAGCTGTCTAGCTACCACGGTTCATGAGATACCTACAGCCCTTGGTGACAGACGGACAGACAGACGGACACCGGAGTCTTAGTAATAGGGTCCCGTTTTTACCCTTTGGGTGTGGAAATCTAAAAAGAATAAAAATAATTTTTTTGTACATACACCAGGAGTGACTGCAATTTTTTCATTACCTACATTTTAATGCATGCTTACTCAGTGACAAACGAGCAGACAGCCCACCTGATGGTGAGCGGTAACTGTAGCCCATAACATCCACGATTCACGCATTCAAGCTGTTGGCAACAAAAATGCAGAATCGCAGGTGCGTTGTCCTTCAAACCGGAACACAAAACACAACAATGCAAGCATTGTTGCTTGGCGGCAGAAATAGATAAGGCAGTGGTCCTCACCCAGGCGAACTCCTAACATTTGATAAAACCTACTTCATGTTATCTGTTTAGTGATTTGAAAAATTACGGTCTAAATAGGAATAGGATTAATTAAAACGTAGCTTTACTGAATCATAATATTTATTCAAATAATCTAAATTATTATGAAAATATATTTTTATTAAGTACCTATTATATATTATTTTTTACACTAAACTATTTTTAATACTTTTTAATTTACACACTTATCATGTGATTATTATGAGTGTCGGTGGCCGAATGGTTAGGGTATCCGACAAATTGTTATTGAGACATCCATGAACACTGCAATGTTTTTATGGCTAGTCATAGTACTTTGTAGCCATCTTTAACGAATTTGTAGTTATATACGACGTAGGTAGGTACCTAAATGTTCAAATTATTAACGAACGTCAGCGCAGGCGCGAATCTTGCGCGGTTTTGCGTACGGGCGCAGCTCCGACCCCGACTGGCGCTCCATATAACCTCCTATAAATGTTGTCAGTGTGTGCGTGCGACGGCCATACGTACGGGCGCGCTCACATACAAACCGCGCTCGGTGCGTTTGTATGAAGTTACCTTACTTATGGTTGTGTAAAGCAGTGTTAAGAGTGCCGACCATGGGGAGAAAATAGTCCCAGAGGAAGACTTTAGATAAAGTGGAGTGGGAGAGAAGAAGGTGGCCGGAGGCAAGATCGAGACTGATGGTGAACATTAAAGCAGGCGTACACCTTGATAGTAGATAAAGTCTAAGAATATTATGTTCGTCCAAAATGTTCGTTGGCGATTCAATCTGGTACTTCTTTGAACGATATTTGATAAACGTTACGTAACAAATAAATTACGTCTGAATTTCGTATTGGAGATGTTCACGGTCGTATATGAGTACACGGCTGTAAGTACTATACAAGTACTGTCATACCTCACTATTATATCGTACCAGTATATCCCGCGCATCACATACAAGGAACAAACATTTCCTATTTCATAAAGACAATGATTACACTACGCATGCCATAATTGTAATGGCTTGTTTAACAATTATGTCATAATGAAGAACAATGCGACTTCCTAATCCATGCTTTTCGTTATATAAGATCTTTAGAAATACATATATGACCATATAATTATTGTTTTAATAATAATTAATAATAAAAATAACGATTGATAATATAATATAAAAAATATGATAAGACGTAACCTGTATAAAAAGGAAGGATAAAAAAAAAACCTTTTTAAAAACAAGCTTTTATTATTTGTTTATAAAATGAACTAAAAAGTTAAAAATAAATTAACTCTAAAAAGAAATATAACACTTTGTAACTTGATTGTAACCTTTAACGACAAATAAGCGTCTTCGTCTAGGACAAAATAATTCCATATTGTACAAATTTATTTAATTTTAACACTAAAACTTTTCACCATACATAATTATTCAATCTCGTCCCCCCTCTTTATCATAGTCCCCATTTATAAATGAAAGCGTGTTACATTGTGATAGCTTGAGGAAAATGTTGTGTTGTATTAAATGTAACACGCTTTCATTTATAAATGGGGACTATGATAAAGAGGGGGGACGAGATTGAATAATTATGTATGGTGAAAAGTTTTAGTGTTAAAATTAAATAAATTTGTACAATATGGAATTATTTTGTCCTAGACGAAGACGCTTATTTGTCGTTAAAGGTTACAATCAAGTTACAAAGTGTTATATTTCTTTTTAGAGTTAATTTATTTTTAACTTTTTAGTTCATTTTATAAACAAATAATAAAAACTTGTTTTTAAAAAGGTTTTTTTTTTCTTTAATTTTATTTTTAACTTTTTAGTACCTCTATTTTTAATTCGAGATTTACTACGACGTAGTTCGCAGCGCGTAGCAGCGTTATTCCGTTATGAAGTCCGTAGTTCGTTCACATGATATGTAATATGTACTGATTTAAATATCAATAATGTTGAAATTATGTAATCACTTGTTAGTTATTTGTAACGTTTCTCATTCTATCCATTTCTTTTAATGCATCAACATTACAAGGTTTCTTCGACGTCAACTTGGAGCAGTCAAGTTCTTCGATTTGAAGACCTGCTAAAGACCTAACTCGGCTTAAAGCTACATAAGCTTGACCAGCAGCGAACAATTTGGAGCCTAGATAAATAACAGCATGATCTACAGTAGTTCCCTTTAATTACGGAGTTCCTATGGCCACCTTCCGGCTCCAACATCAGACCCTGGTTACCATATAGTATCAAAGTACTCGTCAAGACTAATCCAATGAGCCCAAACTCGATGGGGTTGCGTCGTTTAATTACGGAGTTCCTATGGCCACCTTCCAACTCCAACATCAGACCCTGGTTACCATATAGTATCAAAGTACTCGTCAAGACTAATCCAATGAGCCCAAACTCGATGGGGTTGCGTCGTTTAATTACGGAGTTCCTATGGCCACCTTCCAACTCCAACATCAGACCCTGGTTACCATATAGTATCAAAGTACTCGTCAAGACTAATCCAATGAGCTCAAACTCGATAGGGTGGCATCGTTTAATTACGGAGTTCCTATGGCCACCTTCCGGCTCCATCATCAGACCCTGGTTACCATATAGTATCAAAGTACTCGTCAAGACTAATCCAATGAGCTCAAACTCGATAGGGTTGCATCGTTTAATTACGGAGTTCCTATGGCCACCTTCCGGCTCCATCATCAGACCCTGGTTACCATATAGTATCAAAGTACTCGTCAAGACTAATCCAATGAGCTTAAACTCGATAGGGTTGCATCGTTTAATTACGGAGTTCCTATGGCCACCTTCCGGCTCCATCATCAGACCCTGGTTACCATATAGTATCAAAGTACTTGTCAAGACGAATCTAATGAGCTCAAACTCGATAGGGTTGCATCATTTAATTACGGAGTTCCTATGGCCACCTTCCAGCTCCATCATCAGATCAGCTCTATGTCACAATAACATTGCATTGTCATCCGATTTATACATGCATTCTAAATTTCAGCTCAATCGGAAACCGGGAAGTGGATCAAATTTAAGTTTCAAGATTTGATTACAGACAACGGGACAGGTGAAAGTAAATAAAAGCTTGTAAAAGAAGAATGCTTATAGCTGTGATGCCTGTGATGCGAATGCTGAGATGGATGTGTGGCGTGGCTAGAATTAGAATGTATATGATAAGGCTCAAGTTACACCACCACGGAATGGAAGCGACTTTTTGCAACAAAATAGGCAATTATTTGACAATGTTCAAAAATTGTATAAAGTATTTAATAATATCGTAAAATACACAAAACTTTGTATAAAGATCTGCAAACTTTCATTCTAATATCTTCCGTCCGACTTATTTTAGGGTTGATTAACGTCTGGCGGAAAAGTCCAAAAGTATGAAATTATAAAAAAAAAATCCATTGGAGAAGCAATAAAAAATACTATAACTTTTATTATGATACTAATTACATAAACGAAATATTTAACATAGCTGTCGTACAAATTTCTGATTTAATGCATATAAAATAGCGTATCGTGACGTCATAATACTGTAGCCTTTTGTATGGAGCGTTTTCGGGATAGTCCAAAATTGTGTTATCATATCTCGAGAAGTTTTTATGCTATCGAAGTAATTCTTTCGCCTATAGTTATATTATTGTGACATCTTTAAATAACAAATCGAAAAAAAAAAATGGTTCAGATGCCTATTGTATATAGCATAATGGACTTTCTATAAATTGTATAAAAAAATACCTGTGGTAGGCAGCATAGTTGAGGAGTTTTCTGATGTAATCACATGACGTGTGCTGTAGGGCTCCACAGTGGGGAAGTCCATACACGCCCTGGTGCTGTCCTCCGAGAGTTATGAGGTTCTTCATCGGCGGCAACTTGTGACCACACCGCTGAACGACAGCTCGCCTAAAATGATATAATTCTTGTTATGCCTTTATTATTAAATGAGGTATGGGGGTGTAAGTAGCTCAAGAAGCCTCGTCGCCGGAACTGGCACTTAAATTCACTTTCACATTCAAGATAGTGTGATGAAAGTGAATCTAAGCTCTGCGGATTTAGAGTAGTAATGATTTAGATACATGTTTATTTAATTATTATTTAATTTGTATGACATTTCTAAGTGCTTTATAAAGTTCAAGGAATAAAATATTTTGATTTGATTTGATTTGATCACAAGCCAAAGCCAGCCTCTCTAACTCTATTTCAATTTGAAATAGAGTCGCTTATTGGTGGTAAGGGGGCTGCCCTCTGAGACGAATCTGGAACAGTTTGTATGGCGCCATACCCACACCCGCTCATTCTCGCTCTACATAATGAACGACGCGACATTTGTAGGTGTGGCAGGGGGTGGCAAAAGGTAATTATTAAGAAACTTACTTATTAGTCAAATTTCAAATTATACAGCTTATTTACATTACATATTTGCAGACAGCATATCAGTGTCATCTTACTAGTATTAGTGAGGCCACTCCATACAAATATTACTTCTTTAACTACTTCAAAAACAATGATATCTGTGCAGAATGAGCGTGTGTGCGTGTGACGCTACTCAAACTGTTACACAGAGGAGAGGTGAGGTTGTTACAAGAGTGGCAGGATATGGCAATGAACACTGTCTGAAAACCTCTAAATATTAATTGGCCCTTTAGTCAGACCAGCAGTTTAAGGTTATGCTGTTAGTTGGAACTTTGCGTTAAAATTTCCCTGGTCACTCCATACAAATGTCGCGTCGTTCACTATTACATAAACAATAACGTCTGTACAGAGTGAAATTGTTCGTGTGTGCGTGCGGCGTGATAAAAACTGTTACAGATTTGTCTCAGAGGGGAGGTGAGGTCGATACGAGAGAGCGGCAGGGTGTGGCTATAATGTACATAGTACTATTACTTATACTGTGACGATAGTATATGTTAAAGTAAAGCTACATAGGTACTATGTGACTGAAATCATCAAAAACAAATATACAACATATTAAAGAAAAGATATACAAGTTTACAAATACTTACAAAAATTGACTTCCTTGTGAGAATCCAATGGCATTAAATCCATTCACCAGCTTGGGATCACCTGATAAGTTCTTGCACACATAGTCAATTTGATCATTAGCGTACATGAAGTATCCATTCTCTAAGTCTTCAATAGTGGTGTTGCCAATTCGTAAAGAATTTACATACACCCCAGGTATTATCCGTTCAAGAAATACTTTGAAACTACCAAGGCTGTAGCCTACACAGCAGGTATCACCTATTAAAAATATAAATATGTAAAATGCTGTATTGCATAATAATAATGTGTACTTTATTTGTAGACAATTAATAACATAATTGCATATAAAGATGTAATAATTTTATTATCTGTATCAATAATGGGAAACTATTACGGACTGTTCCATCTAAATTTGGCATACAAATAGCCTGAGAAAATTCCCACAGGATACCAGGACATGCAAGTACAAAGTGACAGGCATAATACTCTAAAAAGGAAAATCCTGCGCTTTGTTGGATAGATGTTCAGCCCATTTGTGGCTGCACTATACTTACATAATGAAATTAAAACTTGCCGAACCAATATAAAATTATTTACAAAAATTAACTGTCACACCTGCAATTTCATCAGCATATTTTAACGGTTCACTAAGTTTTTCAGTGGAAATAATTATTTGTCTGTTTGGTTCTTAAAATTTTTTGAATTTGTTAAAATCTTTTGATTGAAAACATTGTATACAAGAGCAGAATTATTCCTGTAAGGGATCTATCTCTCCCAGTCGTAACTTGCAGTCCTTATTTTTTTTTCCATGCAACAAATTTAATCCTCATGTATAAAAATTATTAATAGCCCCATATACCTAGTCGTTTGTAGTAAAAATTGCATTACAATCGAGTGAACCATTCTAAATGATGTTTTATAAAACATTACCCAGGACAAACAAACTCTTTAAATTTTTTGTAAGAATGTATGTTATGTGATGGCATTGCGAAAGGGTTACATCCAGCAGTAAGTTGATACAGGCTTGTATTTTTATTTATTTTTACACTCACAAATATGTTATGTACAAAACTTACCCATTCCATGCCAGAGAACTATCGGAGTTGGATCAGCATAAACTAAATGTATAAACACTGCAATAAACCTCCACTTCATGATTAAAACTCTTATTCAAGCGGGCTAGTGCTGTACTATAATTAATTTGCCTGCAAAAAAAACTTTTATAATATCAGTAGACCTCCGTAAAACTTTATACATATTTAACAAGGTATACGCGAAACCTAACAAAATATACACAACTAGTAATTTAATTAAAAACCTACCAAATTGATACACTTCGCAGACCACTTTTCAATGTATGTTCAGATTCACACAATTAGACCAGATTAAAATAAACTATATACACGTCCTCATTGCTCTCTCGCTACCACCGATATAAAAATAAAAAATAATTATATCGTAGCGAGTTTACGCGAGCGACCGACGACATTCAAGTCTTCCGCGAAGTTTTATGTCAGTTTGACAATGACATTTCTATATACGGCTGTATGGCGTTTTTCATGACGGGATTTTTGGCAATCCATGACCATTGAATGAATGAAATGATAGATTCTGGTAGCCCATCACACCACCCGATTTGACCCGATGTAGCACAACAGAAACAATTCAAATGTTTTAAAATTTGTTTTGTTTCGCATTCAGACTGATTGACATCATCGCTGAAGACAAACAGACAAAATTTTATCATTTGACATGATGGATGAGTGATAGAATGACATATACTACTGAGTGACAATTTCCTCCATTGTCACATTCACATCACAACAAAGGAAGGTCACTCTCCTCCAAATCAAAATTAATTCAATCGGCACAGCTCCATCTAGATTTGTGAACAATAGTTATTAAATTGCATTTTGATATTAAAAAATACAAATGTTTCTATTTATTATTACCTCTATTAACGGTATAGCAGTTTCCAATCGTGTTTGTTTTGCGCTTCTTTATTTTATAACATTAGATTTTGTCATTATTTAGCCTATTAAACTTATCTTTGGCTTTCTATCTAGTTTTCCTGCAGCGCCATACAAGTACCAAGTCATTAACCAATTGTACAATGGGGTGTGTAGAAGTTGTATCTTCAAAGAAGAAAAAAGTAAAAGGGAGTCAAGTACAAACGAAAATCGTTCATATTTGACTCCCTTTTACTTTTAATCATATTTTTAATAAACCAGAAAAACTTAGTGGTTTTTTAAACCAGAATAAGTCGTCTTTTTTTGTCAATAACTGCAAAGACTTAGGACTGTCATATACTTACGACGGCCTTATGATCCTTTAATTCGGCCCTGTCTCAAAATTCTACTTAAGAACAACCTGCCTGCCAAATTTCAACTTCATATGGCAAGTATTTTTGACTGAACTTCGTAAAAAATATTTATGATAGTAATAAATTTTATAGACTATATGTAGAAGTCTCTTTTAGGAATACATTAGTGTATGTGTAACTGTTTATTATAAAAACTGTCTAATTATTTGTTACTAAGTACATGAAAGAAATTTTAAAAAATGTTTATTGTTCAACAAAGAAGATAGCGCAAGTTCGTATATAGGCGCAAATATTTAATGCTTCTCATAATCCACTGATTCGTCTTCGTCTCCCCGAATAGCTTGTCTTGTTTTCTGTTTGGCGACCACTCCACTATCGAAGTTTATTTCGCCAAGTTTTGTATAATTTCTTCGTCCCTGCTTCAGGCACAGAAACATATCGTCAGGAATCCACTAATTCCTCAATAACTCAACAGCAAAACCGAAAGGTAGTAGCAATTTTACGGCTGCTTTGCGTAATATGTTGGAACAACTCGACAGTACGACTTAAACACGTTTATTCAAAGATTCCAATAATTTTAAGCACTATAATAATCACTTGCAGCAAAATGTGTAATATGTAATAATCTCTAATATCATTAACATTAAATTATAAAAATTGTTTAGAAGCATAACAGTGCTCACCAAGTTCCCGCCAAAAAAGTGTAATCGGACTACATTTGCATGATTAATTTCTTTCTTTGTTTCGTTTGGCAATTACCCTTCAATCGAAGATTATTTTTGCCATTAGCAAGTTAATTTGTATAATTTTAGCGTCCCTGCCTCAGGGATCTGTCGAAAAATACCATGACGAAGTCACTAGTTACTCAATAATTTTACTGCTGTTTTGACGACTTCTTGGAACAACTCGACAGCTGCGATGTTTAATCAAATATTTTCATTGTTTTTATGCACTTTAGTGATCACTTGCACTTGCACCTTAATATACTATCTCTACTAAAAATCACTAAATGTTAAATTATGAAAATATGTTGAATTTGTCGAAATTATCACATGTGAAGCAGAGCCGGGAACGAGTTGTGACAGAAATCGAGTGCATTCTGACAAGAGTGCCTAACTGGAGGGCAACAGAATTTGGTTTAATTCAACCCACACCCGCATTCGCAGCTAAAAAATGAAAGCTTTCTAACCTATGCTATAGCCCAAATTCCAGGGCACAAACCTTACCATCGCTAAGAAATTTGGAATCCTTAGTTGTCAAGATCTGCAGCCCCATTTCGAAGTCACTTGGAGGAAAAGTTCAACCTGTCGTCGAAGAAACTCGGTATGTTTTGTAGAGCGAATCTATATTTTAACTCTTATTAAAAGCTATTTTCGAACAAAGCGCAGGTACGACTGCACATGGACTACTGTTGCCACTTGTAGGCTGGAGCTTTCGCATATCAGCTAGGACCTTGCGACGCAATTCAGAGACGGGCTGTGATGATTGTAGACGATCTCAAGTTTACTGCCTGTATTGAACTATTTAGTCAGAGGAGAAATTTTGTCTTCTTCGTGCAGAGGGTTTTTATGATCTACTTCTTTAATTCCACTGCTCGTCACCGAAAGCGAATTCGTCCTCCCACCTAGGAGCCGAAATGGTCACATACTGTCCGGTTCCTAAGAAAAATTCTATGACTGTCCCTGTCGACATTATCCCTGGATATCACGGCATGGAGTTCATCAAAAAGGGCATGAAGAGGTTCCATCGGGATCGGCAATGAATGGGTAATGCCCCTCATGTTGCACGCGTCTATAGTTTGCGGCAACTGCTTTCAATCAGACGGACCATACGCTTGTTATCCAAAGTGTGAGTTAATTAATTGCAATGTGGCTGTAATAAAATGGGTTCAATCTGTCTCCTTTTGGACCGGATGGGCCGAAAAGGCTCGTCAATAACAGGCAGATCACTTCAGTATCACTACCAGAATACCGGTCGGGTTCACTTGGCTTATGGATGTCGAAGAAAGTATATTAAAGTAAATTAATTAAATAGCGAGTCACACTCGCGTATTTGCTTCAGAAAAGCCGACTAATTTCAATCTCAATGCTCAAAAGTTAATTCGCACAAGGGATCTCGCTATTGCCCGCCCTCACCAATATTCGGTAAGATGCATTACTATGTAAATAGGTGAGGCTACTTGTAGCCGTAAATCTTGATTTTGGTAGAATCAAAGCCTAATTTTACAGAAGAAAAAAAAACTGGAAAGGTCGCAGGGAAAAATAATCAAATATTTTTTTAGGACTTAATGAAAATTTAATGAGGGTTTTCATAATTAGCATTGATTGATCTCATCGATATTCTAAAGAGGAATAGTGTCTAATCTGTATATAGAATACAAAGTTGGGGGTGTAAGTGGTTCATCAAGATCTTTGAACCAAAGCCAACTTCACCTGCACGCGGTGCACCCTGCTGACTGACAAACGAAGCTCTGGCGAAAAGAGAGGTAGGGAGCGTAATTGTAAGCTACCCGACTGGAGAACGTACCTCCACCTCACAGAATACCGCTGCCAAATAGCGGTTCCCTTGAGGGCTGTTGTGTTCCTGCGAGTGAGTGAGGTCACCAGAAAGGAAGGAGATGCTGCGTTGGCAGCGGGGGTGGCGGCGCGCGAGCGATATTTTATGTTACGAGCGTTAATATGGCTACGGTAACTGATTCAGATCAGGCGGGCCGTATGCTTGTCTGCTACCCGACGTAGTATAAAAAAAAAAAAAAAAAAAAAAAAAAGAAGTTGGGTTAACACCATTTGTAACTAAAGAACAGGCTTATCGCATTGTAATTATATTGTTGCAAAATGCGAAAAACGCCTAAATTTGCTTAGGTGTATCAGTGGTGTCTGGTGGGGCGCCCATCCCTTTTCATTAAAATTGATGTACAATGCATTAATTAGAAGTCTTCTTGATTACGGCACGTTCTTATTGGAGCCAGGAAATGCTGCGGGGATGAAAAAAATGGATGGCATCCAATCTAAGTCACTTAGAATCATCACAGGAGCAATGAAATCCAGCCCGATAAATGCCTTACAGGTGGAGTGCGTGGACCCACCCTTGCAGTTGCGTAGACAATATTTATCGGATAAATATCTGTTTAGAATTTTACTTTTTAAAAATCATCCTCTCATTATCCTGTTACAAAAATTAACAAGTGAAATTACTTCATCTAAATATTGGGCCAAAAAATCGCCTCCATGTTTAATCCATAGCTACCGAAAGTACCTGTCAATTGAAGCTCCTATCCATAAATCATCTATTTTTCCTATATTTGAAGGGAATTACAAAGCATTGATAGAACCTCCTTCTGTTAGGAAACACCTCGGCTTTTGCAATAATGATTCGGACCCCAACGCTAACTTTAAATACGAAAGAGAGTCTAACTGGCAAAACTGGCATTACATCTACACAGACGCTTCCAAACTCTGTCCACAGGGGTGTGTGGGGATAGGTGTGTATCATCAGCAGTACAATATAGTACAAAAAGTTAAACTACCCCCAGAATCATCGGTATTTACAGGAGAATGTTTCGGAATTCTAAAAGCTTTGGAATATGTTTTAATAATGAAATTAAATAAATGTGTAATTTTTTGCGACTCTTTAAGCGCATTGCAAGCTACAGAAAAATTTTTCTTCAATTCAAAAGACATTCTCCCGGTAGTCATTCAGATAAGAAATCTTATTTACAAATGCAAGACGCTAGGGATCTCCTTAGTCTTATCGTGGATTCCCAGCCACTGCGGAATTAATGGAAATGAAAAGGCTGACCGAATTGCTAAAGAGGCTGTCGAATGCGGCGACATGTACCCTTATAAAATTTTCTGCAATGATCTTGCCACTTTACCCAAGACTTATCTCTGTGAGGCGTGGAATAAACTTTGGATTAAAAGTCGCGAGACAAAAGGGAAATATTATTCTAATATACAATAAACTATTCCATTGAAACCTTGGTTCTATAGATTCAAATTTGATAAAACTGCCACTACTATCTTAACTAGAATGAGACTCGGACATCACTGTGCGCCGGCTCATTTGGCTAAGATTAAAATAATCGACAGTGACATTTGCTCTTGTGGAATTGACGTGGGGGATCTAAATCACATTTTCTTTGTTTGTCCGCTGTATAATAATTCTTCTTTTGTAAATGATCTTATCCTGCTTTCCATCCCTTTTCCAACATCCGTATCCTGCTTACTTACCTGTAATGACTTCAATGTGTACAAATTATTGTGTAAATTTATTGAATTTAACAAAATTAAAATTTAAACATCTTGTATATATTTTTAATAATTTCCTATTATATTATGTAAATAATCCTTGTACTTATACTTGTCTGTATATTATTACTAGATAATTTAAATAAATAATATTATTAGACTAGATATATTTAGTTAGTTAACTCCACCGATCCTGCATTCCTAACTTTTCTGTTCCGTAAATTTCACGCGCCTCTGTTTCCCTACCTTCTAATCGTCTGTGGCTAAATGCGTCGTAGCAAAAGCCAAAACAAAACAAAAAAAAAAAAAACTAAAGAACAGCTGGATCGATTTGTAAGATTTTTTGATTTGTCTCCATCCCGACCCGAACAGCAGAATAGCTATTCATATCTATCAGACCAGTAAGTAAGTATATCTTCCACAGAGTTGCTCATAAGAAAATCTAATTACGAGGTTCTAAATTTACACAATTATATGATGTTCTAAGTACCTACAAGCAATGATGTAGTAGATAACATCATTGATCGCCAACGAGTTAATGTTCTGTTGTAACTGCAACTTTCAACAGGGTTTACCAAAATAAGTATCACAACCCTGCACGGGTCCACAGACGTAAAAGACCGGGTCTTGTCGGGACCGGGCTTTGTCTCCATGCATTACATGTTTGTGCCTGAATGCCTGAGCTTTGGTCTGTGTTTTTTTAGAGGAAAACAAATTTATTATAATGTAAATTTGATGAAGAAGCGACCGATGACTTAAAAATAACAGCATAAAACAGCTGATGGCTATTGGACGCGGAAAGCGGAGGATAGCAAATGGTGGAAAGTACTTCGGAAAACCTATCCTACCCAGCAGTGGTTAGATGCGGACTGATAAAGATGATGATTACTGTGTATTCTGTCACTAAACTGGCAACTCGACAGTGACGTAGACATGTGTCTCACTCATTCGACAGGCTCTCTAAGTACCTACTTTGCCCGAAGTGCCAGACTTTGATTTTATATGGATCATGGTTGTACTTATCAATACAAGCGTGTGGCGTGATAACATGGGGTCAAATGTCAGGGGCATCAACCCTGGAGAGGCAACTAGCCTGATTGATTTTTATTCTTTAGATTACAGGGCGATTGTTAAGAAAATTGCAGGTGGGGATTAAGAGGAGAAAGACAGCGCCTTAACAATTTTGTAGGCAGGAATCTCGATTTCATCCTCGCATATTATAGCTGAAGTGGTCTTGTACTGTGCAGTTCCAGAGAAGTTTTCTCCCGCGTAATATCAAGCTGTGGAATGAACTGCCTGTCGAGGTTTTCGCAAGGAGACTACAGCATAATAATTATGGGCTTCGTCAAAAGACGAAGAGGTTTTTATAGGGTCGGCAACGCACATGTTTTATAGTAAATATAATAACATATGCGTTTTATATTATAGTAACTGCACTGCTTACCATCAGGGGGCTGTATGCTTATACTAATAATAATTTCTAGACAATTTACACAGCGCCATCTAGTCCCAAATTAAGCGCAAATCTTGTATTATGGGTACTAGACATACTGTACATTGTGTGATAAATGTACCTACTTAGATACATTTTTTTGTAAATACCCACATACATGTAATATAAAACACCCAGACCAAGTTTGTCTTGTGCGAGTATCGAACCCGCGACCTCGGAGTCAAAGTGGCCATTGCTAGCCATTCGACCACCGGGCTCTTGTTATATTAGTGTTGTTAATCTATGTAAAACCTATAGTCACAGTGGTGGGAATGTGAGGCAGGCCTCTCGCGATAATTTTCATCCATCCTCGTTATTACGTCGCCAATTCCTAAAATCTAAAAAATAAAACAATTTTGATAACAATATCTGTATTTTATTTATTCAATTGCCCTTTTAATTTGCAACAACAGATATTAGCAAATAATCGATATTTTACAGACCTGCCTGTAATCTCGTCAATGTTTGTCATCTATGGTATATAACATCAAAGAATAGAGAAATATTAATTCTTTCTCTAAGATAACATCGATCATTAATATTAGAACAATTAATGGTCGAGGATTCATAAATAGAATATGTTGGTTGCTTTTTTAATTTAATAATTCTCATAAGATACAACGAGAGATTACAACTTTTTTTATGGACTAGGTATGTATGTACCTGTTTTATTTTATTTCTGTGAAAAATGATTGATACAACATCATTGGATCATTACCTACAATATTATTTTTAGTAAAATATACAAAATACAGCTCCGGAAATTATTTATAATTTAATTCGGTGTAGACAAGAGTTGATTAATTATATTCTGAAGAGTTGCAAATACAGATGTTGGCAACATTTTCGATGCAAACGCACATTTGGCGTTAGTTTACGACTTTACGATTTTCATTCAAATAATCGTTAATCGATATAGAATCGATGACTAATTAAATTTACATGTGATTTTTGTTAGGAGATTATAAACATTTTATCAATATAATATGCCGTGAATTTTCATTATATAATGTGAGAATATCTAGGTAGATACGTACCCATCATCCGTGGCATCTATGTACATATATATTTATTTAAAATGTAACTAAAAATCTCATGCAAAATTTACATTTTATTCTACAGACTAGGTACAAACTTAGTAATTAGGCACATTAACTTAGGCACTTTCTAGATAGTCTAAATAAATATTATTTTTTTACAATTATTCCTGTTTTATCTCATCGACCTAAGTGCTTAAAGGCAGCTTTCGATTAAATATTATGACATAAGTATTTTGTTAATAAGTATGACATTGACAAATGTGTAGAAATTAGTATATTAATATTGATATGACGAATCTTCATAAAGGCTATCAATTAAGTCTGCCAATGCTTTCTTAAAATAAAACTCATATTTTCTATTAAAATAAAAATACAGTTTTTACCGTTACTCTAGGGCTGCCACCATTCACTTTCCGGACTATTCCCGGATTTTCTCAGGGTCAACGCTTGTCAAACAAAAATGACTAATATACCTACCTACTTAAATCTTATAATTTTGTAAACATTTTTTAACATTGTTTCAAGGCATATTAGTGCAGATTACCCTTCAAATAATCCACGCAGACTGAATTAGCCATTGGATTGGAGTATGGCTTTCGTCGAAATTCGATTCACACGAATGATCTTAAAAACTAGGCAATTATATTAATCTGTTAGAAATATTTAATCCTAAATATAATATGTAAAGTAATTCTATTTCGATCACAGTCTCATAAGGAAATCACTATAAGTCTATTTATAGCTGAATCACGTTGGGATCAATTACATGAAGATGTAGAATTCTGTCTCAAAACACATTTTGTGCTTAAGTATACCTAAGTGAGATTTTTCTAATCAAACACGTCGTGCCGTGCGATCCCGTCTAGCACTCATTGTACAGCCTCCTCGGTCAGATCTTTTGGTTAGAGAATCCTCATGGAATCTGTGGGTTTGATGATGTTCATCTCCAAGCTCATGAGCTTCTTTTGTGATTCGATATAGTCGCTCGAATCTGACGATTCAGACTGTATGTGTCTGTTGTACAACCTGATCCTTCTGGCCCGAGTGTCTGAGTCATACATGAGGGTCTGTGTGCTTCCTTTTCGTGATCTGAAGGCTAACTTGTATGGTGTACTGCTCTGGACGTCGGACATGGACCTGATGTGCCTCCTGTACTTCGATTCCTTTGTGAGCGGTAATAAGACTAACGTTTTCTCTGTTTTCGCGTCTTCTACAGACCTGGAAAGAGGAAATAATTGCTATTAATTTTAACGAGTTATGATATAAAACGCGTGAAGACATTTTCACAGAGTCGACAACGAACAAATGCCTGTGGTCAGGGGCGCCGGCTTTTAGAAAACCTCATGGGTGCTCATGCTCATTTGATGACTCGAAAAAGTGTGCAACCCACAAACACTCAGACCTAACACAAATATCTGTTTCTTCGACAAACATTTGTGTTGGTGCGGGAATCGAACCCGCGACCCTTGTGTCTCAACCGGCGTTCTAAACCACTGCGCTAAACGGGTTGTCGAGTAATGAAAAACGCCCATCCTAAGAGGCGATTACTGATCTGTTTCTTGATGTCTATTCTCAGGTGTGCTCGGCACCCACTGTTTATTTCTCGTGGGTGCTCGAGCCCCCGAGCACCCACGGAGTCGGCGCCCCTGCCTGTGGTGTTGCACGTATCGTGCGGTAACTAGGTACATTCCAGGTGGACTGTATTCTTGTTTTCCACCTTAATTGTATAAAAAAATGTATTCTTCTCAACTTCCGTTCGCCTCGCACGATCACACTTTTCGTAACGCTGTCGTCACGCATTCACCAGCTTACTCTCCAAGTCTAGCGTGCGTAAAGAAGTTTTACTTCAAAAACAGGCAATAAACTTATATTAAGATTGGGCTTTATTGTGTTTAATCAACAAATATACATACAATCTAAATATGTAACCATAATTGTACACTCATAAAATAAATATTTGGAGTAAAAATATTGTTTCTGTCACTGTTTGTCATGTAGTTAATACGATAATCATTTACAACGTAGAAAAATATGTAACTTGTCAATTACTGCCATGGTTTTGTACAGTTTTGTACAGCAACATAGATTTACGCCCCAAGTAGCTGACCTATGTCAAAAATTTCAGGGGTATAATATGTAGTTAAAAAAAGGTTTCAAAGGTACGAGACGCTAAATAACTTTGCTGCCGAGCGCAACACACAACTTTTCACCTCACTAAAGCGAGGAAAATGTTAGGTGCAAGAAAAACAGTTTTAATAAATATTAAATTACTGTTTATTTATTTCAAAAATTAAAAGTAAAATTACTACAATTGGTAATATTGAAAGTAAAATTTTTTTTTGGAACTGAAATTTTCTTGCCGGCCAGTGCGATTCTTTAAATGAGGCTGGCGCATGACATGAAATAAGTATTTGCATTTCAATCATCAATGGACTGGCTGCAGAGAATATAAACTATTACGAAACCAATGAGGTTCTATATTGTATATTGTTGTCACACATATATATATGTAATTTATTGTACGAAACCTGTCTGTCCTGTCCATGGATGGATTTATTTATCTCTAGCTCCTCCGTGCTTCGGAGGGCACGTTCAGCCGTCGGTCCCGGCTGTTATCAATGACAGTCGTTAAGTCAAGTCAGTGGCCTATAGGTGGCTTGAAAACACTGGACTCCGCCGACCCGCAGTTGAGCAGCGTGGTGGAATATGCTCTAAACCCCTTCCATTGAGGGAAAACCCGTATCCCGGCAGTGGGATGGATAAGTATTAACGACACAGTTGTAATACTAATAAAAATAAGGAAAATAATAATATGAGCCACAGAAATACTAGTATTTTATATCAACTTTAGTCGCCAAGTCAGTATAATAGTCGCCCAGTTTCACAATTTTAGATGCTCGGTTTATAAATACTACCCATAAAATTAGTATTTTC
The DNA here is from genome assembly GCA_937001555.2 of Hypsopygia costalis. Taxonomy (NCBI): domain Eukaryota; kingdom Metazoa; phylum Arthropoda; class Insecta; order Lepidoptera; family Pyralidae; genus Hypsopygia; species Hypsopygia costalis. The sequence goes on along the minus strand of OW443340.2, from coordinate 18,582,267 downwards.
ACTTTAATAAAAATGTATTAAATATGTAGGTACAACAGTTTATAGTATACTGGAGTGTTACGACGTACTTATTTATTACTTATACTGTGTACTTATTAACTTTCAGTATAACATGGTCCTGAGACCCTGAGTTACCAAGAGATGTACGTAGCATTCGTTGCATTATGCGGGATCCTCGTATACTGGAATGGTATCGGTGTACAAGTTGGAGAGTACATTGAATCTTTTTCCTTGAAGGTTTCCTGATGTTCAGTATTAAATTTATCATATCTATTTATTATTGGCTAAAAAGGACTGAACGACTTTTGTTATCAGCTCAGCCATTATGACATACAGTGATATGAAAAACGTGTTCTTATAATTCACGTGTAAGTACACCTAATTTGCACTCGGTACTTATCAAAATAAAGATGGGTGTAGAGACAACCTTAGATGATGCAGAGAAAACCGGAGATGAGTGGAATGCTACGCTTCCAAGGAAACCATTGGCGAAGGTACAATGCATTGGTACAGGCATGTATATAAATATGACAGGAAACGGATGCGTTTCATGCTTGGAGAATGACGGGCCATTATGTCTGTCAAGGACACCTATACAAAATGAGACGTGTTGATAACCCAGAGTGCAGAACATGCAAAGGGTTTAATGAGGCCATGAAACACTTGTTAATGTGACGCCCTAGCCGGCAAACGAATGGAAATCCTAGGAAGGGTATACCCGGACCTGGAGGACTACAGGCTCTTCCCAATTAAAGGCACACTGAAGTACATGGAGCATGTCTCCAGACAGTTAGGGGAGAGTGACTAAATGATTAAGGAGAGCACAAAAGATGATGGTCGACGTGTCACCGGTGCTGCAGCACTGGACTCAGTTTAAGATAATAAAACTTCCAGTATAAAATGGTCCTGCAAGACCAGGAGACGTACGTAGCATTCGTAGCACTAAGCATGACCATCTTATACCAGCCCCCTAGCCAAGTGTAATTCGTAGCGCAACGAACGTTAGATAGATCAAGTGATATTTGTCAATTCTCATACTAAAATGTTCGATTTTGACGAATGTCACGTGATCTATCTAACGTTCGTTACGCTACGAATTTACACTTGGCTAGGGGGGCTGAAGTGTTATCATATATAATACGCTGAAAACTTACGACGTACATATACAGACAACCATTTGTATATATAGATACACTTCCAGTATCAGATGGTCCTACGTAACCAAGAAGCAATTAGCTATTTTCAAAGAAAACTTCTTTACGCACTTGTGGAGTAAGCTGGTGAATGCGTGCCGAGAACGTTACGAAAAGTGTGATCAGGCGAGGAGAAAGGAATTTAAGAGATAAGTTAGGGAAGATAGAAAGAGAGACAGTCACGTTTCGTATATGACTGTAGGGGCAAGTGAGAGAGGTGCGAGCAAACATTTTCTTTCTCTCTTTCTCACATAGCAAGTTACGTTTCCTACAGTAACGATTATTATTATGATGTAACAAGGAGTTGTATGGCTATTAGTAGTTACTGGTGCCAGGTCGCGACTCACCCTTTGAAAAACTACCTTATATATACCTAGGTACATGTAGACTGAGAAGGCTATTTTCATTCCAACTGGCTGATGTCTGCCATAGCAAATATACCTACATACAATAAAAAAATAATATAACACGCGAGCGACGCTGAAGGCAATAGCTAGTCAAATTATACCTAACTAATTTAATCTCTCATACATCAGTAAATCATCTAATTTGCTAAAAACATGCACGACATTACTTTATTACCGAAGAGACTTGCAAGCATTGCTACTCTAATAATTAATATTTTCTATTAACCTAATTATCTGTTTGATATTCAAATGTCAATGGCTACATTTTATAGCAGCTGCGAGCACTTATATGGCATGATAAACCATACTTTTAATGAAAGTAAGTACCTAGTTGAGGCAAAATATGGTCGCTAAATTCGTATAAAGAAATATGTAAACTCGTGTTATACTTATTGGTCTCTTGATCAATTTATTTATTTATTTCTCATTTCAAAATTGGGTGCAAATAAACCCCTGTATTTCATGTAGTTGCATACTATATTCAAATGTCTTATTTACATGGGAACGAAGTTCACACAGACGAAGTCGCGTGTGATAGCTAGTATGCGATAACCCATGAACTGCGCCTAAAAGCCTGGGTAGACGAGGGATTTTTATGCGTGTACCTACCTTTTTGTTCGCCAAAATAGATACAGCCCACCTAATATGTAGCGGTTCCGCAGCCATATATTCGCTCATAACAAAATATCGGTCGCGCGCCGCCCCCCTCGCTGCCAACGACCGGGTGACCTCACTTACTTGCACTAGGGACACAATAACACTCAAGGGAATTGTTACAATATAAATACGTTCTTCTGTGAGGTGGAGGTACTTCCCCAGTTGGGCAACTAACAATTACGCTCGCCCTACCTCTCTTTCACCAGAGCCTCGCTGTCTATCAGCAGGGGGTAGCACGTGCAGCTGAGGTTGGTTTTGGCTCAAAGATGGTGGTGAGACCTATACACTCCAGCTGCATGAAACAACACACATGAGGACCCTCATACTCGTGTGCAAATTGTAAATTGTAAGCGATTGACAAAAAGTCCGTAGCGGCATTTGTAATCAATGCCGCCACGGACTTTTTGTTGATCGCTTACAATTTGCACATGAGTCCGAGGTTCCTCATGTGTGTCGTTGTTGGTCCGCGGACAAAAGTTGCTCGTCTGCGCAGACCTCTAAATATGTATTCTATCGTGAAAACCACGATCATACGCAATAGGTAGGTAAGTGAATTTTTTAAAAGAAAGAGTTTATGAAACTTTTCGACTACTGTGACCAAAAGCGATAAAGTATTCAACCTATTTCTGCCGGTACTGCGTAGGTGGGCATAGCACATAGGAACTGACACACCTTCTCGTGCGTATTATCAGTATTATAAACACATACCCGCTATTAGTACTTGCGCACATTAAAACAAGGTATTTGCGAAAAGCACGCGAAGTTGTTTTTACATATTTTATAAGCTATTCAGGTTTAGGTTATTTAGGTACGAGTATTTGACGATCACAAAATGAAAGTTGACCGAATCAAGATTGAATTGCGAATTGACTGAAAATGATATAGGTATATCATGTCATTCATTAATCATAATCAATTCTTATTGCAAACAAAATATTAGTTTGTTTAGTTGTCAGTCATATTTCGATATAATCCAATTTATACAAACTTTAAAGTTCCTTTGTGTTAAGAGAATACCAAATCATAATTCGTAAGATCAAGACTGGATCGGATCTGAATTTTGAATACATTTTAGTTACGAGAATAGGCTAGATGACAATGATCTAAAATTATAAAAATTATTTATCAGTATTTCAAAGTATACAAGAACGAACTGCGATCTTGAATTTTTATAACTTATGTCCAACTTGTTTTATGGTCGATCAAAGTTTGGTGGGAAAGTCTAATTTAAAAGGATGATATTTTATGTAAAAAAAATATTAACTTTGGAAAAACAATAAAAAATCCTATAACTTTTGTTACGGCACTAGCTACATAAACTGTGACGTCAGAATTCAGTAGCCTTTTGTATGGAGCTTTTTCGGGAAAGTCCAAAATAGTGATTTTCAAGTTATAATATCTAGAAAAGTCTTTATGCTATCGAAGTAATTCTTTCACCTATAGCTATATTATAATGACGTCCTTACATACCACACCGAAAAAAAATTGTCATTTAGCCTATTGCCCCTTTGGTTTGGATTGGACTAGCCTCATGTCTCTATGTGCGAGTTATTATTAAGCATTAGCAAGCCTCCAAGCACGTGTTATGAAGTAATTGAGGCAATGACATGAAAACAAATTAATTTATCGTCCGAGCCTGGCATTCACTGCCGTATCATTTATGGATATTAACGGTTCTAGACGTAGCGTTCAATTGATTTTATAGTATACTCGTTCACGACCACGACTTGTACGAGATACCTATTTATAATACATATTTAATGTGTTGCCATCGCACGCAACTACCTAGTAAAGTATCTACCTACTAAAAGTACTTTATTAAGTACCTTTTGATTGTTAAAACAAATATGTGTTATTAGGATACAGTTACTTACTTATTTACCTATCAATAAAGTTATTCAATTATTCACTTACAGCGTACAGTAAAATCAACCCCGGCCACTCCATACAAATGTTGCGTCATGAACTACATAAACAACGACGTTTGTGCAGAGCATGAATGAGCGTGTGTGCGTGCGGCGCCATAATAACTGTTCCAGATTTGTCTCAGAGGGGAGGTGAGGTCAACACGAGAGAGGGGGAGGGAGCGGACATACTGTATATTTATACTGTGGTAAAATATAACATCACGTTTATACAAGATCCATTCGTGTAAAAATGAATAATATATATTTTTATCTATTAGGTTGGGGAAAAAGTCTTTTCGTATTTTATATGAAAATTCAAAACATTTTTTAATAAAGTTTATTTACATTTAACTAAAGTATGTAGGTGCCATTTTGTTCGATAACTTTTTGCCATCTTGTAGGTAGAGACATGATCCCATTACTATAGAAATTTTGGGACTTCTGTTCAAAAAACCACGACAAGTGGTTTTGGCAGTCTTCTCGTGATGTTAACTTGACATTGCCTAAAGAATTCTGAAGAGACCGAAACAGGTGGAAATCAGAAGGTGCAAGGTCAGGACTATACGGCGGATGCATTAACACCTCCCAGTCAAACTCTCTTAATTTTTGCTGAGTGGCTAAAGATGTGTGAGGTCTAGCGTTATCATAATGAAAAATCACACCCCTTCTGTTAATTAATTCCGGCCGCTTTCTCTCAACTTTTTGCTTTAATCTCATCAGTTATTCACAGTAGAGTTCAGAATCGATAGTCCTGCCCGGCGATAACAGCTCATAATGAATAATGCCCTTCCAATCCCACCATACACACAGCATCACCTTGTTGCGGGTTAACCCGGGTTTTGCCAGAGTCTGTGAAGCCTGACCGGCCTTTGACCACGACCTTTTTCGCACGTTCTTGTCGTACGTGATCCACTTTTCATCACCAGTTATAAGCTTCTTCAAAAACGGTTCGCTTTCATTACGTCGTAGTAAAGAATCGCAAATGAGTACACGGTTCATTAGGTTTCTTTCAGTGAGATTGTGAGGCACCCAAATATCGAGCTTTTTAGTGTACCCAGCTTTTATCAAATGCGCCAAAACTGTTTTGTGGTCAATTCCTAATTCTTCAGCTACGTCGTAACTACTGATATGCCGATCTTGCTCCACTTTTTCAAAAATGGCATCCATTTTATCCATAACAGGGCGACCAGGGCGACGTGCATCTTTCACATCAAAATTTCCTGATTGAAAACCCTTAAACCAAATTTGTGCTACTCTCACAGACACTGCACTAGGTCCATAAACGTTACAAATTTTTTTCGCAGCTTGCGTTGCATTTTTACCTTTTTTGTAGTAAAATTTTAAAATGAATCGCATTTCTTCATTAGATTCACTCATGTTGACAGTAAAAAAAACAAATGAAAATCACACATTTACCTAATTTGAATTTGGAATTATCTTTTTTAAAATTTAAACTTTTTAAAGATATCAAAACCTGCCAGATACAAATGGTATAACCAAAGAGATTTTATTACAAGTTCATACATACTATAATGCGAAAAGACTTTTTCCCCTACCTATTACATTGTAATCCGATAGTTGTATACTGTCTGACAATGCATTGCGTGACTATAAAAAAATTCAATCAGATCTATGTTTTTTTTTTATTTCAATGCAATGTAAATTGTGAGAATACAATACAGCTTCTATGTATATGCATAACGTCGCCTTAGTATAACCAAGTACTATTACTTATACTGTGGTATAAACTCTAGGCGAAAAAAATACTTCGATAGCACAAAAACTTTACGAGATACGATAACTTGAAAATCTCAATTTTTGACTTTTCCGAAAACGCACCATACAAGAGTGTACTACGTCAAATGATATTAATAATTTCCATCCTTTTAAAATGAACTTTCCCACCAAACTTCGATCGATCATAAAACAAGTAGGTTATGAGAAAACTGGACCAATCTGTGAAAATGTAAGTTCGCAGATTTTGTGTATTTTATGATACTTATTGTTAAATAAATTTATAGAAGTTTAGAACTTTGTCAAATACTCCATTACCACGGGTATGGGAGATATTTTCACTTTACAGTTAAAGTGCACATTAGTTCGGGTGCCATATTAAGAGAAATATTTGGGGTCCTACCGGCTAAGCCTAAGTCAATTCCCATAAGATTTTTTGATTGGGAAAATTAAACTACAGCTTTGTTTTAAAGTTTGTGTTTAGCTTTGCTGGAACTCTGGAGTTCTACCGATTAATCTGATGTCCGTCAATAATTAAAACGTAAGACCCATTTTTCGAACCTAAATATTCGAAGGTAATCTTTCAGCTTCGGCTGTAAGTCCTTGTTTAAGCATTAGTATGCCTTCGACTTCTACAAAGATCAGCTTATTTTTGTAATAGACTGAATATCGTTTTAAAAAAAGAAAAAAATAGAAAAGATTGTAAGCAACTGAAAGGGCGTCTTTTTCTATGAGATTTTCTTTGATTTATGACTGGATATTCTCTATCGATTCACCGAGCAAGAAAGATAGTAAGCATCGAACCCAAATGAGTTCACACATCACCAGAGGCATCACTTACACATTACGATTCTTAAGCACTTGCCTCTTGGGAAAACCTCAGTCGGGAGTGTATACCACATCTTGATTTAGTAGTTTATTTTTAAAATATTGCCTCGTCATCGTGAATAGGATTTATATAGAGTTGTTATCAAGACAGTATAGCTTGATAAGATATTTATGACACGAAAACGAACGTCACCTCGCTTGATAAAATAGGATTACTCGAAACCTTGTTAAACATTAGCAGAATTATCTCTGTTGGTTGTTATTAGCGACTAATTCGCCTAACATGGCTAAAGAAGCTAAGATTTGTTTTGTTCGTAGTTTGTCAAGTAATACCTTAGTATATTTTGTAAATAATGTTAGGTCATCAACGAATAGGTTACAAGATCCAATAAGAAACCAGATTAACAAAGTGTTTTGGCTGATATAAATTTTCTCACATTTGAGATCTTTCAGAGTACGTAGATATATTAGTAGTTATTACTTTTGCAGTTTTCAGTTTTTTTATTTATTTATAAAAAGCACACATTTTGTGAACATTACAGTTGCCCAATGAGCTCGACAAATACCAATAATGAACAACAATAATTAAGACATAACCACAATACATATTAATATATAGAAACACCGCATTAATTTCTTATAAATAATATGATAAACGAACAATGTTAACAATTTAGATACCTATTTTATAAATGGAATTTCCATTCCACCTCTCCAGGCACTCTAGGCGAGTGAGATGATTTTTTCCATTTTTAAAATATTGATTATTTCTGGCAAGTTGGCCGGAATCAACTATTTAAATAATAATACTATATTTCATTCATTCATTTTTTATTTTTTTATTTAATACAATAAGCTTAGGATAAAAGTGTTACTATACAAAAATTCTTGAATACTATACAAGAATTCTTTATCAGTCGATCTTATGGTTATTTTTATGGTGATTTATAGATTTTTTATATGAGACTACGCAACGGACTATGGTATGGAGTTCTTCAAGAAATTCGTAGAGGGTTTCACAGGATCGTCAACGCGTGAGTGTTTATCACCCTAGTGGTAAAAAATATAAATATATAAAAATATATACGAAAATAACAACGGGAATTAAGGCGATAATGCATAAGGATATTTACATAGGTACCATTATTATTGCCTGACGTTTCGACCAGAGCTGCTACCGCCGAAGCTGAAGCCGATTACCATCTATTATTTTTATTCCAAAAATTGGTCTTATGTTAAAGTTATTGACAAACATATTCAGCTTAGTCCGTAGAGCTCTAGGGTTTCTGCCAGCTGAGCTAAACATAATTACCAATAATGTAAGCAATGGTTTCATTTTGGCATTCAGAAAATCCGATGGGAATCGGCCTCAGCTTCGCGCGGTATCACCCCTGGTCGAAACGTCAGGCAATAATAATGGTATGTAAATACCCTTATGCATGATCGCGTTAATTCCCATCGTTATATTGATATATATTTTGTTGCAACGGCCGTGGTCACAGGCTGAGTCGGCCTGTGACGTAAAGGTATGTAAATTCCCATACATCACGTTAATTCTCGTTGTTATAAATCATGCAACGCAAAAATTTAAAAGTTATTATATAAAAATATAGTTCCATGGAATCCTGCAAAATACAATTGAATTTAATATTAGTAAATACTTATTAGGGAAGATCTATATTCAGCAGTTGATAGATACAGACTGATAATGATGATGATGAGATACCTATTACATTATCTCCCGATTACAAGCAAAATCTATTTTTAAATTATGGGGAGTGAAGGGCCTCTATCCCATTTTTCATTACTTTTTACACTAGCGGCGGACACCGGACTTTGCAATGGGTTAAAAATAAAGGAGCTCTATGGCGTTGTTGTGCGTGTCTGTCTAATAGAACATGCAAGTTAAGCAACGTCGACCGTAGCCTGACCGTGGATGAATTTATATATCTCGAGCACCTCCGTGCTTCGGAGTTCTGAGCCACGTCTGTGGCATTGCAGCTTGAAAACACGCTAATCCGCAGTTAAAAAGCGTAGTGGAGTATGCTTTACACCCCTTCGATTGAGAGGAACTGCAATGAAAGCTGAAGAAGCAGCGCGCGTGCAATAGTATATGTTGCAAGCAACTATAGATTACGGTGACCAAGCCGTCACTAAGTCAATAAGCGGGATGTATACAGATACTCGTACATCCCGCTTATTGACTTAGTGACTTCACGCGCGCGGAATTTCAGCAAACATGTTTTGAAGACTGTTGTACCGTGTACGTTTTTACAGTATGTCGGAACCCGACATACTGTAAAAACGTACGCGGTACAACAGTGTCGGGACCCGACATACTGTAAAAACGTACACGGTACAACAGTCTTCAAAACATGTTTGTTGAAATTCCGCGACCATATTTGCGTGTTGTCCTTTGATAATAAACCGAGGTCGAAAGGAGGCTCAATTTGACCTGCGGGGAAGATGCGAAACAATGCAAATAATGCAACGCAATAACAATTAAAATAATTTCAGTGTCAATGATAACGGTCGTTTGAGTTAATTGGTTAAATACTGGTAGATTGTAGTGCAGTTGATTTTTTATATTTTGACGTGTCTTTAAAATTGCTTCCTTATGGAAGCATTCGTTTTTCTGAATTGCTCCTATGCCCCCATTTAAATCGGGGTATACAGTTTGCTGTTGCAGCTACAAATCTATCATCTCCATACAAAATTCAATCACGCTTTCATTCACGCAAATTTATTACGCTAAGTAAGGACTATGGAACATTGCGTGCGGGGGAGTGGGAAGCACTGCCATTTTGAGATAATTTTAGTGCATATAGCGTATTCACATACAACACACGGCCATGACACACGACACATAATTTTATGCATGAGATTGTTGTACCGTTATTTGTTATGTATTATGGCTTCGCTCACAGATCATCATCATCACTGTGCCACCTACCCACTGCTGGACATATAGGCTTTCCCCACTACTTTCCACCAAATAAGATACACTGTTTTCATCATGCAGCCACTTTCAGTCACTTTTTTTTAATCATTGGTCCATCTAGAGGTGGCGTCCAACGCGATCAATCGCCCCATACGCGGCCTCTTACTCAACTAGGCGGACAAATTACACACTGCCATCTAGTCCCAAATTAAGCGAAGCTTGTACTATGGGTACTAGATAACTGATATTATACTTAAACACATTTCCTTTTGTAAATCCATACATACAATAACATAGAAAACACCAAGACCAAGACAAACAGATATGTTCATGCAAAAATATTCGTCTTGTGCGGGGATTGAAACCGCGACCTCGGAGTCAAAGTGGCCATTTCTAGCCATTCTACCACCGAGCTCATAATTTTATATATAGATTGCGTATTCTGATGATATCGTTATTAGATACTATCACAGTATAAGTAATAGTACTACGTACAGTATGGCCTCTCCCTGCCGCTCTCACTAGTCGACCTCACCTCGTCACCTCCCCTCTGAGACAAATGTGGAACAGTTTCTATGGCCCCGCACGCAGTCACGCTCATTCCCGCTCTGCACAAACGTCATTGTTTATGTAGTAGTAAACGACGCGATATTTGTATGGAGTGGCCGGGGTGTGATACTATTATACTATCGTCATAATATGACATCTCATTAAACATATAATACGGAGAATTTTCAGGCAGCTGATGATAACTTTGGGAAATTTCCGTATCTCATTTACAATTTAAATACTTATTAAGACTTTTGTAGTCTGAAGGTTGTTGACATATACAGGGAGCTTTTGATTTTTCTGCCAGGATTGAAAAGGGTAGTAGTATTACATATGCTGATTTCGATAGTAAATGAAATTTGTGCCCCACGTGTTATTTTTTTTCTCTTAGGAAATAAAATCGCATCATGAAAAGATTAGTATACTTTGTATGAACCATCCCTCTGTGTCGCAGTCTAGACGGCGTGGTCAATGCGCTCGGGTATGACCCGTGCCGAAAGGCTACGTCACGAGCTGCCAAACGCTTTCCGAACACGGTGATAACCGCGGTAAAGTCAAAGTTTACTCAAACGTTGGGCCGCCCTTTGTAAACGCCGCCGCTTCGCAGCGATGTCTGTCGCTTGATCTCCTGCCGCCCACCCCCGCACGGGCGGCGCGGCAACAGCGCTCGCGCCGCGAGAAAGAAGGAAGAAAGGATCCAAGGAAACGAAAACAGTGTTAACCGTGATTCGTCCGTGTGTTGACCTAATCATGCCTATACGCCGCAGTTTTACGAAATGTACAAATTTCTCGAAATGGTATGGTATGGTTTCTTGTCGCGAGTGTAAATGCGCACGCAGAATATCTGTACGAAATTCAGTACAGATAGACCTCGATCAGTTACAGAAAGCGGTAGTGGACTTTTTCCGCAGACATTCCATGGCAAAAAAGTGGTAAAACATGTATGTAGACGTGGATATGGATAAATTAGTGGCAAATTGTGATTTTGTGTAAATAATTTTAATGAGCTTTTAAACACGCCAAGTTATTGTAGAACATGTTATGTGACTGCGTTATTTTTGATAACTAACATCGTAACTAAGTGTTTTTATGATGTTTCCATAAACAAACACATACATTATTCGACGAGCTCGGTGGCGTAGCGGTCAATGACGCGGCTTCGACACCAACGCTCGTGGGGTTGATTCCCACATAGGACAAACATTTGTGTGCATGAACATGTCTGTTTGTCTTGGTCTGGGTATTTTCTATGTATCATAAGTATGTATTTACAAAAAAAAACTGTATTTACGTATGTTTATCAGTTGTCTAGTACCCATAACACAAGCTTCGCTTACTTTGGGGCTAGATGGCGCTGTGTAATTTGTCTGACAATATTTATTATTTATTTATTATGATATTAATTTGACAGTTCAAAACCTGTGATAATAAGTGTGATGAAAAGTTCAATGCCCTTGATAAGGACAATCATCTGCCCTCCTGTAAGTGTATGTTATTATTACCTATCAGTTTTACATTTGATTACATTTTTTTTACCTATCCTATTTTGATTACAACGCATTTTAAAGGAAATATGCAATTGGGACGACGCTACCTACGTACAGCTGTTATTGTTATTATCGACTTCATCTGATAGCGTGGAATGTATTAAGCACTATGAAACCAGTTCATTGACTACGTTATTTATTTTTTCAAAGCTTATTAATGATATTGGGACGCCATATTTCTTCACTAACGTAACAAGTAGGCTTAATACTATCTGCCATTAAATTCCTGGCTAATACAAAAAAAGCACCTTATATACATACATACATACATACTCACGTTTGTTGACTTATATTATCGTGCATTCTATTAAAAGTAAGGTTATTTCTATTCTGAGGGTGGGGGTATTTATATTACTATAATATTTAATTTTATATAACTAGTTCATCGCCGCGAACTGAAACCGCGCGATTATTTTCTTTCAATCCTTTATTTTATTAACATTATTTTATTTCTAATCAATTTCAATATCGAAAAAACTGATAAAATATTAACATAGTAAGTTCTATGTGCCTTAAATATTTTATTTATCATTGCTCTGTACCTCCTAATTACGATTAATAACTAACGACATGTAAAAAGAACGCTGGAAGAAAGCGGAGGAGATGTGTTTGCGCATGGACACACACGCGCACAAAAGTACTAGGTCTATTGTGTTATTTTTGAATCAACTTTTCACTAGCGGCTTCGTATATTAGTTATTGCTACACGTACATCCCGCCTAATACCACCAAATAAACCGCTAGATCGCCTAATGCGCAGCTTGACCGCCAGCGTTCTTTTTACCTGACGCGACCTGTACCTAACTTAATAATTTACCCAGATTCACAGGTGGTTTATTAGTTTAGTTAATGATAGGTCGTTGCAGCGAATAGCAGTCTATAATAGGACCACATGGTCCTATTATAGACTGCTATTCACATAGTTTCTCGGCTGGATCTATTCTGCATAACATTATGCAGAATAGATCCAGCCGAGAAACTATGCCAAATTGAGTGATATACATAACGAGAAACCACAAATCGACTTTTATATATTCGCAACAGATTCTAGCAGTTTGATGACATAATCAAAACTTGTACTGCGTGATATTTTTATTCGTATTAAACTTTAAATAGCTTTAACTTAAAAGTAACAAAATGTCGGTTGGATCTATTCTGCGTAACAGGGTCTATAGGTACATCCTACATGTAAAACTATCTAGTAAATATTCATATAGGTAGGTACGAGTATATATTTAACTAATGAAATTATTGAACATTTCAGGCGTATCTAACTCTCATATATCTCTCCAGCAGGCTTGACCATCTGGTTTTTGTTCTTTTTGCATTCCTGCCACTCAATATATTCTGACATTTGTAAACAACAAAATATTATTTGTCGAAGAATGAATACAGGCGTAGCTACCCGGTGTAAACAAAAAACACATTTTGTTCTTGAAATATGCGAAATGCTTTGTATTTTATGCTTTGTGCAAACGAGCCATACACTATGCAATGTAAATTAGAAGCAATAAGCTTTGAATACAGATTGAGGAAAGAAGTAAGGACATTATGATAATGAGATGCCTATTATAAGTTATCATCGCGGCATAAGTACTAAGCACTACGTAGGTACGTACAGTATACCTACTCCACAGAACACTTAAAGACATTCCCTGCTGTTCTGTCGCATCGACCTGATCGACCTCACCTCCCTTCTGTAACGAATCTGGAATAGTATGGCGGCCCACGCACACACACTCATTCACGCTCTGAACAGACGTCATACTTATCGCTACATTGATTAGTGGTCGGAGTATTTCATCATTCAGATAATGATAAAGTCAGTTGGAGTGCTGAGTATTAAGTAATATACTTAGGAAAGTCTTCCGCCCCTGGCTACAGCCGCGAATATCAGGATAAAACATATCCTTCTTATGAACTATCATCATATGCCAAATATCCTCCAAATCCGTGCAGTAGTTCACTATTTGCATTATTGAGTTGTTACTCAATATTATAATACGGATATGTTTCTGGACTAGCTCGGCTGAAATGTTGCCAAAATTGATCTTCTATCATTTTTACCAGTAAAAATAGACCTTCATAATTTCAAAAGTACAAACGAATGTCAGTCTAGAGGTGGTAGTGATAGACCTCTTATTTGGCCTACTGTGCATATTTGTTTTAACTCATAATTCTCAAATATCATACCTTACTAAGGTGTGATATTTGAGAAACGAAAATGTAGGTTGCATCTTGAAATTAGAGATTTTTGTTTTATATCATTTTATCTAAATATGGTACGCTATGTATGTAATCGTAGGTAATTCTAATTAGGCTAGTATTGTATTCACAAGTATCTGTAAAAACTATTGACGTCACCCAACTAAAAAACGTGATGCCTGCCTAATTTGAAGCAGTAGTCAATACAAAATCTTGCTTCAATACAACTAATTATACGGTTATCTGAAAGATGAATAGAAGTAAGTATTCAAGCACATGGTAATGATTATCGCTAAGCATTAACACTTACATTGATGTACAAACATACCTACAAATTAGTCTAACAGTCGCGAAATAATAAAATAGTCTAAGAATAGTTGCTTAAATGAGCTATGGAATATTTTTGGTTGTTATTATAAATCAGTGGTATGTTATTTGTCAAATAACTATGTACTTACCTAGTTGGCAAATCACCAATAAGAACAGACGACATATAAATTAACCATCATTTAAAAAATCGTTTTTATAGAGGTCACTGTCACGACCGTGTCACAGACATACAGGTGGAATGTCATAGACATCAGTGATGGGGCGAGGAAGGTCCTAGCAAGGAGGTAGCGTAAGCGTATAGCGCTTCGTCGGCCAAGCGTGGGACGCCTCCTCTCTAGAACCCAGGGCCTCAAAAACGAGACTTTGTGGCGGGAACTTGTAGAGCACGGTTGTGCTTCTAAATAAATTTTCATAACTAATTGTATAATGACATCGATTCATAATAGAGATAGTGTATTATGGTGCAAGTAATCATTTGAGTGTATAAAATTAGTAGAACCTTTCATTAAAAGTGTTTGAATCGGGGCTGTCGAGTTATTTCAAGAAGTCAAGCAAACAGCAGTAAAATTGCGCTATGGGTTTTACTGTTGTGTATCAAATAGAATCGAATCGAATATCGGTTTTACAAGTAATGGAAGAACAAGTAGATACCTCACGATATCTTTCGGCATGTCCCTGAAGCCGGGATTAGATAAATAAATAATACAAAGACGGGCTCTAAAGAACAGCGATTCTAGAGCCGTAAAGCCATTTAATACTAATCAAAGAAGCGACTGGATGCGGAAAGCAGAGGATCGATTGTGAAAAGCATTGGGGTATGCATACATCCACATAAAGACAGGCTCTGTAGGACAGTGATTCCAGAGCCGTAAAGCCATCTAATCAAAGACGCGACTGGATGTGGAAAGCAAAGAAAGAATCGATTGTGAAAAGCATTGGGGAAGGCCTATATCCAGCAGTGCAGCAGCTTAGGTATCCAGGGTGGATACAGGCTGATAATGATGCCCCGCTACTATTTCTCTTGTGTAACCAAATTAACAGTGGGGATGTCCAAAATAGACTGAATGGTTCATTTCAGCCCAGACAAAACTATGTATGCCTTGGGTCTACAATGAATTTAAACAGAACATATTACAGAAGCCTTGGAACTACGAAAACTAGGATGTTACACGAAGGTTGGGTTATGATGATTGTGATGATGATAATGTGAATGTGTATATATAAAATCAACAAAAATATTAATAAGTATTCCGAATTGCCAATCAAAATGACATGTTTGGAGATGAATACATATTTCAACCAGACATCTTTGTTCATGAATTCAAAATTAAAATATTTAACATCTCCAAAAATGTTTTAAATATTATAAAAACCGAATTGTGAGCATGATGACACGATGTCTATTTCCAGATCGCACTTTGAAGTATAAATATATGTAAATACCTAAAAACAAAGAAGTCTCGCCAAATTGAACGCCGCCATTCGAATCGGAATAAATAGAACGATTTCGTAACCCAAGATAGCATCATTTGTCTTAATAAAATCTTTCATTTTAGATTTATAGCTTATAATAGTTCACGTTCGACTATTAGTCTGGGCCACAGAATAACAAATTAGTTAGATACCTATTAGGTACACAACTGGAGATAATTTCTGGGATATTTGATTGACTTTTATATCTATTTTATTTTACTTCGTCAGTTTAAGTAAATAAATTCAATAATATTTCAAGGCTTTCAAATCTATACCGATAAATAAAATTGGGAGTGTCTGTTTGTAATACATAAAAATAGCCGCTTTTTACTAAATAATATAGTATAATAATATGCATGTATACACGGTACATATACCAAAAAACATTTTTTTCAATTTTTGTCTGTCTCTTTGTTCCGGCTAATCTCTGAAACTAAACTGCTGGATCGATTTTGACGGAACTTTCACTGGCAGATAGCTGATGTAAGGAGTAACTTAGACTACTTCTTTTTTAGAAATATTATTTATAATGTAAATAAATATCGACCATTGCGATGCCTGACAAGGTGCATATGTATCTGATTTCATTAATTTAATTTAATTAAGACTCATATATATATAATGGAATGTTGAATTAAATAAATAATTAAATAATAAAAATATAACTATTCCGCGCGGACGAAGTCGTGGGCATCGGTAGTGTCGGTAGTATTACAGATATTTCAATAGCAATAGTAGAGCTTTTAAATACAAATTTGAATCCTTAACTTCATGAATGTTTGTGAGGCTAGACGAATATTAGTCTCCTTCACGTATAAACGGTTGAACGGATTTTGATGAAATTTAAATAAATAAATATTCCTGGACAAATTACAGACTGCCATCCACTCCCAAATTGAGTTATTTCCTATACTGGGGAGTATAGGAAATAGCTCAAACTAAGCAAAGCTTGTACTATGGGTATTAGATAACTGATATAATACTGATATGATATAATACGTTTCAATTACATAATTTATTTTTTGTTAATACATTTGTTTTGGTTAGGGTGTTTTCTATGTATTATATATACATAGAAAACACCCTAACCAAAACAAACAGATATGTTCATGCGCACAAATATTTGTTTTGTGCGGTGAATCCGCGACTTCGAAGTCAAAGTGGCCATTGCTAACCATCCGTCAGTCATTTCCTTTTGGCTTTGCCCGTGTAGTCATTATTTTAATAAAACCCTTTTTCCCGTGTCATTAAGATGTTATCCCGGGATAATAAGCACTCTGTCACTCTCCAAACCTTAAAATATAATGTCTTCTAATGTCAATCAATTAATTCTTTTTAACGTGAAAGAAGGGCAAACAAATATACTTTCACAGTTTTACTATTAGGTGAGTATGGATATATTTACTTGGCTACTTAGTAAACAATTTAGATCCAATTAATTTAACAATGTAATCGAGTAAAACGCTATAAAATATGTCCCATTGGATCGAAAATGATTCCAAGCATTTTAATGATTCAAGTGCCCGAGGTACCAATCGATTGGGGTCGGTCACGCCGCACGCGATATGGATTCATGATATACCTACCTACCAGTATACCATTTGTGTCAGAGAATAGTTCAACTTAATTCATATACTCTATAGTATAGAGTATATTAATTAAGTTGAACTATATATAGAGTCTATACATATTTTTTTAATTCACTCAATGTTCACAAATGTTTTAACGTGAATACCTACGTCTTTAAATTTGCTAATGGGGGCAATCCAAAAACTAATGCAGCCCCCTTACCACCAACTCTTAATGCGTTTCAATAACTGGATAGAATGCTTATTCATACCAATGAATAAGCGATATTACATTTGAAATAGAGTCGCTTATTCATTGATATGAATAAGCATATAAACGGATACAACGTCTTTAAATTTGCTAATGGGGTCAATCCAAAAACTAATGCAGCCCCCTTACCACCAACTCTTAATGCGATTCAATAACTGGATAGAATGCTTATTCATACCAATGTATAAGCGACTCTATTACATTTGAAATAGAGTCGCTTATTCATTGGTATGAATAAGCAGTCTATTCAGTTATTGAATCGCAATAAGAGATGGTGGTAAGGGGGTTGGCTCTACATCTGTGCCGCGAAGCTCCGCGAACAGGCGTGAACGTAAATGTGGTTTTCTCTAGGTTCACGGGCGTTCACGCCTGTTCCCCGATCGGAGTCGGTATTTTGTCCCGCGATAAAGGCGACGTGAACGAAGCGCGAACGTTCGCGCGGTGTTCACGCGTACACATCCACATTCACGGCGCGGCGCCAGTTTACTCCTGGCTCTTCTCCAACGATTTCTAATTATTTATTTTCTTATTTTTTATGGACAAATAATTATATGTTGCTACTGCAAACAAACTAATGCAATCCAAAAACTAATGCAGCCCCCTTACCACCAACTCTTAATGCGTTTCAATAACTGGATAGAATGCTTATTCATACCAATGAATAAGCGACTCTATTACATTTGAAATAGAGTCGCTTATTCATTGGTATGAATAAGCATATAAACGGTTACAACGTCTTTAAATTTGCTAATGGGGGCAATCCAAAAACTAATGCAGCCCCCTTACCACCAACTCTTAATACGATTCAATAACTGGATAGAATGCTTATTCATACCAATGAATAAGCAACTCTATTACATTTGAAATAGAGTCGCTTATTCATTGGTATGAATAAGCATATAAACGGTTACAACGTCTTTAAGTTATTGAATCTATTCAGTTATTGAATCGCAATAAGAGATGGTGGTAAGGGGGTTGGCTCTACATCTGTGCCGCGAAGCTCCGCGAACAGGCGTGAACGTAAATGTGATTTTCTCTAGGTTCACGGGCGTTCACGCCTGTTCCCCGATCGGAGTCGGTATTTTGTCCCGCGATAAAGGCGACGTGAACGAAGCGCGAACGTTCGCGCGGTGTTCACGCGTACACATCCACATTCACGGCGCGGCGCCAGTTTACTCCTGGCTCTTCTCCAACGATTTCTAATTATTTATTTTCTTATTTTTTATGGACAAATAATTATATGTTGCTACTGCAAACAAACTTATTGCAGCCGCAGCTTCCACGTCCATTTCGCGGCAGGTTTCACTCACTAATGTGTGACCCGTGAATGTAGAGGGGCACAAGTTCTGCCGTGAAATCACGGCGCGAATTCATGGCATAATTTCACGGCATTGACACAGTTTGGCGTTGTAGTTTCGAATCTATGCTCTACATTCAAAATTCAATCACACCACTGGATAGATAAAGGATCAAAGAATTTATTACTCTAAGTAAGGACTATTGAAATTCGCGTGCGGGGGTGACGGGGAGCCATTTTGAGATAATTTTAGTGCATATAACGGATTCACGTACAACACACGACCGTGTCCATGACACAGCCACACCCCACTTTTTTGTTTTTTAGGGGTGTTAGTGGTTCACCAATGATATGACAAACATGCGGATGGATAAACGAGGTTCTGGCAAAAAGAGAGAGCAGAGCGTACTTTGTAAGCTGCCCGACATCATCATCATCAGGTCATTTTAGTCTCCACTACAGGAGCACGACCCTCTCTCGTCCGTCACAGACAGAAGGAGGAATTGGCCTGCACTCCCCACGCTGGCCAAACGGGTTGGGGAGGCTTGATCGGTGTTTGATAATGTATTTCCCTTAGCCGCCTTGTACGACATCCACGGGAAGAGACGGAGTGATTATATTCTATAGTCTGCCGGAAACCACATGGCTTTTTCACAGAATACCGCAGCCAAATTAATAACAATTCTCTTGACGGCTGTTGTGTGCCTGCGAGTGAGTGAGGTTACCAGAAAGGAAGGAAGGGTTGGCGGCAATATTTCAATTGCTCGCTCTTTACTATTACTCGACTTAAGACTGCCCAAGTAACCTGCTTGCAGGTAAGTAATACCTGCTACCAATCTCCATGAGTCCCTGGTTGGTTTACCGGGCGCGATAGAGGTGCTGGTAAAGGTCCCCTCGCCTGGTTGGTTTACTGGGCGAGAGACTCGCAATCTTGTGATAAACCGAAAGGTCGGCGCTCAGGGGCGCATTACCTGTAGGCATATGGTCTATATTGTATTTAACCGACTTCAAAAAAAGAGGAGGTTCTCAATTCGACTGATTTTTTTTTTGTATGTATGTTATTCGATAACTTCGCGAATTCTGAACCGATTTTCAAAATTCTTTTTTTATTTGAAAGGGTATGATTGCAAGGTGGTCCCATAGTCAACAAGTCAGGATCTAATGATGGGATCCCAGGGAAATCAAGGAAAACCCTTCAATTTTATAAGCATGTATGGTCAAAGTCTATTTTTTTATGTGAAAAGGTATGATTGTGAGGTGGTCCCGTATTCACCAAGTCAGAGTCTGATAATGGGATACCAGAAGAAGTCGGTTTTTGTTTTTTTTTTAAACTACTTTTATTTTTCGTGCCGATATTGTTTTTTTCCAAATCAACAATACAACTCTGATAGAATTCTGTGGATACAATGATTCAACCAACATGTATACATTTATATACAATTTACCTCTTTATTATTAGTCTTGACCAGCATCGCCTCGACTCTCTCGCCGGGTTATTCCCAAAGAATACAATCGGTAAAATACTCTTTGAGTAACGCTTAGGTCATTCTGAGCATTACCACATTACTGTTAATGTAATGTAATTATTGTTGAATGGATACGTCTATCTAACATGCAGTGATATTCTATTTAAGGTCTTTTTTATACTACGTCTGATGTGAAGCGGTGACCATATAATCGCTTGCAACATTATATATCGCTTGCGTGCTGCCATCCCTGCTGCCAACGCAGCAACTCCTTTCATCCTAGTGACCTCACTTACTCGTAGCATCTCGTAGTAATACAACAACCCACAAGTGAATTGTCACTTGGCTGGGGTATTCTGTGAGGTGGAGGTACTTTTCCAGTCGGGCATCTGAAAATTACGTTGTGCCCTGACATTCTTTTGCCAGAGCCTCGTTAGTTCACAAGCAGGGTGCACCACGTGCAGGTGAAGTTGGCTTTGGTTTAAAGATGATGGTAAGCCACTACGTCCCAAAATGATCTACTTATACGAATTTGAACTGATCTATACTAATTTGAGTGATATCTATAATAAGCTGGCAACGGAAACCAAAGATTTCAGCAAGCCTGAATTGCTGAAATCTGTGGTTTCCGTTGCCACTTTATGCAGGAATGTGTAAACTACACATATGTTTATTAAATATGTAAATTATTCACCAAGAAGAAATATACTCTCTAAGTATTTGTTTTGCAGCATTTAATTTATACTTAAGTATATCAAATGAGTGTAGATATAGGACGTACCGAGTACGTATACACACAGAGTGCTTGGTGCGAGTTTCTTGGTCACATTCGAACGTGCTAACGTTTACAAGCCGACCAAATTAAGAAAAAGTTTCATATTGTTATTATACCAGACGCGTGTTACTATCCAAATTTGCCGGGTAGCTCACTTCATAATGTGAGCAAGTAAGCCACATAATTTTAATATATAACACGCGTTTTATAAATTCACAACATGAGAGTTGTTCTCTATTTGGTTAGTTTGTTTACGTTGACATGATAGAACGCGAACAAAAAACTCGCAATAAGCACTCTGATATTCTATAATTCGAATATTATTTTAATCTTTGTTACGATTAATATTATCCGATCAACTGAACAAACAATTCAAGTAAAATACTAAAATGATAGACTAACTTACTATGATAATGCGCATTGCGGAGAGCGAAGCGTAGGCAACTATTATTTAGATACTGTGACGAGTGTGACGTACTAAGGTAAGTAAACAATGGCCGCGCTCGGAATCGGACAATATGTCCAAATACTTCGCAAAATATGTAATGTTAATCTTCTAATGTTTATTTTGACGTGAATATGTTTTTAAAATTGCTTCCATGGAGGCAATTCAAAAAAACGAATGATAACAAAATCGGGGATACAGTTTGGTGTTGCAGCTACATAGCTATCATTTCCATCCAAAATTCAATCACACCACTGGATAGATGAAGGATCAAAGAATTGATTACACTAAGTAAGGGCTATGCAACATCGCGTGCGGGGGAGGGAGAAGCGCTGCCATTTTGAGATAATTTTAGTGCATATAAGGCATTCACGTAGAACACACGGCCGTGTCCATGACACAGCCACACCCCATTTTTTCAAAGTAAGACAAGATGGAGGTCGTACAAGGCAACTAACGGAAATACATTATCGAATATCGATCAGGCCTCCCCAACCCGTTTGGCCAGCGTGTAGGCCAAATCCTCCTTCCGTCTAGGACGGACGAGAGTGGGTCGTGCTCCTGTAGTGGAGACTAAAATGAACCTGATGATGATGATGAAATCAGTTTTCGCGTTTTGTGCGAGAACGCAAACCCTATGTATATAATAATTATTTGCAACATTAAAAATCAAGGCTAAAAAAACAAATTGAATTGTTTCATTCTACACTTTTAACTTCCTTCCTACCATAATAGGAGGTTTTAGCAATGAAAGGCAACAATTTCTTGGTCGTAGGACCTAACTTCCTAGTGTTCACAATATGATATTTTTAATTTCTGTGCATTCTGTGACCCACGAGTAGGAAGAACCGCGAGACCTTCGTGTTTGTCGACTGACTCACACACGTGCATTGCATGTTTATTTTTAGACTTCAATCTGAGTGCCACAGACTGCTTCAATATCGTTCAGTTTCATTAGTAATTAAATGGCGTCGTTTTGATTAATCTGTGGTGGGATATTGCGCATTAACAAGTTTGATTAAACGCCACATGGATCAGTTTACTTTATTTGATCTGTTTATCTTGTTTTTTTGTTTTACTGAATGATGATGATTTGTTTGTTTTCGGAATGATAATCAATATCATCATTGATGTTAGTGTTGTATACATCACTATCACTAAGTATATATACACTAAGTATATATACTTAGTGATAGATATAAAATATTTTGCACTATTTTGGTCCCCCTTAGACATCTACATTTTTTCTGTAGCTGTATTATAATAATTGTTTATTAGTATACCTAATTATATTTATTTCCTTATTTTATTTGTTGACATGTAATGTGCGCAAAAATCTCCTCAGGCTAATAGTAATATGTATACAGGGTTGCCACTGTTGCCAGGTTCAAAAACACAAAAGCCGGACTCGGCGCAAATTGGCGCGTAAATTGGCCGAACACTAAAACTCGGACAATTTGGGAGAGTGGGAAGGGGGGTGCTCTTTGCGGAAAAGATATAATTTGAATATACATTTCCTAGTAAAGCATTCGATTTATATATTGCTATTTATTACATGTCTGTGCTGGCACGGACTTATGATTCGGGGAGCAGCCAACCTGTCAAAAAGGCTAGTAAAAGCCGACATCTTCAAGAAAACTAGTTTGTTACACATACATATATATAGTCGTATATTCTAATGAAGTGTAGTTGAGTAGGTTCTTTATCTTTCTATAAAATCATTATTCAGTTCACATAAGCATTGATTTTCCTTCCTTAGTAGGTAAGTAGTATTAATTTTAATGATACTTACCTACTTTCCCTTCTATACATAATCTGTCTTTTTATTTATATTATATATGCTATATTATGTAAGTTTTAAAAAGAGAATTGCGTTACGTGGTATCTGTATCAGTTATGTTTAAAATATTTACGAGTGTATATGTACATCAAATATGTATTAACTAGGCAATGCAATCTCGAGTCGAGATCGCAAATTCGAGATCTCGCGATATTAGAAATTACAATCTCGCGAAATCTCGGGTAGTTTTCGCAAAAATATTATTTAAATCAGATGACTAAAAAGCAATGAAAATTGCTAAGATGCGATTATGAGGTTAATTAAGATACAACATTAATTGAAAGAAAATTACCTTTATTTTTTATATAACTCAAGAAACATATTCATTATGTTTAATAATATAAGCCTTCGGTATTGGTGAAAACAAGTTTATCTATCTATCTAAAGTAAGTCATTATCAGAATTAAAAGAAGTTTTTGTATCATATGCTAAATAAAAATAATTGATATATTGTTTATGCCATTTTCTCTTTACTGATAATAATATCTCTACTCCAGAAATTCACATTACTTACAACATAATACCGCAAATTAGACAGGTCACATTAGAACACGCAAGCAAGTTAAACAACGTAGACCGTATTCTGTCCATGGATGGATTTATTTATCTCGAACGCCTCCGTGCTTCGGAGGGCACGTTAATCCGTCGGTCCCGGCCGTTGTCATTAGATGACAGTCGTTAAGCTAAATCAGTGGCCATTAGGCGGCTTGTAAATACTGGCCTCCGCCAATCCGCAGTTGAGCAGGGTAGTGATATATGCTCTAAACCCTATCATTTGAGGGGAGACTTGTATCCCAGCAATGGGATGAATAAAGGGTTCACGACGACAACGACGACATAATAAAGCGAATTTCAGATTTAGTTACAACTTAATAGCCCATTACCAAACATTCATGGACTGAAATGATTTATACCATTAGGCATTGTATGCTTATTTGTCACTTTATTGGTCGAAATAGGCATGTATTTTTTTTTAAATAGTTATTTCCTATCCCAGAATAAGCTAAAATAAACATTACAAATCCATATGGAGTAACTGTCTATCTATAATGAGCCTAATAGCGTAATAGCTAATAGTCACAGTAATGCTACAATTTATTTGACAGATTGTTGATGACACATATTACAGTAGTTGCTTATTTTCAGGCAAGCCGTATATAATATTTATTTGATTGTATTGTTTTGTTTTCTCTCCCTTTCTTTATTAATAAGTACGTACATATTGTAATTATCCGTCAAGTGACTCTTTCTTTTACTGCCTGTCGGCTGAAAGAGATCTCTTGTAGAGATAAGCTCACCTTTGTACACTTTTGATGTAACTGTGTTGTGCTAATTTATGTGCAATAAAAAATATATGATATATAAAAAAACAACTCGTCAATCTTAATTCTAAATATTAGTTACAAGATCTGAGCCGCGCGTGATATTTTGATATTATCGTAAATACATTTCACAACTCTCGAAATATGTAAACAGGCGTTGAGGCAGTAAATAACGTAACTGTTCGCGAGCAATGTCAAATATTTACATTTTACTGGACGGCCATAACTCGGATTACATTCGTGGGGTTGGTTTACGTTTACATAGGTTAGATTGGTGGTAGTGATAGATATGTCTGGTTATAAAACTAGTAGAACAACGGGAACTTTGGACGTTCAACACGCTATTACACCGTTCATTTCACGCCAATTTCAAAGTTGAGTTGTTTAATGTAATAAGGGTTTTAAGATTTTTGATCAATTGTGTGTGGTTGTTAAGTGCAAAAGAAGGGTTATATGTAAGACTCGAGATACAGAATATGTATTTATTGTGAGATGCAAGTGTGAACTTTTATATTTATGTATTTATATTATACTAGCTGTCCCGGCGAACTTCGTACCGCCTAACAATCAATGAATGTCGTGGTACATATTAGCTGAACTGAATTTATGATTTTATGGAATTAAAACAATGAATAGTAGAAAATAATAGAGAAGCTCGATGGCGTCATTGCGCGTGTCAGTCTAATTGAACACGCAAGTTAAGCAACGTCGACCGTAGCCTGTACACGGATGGGTTTATATTACCTCGAGCTCCTCCATGATTCGAAAGACACGTTAAGCCGTCGGTCCCGGTTGTTATCATTAGCTCATCTTGAGCTCCTCCGTGCTTCGGAAGGCACATTAAGCCGTCGATCCCGGTTGTTATCATTAGCTAATCTGGAGCTCCTCCGTGCTTCGGAAGGCACGTTAAGCCATCGGTCCCGGTTGTTATCATTAGCTCATCTTGAGCTCCTCCGTGCTTCGGAAGGCACGTTAAGCCGTCGGTCCCGGTTGTTATCATTAGCTCATCTTGAGCTCCTCCGTGCTTCGGAAGGCACGTTAAGCCGTCGGTCCCGGTTGTTATCATTAGCTCATCTTGAGCTCCTCCGTGCTTCGGAAGGCACGTTAAGCTGTCGGTCCCGGTTGTTATCATTTAATGACAGTCGTTAAGTTAAGTCAGTGGCCTTTAGGCGGTTCGAAAACACTGGCCTCCGCCAACCCGCAGTTGAGCAGCGTGTTGGAGTACGCTCTAAACCCCTTCGGTTGAGGGAAGACCCGTATCCATAAAAACTGAAGATTTCATAAAAATAAAGATTTCCTTATTGTTAATTTAAAAAAAAAAAAACGTTTTGTTTTATTTTTTTTAGTTTTGAAATAGGTTTTATCATTTTGGTGATTTGTAATTGTCATTTCTTTTGATGTTTACTCTGATTTGATTCTTGCGCTCGAACCCCATGGGAAAAGCGTTTTCACCCTTATCGATTTGACATTTTTAAATTTTCACAAATCACAGACAACTTTCGCGACATAAAAGTGACACCAATCGATTTGACGTTTTGATATTTGACAACCAATAAATATCGTAATCCCTTTTTCAACTGACACTTTCATTTGTATGGGTAAATGTTTTTTCTTTTATTTTATTTTTTCGAGAATTTTCCAATGTTTTTAAGAGTTATTTTGCTATTCGGGACGGAAACAAATCCAACAAATCAAAAACCATGGCAATCGGTCCAGCCGTTCTCGAGTTATAAGTGTTGTAACAAACACGACTTTCTTTTATATATATAGATATTGTATAGGTCGTATCCTATGTTCTTTCATTACTGAATGGCAGTATTAAATTTGATAATTCATATGTAATTAGAATCGTTGCTAACACGAGTCGTAACGAGTATCTGTAAAATGAACGTCTTGAAATATTTTTTCTGCCAAATCCATTGAGTAGGGTATCAAACATATAACAGTTAAGTTATATTAACGAATTGAAAAAAATCTCAATCACTTGAGCTTTTCATGTCTAACTTATAAATATGAAATTTTTTTTAGTTTTCGGTTTCGGTAAATATCCCGTATACACCGTAAAACTTCGTTCAATATAACTTGCTGGGAAACACAGACGAATTGCGGGATATTTATAATGTAGTGATATTATGGGCGGACTTTACTTTGATTATGTGAAAGTAAACTATGCATGATTATTATATAATTCTGTGTTATATAATCATATAATTTGACTGACACTTTACAAGTGATTTAACCTTCGATCATATTTAACCTCTTCCAAGTAAATCTAAATGCTTACTAGCTGGCCCGTCAAACTTCTTAGCGCCTTTAAATATGTTTACGTAAATTTTTCAGATGAGTTATGACGAGCTCGGTGGTCGAATGGTTATAATGGCCACTTTGATTCCGAGGTCGCGGGTTCGATTCCCGCACAAGACAAACATTTGTGTGCATGAACATGTCTGTTTGTCTTGGTCTGGGTATTTTCTATGTATTATAAGTATGTATTTACAAAAAAAAAGAAAATGTATTTAAGTACATTTATCAGATGTCTAGTACCCATAACACAAGCTTAGCGCTTAATTTAGGACTAAATGGCGCTGTGTTAATTGTCCAGAAATATTTATTTTTTTATTTATTATAAATTATCCCATGTCTCAAGTTGGATCAACTGCACACACTGTGCAAAATTTTATTAAAATCGGTTCAGTAGCTTAGGATTCCACCGTGGTCAAACAACGTGACACGAAATTTTTATATAATAAGAAGATATATCTATGGAAGACAATATGATAGTTGTCTTCCTGTCATATGAATAAAACTCATGCGATCCTAACCTACAACAGTCTAAATTTTACAAAATCGAGTCAAACGAATTCACGTCGACATAAAATCACAGTAGTTCACATACCGTACATACCCATTTTAATTGGACTTTGTTCTATAAACAGTGACAAAACGTGACGCGGTGCAGTAGGCAAATGTTTTGGCAACGAGCAAAATAAATCTAGACCAGATATTTATAGCATTTCATGACGCTTATTAGAACAGACGAATCGATACTTAATCGATTACTTCATTACCTAGACACACATAACCGAGTTATTGAATTTATGTAGCGGACGTACTTGATAAGCATTAATTTTTTATCGTCCTCTTTGCAACAGAATAAGGCTCAGTTTTGTGTATCTAATTAAACGCGAATGAGATAATTTTGCATGTTTTATTTAGACTGTGAATACACGCGAGTTTTCGGTACAGAAGGTCATGGAATTGTTCTATTTTTGGATTGTAGTTCTGTCTAAACAACTATTGTATTCGGACAGTTTACAAATGAATCGAGTGAAATGAATCGGGCAACTATATACACATTTGCGTCAAAACTGTCATAATTGAATCTCAAATTTGGAGAATAAATATATTATTTTATTTTATTTTCAAATAACACTCATATCTCTAACAAATCAAATATAGACCTCTGGGCGATTATCATAATTAAAATGTAGTCAAAATTCAGTTCCGATGCAGTCTCGATCTCACAAATGTCAAATATGGTATTCTCGTATCACAATATGTAATTTCAAAGTCATTTTGTTAGCAATAAGATTTGATAAAATACTTAATTAATGAATGAAATCAATAAGTATATAATTTTTATTCAACTAATAATTCCAAGATCCCGAACCAATGTGGGTAAACGTGCGCCAATGCGCCGTCTACTTACTAAACATAATGAATTATTCTTCAACGATATTGAATAGATTTTGATATACTTAATTATGTATTTTCCACACGTATTGATGCCTACAAGAAATTAGTTCTTGATAAGATGCAACACGGATATAAATAATATTGTTGTTATGGGAAATGTTTGGATTGACACTTTGTAGATCGCTAATACTTATACTTTTTTTTCACAATTTGTTTTCTTTTTTTCCCGTTCAGCAATCATATTGATTTTGTGAAGTGTTTGAACTCTCTCAATGTATTATTATGTTAAACTGTGGTGTGGTTTTACATTTACTGTAATTTTAAGTGCACTTTTGTTAATAAACATAATGTAAAACTGTTAGTCAGACCCAAATAAATGAAAAAAAAAATCAATCTCGATTCGGTCAACGTTCATTCTGAGATCGTAAAATAATTATGAGAATTGTCCTTCTGAATATATTTAAGTTCCTAAATCATCCTCTCTATCATGTAGGTGATTTGCTATTACCAAGTCCTGTGAGCATGAGTTCCAAGCCCTGTGAGCATGAGTTCCAAGTCCTGTGAGCATGAGTTGACACCTGAAGATTTTGTGATATGCTATTCTTGTTGCAAATGAGCGATGATACGAGTATAAGTCATTCATATCAAAATTACGTAATTATGTCATTTTGACAGTTTGCAATTTGGAAGTAAAATTGTACCGACACCTTTGGGCGCTGGGTGGGAGGGGAGTGCAAGTACGCTCCTTTGCACCCCAAATGGGCGTACTTGCACTCCCCTACCGGAAACAAAAATTCGCAAGCTGGATCCATTGACCACAAAGGTGTTGATGTGTAAAAATAATATGTAGGTACACATAAATATGTGACATGTGTACATATATGCACTCAACACATATGCGTACGGACCAGACAGACAAGTCTGTTATCCATGGGCATTTGCAACAGTGTAACACAAATACTATTCAGACTACAATGTGCGCATAGGAAATAATAATTATACTTTCAATACTTTATTAAACCATCTAATAAATAAGAATGGATTTTCTTTTTGAAACTAAATATATAGCTTAGTGTAAGCATCACATCAGGAGGCAGGTCATATTATGTTCTTTTTTATACAGACAGAGTCGCGGGCAATATGTAGTGTAGATTATTACATAAATAGCTTATAAATAATTCGTCACAACATTTCTTCTCCGACAGTACGTACGTAGTTCCAAATTCAAATTAAACAAATGACACGTCAATCACTTCATACAAAGAAATAATCGATTCACATTGATACTGCAAAACATATTAGACCTTATGTGTTTATAATGTGCAACCGACAATAAATCTTAGTGGGCGGCAAAGGGTTTTCTTGGTTGTCTATAATGGCAAAGCATAAGCATGCAGATAAATAGCATTTCTATTTGTGGCTAGTGCTTTCTTATTAATTCTATTAATAATGAACTCTTGCCCATTGACAACCTAGTTTTGTCTCCATGTATTTACAAGTAGTTATTATTGTTAATTTGGCGCTAATATGTTAGAGTTAGAAGGAGTGTCATTTTTTAATATTTACGAGTATATACGACTACTTACTAACGAAAACTAAAATTACATGTTCCATATTTCGCACAGGGGCGTGAAGTGAACGGAATATATTGCTTTAAAATGCTTAATGTAATTATACTCTAACTATCTGAATTACCCTGGAACGGTAATCTAAAAAAAAAAAAAAGAAAGAATACATGGGTTTTAAACATCACACACCTATTTTATTAAGATAGTACCAAAGGGATCTCTACAGATAGATAAACACGCACCAAATAACTTTCAACATACATTAAAGTTTATACCTAATATTTTAAGGTCATTCGTACATAATAGAAGCCGTGCAAACCGTGGGAAACCATCTAGTTGTGTTCTCTAACGATTCCGATAAAATCTAGAACTTCACGAATTACCTCCACACTTTTTCGTAATTAGACTGTACGCTATCAAATATCCATGAATCGAATTTGACAATACCTTAATTGACAGGAAAATGTTTAATTTATATCATCATTATCATCATCGTTATCAGCCTGTATTAATCCACTGCCGGCTATGGCCTTTCCCAATATAAATGCTTTACACCATATGCGATCCCCCGCTTTCCAGCCACTTGGAGGTCGTCGGTCCATCTAGAGTGGAGGACGCGTAGATTGAACACTTTGGTCTTCAAGCATTGGGGTATATCTGCGGTGAGGATGTAATCTTGGAAGATAGAGTATAAGAAGTAAAATTAAAGAAATAACAAAATTATAGCATGAACGTTATTTAACTGCTAATTAGTGAAGACCCTGTCCCTAATAGCATTACCTAACAATACAGTACTAAAATAATGAAGCAAGCCACATCCGTACAGGGGCACATGCCACGCCTAGGGCATACGTAATGCGTTGTCGTCGCCTCGCACTCGAGCGATATATCGTTTTTTCTAAATACATGCAAGGTATTTTTATATTACGCCGGGTGGTAGACAAGCATATGGCCTGCCTGATGTGAAGCGGTACCGTAGCCATATAAACACTCGCAATATGAAATATTGCTTGCGCGCCGCCACCCCTGTTGCCAACGCAGCAACTCTTTCCTTTCTGGTGAGCTCACTTACTCGCAGGAACGCAACAACTCTCAAGGGAATTGTTGTTTAACTCAGATATCCTGTGAGGTACTTCCTCAGTAGGACAGCCCACAAATATGCTGTACCCCACCTCTCTTATGCCTCTTTCAGTAGTCGGCATGGTGCACCTCGTGCAAGCGAGGTTGGCTTTGGCAAAATTATTATTTGTAAGTAATAATCATTGGTATAAATGGTTTTATAACACAGCTATCAAAATTGATTAACTAATTAAACAATTAAGTAGGTTTTTTTTAAAGAAGAAGAAATAATGTTCATCAAATGATTCTGTAATCGGAAGTCAAAACTTACAATATTTATTATTATAATATAATACTTACTGAAATAATAATATAATACTGAAACATTATTGAATATAATAATATGATGTCAGATATTCTCAAAGCAATTTAGATATTCGTTGGTGAAACACAAAAAAATAATAATAAAGAAACAAATATACAAGACTAAAAAACACTGCAAGCAAAAACATTTTCTTTTTTAATTATTACTCTATTCTTCTTTTCGCGAACATAATTCTGTATTACCTACAGACTACTGATAAATAATAACGTAAATAAATAGTGGCAGAGACTAATCTAATGACACCTTATATTATGTTGTTGAAATCCTCCAAACTATTTGGGCTGTAGAGTGTGCCAAAAATTAGACATACATGCATACTCGCCTATGTATATATATACAAATGTTTGAAAAACAATATCCGCCTTTGTTTATTTGTTAGATCGTTAGATGGAACTTATCATCATAAATATTATGATGCCACTGTTTCAGTAATCATCGATATTAATTACATTAATATCTAACATCATGCGATTTTTGCTTTGTATTGCCTAGGTACATTCTAAATACTCTATTCTCTATAAGATTATATTGCATAATATTGTTATCATTCGTTACTATCTAGCTAGATATCAAGTGACGTCAAAGAACGTTGACTATAATAATATGCTTCATATTTGCTAGCCTTTCTACTGTATAAATTGACGAGCGATTATTTACTCAAATCATGATATCAAAGGCTGTGACGTTATGAAATCATCTTTGTTAGCTAGTAATCACAGTCACGATGGTCATAACCTTTCCATTACTCGGTATTCAATGCAGTAAATTGGTCGTCACTTGTTATTTATTACTTTAGCTATTAGTATTAGGGTAATACTACTCAGCTACTCGTGTATTAGCCTATTAGGATATTAGTGTTATGTATTATGTTTCCCTGAAGTTTGGCGCCGAATCGGTTACCGTTTGTTGTTATCGCTTACTCGTTTGCACCACTCATATGTATATTAAGCGACTTAATTCTAATCGTATGGTCAGATTGGCTGTTGTAATAATATTAACGCATAACGGTCAGACTGATCATGTACCTAAGCTTTGTACTATTACGTATACTGTGGCTTCGTGCAGTATGTTTCATCCGAAAGAAATGTTTCCGATGAATCGCAATTTCTGTACTGTAAGAACAAATTAAACTGGTTGTAGAAAAATTATTTTTGTCTAAATATTCGATAAAGAGCGGCGCTTTACATACTTATTTTGGTTTTATGGATGATTTTTTATGGTGAAAATAAAAATTTCCACTTTCCATATCGAATGACATGAAAAGCGGAAATTTTCACCATAAAAATCATCCATCAATCAATATAAATCTTTACATAATAAAGAGCCCCACGCTGTGATTCTTATCCAATAATTGTAATAATGTGTGATGATAATCCTTTGAGTATTGATAATCACATCGATCTCGTTAAAATTCTTAAGAAAAAGGCTTGTACAGTAAACCACACGTAGAGCTGCGCACTTAATTCTTTGTATTGTGTATACCTAAAGTTTTATTTCGACATAGTACAAAATAAAATATCTGTCTATTTATCTTGCAAGCTTTTGACCACTTTCCCAGTATCAGATTGAGCTGATATTTGGCACACTCTGTTGTTGTTACGATTATTTAAATGCCACCATTTTTAATTCTATATGGCGGCCGAAACAAAATGGCGTTTTATGATCGCCACAATCACATCTACAATATGGATAATTAGATATCAAATGACGAGCAAAACACTGTATTCCAACTTTATAGTTATTTTTTTATTAACAAGTAATAAAAGCATATTTAGAAATATTTTTTTGTTTCATATAACCACAGCTATTCGATGCAATGCAACATTGACGACAGTGCATATCACATGTAACTATTAAATGTTTGTTTATAAACGGTACATGCTCTTGAATACATCGCCTTTATTTGTGATCAAACTATTGTTCTATTATTATTTTCAATTTGATTGTTTCATTGATTAATGGTTTATATTTGATTTGTAATGGTTTTAGTAAATGAACCATTCATTCATCATATTTTTTTTTCTTTAAATCATGATACTTTAAAATATTACGATCTAGCTTACGGGCTAACAAGTAATTTAATTTTAATATAAACTTCTAAATATTATAGTCTAAGAATAATGTCCATTGACTTTTCTTAGTGTCTATTAGGTTGAAACACTTTCTTGTTGTGTTATATTTAATGCAATGCACTTCAAATTTAATATATCGCGTATAAAATTTAGCTTATCTTCCACAAATTTTTGGGCCTTATTTAGAAGTGCCGGCCAATAAAAAAAAGGTTCATATCATTAGAGATTGCTATAAGGGCAATAATAGTATGGCACCAAAACTGTAAAATTACTCTTATTTTCCGAACTATCAATATTCAGGTTTTCCCTATGTAATTGAGTACTGTGTCTATACTGAAAATGCTAAGCTGTTCAAGCAGTTAACTCTACCACATCAAATACAAAGTCTGTCTAATAAATCTAGTTAATAAATAGATTGAAGGAATTATCATATGATAAACTTATTGTCCCA
This sequence comes from Hypsopygia costalis, assembly GCA_937001555.2. Lineage (NCBI taxonomy): Eukaryota > Metazoa > Arthropoda > Insecta > Lepidoptera > Pyralidae > Hypsopygia > Hypsopygia costalis. The sequence goes on along the minus strand of OW443340.2, from coordinate 18,548,281 downwards.
CTTCCTTATTTCCCACTTTTTTGTGAGCAATAAAATATACAAATAAAAAAAACAAAGCTTTCATTTAAATAAACCACGTTATTGAAAGTCCTACCACAGAAAAACTGTACAGTAGCAGAAAATTAATTTATACGGTTTAAGAATCTTTTATTTCTCACAAAGAATTACAGTATTCACTTACGGAGAAATACAAATTTCCAGAAATATCTGCTAATTAATAATAGGTTATAATATCTTAATTTATAATAGGTATTATTAAAACTCAAGCTAGATAAATTGATTAACTGTACATCGTGAGAGGAAAAGAGCAGCTGCATCCGGATTCTCGTCCTGATGACGATGCCCAATCGAGATCAAAATTTGTCGGCATTTACTGACGTATATATGTGACTAAGCCGTTAGTCAATTCGTTAACCAAACTACTTACTATACTTTATAATAATAGTTATTGTAGTGTAACTGTAAATAACACACACAACTTTACATCTATTGATGATGACGCGTTCGGCGTTCCCGCCCCAGATCTATTATGAAAACATAAATTACAGTTAATTAGGGAAAACCCAATTCAGAATAATGAGATATTAATAAAATTTAACATAGATACTAATGAGTAAACAGTACCATATCCTCAAAACATTTTATGCCATTATACAATATTGTATTTTAGGATGTAAGTGGTTCATCATTTTTGAACGACATCCTATCAATTGCTGAATAACAAACGAGGATCTCCCAAAAAAGAGGTATAAGGCACAGACTAATTATAAACTGTTCGATTTGGGAAGTGTTATCTATACCTCACAGAAGACCGCAGCCAAATAACAATTTTCTAGAGATCTAGGGAGATTTTGTGTTCCTATGAGAGAGTCACCAGGAAGGAAGAAGTCGCTGCTGGGTGGCAGCGAGCGAAATTTCATGTTGCGAGCGTTTGTATGGCTATGGAAACTGCTTTACATCAGGCTGGCCGTATGCTATAACCTGCTTATTGAAACCATTACAATGGTGCCAAACAGGATACCCTGTAAGTTGATCTAGAATTGAGTAGCATGCAGGTTCCTGATGATTCTGCAGCATAAAATCAAGGTAGGTTTTGACAATTTGGCATCGATCAGACCCGTAATAAGTAAATAATAAATCATCCTGGATAAATTACACACACTGCCATCTTGTCCTAAACTAGCAAAGCTTGTACTATATAATTAATTGATATTATTCTCAGACCAATACAAACAGACATGTTCATATTCCTCATAAGACAGAAAACAGCTGATCATATACAAACTACTAAACAAATAAAATTTTCTTGATTCATAGCGAGGAACAATGTAGAACAAAATTTTGTTGCAATTACTTACTACAGGATTCATTGTTTGACCAATATTCTAAGTTAAAAACAATCGTGTAATACAGTTCTTTGATTCGTTATGTATTTTTGAAGTGAAAATTTCTTTAGCGGCGTTGTGCACTTTTTTGGGATGGGTAAAAAATGTTAGACTTGCGTCAGAATCAGGACACGTGGCTTGTTCGAAAATTCTTAAGACGGAGGGAACGTTGACCGCCGGCGCTGCGTAGGAGAGGAAGTAATATCCCCCTCTTTTTGAAAATGTATCTTTTGCCTGCTCCTGCTGTTTATTCTTAATGATATAATAATAATATAAATTGTCATGTCACGATAGCGCAATAAATGGATATTGTATTTTACCACATAAATGATAGTACTTTTATACTGATAAATAAAGCAATTCGTGCGAAATTATTCCCTGACCATTCCAAAATATTCAAACGTTAATGTTTTCACAACGTTAATGTTTTCACTACTGCCGGCATTCCCGGAGTGCAACCCGATTTTCTTTTTTTTTTTTTGCTTGACTAGCGCTAGGCGCAGCATTCTTGTTTTTACTCAGTACACTCTTGCCAGAGTGGTCGTGGTCGTCTTTGTGAATCAAGATGAGTGATCATTTTGGTAATACAGCGCCATTCGTCGCGGACTGCAGCTTTCCGGGTGCATTCGCAAACCGAGCACTTTGTTGCGGCCTTGATCGGGGGCCCTACCGCCTAAGCTGAAGCCGATTCCCATCGAATATTTTGACCCCCAAAAATAGGTCATAGGTTTAAGTTATAAAGAAACATTTTTAGCTTTATAGGTAAACCTTCAGGGTTTCTGCTAGCTAAGATAAACACAATTGCCATAGATCTATTCTAGAGTTTGATTTTTGCAATCAAAAAATCCAGTGGGAATCGTCCCCTAGTCAGTCCATCTCATTGGTGATCTACCATGTGGTCTGCTGCCTTCAACTTTTCCCTGGACTACGAGACGCTCTATGGAGTTATCACCACGACGAGATACGTGGCCGAAGGTCAAAATGCGTGACTGCACTGTGGTTGATAGGCGCTATCTGATGGCCGAGTTTACTAAAGAATCATTTGAACGGAACTCTGTCTACGATACTCCTAGCATCCGTCTCCGGAATCACATCTCCAACGCATCAAATTTCATCCACTCAGTTTCACGAAGAGTCAATGTCTCCAAGGCATAGACATAGGACGCACTTAATTTGTCTATATTTTTTCTCTATCTACGAAGATATACCTAAACATACAACACCCTTTCTGGTTGAGGGTTAAAACAATGTAGGTAAATGTTATCGCGTGACTTTAAACATAAGTGTAGACGTTATCGTGTGACTGTGAGATAGTCATAACATTAGGAATGTCAACATCTTATGTAATATTAATTAGCAAGTGTGCACTAGAGCAGAGCTCGTCTAGTTTGGGACTTTAAAACGCAGCAATATTTCTTATGCTGCTCTCAATAAAAGCTAAAATCGAACTACCGTATGAAACAAGACTATATACACTACTTCTGTAGTCATAGCATTGTATTAATTATTTCCTTAAACGATTAAAAATGAAGTGGCGTAGAATCAGACACTACTTAATACTTATTTAATTAAATAGAAATGAAATGCTGTTTAAATAAACACGTCTCATGACAGTGGCTAAGATGATATTTTGTTTAAAAATATTTTGTCATAGTTCGAATTCAGGCTGTTATAGAAAAAGAAAGTAGAAACCTGAACATCTTTTTTCGATAATCGACTGTCAAATTATTTTTTCTGGTTATAGATATAGAAAAATTATCAATTACCTATTAGGAAAAAAATAAATTTATATTTTCCTTGAGAGTTTTTTGTTGCGAGCGTTAATATGGCTACGGTAACCGATTCACATCAGGCTGGCCGTATATTTGTCTGTCACCCGACGTAGTATAAAAAAAAACGGAAATATTCCTTTTTTTGTCCAATATTACGCAAATCTTTATAAATTAAAGTTATCGTTCGTCGATAAACACAAAAATTGAGAACTGGATTGTTTTCTTTTTTTTTATTTATATAAGCACATATTCACAAGTATTTTTTGTTTTTTAAGAAAAATTTGGAAACGTCATCAGGAAAATTGGATATATCAGGAAAAGAGAAAATGTCTGTACATTTTCATGTCATTAATATAACGAGAGAAAATGTAACGATTTATTTATTTTTTTAAAAGCGTATTTTTCATTTCTATCATATTGTATTTTTATCGTTTTTACTTAACATCACGGAAATTGTACATCCACCAATGTGGAAAGCGTATCTAAGCTACGCATATCAGTTTAGTTTTAGGAAACATTTAGTCATGTTCACGTGGACATTGACCACGAAAAGTTATCAACTTTGACAAAATTGTATGCAATTGCTACATTTTATTTACATGTTCATATCAACATATAAAAAAATATAGCAGCTATATAAAGGAATACTATCTATGTTATGCGTCAGTTTAATCCACATTATATAGATTATATATTTTATTACACAAAACAGTACATAACAATATGTGAACTTTCATACTGAAAGTAAGTAACAAAATATTTAAGGCAAAATCCTGACTTACAGATTATTTATTTATTATTTATTTATTTACCACATACACAATTATCATTACAGGCCTTTCAGCCCAATGCGACAGTGTAGCAAAAACATAATCACATAATTCTATTAGTTCATAGTATCATAAAATTATAATCATAATATTAATAATAAAATACATTTTACTGTTATTTTTTAACAAGTCACCTTTGTCATAAAATAATAATTTAAACAATCACTCAAATGTCATAAAAATAAGTCAAATAAAAAAAAATAATTAAATAGTAATAATATAACCTGAAATGTCATTCTGTAACAATAGTCAAATTCATAAAATCCATAAAATTTGCATTAAAATCAAAATTATACCATATTTAAATACCATGTCAACATAACAAATATAAGAACATAAGTTAAATACTATGTCATCTTATAACATATTATCCACAATGCTACCTTTGTGAATTCACTCAGAGTACAAGCAAACAGATCAATGTCCACATGTATCATGTTAAGAGAGCGAAGTGCGCGCGTCAGCGGCGCTTCATTCAATAGGTTAGTCCTACCGCGCGGCACTACTAGCAGACACGGCCGACGCCGGCGCCCTATGTACTCATTCGGAACATAAAAATTTAACAGACCCAGTATGTCCGCGTTATTTATCCTCCCTCTAATTATTTTAAATATATACAAGGCCAGTGAATGTTCCCTCCGAACCCTGAGTTCATTATATCCCACCATGCCTAAAATAAACAATGTCGGATACATAAGTGGGTAAAAGGGATACACCCCATACTGTCTTAAATACAAGTATCTGACAAACTTATTCTGCACCCGTTCCAACATAAGGTTGTATTTAATTTCGTGAGGCGCCCATATGACTGAATTGCATTCCAGCTGACTTCTCACCAGTGCGTTATATAAAGCTGTTACTGCTTTGATGTTTGTAAAATCGTGGGCTCAGATAAACGCATAGCTTAAACAATAATAATAAATAAAGAACAATTATAAGAAAGAATTGGTAAAATTAATAATTTACTAAGTACTAAACAAGACCCGGGAACAAGTGGACGCATTAGATTTTTTTTTTTAATTTGTCAGGAATCCTCGAATTCGTGCGAACGAAATTGCGGGCGAAAGCTAATATATAATTCTAAAAACCTTGCAAATATATGCCGTAAAGGCAAATTATTGTCCATGGTGCATGGATCGATGTATTCTATATTAGAATGCGAACGTGTTTGTCGTGCTGTAGAACCTTTGCTTTGCTTATTATAGGGGCCGTCCATTAATCACGTGATGTTTTTTTTTTGCATATTTAACACCCACCATCCCCTTGGTGATACTTGGTGAGGTTTAGGTCTATACCCCCCCCCCCCCCCCCTAAAATCACGTGTATTTTTGTCATGAAGAAAAGGATGCTGCCTTTTTCCTTATCGTGGCATAAAAGTCATCATGAATAGTCTGAAACCATTATTATACTGTATGCGCAGGGAGTTGTAGGACGTCATCGTCTTCAATTTCCTTCTTTTACTTCAACACCCCGCTTTTCGGTTTAGAAATTTGTCAAAAAATAAATACACGTGATATCTTACTATACCCCCCCCCCCCCCCTCCCACCTTGTGATATTTCGTGATTTTTACCGAACCCCCTCCCCCCTCTTTCGAGCCTCACGTGATTAATGGACGGTCCCATATGAATTTTAATGGTCTTTATGGAAGTGTTACATTATGGAATGGTGTGCACATGATGGTCTAAATTGACCACTTCAAAAATTTGTATTTAAATTACTTATTTAAGTAGTATTATTATATATTTTGGCCAATATGCCAGAATATTATAAATATTTTGCCATCATGTGCCGGTTTTTTGGCTCATCAGAGAGAAAATGTTGTTATCTCAAATTACTTTTAGACAAAAGTATAAGTTACATTTTTGTGATCGCCTTTTCAATCCACAGATCCACAGATGTAGGATAATGAAGATTAGCAATCGACACAGACCTAGGACGGTAGTGTAAAGAGTTTATACCAATCGTTCGTTACGGACTGGCCAATAGTCCACGTACTTAGTTCCATGTTTGAATATTTAAAAGTAAATGGAAGAACATTAAAACAAGAGAGTCAAAAAATAATTGAAGAAGATGAGAGAACTCAGAGCGAAATATTACATTATGTATATTGTACTCATAATATTACATAATAGATATCTCCGTTCATTGATACGTACACACGTACAGTACAATCGACAATATTAATAGAATAAAAGGAAACCAAAAAATAATTACATTAGTGGGTGTCCCAACAATGACGATTACAATTTAGATTGAAAGCACAGTTTAAGTAGGTACCTAATAGTACTTTACTTGTTGAAAGTGGAGGTATATTTTAAACAAAAATTCAAGTATTTTTTACAATCTTATTGTGAATTCGTATGTTTGCAAAGTATAAAATTGTATTTTATTAAACGATATTCATATTTTTTTTACAGTATAAGTTGTATAACATACATATTCTGTATTTTTTCTAATAAATGACATTTAACTAAGCTTTATTTTTCTTTAAGAAAAATTTGTAACTATTAAAATTGGATGGAAAGTAATAAAACTTATATAATGAAGAAATTGTGCTGTTATTGAGTAAATATATTATGGTTTTATTTTCTATCTCGTTTTAACATAGGCATATACTAAGTCTTTCTCTTTTCACGTCGCCTGTCTCCTAGCGTAGCGAAGAATACTAGGTCCATAGTTCATGCCATGTGTCACTACTTACTTATTGCTTGAACAAACATCCCAGGGACGGACATATATACAGTTTAAATGGATTCTTTCTTTCTTTTGGGTAAAGAGTGATGTGAAAATTGAGTCGAGAAACACTTTTTTAACATGAAATGTCTACCTGTCTATATCAGCGATCTTTCATCCATTTTTCGCGACGCTTATTCCCCGCAAAAGACGCAAATTCTAGGATGCAATAGGGAGCTGACTGTGAGCTAAATAATCTCAACACTATATTCGGTCTCAATTTTGCACAGTATAGGTAATGATGAACTTTATGTCAATTGTATAACATATAAACTTAAATACTCACGTGGCAAAAAAAGGGGAATTCTCGAGAATGCGCGAGGATTCCGCGGAAGACGCGCGACCTTTTTTTGCTCGTATTTAAGTTTACATGTTATACAATTGCGATAAAGTTCATTATGCTATGTACAATTTCGTTGCAAAAAGTCGCTTCCATTTCCGCGGCGATGTAAATTGAGCCTAAGGCTAATAGTTATGTAATGAGGGTATTTTGGCAGCACTGTAGCGTAGGGTTTTATCATTTGTCAATTCATAGCATCTTGTCAAACGTCTTGTTAACGTCTTGTGTTGTCTTGTCGTCTTAGTTTCACTGTCAAAAAGTTCAGTACATTTTGACTATCTGGACCCGACGCCTACCTAGCGATATCTAATGTCAGAAAAAATATCAGACGTCCCCATTAAGGTAAGCCTATAACTTTTCGTTACGGTCCACTATTCTGACATTTCGGTGACGTTTCACGTCTAAATATTTGTCCGCGTCTAGGACGAGTCGGGACGATGGTCTTTGCCTGGCAAAGATTAAATTTTTCCGCAATTATGTGTACAAACATGTACACACTATATGTTTGTAAGTACATTTTTTTATATACACATAAAACTTATTAGTGCCCGACTGGGGAAGTACCTGTAGCTCACAGAATACCGCTGCAAAATAACTATTTCCTTGAGTGTTGTTTTGTTCCTGCGAGTGAGTGAGGTCACCAGAAAGGTAGGAGTTGCTGCTTTGGCAGCGGGGCTGGCGGCACGCGAGCGACTATTCATGTTGCGAGCAATAATATGGCTACGGTAACTCTTCCCATCAGGCGGACCGTATGCTTAGCTACCACCCTACGTAGTATAAAAAACTCTAGCTTTCTGTTGCCAGAGCCACTCTCGTTAGTCGGCAGGGCGCACCACACGCACTAATACTCACATTATTAGTGTAATTAATTACGTATGCGATTAGTCCTTCCTTATAGTTCTATTAATGAAACAAAATCCCAGGACCACGAGAAAACTAATTTCTTCTAATTATTCATTGGACGACCCCAATGATCGTCATCGAATGGGTAGCAATGTTCACTTTGATTCCGGAGTTGTGGATCCCCGCACACGACAAACATTTGTCTGAATGAATATGACTGTTTGTCTTGGTCTGGGAGTACTATATGTATGGATTTACAAAAAAAAAATGTATTTATGTGTAATAACAGTTATAAAGTACCCATAGTTCAAGCTTTGCTTGTGTGTATTTATCCAGGAATATTTGTTTCTTTATTGTAGGTTCCACATATACACATTTATTGTAATATGAGACCGCAAAGAATTTGTTCATTGGCATTTTGGTAGTCGCCATGATTTGTCCTAGCAATCTACATAGAAAACAAAGGTGGGAATGGCTTGCAACTACTTGCAAGTCTGACCTTAAGTAGGTTACCTAGGTTATCTACGTATAGCATTATTCCATATAAAAATAGTAATACTGTGGGTAGGCCCTAGTATGTACAGTAGGTCTATAAACATTGTTCGGTATAAAATTTATTGTAAATACTGGAACATTCTTTCCTTTCTAAAATTGTACTAATGTAAATCTTAATTAATATACAAATTACGGTGGTAAATACAATAACATTTCATTTCATGTACAATCAACAGTTTGTAGACCGTCATACTACCAGTATTGAGGGACCCGCGTAATGCTACGAATGCTACATACGTCTCCTGACTACGAAAGATCATCTTATATCATCAAAATAATGTTAAATGTTAGTATGTTTGTTACAAAAGCCATATTAAATAATCTTTTTATATCTTTGGTCTGTTATTACCGCCCTACTAGCAAAATTATCAATATATTAATAACGTAATTTCTCCATACATAATTATTAGGTAAGTAGGTATAATATGTATCATGGTGATCTCACGGCTACTTAACAAGTATAGTATACATACACCTAGTACCTATACCGGTTATGATCGCCCGGATCGCCGTTGCTTGCAGGCTCCTTAGTCACATTATTATGACCAAGAAATAAACAATCTACCTACATAAGTTACGTATGACTAATAAACTTAATATTTACTTGGAATTTTTAAGTTCGATCATTATTATATCCAATCAAAAATCAAATCAAAATATTTTATTTAAATAAAAGGAAAATTATGCTATGATATAGTTACTTAAATATAATATAAGAGATGTTCTAAACCAAGGTATGTAGCCTCTGATTCATCAGTGGTCTCACACTAGGCAGAAATGCCTGTAATATCAATAAAATATCTTTGTACTTAGTACATCGTAAGTTTTCTGATTCCGTTATCATCCAATGTGATAACAGCTAATCCTAACGTTCGCTTACAAAGCAAGTACATAATCACTACTCACTTTTCCTTGAAGTAGTTCGAAATCTGGCTCATCTTCCAGAATATCTGAAGAAGCAGCATCAGCAACGTGTGGTTGATCCATGTGTACAGTTTGTAACAGCTCTCCATCGCGCCGCCCTCACTGTCACGCTCCCACAAAAACTTCGAATACGAAAATTCACTCATCCGTCACTCTATTTGAAAGTATAATACAAAAATACCGAATGAGTTGCGAACGAGTTTGTACGAATACGAAAATTAGAATTTTATTAGCGAAACAGACGACAGACGCGCGCGAAGTAGCGAGTCGAATTGCCGGCTTATCACTCGGTTCGAGTGGCTGGGACGAAAATAGTTAGTAGTGAACGAACACCGATGAGTTTGACCGCACTTGAACACCAGTGCACGCGCACTGGAGCTCGGCCCTGAGCATTACTACAGCCGCCACTGACGAAGGATGACTCAGTTGTATCACTTGTTATCGCTTGTCCGTTTCGAATGTCAAATCCGATTGAATCGAATTGTAGCAAGAAGTTTCAAACTTCATCAATCAGAAAACTCGGTTGTTGGAGAAAGTTGTTCTGTTATGTCATAGAACCAATTACGTGATAGGTAGTAAAAGGGGTTATGAATGTTATTTATTACATTTGACTGATAATATTAAATTATCAATTGGTTTTTACGAATAATCACTTTGAGTGTTACTAAATTATCGGGCAGAGTAATCCATCGGCAAAAAAACATGTCTTATGAATTATATATAGATTTTTTATAAATGTTGATTTGTTGGAGAACAAAATAAGATCCGACGAAGGTACCTAGAGAATCCAAAACGCAATGTGACGCAATGCAGGATTTCAAAGTTCTAAAGCTGAACGTAACAAGGAAATTCAATACATAGCCGATAATACTCGTAAAATAAAACACTGAAGCTGAATGATTACACTCGCAATTTCATCCTATTGTAGCCTAATTGACGAGCTTGGTGGTCGAATGGTTAGCAATGGCACTTTGACTCCGAGGTCGCGGGTTGGATCCCGCACAAGACAAATATTTGTGTGCATGAACATGTCTGTTTGTCTTTTCTATATATAATGTTTTCTATGTATAATTTAATTATGTATGTATTAAAAAAAAAGTATTTAAGTATAATATCAGTTTTTTAGTAGGTACCCATAGTAGCTTTGCTTAGTTTGGGACTAGACGGCAGTGTGTAATTTGTCCAGAAATATTTATTTATTTCTTTTTTTTTCTAAAGTTTTAGTTTTTCAAATTTGCAAGCCACACAAATATAAATAATTTATGATCGTCTGCTGGTTTGGTAACAAGTATTTCTATTTCTGCAAAAGAACCCGTTTGTTTCTCTAAGACCGTATGCTTGTTCGGTAACCGACTTTTTATTTCTGTGGGAACTTATGCTTTTTTTGGTAACCGGCTATTCCTATTGCCGTGAGATACATCGTATGCTTGTTTGGTAACCAGGTATCACTATTTCTATGAGGTGAACCGTTTACTTGTTTAGTTACCTGCTTTAACTATTTCATTTAGATAGATCCTATGCTTTTTTGGTGATCGGCTATTAATTTATGTGACGATCGTATCCTTGTTTGGTAACCGGTTATTCCTATTTCTGTGAAGTTGGCCGTATGCTTTTTTGATGGCTATTAATATATGTGAGGGAAAGCGTATGCTTGTTTGGTAAATGGCTATTTCTATTTCTGGTAGGTGGACTGTATGCTTGTTTGGTAAATGGCTATTTTTATTTCTTTGAGGTAGATCGTATGCTTGTTTGGTAACCGGTTATTACTATTTCTGTAAGGTGGACCCTACGCATGTTTGATGACTGGCTATTTATTTCTGTGAGGGCTACCGTATGCTTGTTTAGTAACCGGCTTTCCAATTTCTGTAAGGTGGACCGTAAGCTTGTGGCTAATCGGTGTAGTATAGAAATCATGCCCAGTAAACGTTTCCGATAATTTGATCTAAGTTTGAAACTAACAAAAGCAAAACAGTTAATCTAGTTTTAGTCAGGCGCACGTGTCAAGCCTGCATTAGGTAGTGAGTTCTCTTTCAATTAATGAATGCTACCTTTCATGTCTAATGAAAGTGGACGTGGTATCGATTTGTACATAACGCGCACGAACCTTATTAAGGCCTGTTTTCGTTCTACTGCATTCAGAATTTCACTGTTGATTTAGAATTTCTTTCTCTTTCTATTTGCAAAGAATTTTATAGTTACAATATTTGTATCTATTCTTATGTGTCAGTTGCAATGCTTTACACCATATGCGATCCTTCGCTTTCAGTTTCTTTTTAAGGTCATCGGCCCATCTCGAGGAACGTGAAACTCTTCATGGCCATATATGTGGTCTTCACTCCAGGACTCTCCTCCTCCTTTTGCCATCGCTGATTCCTCATATGTGGCCGGTCTTCTATGTACATACAGCCACCAGCCCCCTTACCATCATCTCTTATTGCGATTCAATAATTGAATAGATTGCTTATTCATACCAATGAATAAGCGACTCTATTCCATTTGAAATAGAGTCGCTTATTCATTGGTATGAATAAGCAATCTATTCAGTGATTGAATCGCAATAAAAGATGGTGGTAAGGGGGCAGCACTTCAATGTTGACACTTCGACCGCTTTGTACTGAATTGCTTTTAGCTGTACATTGTAGTAAGTACATATTATCCAGTTCTTTAGTAAACATAGTACGAGACATTTCACTATTATCAGTAACAGCAAAAACTATATTGTACCTACTTGATACATGATAAAGAAGAGTTGTAGAGAATTTTATCATTCTAATCCATTTTTATAGATAGTGTAATATTTGTGACTAACTTATCCGGACTTTGAAACTTGCATTTCTTCAAATGAAATAATGTTTTTATTTTTATTTTCAGGCACACATCCCTAAATATTTTCGAGATAAAATGAAATACCTATGTGTAACTCCTTTATCTGTCAGTAAAAGTCCCATTAAAATCGAATTAGTTGTACCGAAGGTTATCTCGGGTAAACATTCTTCAAGACTCCGAAGACCGTAAACAAATAACAATACGCTTGATATGGATTATCATATAAATATAATCATAATATAATGTCCTAGAACATCTGTGACTTATTTATAAGATATAATATGAGAAGTAGGGAATAGCGTATTTTTTAAGTTGCCCGACTCGGAAAGTACCTCACAGAATGCCGCAGCCACACAAAAAAATTCCTTGAGGGTTGTTGTGTACCTGCGAGTGAGTGAGGTCACCAGAAAGAAAGGAAGGAAGGAGTTGGCGACGGATCGGCAACCCCTTGGTGTTGCTGATCTCCATGGGTGGTGGTGATTGCTTTCCATCAGGTAACCCACATGCTCGTTTGCCCCCCTCTCATACATAAAATAATAAGAGCTTTACTGTACTGTTACTTACTGTATAAGTGGCTCACGAGTTCACGACCATCATTATAACCAAAGCAAACCTCTTTTGCACCCCCAACTAGCAAAAGAGACTGATGAAAGTGAGGTAGGGGAAGTACGGCTAAGGAAGGGCAAAAAACTACAGATAAATAATTATAGCCTTGCGAGTTCTTGAGATCCTGCGGTCTGTGAGTGTGATGTTGCGTTAGCAGCGGAGGTGCTAGCACGCGAACATTACTTCTTGTATTGAAAATTACTATGCTATGACACCCGTTTTACATCGAGCAGGCTGTATGCTTGTTTGTAGCCTAGCGTGTTATTTAAAAAACAGTGATTGAACCTAAAATATATATTCCGAGTCGAGCGAACCCGTGTCGCGTTGTTAATGAGTAATATATATTATGATGAAATCGTAATGAAACACAATAATTAATGACGCATAACGATAAACAATATAATTTGGGAATCAATTAGTTAACGATTATTTATTATGACACCAAGACAAAATATTCAAGAAATCCTCTTTGTTTAGTGTGCAAATAAATGTTTTTCTTCTTCTTTTTTTTCTTTAGTTTCGAGAATTATCGTCAATGTTCACCACTACCTTTTGCACAGTATCGGATACAAATTATTCTTACTTTACACGATGTTTCATGCATGCTTGATATATATTTATGGGCCGGTCGCCATCAAATCTCCTCTCCGTTTTGCAGATGTGCAGAGAGGATATACTTACTCGGGAGCTAAGAAGGTATGCGGCTATGGGAAGAACTACAGTAGGTACTCTTATGTACACTACAACTCATCGATCTCTATGGTAACTCCAATACTAATTGCTTGTGATGAAAACATCGATTTATATATATAATTATGTATGAAAGCATATCCCTTGAAAAATGAAACCAGCCCCCCTAGCCAGTGTAATTCGTAGTTTAACGAACGTTAGATAAATCACGTGACATTTGTCAAAATCGAACATTTTAGTATGAGAATTGACAAATGTCACGTGATCTATCTAAAGTTCGTTACGCTACGAATTACACTTGGCTAGGGGGGCAGATCTCTCATCTCGAAACGTCTTGTGGCCGCTTTGGTGGAGCCCGGACCGAATGATATTAATATTTTCGGCGATTTCCGATCTGCTCGCAGCCCTAATGAATTCCACTACCCCAATATTGGTCGGTCAGTATACCTATTCCATTTAAAGTATTTGAACTGTTTATTGACCGTAATATACAATGATACAAAACGCGGACATAACGCTAGAAGCATTCTCTACTTGTCTACCTTCGAAAAGTGCAGACATTCACGAATGCGGTTTACAATCTATGTATATAAAAACCGGCCAAGTGCGAGTCGGACTCGCGCAGGAAGGGTTCCGTACCATTATCTATAAAAACGGCAAAAAAATACGTTCGTTGTATGGGAGCCCCCCTTAAATATTTGTTATAAATAAATAAATAATAAATAAATATTATCAGACAAATTACACAGCGCCATCTAGCCCCAAAGTAAGCGAAGCTTGTGTTATGGGTACTAGACAACTGATAAACATACGTAAATACATTTATTTTTTGTAAATACATACATTATATACATAGAAAATACCCAGACCAAGACAAACAGACATGTTCATGCACACAAATATTTGTCCTGTGTGGGAATCGAACCCACGAGCGTTGGTGTCGAAGCGGCGTCATTGACCGCTACGCCACCGAGCTCGTCAAATTTTATTTATTTATTTATTTAAAACTTTATTGACCATAGAATAAGGGTACAAAAGGCGGACTTAATGCTAAGAGCATTCTCTACCAGTCAACCTTTGGGCAAAGCAGATAAAACTCAAACAACAAACAAACAAAGACAAATTATATATATTTATATTTTAATTTAATTATTTATTTTTAAATTAAACATACTTATAACTAAATATTCTGTGAATATTTCAAGCGTCTAGCTCTGCTGTTGCCGTTATCAATATCGAGCAAAAACAAGCAAAAAAATCACGTTTGTTGTATGGGAGCCCTCTTAAATATTTATTTTATTCTGTTTTTTAGTATTTGTTGTTATAGCGGCAACAGAACTACATCATCTGTGAAAATTTCAACTGCCTAACTATCACGGTTCATGAGATACAGCCTGTTGACAGACGGATGGATGGATGGACGGACGGACGGACAGCGGAGCCTCAGTAATAGGGTCCCGTTTTACCCTTTGGGTACGGAACCCTAAAAATGAATCCCTATTTCCCTTGGTCACGGCATCATGCGTGTATGTGTCGAAATATGCGTTTTTTGCTGAATAAACGGCCTTATCTTTTTTTTGCGTAAACTTAGCAGTTGAATTTTTTTACAACTTCATGGTACCGTAGACCTGCGAGTATACAGTTCAAATTACAGATTGATACCTCCACGCATTCTCGACATAGAGGGTCTTGACAGACAGACAGACAGACGGACGGACGGACAACAAAGTGATCTTATAAGGGCTCCGTTTTTCCTTTTGGGATACAGAACCCTAAAAATAGGAAAGTTACGCGGAAAAATGGAAAATTTAAGAAAACTGAACGACCATATTAACTTTTCTAATGCAACTTTATATTTGACAGAACTGTCAGTCATTTGACAGATTGCGCGAAACCAATTAGAATTCAATATTCATTGTTAAGAAGACAGGACAACGGCAGTCGGGTCAGCTAGTATGTAACATAAAAAAAACGCAAACATTCTACTCAGTGTCCTACAAATTTTAGTGTCCTAGAAGCCTAAGTACTTAAATGTCACTATTTGGTCACCTATACTTGATTCACTATAGTGGGTAAAATTCATAAAGAAGGTCATCTCAGGGCCGGTCGTCGATCCTGTCTCCATTTACAACTGGTCCATTCACTATTTACCTATTCATGTCAAAGGTTGGTATTAATGGCACTTGTATTTGTGGCCTGCATTTGAGTATTATTTCTTATTCTGTGGTATCGGGGGCATTGATCTACTTTGTAGTAACGTCGAAAAATTCTTGGGTTAATAGAATTTCTTGAAGAAAAAATCTTGAATAGTATGATATGTTCACATCTTGTGCGAAAGACACAGATGGAAAGCAATCACCGCCGCCCATGGAGATCAGCAACACCAAGGGGTCGCTGATCCGTTGCCAGCCTTATATATTATTGTACTCCTTCCTTTCTTTCTGGTAACTTTACTCACTCGCAGGAATACAAGAACCCTCAAGGGAATTGTTATATGACTGCCGTATTCTATGAGGTACTTTCCCCAGTCGGGCAGCTTAAAAAATACGCTATGCCCTACCTCTCTTATCGCCAGAACCTCGTTTGTCAGTCAACAGGGTGAACCACGTGCGGGTGAGGTTGCCTTTGGTTCAAAGATGTTGATGTCCACTTACACCTCAAAGATGACTTAATTATTGTTTGTCGTGCATGACTTGTTACTGGGCTTACATGCATGACTAGAGAGTAGTGACAGACTAACACAATGTCTTCATTATCTAATCATCGTGAGCTAAGCAATGTAACATGTCGTAATCGCTTACAATCGAGTCGAATCAACCCAAGCATAAAAACTGAAGTTCAGCAACTAGCTAACAAGAACCCGTGGTAAGCATAGACAGAGAAAACTATGAGACAACTTTGAGGCTTACAACCTCCGAAACTGCGAAAATACAAATTCTACTTTCCTTTAGCCACCCACTCATAGCGTTTAAACACGCTTTTCATAAGATCTAGTTAAATTACATACATATCCCTCCTTAGCAGTTGGTTTACTGTCTCATTTTGACCACTTTCGCTTAAGGATTACTTGCCCACAGTGACCACTCAAATTTCCTAAAATGTTTACTTAACAAAACGATCACTTTCTCAAAACGATCACTTCCCAATATAGCAACTTAGTCAAAATGTATATGATGGGTTCATCTACTGGATTTGTAATCTTTTAATTACTATGAATAATATTTATTTGTTTGTTTGTAATAACTTTGTTGCACCTATCAAATTTTGTATAAACTATTTACATGAATAAATATTTACAGTACCTACAAAGACGGACTTAAAAGGGATCTCTTTCATCCAACTTTTAAGTATTACGTATTTAAGCACAGTATAAGTAATAGTACTTACTACGTATACTATGGCGACTCCCTGCCCCTCTCTCGTGTCGACCTCACCTCCTCTCTGCGACAAATCTGGAACAGTTGTATGGCGCCTCACGCATACACGCTCATTCACGCTCTGCACATATGTGATTATTTATGTAGTAGTAAATGACGCGACATTTGTATGGAGTGGCCGGTGAGTGGTATTACACAGGATTGCAAAATAAGTGAGTGTGTAATAACATTGAAGAAAAAGGAAATTTAATTCAAACTAAATATATCAATATCACAAAGAACCAAAATATTAGAAAGTAAAGAAAACTAACTTCAATGAAAATGTCAATGACTTTGATACTATTAAATTTTACTATTTAATGTACCGTATAAGCCCGTATCTTCGCCTGTGTTACCTATCTTCGCCTAATTTCAATTATGTTGAATTTTCCAAAAGATTTATAGCGCAAATGGCGCATAAAAATCCTAAATAGTAAGTAATTTTCGTGTATAGCGACATTTTGTAGAGAAATTGTAGCTAACTTCACTTTACTGGCGACCAATGCATTTTATCCGTGGGATTGTCGTGACGTTTTTTCTTGGCGGTGTTTTAACTTCAGTTTTAAGCAGTGATAAATAACAGGTAATGCTGAACTTTTCATTTTATTGTAATCTATAACTAATTTCCTTTCTTATGATATTATTATTTTATCCATAAGTTGTGTCTAGATGTCTTAATTGTTTAAAATATTTTTCAGGTGATGGCGGCTGCTATCTTGTTGCCAAACTTCGCCCATCCCTAGGGTTGTCAATTCCTGTTCTAAGTTTTTTTGTGCCTTCTATGTGATCATCTTTGCAAAAAGGTCTAGTAGTATTGAGTTAAATGTAAAATAATCAGTTAACATTAAAGATTTAAAAAAAACATTGGCGTATACCTATATTTTTTTATACAATCAAATTTTAAATTCGGAAAGTTGAAATAAAGTACCTTGATAGAAAATAAACACTTCTACTTGTGACATAGATATACTAATACTTGCAGATGATTCCCAATTAAATAATAGGTATAATCAATTTATATCATGTAATGCCATATTTATTTTAAACTTTACAGAATTGCGAATATTTCGGAAACTAAAGGTCGATCACTAATTCTGTTTTCTTGGACGCCTGCCTATAACTAAAAGCTAATTAATAATTACCAAAAACAATTTCCTATGTCTGGGGCTGACTTGACATAAATGAGACTGATTTAATGTATAAGATAATTGTTGGTTCAAAAATGTAAGACAAACTTTTTTTGCTGTAATTTTAAAAAAAAGTAGGTATACATATACGATTTTAAATTGAATCATATATTTTTAGACTACAATTTTGTACCTACTTATTGAAAAATATACCTACCTTTTGACTTTTTAAAATAAATAAATACAAAATAAATACAATAAATAGTTTATGTAACCTTATTTAATTTTTACTCACAAAACAGTTATCCTCCTTTATTTTGCAGTTAGGTAAGATCACATGATTTTTGGCAGCCCTATCAACATTTCATCAAACGTATGAAGCTAAGTTCAGACAGTTACGTATCTTCGCCTGCCATACATTTTTTAAAGAAAATACGACCATGTTGTGCTATAAGTAAGGTGCTTATTCACCTCTCACATACTACATTATTTAGACTCTTTTAAATCAACATAATGTTTATTATTGACGTTGCAGCATACCTAGGCAAAGTTAGGGGAAAATATCCATACTTCGCCTACTATATTTGTGACCAAATTACTGCCACTTAGACAATGAAATTTAGAGCGTCAATAGTCTATTCCACTAGCCACAGATACGAAAAATTGTTTTTCATTCATTGTTACTCAAAATACTTTAAAATCTGAAAAATATTTTTAAAAAAGTGTCAAAACCCAGGCGAAGTTAAGGGTTCCGACGGTATTAAAATCTTAAATTCAGTCGAATACCAAAAACCTCATCCAAGTTCTTGATACAATCGAGAACTATTTAATTTATTTAATACATACAGTTCAAAGAGAAAACATCTGTTTTTTAAGTCTGTTGAAAATTACATTAACTGCTAGTATATAACCAGTTTGGGAAATCTATTAGACCAGTCATCAACCTGTAAGGATTGAGGACGTAATATAATTACGATATTATGCACTCATCCGCAATCAGGAAATAGCCTTCGTTTTAAACTTCCGGCGAAGACGCCGAAAGAAAAGTGAGTGATGATTTATACGTACACTAGTTCTAGTTTCACTAATCCTACTGATATAACGAGAATAAGGTTATCTGACTGACTATAAGGTTAATAACTAAACCTTCAGTTTTTTATGTCTCGGTTTTATTTGGTAGATAGCCTGTTTTATTTGAACGAGATAAAACGTAGAAATGAACTGTTAGCTCACGAATTTATTCAAAGAATCTGTACACAAATTTATTTGATACATAGGGCACATATACCCATTCCAGTTGGTTTTGCATTGTCGTCTTCAACCATTATAAATGATATAGATATGGGTCTCTTATCAATCGTACTCCTGTATTCCATCATATAAACTCGCCTCGGTTGGCTTAGCGATTTCAAGTCAATAAATGGTGGGTGGATAAGGTCGCCTCCCCAAGCACAGTCAATTGTTTTTATAGTAACTAAAAACAGAGGAGTTGCGCAGAAAGGAGAGAAGTAGGGAAGGGACTATTAAGGGTAATTGGTTCATCAATGCAAACTTTACGGGCTCATGAAAGAAATTATTCAAAAGAACTTAAAATATCTCATCATCTTTTCAGCTAAAGAACGTCCACTGCTGAACATTGGCCTAAAATGGCTAAAGTCTTTTAATCCACTATTCATGTCCTAATTCGTATCGCCTCCTCCCTACCAACCGATCATAGTGCGGTCTAAGGTCTAATAAAACTAGATTCAATCTAAATAGGTGATAAGGTTAGATAGGGCGAATAATCAATTTCGTTCGCGTGCTCTTTCAAAATATTACTTTTGTTTCAAATGTACTTAGTAGGTAGATATATAATGATTCAAAATCAATCATTATTAATTATTTATAACATGTGACTTCGAACCTTTGTTTTTTTTACATGAGAGGGCAGGCAAACGAGCATATATGTCACCTGGTGGAAAGCAATCACCACCGCCCATGGAAATCAGCAACACCAGGGGGTCGTCAATCTGTTGTCAACCTTTTAAGGGAAAAGGCTCCCATGTCGTAATTGTTCGGAAATACCGCTGAGGGTAGTTGATGCTACAGTTCCACCGTTCATGGTATAAAATGTCTACTGTAGTAGATCGCCAATTATCAAGACAGAAATTTAACTAAGTATTAGTAACTGGGACGTTTTTGCTGTTATAATATAACACTATTCGAACATGGCTTTAAATATCATTATTATATTTGTAAATTGTTTTTGTTTCAAAATAAATTTGCTTGTCCTTCTTTCTTCTACTTAAACCCCTTTTTTACTGCCTGATGGTTAAATGGGCACCGTCCGGAGGTTGTAACGGGAGAGAAACGGTAAAACCTATTCGAAACCCCGACAGCCTATTGCTTCTATTGCGAATCAGGGTTTAAATGCTTAAACCTGTTTTAAGAGACCTGTTTGTAGCAGGAAGGCTTTGAAAGCTACAACAGAACTAGTAAGAGGAAAGGTAAGGCGCAAAAGGCACTTGGCCTTTCTTTGTTCTTTTTTTGGCTTTGGCATCAAAAGAATGCACGGCTTGTAACCTGCGGGCGGGTTTGTGTGGGTCCCCCCGACCGCAGGGATCCTGGCCTGGACAAATTGCCGGTCTCCCAAGGAGGGATCCCTCCGCAGAGCGGTTGCCTTCCCGCTGTAGTACACACCCTGTGTGAGCTGATTCTTTCGAGAGTATATAGAAGAAGAAGACACATTTATTGCAACATAACACAACCCTATTACATAAATTGCAAGTTAACTGTATAAGTAAGACAAAAAGAAGAAACGAAATAGTAATGCATGATGCCAGACTCAACTCAGCTTTATGCCGTGGTGTGACTATGTCAGACCCCAGCGCTGATTCTCAGCTAGGACCGGTTTGTGTCACTACGGACGTACAAACAGACGCAATACAGGTATTTTAAATCTATATTATATATGTTACAGTCAATGTAATAAATTTATCATTATTTGTAATGGCCGGCCAATATAATAAATTTGTCATTTATTAATAATTAAGCTTACTTGGCACCACATAATTCTTCATCTAGGTTGACGGAGCTCCTATTTCCGGTGACAGGCCACAAGAAAACCCTAACCTAACCTAAAATCAACTCAAATCTAACCAAAACCTGTTTTATTACATTGACCAAGTATCGGTGAGTATGAATAATAAGTAATTTATTAAATTGACCATAACATATATATGTAAATTATTATAGCCAATATTATGGCACATAAAACAATTTCTAATCTTAATTAAAGCGTATATCGCCAATGAGTGACAGCCACCGCGTCTACGACTATCGAGCCCACGACGCGCTCTATTTTAAAAGTGCATCAAGCGGTACACAAATACTTGACATTGGCCATATGTTCCCGCTTTTACGGTTTGAGTGAGCGTAAAATAACACATATACCAACGGAAACATTCACACAAACATATCATAACATATGCCATGGAAAAATTCGTAGTTTATCAGGAAAATGATTCACGCACTGTGAAACATTTCAATAACTAAAGTGTTTTTAATGCGAAAAGGTGAAAACAAGGTGAGATTATATCTAAATCCATTTAAATTTTCACATACGAGTCCGAGGTACGGTACGGACTAGGTACGGGTAATTCTATAATAAGAAATATAAAAAAATATTCTTGGTCAAAATACACACGCCCATCTACTCCCAAACTAAGCAAAGTAAATACACATTTTTTTTTGTAAATACATACATTTGTTATACATAGAAAACACCCAGACCAAGACAAATAGACAGCATACAAATATTTGTCTTCTGCGGGGATCGAACCCGCGACCCTGGAATCCAAGTGGACATTGCTAGTGTTAGCCATTCGACCACCGGGCAAATTCTGAGACGAAAGAAATTTATTCACCAATGTTCCTTATTACGGACGAACCCGTATGCCTTTTGTATGATGAATACCAGCTGCGCCCGCAGTTTCACTTGCATGAATGTTGTTTATAGCGCCAAAAGGCTATGCCCTTCCTGAAAATATAATCTACCCATGTCCATGCAAAATTTTATTATAATCGGTTCGGATAGACAAACAGTCACAATTTGATAAGATGGTAAACAATCATCACAGCCCATGGACAAGAGTAATACCAAAAAGTCACTGATCCGCTACTAGCCTTTTAAGAAATCTATGCTCTTTTCTTGAACACTCTCAAGCAGTATTTCAGCGACACCGTTGAGGGGAGTTGTCTCGACAATTTCACCCTGGGAAGTGGCTCAAATGTAACTTACAAAATTTTACAACAGACAACTCGGAAAAAATAAATAAAATCAAGTAAAAACTACTGAACCGATTTTAAAAATTCTTACGCATGAAGAAAGCAACATGATCAGCGAGTAACCATACCACAATTAAATATAACCGACCAAGTGCCAGTCGCACTCGCACACGAAGGGCAAAAAAAATCACGTTTGTTGTATGGGAGCCCCCCTTAAATATTTGTTTTATTTTTATTTAATTATTTATTTATAAAGTGAATATAAAACTAAATATTATGTGAGTATTTCAAGCGTCTACCTATTACCGTTATCAATTGCGAGCAAAAACGAGCAATGCAAACAAAAAATCACGTTTGTTGTATGGGAGCCCCCTTAAATATTAATTTTATTCTGTTTTTTAGTATTTGTTGTTATAGCGGCAATAGAAATACATCATCTGTGAAAATTTCAACTGTCTAACTATCACAGTTCATGAGATACGGCCTGGTGACGGACGGACGGACAGCGGAGCCTTAGTAATAGGGTTCCTTTTTACCCTTTGGGTACGGAACCCTAAAAATGGTACGGTACCTACCGTCGTATCTATGACATGGGAGTAGAGATGGGCAAAATGTCGCATTTACGATAAGTGCCCAAAAAGTACTTATAAATTCCCTATTTATGCCCAAAACTAGGCATTTATTGGGCATTTACATGTCCTTACTGGACAATTATTGTAAATGCCTGGCATTTTGCCCATCTCTACATGGGAGTCGTAGAACTACAGGGGCCTCGCCGTATTCGGTTCGAGTACCTAGTTATAGAAGACCTCGGCCCTGACGCGTTTGGGTAGAAGGGCGTATTAGACTATAATTTATTATCCATACTTCCATATCCATACTTCCATACTAAGAGGTTTGTCCCTCTTTCACGTCGAAAGGAATCAATGGATTGACATGATTTTTTACGGGTATAATTTGAGGTCTGGAGACTGACATAAGCTACTTTTTACCTCGGAGAAACATCTTATTTGCACGGAAATAAAAAGTTTTATTAAAATAAAGAGCGAAGCTGCGAGTAACAGCTATATTTACTTCAAAAACAAGTGTTTTAGACCACACGACTGAAGTAAAACTTCTTTAGCTCCATCAATACGAAACGTAATTGGCTATGAGAGAAAGAGAAGGAAAAAGTGTCTCGCACCTCTCTCTCTTGCCTCTAAAGTAGAAGTATACGAAACGTAACTCTCTCTCTTTCTATCTTCACTAACTTATATCTCCCTCTCAACTTCCGTTTGCCTCGCCCTATCACACTTTTCGTGACGCTCTCGTCACGCATTCACCAGCTTAGTCCATAAGTTAAGCGTGCGTAAAAAAGTTTTACTTAAAAAAAAACTGGCACAGTAAGTTATAAAAAATAACTCATTGGGATGAACTGAATAAGGTCATAATATATAACGCACTTAGCAAACACCTGCAGAATACTTTACTCGTTATGACATGAATCATGTCTATGTTAGGGCTGTCGCTTTTATCTAAGACAGTGTTATTCAATCTTTTTGAATACGGGACCCCTTTACAAGTTAAAAAATTCTAGCGACGCCCTCCTGCCTCCCCCTTCCTCCTCCTCCAAACTTCAACAATTCACCTGGCTATGAAATCTTTAAAATTGTTAGTACCAATTGCTTTCGATTTTGTTAACATAAAAATTAAGAGAGACATAGAAAAAGAAATTAGAAACAGAAAAAGAATTAGAAAAAGATTTGCTTAAAGATTGATGAATTATTGAACGATTTCGTTTTTTATAGTAGCGTATGATCTACAAACATTTGCGTTTTTTCACCGCAACCCCCCGAATATAACTTGGCGACCCCCTGGGGGTCGCGACACACAGTTTGAAAATCACTGATCTAAAATCTACACTGTCATATAAATATGGGCATACTTATATGATTGTGTAACATCAACAAATAAGTTATTATTACACGATCATAGCTAAGTCATAATATTATGTATTAGACCAGTGTTTCCCATTTGCCGGGTCGCGACCCGGTACAGGGCCATCGAAATAAAATACCGGATCGCAACGTTCCCGCCTTGTTTTGAAAATAATATCTACTATCGATCGACCCAACGTGAATATTCGTACGATACCAAAATATTAGTAAGTAATATTAATAAAACTTTTATACTATTACTATTAATATATAATCTAGTTATCATTGTAAAAATTGTACAAAATTAGAAGACAACTGTATATTTACGTGGGACAATACTAATGTAGAAAAGTCGAGTATACATTTACTTTATCTTATCCTAAATCATCATAATAAATTACTTTTAAACTTTCGCGTTGCATGATTTATGAAAATAATAACGGGAATTAATTCGATCATGCATAAGGGTATCATACCTTTATTATTGTCTGTACTGACTAGGTTGCACCGGCCGTGATCACAATCAGCCTGTGTAATTAATCCTAATAAATTACGGGAAAAATCAACAACCCTAGCCTATCGATCGGTTCATTCTGAGCTCAAGTTTAGTACATATTGTACCAACTCGAGTACAATCTGAGTGCTATGGCACTGATTCATTCGACTCATAATCACGATACAATGCTACGGAATAAGTATTAGTACTAACGTAACAATGCCGGCGGCGTGCGTCGCGTCACTAAAAATCGCGTGATGCCTATCGATATGCCAGCCATCGATTACAACGTCACAAAATAATAGCTTTTAATGAATTTCTTAATTAACGCGCGCCTCATACTGTTTGCTTTGCAAAATAACTTCTTTAACGTTCTATGCGAACGATTCTGTATCATGTTATCATCATCATTATCAATATTAATAATATAAAGAAGTAAAGTTTGTGAAGTTGTAGGGGGTAATCTTTTGGATCTACTAAACGGATTTTGATAATCCTAATTTGCACATCAAATTAATCTAATCGCACATCAAATACTGCAGTTGATGTGCAATAAATAAATAAGTGCAAAATTGGTTAGGTTTGCAATGTATTTATTTGAAGTTACGTGAAATAGTAGGTATCTAAATTCTTTTACTAATATTCCAAGAAAGCCATGTTATTTGTGAGTGTCATATAGTGTCGAAAAATATTGCTCTCAAATTGCTAAAAGGGGACGTCAAATTCCAAAAGCTTCTTACTCCTACTAATTTCTTTTGATTAAATTCGTTGTGAGTTCCAAGGCAACCGTAGTCTTACCCCCGGGACTGCAATGGACTTCACTGGTCATTACCTTTTTTGGTAGTCTCCTCTGCTAATCCTGGACACAGGAGACAGTGGTGAGAATGTATGCCCCCGTCTAATCCAAAAAATGAAAAGACTTTATCGTAAATGCGGGCGAAGCCGCGGGCGGAGGCTAGTGTTTCATATGCGTATCTACAACAATCCGTTTGATTTTAAAAATAGAAAAAGTTATACAATGCTCCTGAGAATTTAGTGCGGTAGCATACTGGGAGCGTAACTTTTCGAATCAAAATATTCGATGGTACCTAATCGGCTTCAGCTTCGGCGGTAGGACCCATGTTATGTTGTTTATTAGTAATAACTATCATTAAATTTAAAACCATAATTTATAATTATTTAGTATGTATTTTTGCGTATGATTGCCACAGTCATGATTTCACATTGTTTATAAGATTTGATTTGACTCCAAGCTTGTAATTCGTTGCGCCAGCATTTCGACCAATTACGATGAAGCACGCCACTCTTCAAGAGTGGTGGAACTGGAGAGGCAGGCGTCAACTTCATTCCAAACGAAGCATCGGGCATTCGATATCGAGCGCTCGTACAGACAACACGTGTGTGAAATAAACGATCTCAACTGTCAGTGTTACAGTTAAGCTACTCCTAGGAATAAAATGAATAGCAAGCAATGTCGAGAGTTTCATTACTTTGAACAACCACCAACATGAGTCTTATCCTTTTATTTTACCAGTGGCATCCACACTACACTAGTTAGTCTATATAGTTATATGCAAGTATTATCTACAATTTTATTTTCCAAACTCGAGAAGTCTATTCGATCCAATTCGAATACAAACTTTATAAATACACCAATAACAGGCACAATGACTCACACGGAAGACGGCTATAACAAGCGTCGGAGTGGCCAATAAACACTTATTAGTATAAATTAGAACATTTTTTTTCTGGACAATAACATCGTAGTTCGATTGTTGATCGATGGGATTGGTTTATCGACAGGCCGCTCTTTCTGATTGGCTACTCTGGCCAAGTAAACAATGAGGGCCCCCTAATTCCAGTTAATATCACAAACCGATAATGAAAATAACGGGTCTGGGGACCTTACCGCCGAAGCTGAAGCAGATTACCACAGGATTATTTGATTCCTAAAATTGGTCTCAGTTAAAAGTTATTGACATATCTACAGCTTAGTCAGTAGAGCTCTAGAGTTTCTGCCAGCTGAGCTAAACAATTTTTTATTTGTAGTTTAAGTTTCGCATTCAAAAAATCCGATGGTAATCGGCTTCAGCTTCGGCGGTAGGACCCCTGGGTAATAGCTGAAAATCAGTGTGTTGCAGACCTACACGATATGCACACAAAATTTCATAAAAATCGGTCCAGCCGTTCCGTAGGAGTTTGGCAACAAACACCACGACACGAGAATTTTTAATTAAAGATAAAGTTTGTGAGTTTGTGGGGGGGGGGGGGGGGGCATCTCTGGATCTACAGAATCGATTTTGAACATGCCACGTTATTTGTGGTTTTAATAATCTGGGCATTAGTTGGTATGCCTCGGTAAAACAAGGTTAGGTATCTCATAAAGCTAAATAGACGAACAGAAGAAAAATACATACACAAATAAAAACTAATTTTTAATGTGTAGGTACTCGTACCTTAAAAAAAAATGCACCTAAAACACAAAAAGTTTTCGGAACACTGCTTTAGGCTACAAAAGCGGGACGTCTGGCATCGCTCATATCTATAAACCGTTATAATTTGACCTAACGCACAGTAATAGTTCCAGTATGGTCACTCCCTGCCGCTCTCTCGTGTAGACCTCACAAATCTGGAACAGTTTGTATGGCACCGCATCCACGCTCATTCACGCTCTGTACAAACATCGTTGTTTATATAGTAGTAAAAGACGCGACATTTGTATGAAGTGTCCGTGGTGTGGCCAAAGCAAAGAACGTTAACCGTCCGACCTAAAGGGTTGAAAGTAACAGTAAGTATGTAGGCATGTATTGTATGTTTTATTATCTTTGATCTATTTGACCAGAATCGTAAATGTTTAACAATTTTTTTCATTGATCGATTGACCTTGGCAGGAGATCTGAGTTTGACGAACTTTACGTGTTTGTCGCTATTTGTTATGGTATGTTATTCGAAGGCGTAGTTTTAAACCAAGGTTATCAGTTTTGTTTTAGAGTTTATAAAACAAATCGTTAACTACCTACTTAAATTGTTTTGACTTTTAAACAGTGTGTATGAAGTGAAAATTTAAGTTATTAGTTAAGAATTTGTTATTTCAAACTAACAAACTGATTTTGTGTTATCAATTGTCATACATACACATACCCCCAAATCAATGCGATGGAGCTTGAAGGATATTTAATTTTTGACGTGGACACGTCTTTGAAATTGCTTCCCTAAGCAAGAATACATTAAATATATAAATAAATATTTCTGGACAATTTGCACAGCTCCATCTAGTCCCAAATTAAGCGCAAACCGTGTACTATAGGGTAATAAACAACTTATAGATGTAGTTAAATGCATTTTTTTTAAATAAATACGTACTTATAATACATAGAAATGCACACAAATGTTTGCCTTGTACGGGGATCGAACCTGCGACCGCGGAGTCAAAGTAGCCATTGGCTAGCATTCAACAATTCTTTCCTTATTAGGTAAGAATATTATGTTTTTTATATGAAAAAACATTTAAATTTACCAGAAATTTACCAGTTTGTCTTAGTCTGGGTGTTTTCTATGTATCATAAGTATGTATTTACAAAAAAAAAATGTATTTACGTATGTTTATCAGTTGTCTAGTACCCATAACACAAGCTTCGCTTACTTTGGGGCTAGATGGCGCTGTGTAATTTGTAAAAAAAAAAAAAGATAAACAGTAATTTTCCTAACAGGGAATCAGGATTTTTTTTAATTTGCTGGCATTTTTGACATTGATGAAAAATTTATGAAAACAACTGCTAGGTATCTGGCCTTAAGACCACTTGAAAACACTGGCCTCCGCCAACCCGCAGTTGAACTCGTGGTGGAGTACCTATGCCACTCTAAACTGTATTGACGGGAGACCCGTATGCCAGCAGTGAGATCATAAGGGCTGACGACGCGACGATAGAATTATGTGCGTGATATAATATCACTTTGTTATCAGTACTGATAAGTGCAATCTCGTAAATAAGGTATCGATTGCAGGAAATAAGTGTAAATGTGCAGAGAAATTTTGTCAATATTGTTAAAAATACTTTTATCTATCTATGAAATATGGCTCTCTGTTTATAAGTTGAAGTTATTAAGAAAAGTGTTATTTAGAAATTGTTATTTATTATAAATAACAATTTCTAAATAACACTTTTCTTAATAATTACCCGACTCAAAAAAAGGAGGAGGTTCTCAATTCGGTTGTTTTTTTTTAATGTTTGTTACTTCGTTACTCCGCCATCTATCAACCGATTTGATATTTTTTTATTTCAAAGAGTATACTTCCAGATTGGTCCCATTTTTTTTTTTCATTATCATAAAATTCAGTTCTTGATAATGTTTTTAACTTTTTAGTGCTGCGATTGTGGAGTAATATTTGAAGACGGTTTTTTTTTTCGTTAAAATTATGTATTAAATCACTTCTTAATTAAGTGGAATAGTCCACTTAATTAACATATTAAAATTTCGACTGTTCGGTTTCACTTAATATTTTTCGCATAAATCTTTAATTATTGTTCATAAATTTATTCGATGCCTTTTGAAATATAATTTACCTATACACTGTTTTTAATTTTTTTGCATGTTGGTCTGAAAGTTTTCTCGAATAGTCACTGAAACAGTTGAAGGAATTTCCATGCTTTAATCGGGTTTTAATATCTAACAACGGGCCCTACTGCCGAAGCTGAAGCCGATTACCATCGGAATTTTTGATCGCCAAAATAGCCTTAGGTTTCAGGTGGTTTCAGTTAATGACAAATTTTTTCAGCTTAGTCGGTAGAGCTCTATGGTTACTACCAGCTAAGCTAAACACAATTAATGCCAACCTAAGGTAAACTTTGATTTTCGCAATTAAAAAATCCTACGGTAATCGGCTTCAGATTCGGCGGTACGCCCCCGGGTTATTTTTTCACAAGAGCGAAGTCGCGGGCGAAAGATAGTAACATAAATTAAATTATCGTGAAAATAATACCTGAATATTATTAAGTTTGGGGT
This sequence comes from Hypsopygia costalis, assembly GCA_937001555.2. Taxonomy (NCBI): domain Eukaryota; kingdom Metazoa; phylum Arthropoda; class Insecta; order Lepidoptera; family Pyralidae; genus Hypsopygia; species Hypsopygia costalis. Next base: position 18,518,551 of record OW443340.2, on the reverse strand, counting down.
GTAAGTGGTTCATCAACATCTTTGAACCAAAGCCAACTTCATCTGCATGCGGTGCACCCTGCTGACTGACAAACGAAGCTCTGGCGAAAAGAGAGGTAGGGAGCGTAATTGTAAGCTACCCGACTAGGGAATGTACCTCCACCTCACAGAATACCGCAGCCAAATAACAATTCCCTTTGAGGGTTGTTGTGTTCCGGCGATTGAGTGAGGTCACCAGAAAGGAAGGAGATGCTGCGTTGGCAGCGGGGGTGGCGGCGCGCGAGCGATATTTTATGTTGCGAGCGTTAATATGGCTATGGTAACCGCTTCACATCAGGCGGGCCGTATGCTTGTCTGCCACCCGACGTAGTATAAAAAAAAAAAGTTATTTTATTGTTGTGTGTGTGTTACCGCTCTCTTCATTCTAAGGGGTTTAGAGCATACTCCACCACGCTGCTCAACTGCCCCCTTACCACCATCTCTTATTGCGATTCAATAACTGAATAGAATGCTTATTCATACCAATGAATAAGCGACTCTATTTCAAATCGAATAGAGTCGCTTATTCATTGGTATGAATAAGCAATCTCCTCAATTATTGAATCGCAATAACAGATGGGTAACAGTAAGGGGGCTGTCGCCAGATGACAGTCGTTAGCCCAATCAGTAGCCTTATGCGGCTTGAAAACACTGGCCTCCCGCAACCCTTAGATGAGCAGTGTGGTAGAGTATGCTCTGAACTCCTTCGAGTGAGGAGAGGCCAATGTTCCAACGATGACTACGACGACGAAAGGAAATATACAACGTTGGATGGATACCACATCGGATAGGAATAAGATACATGGCCCGCCTGATGCGAAGCAATTACCGTATCCGCATCTACAGCTGGTTTATTGTAGAAAGTCTTTATGCTTGTATTGCGTCATACAGAACAATGTGAGCAAAAATAGGTCACATAATGGATATTCAATAGCCGATTGCACCACTAGTGTCACGTTACACGAGTAGAGTCGCTAAGTGTCCTTGTACACGCTCGTTAAGATATAAATGTAAATACACTGTACAGTACAGTCAAAAACAAAAGTATTATGATGATTGCATAGATGTCAACAATATCAAATTAACACACTAAGTAGTTATACAGCATTTTCATTAAAGCCGAACCTTTTTTTATGCAACGTATATTCAAACATACGGCCCGCATGATATGAAGCGGCTAGCGTATCGCGCTGCCACCCCCACTGCCAACGCAGCAACTCTTTCCTGGTGACTTTACTCACTCGCAGGAACACTACAACCCTCAAAGAAATTGTTATATGGCTGCGGTATTCTGGGAGATGGAGGTACTTCCCCAGTTGGGCAGCTTATACATACATTATGTCCTACTTCTCTTTCGCCAGAGCTTTGTTAGTCTATTAGCAGGGTGCACCACGTGATGGTGAGGTTGGCTTTGATTCAAAGATGGTGGTGAGCCATTTACACTCCTGAATCCTGCCTGGACTTACACCCGTACCTACTGCAAAACAGTCGAGTGAAAAATTAATTATTCGTTAAATACACAAATAATAAATAAAACCGTGTTAATCAATTATTTAATAACATTCATAGTTTTTTAATTTCTCTTATTTATTATTGACAAAATATAATACTTTGTAGTTGTTTGTAGCCAGAAACGGCCGTTATCCTCAAATTGCGTTACAACAACTAATAAACAATCACGTTACTCAGTTTTTTTTATTGTACAAGTACTATCTATAATTAGCGAATAATATTTTTTTACTCGAGTGATGCTAGTTTTCCAGCATGGACTCCCTTATATAAACAATTCAGAAACTAATTTTGAAATCTGAAAAGATCAGCAACTTTTGCTGTTGACTGTACCTATTTATGTTGTATTTACATGTATGTCTTTAAAACATTATTTTTATGTCTTTAAAAGACGACTGTTTAGTTTTATTTAGTTTTATTTATTTACCTTACCCGGCAAACTCAAAACAACCCACCAAAGTTTCTTTGAATTTAAAAAAAAAAAGATTGGTAGGTATAATCACAGTATAAGCACAGTATAGTAATAGTACTTACTAACACATACCAAACCCTGGCCACTCCATACAAAAATGGCGTACATAAAGGCATACAGTAATAGTGTATAATGTTAGTTAGTTGGATAGCTGTGACAATTGATTTGGTTGACACTGATGACACTGTTGGCTGGAAGAGATCTCTTACAGAGATAAGCCCGCCTTTATACTGTATAATTTATTTGTCTACTGTTATTTGTATTGTTTTGTATCGTTTTGTGGTATAATAAAGAGATTACATACATACATACATACACTGGCTAGCAGTTATGTTCACCACCACTATTCTTACCACACCCCGGCCACTCCATACAAATGTCGCGTCGTTTACTACTACAATAACAATGACGTCTGTGCAGAGCGTGGATCAGCGTGTATGCGTGCGGCATCATACAAACTGTTCCAGATTTGTCTCAGATCGGAGGTGAGGTCGTCACTCGATGGCCATACTGTACGTAGTACAATAGTCCAAGTAATAATCATAGGTCATGTACATATCACAGTATAAGTTATACTTAAAGCAACGTAACCACTTTCCTGACAGGAGAAAAGTAAAACCTATTCGTCTTCGTCGTCGGCAACCTTTACTCATCCCACTGCTGGGATACAGGTCTCCCCTCAATCGAAGGGGTTTAGAGCATACTCCACCACGTTGCTCAACTGCGGGTTGTTGGAGGAATATGATCAAGTAACATTATTTATTTTGTAGTATTATTTGGTATTTTCAATATATTCCGACATTATTATTTTAAAATCTTGCACTCACATAAAACATGCTTCGTAAACCGGATGCAATCGGTATTTAATGATCAGTTAATATATAATATACTGTAACAAAATTAGATATGTAAATGATACTATGTTATGATTGTTGTTATGGATAATATAAATCAATACGTAATCCGTTATCCACATTTATCAAAACATACTTGATCTACATATTACATATTATATATATCACTTTACGTTGAGTCGGAAATTTTTCCATATCTATGACTAAAAAGTAATCTAAATTATGTACTTGTTAATCTATTTTTAACAGGAGCTGAAGCGGATCCATTGGATTCTTACTTCAACTTCAACTTAGATTTATGGCACTTGTGTTTAGCTTAACTGGAAACCCTGGAGCACTACCGACGAAGCTGAAGGTGTTTAGCAATAACTTAAACGTATGACCTATTTTTCCAACCTTATATGACCAACTTCGGCGGTAAAAATCATTTTTTCCAGAATTGAAATTGATACCCTATTACGAGTACATATATCGATTTTTCGTCATATGGAACTACTCTCCTAATACAACATAATAGGTAGTCAAGCTTTTATATAGTTTTTTTCGGGGTATCTGTAATCAAATCATGTAAATTTGACAAATAAATATGCGATTGAGCTGAAATTTGACACACTCGTTTGGTTTTCGTGACAATGCATGATTAGCTAAATGCTGCGCCGCAATTTTTAATTCAAAGCGGCCGCCACAAAACGACGATTTATAATTTCCACATGATATGGATACATTGGATATCAAATGCAGGGTTTTGATGAGCGAAACACAGTATGTAAACCTTTTAGTTAATTTTATATACAACTAATATTTTACTAATATTACTAATATTACTAATTTACTAATTTACTAATATTTACTAATATATACTAATATACTAATACTAATATATATACTAATATACTAATATATACTAATATACTATACTAATTACTAATATTACTAATTTACTAATATTTACTAATTACTAATTTACTAATTTACTAATATTACTAATACTAATATACTAATATACTAATTACTAATATTACTAATTACTAATTTACTAATATTACTAATATTACTAATATCTATAATAATAAAAGGCTTTGTCCTCACTGACTGACTGACTGACTGACTAATCAACGCACAGCCCAAACCGCTGGGTCTAGAGATTCCAAATTTGGCAAGTAGGTTCCTTATGACGTCTAGGGGTGCACTAAGAAAGGATTTTTCAAAATTCATCCCCTAAGGGGGTGAAACGGGGGTCCAAAGTTTGTATGGGGAAACAAAATTAGTTGCACTATTTTATCCGAAACTTTACACGAGTACTTCTATAGATAAATGAAAAAACACGTGTTCCAGGATTTTTCAAAATTCAACCCCTAAAGGGGTAAAATGGAGTGAAAAAGTCTGAAAATCGTCATGGGTATTGTTTTTATGGTTTATCGGGTCGCTGATTACGAAAACAACAACTATTTTATAATCCAACATAGCCGACGTGACATAAAATCCCCCCCCTCATCATCATCATCCCCCTATGGGGGTACGATGGAGTTGAAATGTCATAATATCAATATGGGTATTGATTCTATGGTTTTCTGGGACGTCAATTACGAAAATCGCATCGATTTGAAAATATAACACAGTGGACACGATATAACTTAAAAGGATTTTTCAAATTTTTCCCCTAAAAGGGTGAAACGGAGGTCCAAAGTTTGTGTAGGGAAACGTGGCTAACGTGACCATCATGTAATTTTTTTAAACTTTGATTTAACATTTTTAAGCTGATGGAATGAGACTTGTGTGTTGACTGAAGTGTTACCCTAATAGGTTTTTAAATTTGTATTTGGCGTAAATCAGCGCTTATACGATCGCGGGCGGACGGCGCGGTGAGGACGGGACGGGTGTAGTAGTAGTTATCTGGAAAGTTCTTGCATCCGTATTTAGTACAATTATAGGTGCTACAGGAGGGTGGTTGCGTTGCGTGTTAGACTTGACTTGGATAATCTAAAAAGCGCGAACTTCACGCGAGCGAAGCCGCAGGCAAAAGCTAGATAGTAAAAGGCTTTCTCCTCACTGACTTGACTGACTGACGCACTAATCAACGCACAGCCCAGACCCCTGAAGCTAGGAACCTGAAACTTTGGATATGTGTTCCTCATACAATGTAAGCGCGCACTAAGACGGGATTTTCCGAAATTTCACACCTAAGAGGTTAAAATAGGGGGTTGAAAAAAAAACCCCCTTGGAAACCGATTCACCTACGATTTTGAGACTTGGTAGAATAGTTGTATAGAAAAAAAAGGGGATGTTTATGGGTAACTGATTAACTTTTGACCAGCGCCCAGCCAAGAAATGTCAAAAAATCTTATATTTATATTTGAATTAACTTATCACTAGATGGCGCTATACCTAGCATTTGTACAGCGCGCTATGGTTTCGTTATTAAGGAAAGGGTATATACGAGAGATTATTTCAAACCATGGGGTTATCCATGACGGTTTATCGCTCACCTCATTCCAGTAGTTACCCCCGGAGGTAATCCATCGCGCGCGTAGGGCGTAAAAGAAACTGCGTCCTTCAAATGAAGCTACATCTGGTGTCGAAAACTAATTGAAAAACATATTCTAAGTACCGACTTTCCCATAAAGTCGGTACTTAGAATAGGTTTTTACCTACTTAATGAATTTCCGTATTTTTCAAACAATGAAGTCAAGATTCACTAAATTTATATTTGTGGAAGGTGTGATGATGCCCCATACCATTATAGCTTTGGAAGGTGACGGAGCTGGCCTGTTCCGCTCCATCTCCTACCACTTGCATGGAACGGAGGTGTATCATCAGGAGGTTCGTGCCACCATTGTTCACGTATTAAACAACTGGAACGATGAGTTGTTGAGTGAGGACAGTAAAGGATGCGCTGTTCCATAAGATTATTCCATAAGACCACCCAGTTCAATTTAAGAGACTTCACTTCAATTTCCCATAAAGGTGTTTCGCTATGACCATTAACAAAGCTCAGGGGCAGTCTCTAAAGGTCGCTGGGGTTGACTTGAGACAGGACTGCTTCTCTCATGATCAGTTTTATGTAGTTTGCTCAGGAGTAAGATCTCCTGGAAGCATTGCAATTATTGCTCCTGGTGCGAATGCCAAAAATATTGTTTACCGGGACGTCTTAACCTAAATGGTGTATGTTTGTGATAATGGTCAATACGAAACAAAAATAGACGCAAATCAGGAGTGTTCCCGTAGCGAAGCACGGGTACTGTGCTAGTTACTAATATTACTAATTTACTAATATTACTAATATTACTAATTACTAATTACTAATATTACTAATATTACTATATTACTAATATTACTAATATTACTAATTACTAATATTACTAATTTACTAATATACTAATTACTAATTTACTAATTTACTATTTACTAATAATATTATAAATGCGAAAGTAACTCTGTCTGTCTGTCTGTCTGTCTGTCCTGCTTTCACGGCAAAACTACTGAACCGATTTAAATGAAATTTGGTACACAGATAGTTTAGAGCCTGAGGAAGGACATAGGCTACTTTTTAATGCAAAAAAAGGGTTGTAAGGGGTTAAAAGGGGGGGTGAAAGATTGTATGGAAATATCGTTATTTTTAGAGCTAGAAGCTTGAAACTTATTTTTTAGGCTGTTGATTCGATATAAATAAATATGACATTCAAAGTTTGTAAAAGTTTTACCCACACGGGGGTAAAATAACAATAGGGAATAGGGGATGAAAGTTTGTATGGAAATATGTAAGGTATAAATGAATGTTTTATAAGTTTGTTTGCCAAGAGACAAAATATTAGTGCTATCCTGATGTAGATAACATTTACGCAGTCATTACAAAATGAGAAACTGAAATTAACGCGAGTAAAAAACTTGCCAAGCATCGCGCCGTACTAGAGATGGGCAAAATGCCGGGCATTTACAATAAATGTCCAAAAAATAGTTATAAATTCCCTATTTATGCCCAAAACTAGGCATTTATTGGGCATTTACAGGTACTTACTGGGCACTTGTTTGTTTGTTTGTAAAACTTTATTGTATATCAAACATAAGTACATAAAAAACAAAAATCATTATACCGTATACAATGGCGGACTTATCCCAATAGGGATCTCTTCCAGTCAACCATAGAAAATTGAAAGAGAGTTTCCATTTTTGGGCTTTGAAGCAATACATGCAATATACAAAATAAAAACTATATAACTTAATATACACAATACATAAGTGTAAACATTCTAAGTATAAATGTCAGAGGCAGACTCGTAATGTTTCTTTAACTGAATTTTAAAGGAGTCGAGTGACTGGGACATTCTCACTTTGATCGGTAGTGCATTCCACAGGCGTGCAGCATGGACAGTGAACGATTTTGTGAAACACTGGGAATTGTGGTGAGGAATTCTCAAAACTGGATCATTACTGGCTCGAAGACGGTCATCCATAACCCGAAATTTAAAACATTCAAAAAGATAAATAGGAGCAGTGGGATTAAAAAGGACGTTATATAGAAGCGAAAGGATGTGAACATTTCTGCGATACCTAATTGGCAACAGGTTAAGCTTTTTACGGTATTCAGAGATATGATCAAACTTTCGTACTCCGAAGATATATCTGATGCACATATTCTGAATACGCTCTAACTTGTTGAGAAGTTCTTCTGAAGGATCTAAATATGCCACATCTGCATAATCCAGTAATGGAAGGAGTAGAGAGTTAACCAGGAAAGCTTTGGTGTGGACAGGAAGGAAATGTTGAAGCCTTCTCAAAGAATGAAGTGACGCGAAAACCTTTCGACTAACTTCGCTGATTTGAGGTGCCCAGGATAAAGTTTGGTCAAAAATGATACCTAAATTTTTGACAGAAGTACAATAACTTATGATGTTACCATCAAAAATGACATTCGGACACATCGCATAGGGTAGTCTGGAAATATAGTAGGGACTGCCTATAATTATAGCTTGCGATTTCGCAGGATTAATTTTTAATCCATAGTTTTTGGACCACTGGGCTATTGCGAAAAGATCCCTATTGACAGAGCCAACTGCACTGTTGAAGTCATCGAGCGAAGCAGCCGTATAAATTTGAAGATCATCCGCATATAGATGATAAGAAGAGTGAAGTAGGGAAGAAATATTATTAATAAATATAGAAAAAAGAATAGGTGATAACACTCCCCCCTGAGGCACTCCTGCAACTAGCGGGCACCAGTCTGATTTAGAACCATCAATTTTAACTATTTGACGACGACCATCTAAGTAGGACTTAAACCACGTTAAAACCGACGGTGAAGGATTCAGAACACTTAACATTCCCAGCAGAATGTCAAAGTCAACGGTGTTAAATGCGCTCGTGAAAGCAAGTAAGACCAAGAGAGTTAATTTTTGATTTTCAATGTTGAGTCTTATGTCATCTGTGACCTTGACAACTTATTGTAAATGCCAGGCATTTTGCCTATCTCAACGCCGTACACCACCCGTACACATTGAAAGCTGCCACGCGGGGGTCAGGGAGCGGGCCGGGGGTCGTTACGCGGCGTGGTACCACATGAGTAAAAAACGGTGGTACGGCACAGAAAAAATATGCCCAAGTGGGCTTGCCCAAACGTGCAGACACGTGACAATTATTATTTTTTCCACTACAAATGCATTATTATTCACTGCACATTGTTTACAATTCGATTTGCTTACTTTAGTAGATAAGTTATTAAATATTTTTTCTTTAGTTGGGTCATTGTTTTATTTATTTCATTCGTTAAAAGTAGATTACTTTCGAGTTTAATTAGATGTTATTACGTCATTTTTTTTTGTTGCACATTTGTATGCTAGGCAGGTACCTAAGAACGGTAAGTTAATTGCCCTCACCAAATAAACAGTACTTTTTTGAGCATTGTACAAACAAAGCATTTGACCATCTGTGAATGTAAACAAAAGATAAGAAAGCTTAATAGTTTTATGAATGAGTCTTTATGCCTTTGCATGCCGACTCAGTCAGAAGTCGCAATATCCGAAAGGGATTTCTAGGAATCGGTTACAAATGGTTCATAAAAACAAGTTCTTAAGTACAAGTGTAAAAAGTTATACTTAGTATAGAGATTTTGTTTATTTGGGTCAATAAAATTAGTTAAATTTAATTCATTTGGGTTTATAATTTTTTTTAAATAGGTTTTTATACAATTAAATAAAATACTTAAATAAGTTATTTTCATAATAAGAAGTTTTGTTTTCTGTGTTTACGGTTAAAAGCAAAATAAAGTGTAAATAGTTATAGGGGTATAGCGCACTCGGTTCTAAAACTACCATTGAACTTAGCTGATGAGGACATGCCGGTATGTAACATTAGCAAAAGCAGTGAGCGCGGAAGAAAGTTGCAGCTGTGTAAGCTGTTGGTTGGGATGAATGTTCAATGTTCCACAAAAGAGCTATATAAGCACTAGATGGCACACTGCAACTCATATAAGTATTAATACGTATGTGTCTTATTTGTAAAATAATTAGCCGAAATATTTAAAAATGCTGCCCAAAGACACTATTCCACGCGGACGAAGTCGCGGGCACAGCTAGTACTTTATAAAAATAAAACAAGCTTTTAAACTTGTTACAAAAATAAATTCTTGTTTACTACACAATCTTGTCAGTTAAAATAGTAGTTTATGAAACTGTTGCATAATAAGGGTTATTAAAATACGAGTGTGAGTTTATAACATGAGCCGAAGGCGAATGTTATAATAGACCACACGAGTATTTTAAGACCTAATTATGTGCAGTTTCATACACTACTTTATCTATTCTCATGAAATATATGATAATAATATTTTATATACAACCATGAAGTTAATTTAACAGCTTTATTTCTTATTATAAATCCATTTGCAGATCGAGCATGCGTAGTGCGCATGCGCGACGCGCCGCGTTCACAGATTATGTAGAAAAATTTTGCAAAGTTGCAATGTATTTGCATTGCAACCTGTTTAAAATACCTGTATCCAGGGCTGAAGCAGTATCGAAATGGAAAAAAAGTTATTTTTCGATACAGTTGTCCCTATGACAACTGTATTGAAAAATAACTTTTTAAATTTATTTTGACAGCTTGTGCGTAAAGACTGTCATTATGATACTGTGTCTAGTTTTTTAATCTCTAAATTTCAGTATGAGAGTAGATAAACAAGATTACGGCCGACCTGACATGAAGCGGTTTCCGTATCTTATACATTTTTACTTTTGAAACAGAAACCGTATCGTTTACGCGTTCACCTCAGGTCCTTCCAAATGTCCTTGTTCACTTGCAGGAACATAACGGTTTCTACGGTGGTACTTTTCAGGTTCTGCTTCTGAAATAATATCGCTGTCTTACCTTTTTGGGTACAGCCACCAACACCAGCGCAATTTGTGTTATCAATTGTCATACATACCACCAAATAAATGCAATGGAGTTTGAAGGATATTTATTTTTCTATTTTTAACGACCTTATCTGAGACTCGACTCACGTTGTATTTTCCAAATACATAGTATAAAAAAAAATTCAGGTTTTCTCGAATTATCCGATTACATAATATAATAATATATAATAGCTTTTATAATTTTTCTTTACATAAATTTCCCGTTTTTCATTATTTTTTGTTTCCCTTATTCCGAATTTATTGATTACTTATTTAGTGAAAAATGCCAAATCGGTGTATCGCTTCTCAAGTTTTCCGCTTAGCAACGATCATGACTGTACTTGTTTATATTGACGTCGGTACAGTTATTTACGATTATGTTCTGTGAATTCTATCATTAAATGTAACTCAAACTTAATACACAACATAATTATCGATAACCTCTGATGTCTCACTCATTTCATTATTCGCAGAACATACATATGCACCAATATAACGTGAAAGTGTATTTGTTTGTCTTTCTTTCACGTCGAATTGAACGTCGGTTAGTTTATGGTCTGAAGGACTCTTCAGACCTTAACTAACCTATAATATGGGATAAAAAGTAGCCTATATAACTACATAGGCTACTTTTTATCCCGCAAAAATATCTTAATATGTAGTACAAAAAAAAATTGGTTGTCTCAGTCAAGCAATTTTTTTTTGACCGACTTTACAGACAACTTGTAAAGTCGGTCTACGGTCGATAATTTTGGTGATAAGGTCTTATGAAAACATCGGCCGATGGAGTGGAAGAGAGATAGTCTATAGATATAGATATATACGTCGCTTGTTCGGCGCTCTCGCTTGCACGCTCGGCTCAGGCGGAACGTGACAATGAGTCATGCTTTTTCGTGCGTGCAGCCGGCGTTCATCGATTTATAAGACGTTATCACGTCAAAAAAAGTTTTATAAATATTTTTCCATTTAAAAATATTTATAATATTCTGGCAAGTTGGCCAAGACAACTATTTAAATAATAATAATTTAAAAAAAGTTTTAATTAATAATGACCACGCGGGCTAAGCCACGTATATAAACTAGTTTATTATGAAGGATATTATCTAGTCTTGAGGAAAATAATTCTAGTGAGTATAGTGACATATTAAACCGACCAAGTGCGAGCGGATTCGCTCAGAAAAGAGTTCCGTAAAAGGCTAGAAACATATTTCTTCTAATTTTCACTAATTTCTTTTGATTTGCGAATCCTGCCCACTCCATGCACAAAATTCGTTACCCTAAGGTTGTCTTGAAAAGATTGCTCTCAGCAATAAGGCTCCCTTATTGCATAAATACAAGTCGCATAATTTATTGATTCACTGTACTTTAAAATTTTATTATGCATATAAAGCTTATTCTATCTATCTATTCCTATTCTAATACCATAATTTGGAATGTGTAAACAACTGCGGGGTGAATTTTATGTTATAATGACATTTTAGGAAACGGTTATTTAAATTTAGTAAGTATGTACTTGAGAATTCATTTAACGTATTTTACAATTTTACACCATTAATATGCCATTATGGTGTATATTTTATGGTCAATGTAATAAATTAGTTATTATTCATACTGATTAATACTTGGTCAATGTGATAAATCATGTTTTGGTTAGATTTGAGTTGATTTTGGTTAGGTTAGGGGTTTCGTGTGTCCTGTCACCGGAAATAGAACCTTCGCGAAGTGGAGTTCTGTCAACCTAGATGATGAATGATGTGATGCCAAGCTTTATAATTGACAATTTATTACATTGGCCAGCCATTATAAATAATGACCAATTTATTACATTGACTGTAACATATACATAGAAATCTAAAGTGTCTTCTTATTTAGATTTCTGTGGGTGTAAAATAGTCAGTCACTTGACTCACGTGTACTTCTAACATCCATCTGAGTTTACTCAGATCGATGACTCATACTCACTGGACTTGTTTCAAGTTTGTGCACCACTGTGTTTCTAATTAGTTCTTCAAGTGTTCTGTACTGTAGATGTTAATTATTTGAATCCTGTTTATCTATGTGGTAATTTGATGTAACTGTTTGTAATAATTTGATGATGCACCTAATCGTGAACCTAATTTAATTTAAAAAATTTAAATTTTAGACATGCTGAGTGATCTCGTCACTGCCACTTCCACTCTCTGATTCATGCAACTAGGGAAATGTTTTACTTTGGATATCATTCCCGAGTAACATACTCTGATTATCTGTCCATTACAAATTACGTATAAATTTGAGTTCGAATAAGGGCCAAAGTACGTTTCGATTAATTTTAATATGTTTTCACTAGCAACACCTCATAGATAGAAACATAATGCTTCTATTTAATTGCTTTTAGCAATAAAGCCGCATTGTTACCTACATTTTTTTAAGTGGATATTTTCTGTATGCTGCTTATACTGCATATACTGCCGTGCCCCCAGATTATTATAATAAAAACCTACTAATGCAAACATATAATTTCCCGAATACTGCTCATCCTAGTTGGCTTCGACGAAAGAACTCTTTGTCAACGTACACTCCTGTGCATGCTGTGTTCCTATCGTTGACAACCCTTTTTATTCTACTGCTGGAATGGGTCTTCCCTTAATCGAAGAGGTTTAGAGCATACTCCACCACACTGCTCATCTGCGGGTTGGCGGAGGCCAGTGTTTTCAAGCCGCCTAAACGCCACTGAGTTGGCTTAACGATTGTCATTTAATGACATCAGCCCGGACCGACGGCTTAACCTCCGAAGCACGAAGGAGCTCGACATAAATAAACCCATCCATGGACAGGCTGCGATCGACGTTGCTTAACTTACGTGTTCGATTAGAGTGACAGGCGCAACGACGCAATCGAGCTCCTCGTGTGTTCCTAACCTACATATTCTTTAACCAATTCGAATATAGAATTTCCAACTATAGCTGGGTATATGAATACAATATATTTTTTTTTATATACTACGTCGGGTGGCAGACAAGCATACGGCCCGCCTGATGTGAAGCGCTCTACAGGACTACATTACAGGAGCACGACTCTCTCTCGTCCGTCACAGACAGAAGGAGGATATGGCCTACACTCCCCACGCTGGCCAGACGGGTTAGGGAGGGCTGATCGATGGTTTATAATGTATTTCCCTTAGTCGCCTTGTACGACATCCACGGGAAGAGACGGAGTGATTCTATTCTAGTCTGCCGGAAACCACACGGCCAAGTGTTTTTGAAGCGGTTACCGTAATAAAATATCGGTCGCGCTTCGCCTCCCCCGCTGCCAACGCAGCATCTACTTCCTTTCTGGTGACCTCACTCACTCGCAGGAACACAACAACCTTCAATGGAATTATTATTTGGCTGCGGTATTCTGTGAGGTGGAGGTACATTCCCCAGTCGGGTAGCTTACAATTACGCTCCCTACCTCTCTTTTCGCCATAGCTTCGTTTGTGAGTCAGCAGGGTGCACCGCGTGCAGGTGAAGTTGCATTGGTTCAAAGATGTTGATGAACCACTTACACCCCATTTAACATTCATAACATTCTATATAGTCTTCGTTTTGTCCACCATATGTAAGACCCACCAGTTGACTTCGTCTATTATTCGACAAAGAACAAACCGTGACGTGTTTGACGGAACTTTACCATGTCTAGTGTAGGTTTTATTAATTGTATGAATGAACGTAATTACGAAAATGTAATTTCCAATGTTATAATAACTACATACATTACTACTTGTTTACCTACGCAAAGTAATTAAGCGATAATAGAGCTACAGAATGATTCTGGAGTGGATATTTAGGAGGGAGAAATGACTGTCAGAGCCTGTGTTTCAATTCCCGTAAATGTTCAACTACTTCAATATAGCAGCGATTAAGTCGTTCAAGCCCTTTGAAAACGTTCACATGATGCCTACTCGATTCGAATAATTTCACATTATACTAATTTCTCGTATACCTACTCGCCACTCTTTGAATTGAACGGAATGATCCGTTCAATTTGTAATGGACAAATAATACAGAATGGAATGGGCCTCATTAGAATGAGTGATTAATAAATCGGAAAATAGTGTACGTAAAAGACTAAGTCACTACGATTTACGATAATGTAACTAATTAGTGTTTATTCCAGACATTCCCGTAAAGTTCAATTGAACATTACGGGAATGTCTGGAATAAATCCTATGTAGAATAAGTCTACCTTTTACATCTCTTCTATACTTTTTACTATGTTTGTATTTCTTTTGTACAATAAAGATTTTACAACAAAAACAATAACACTTAAAATCATCAATTTTACATATTTGACAATTGAAAATCAATATTATAGATTTTTAGATGTAATGTTATAGTTTTTAGACCTTCATGAGACTTGCCGCTTTTCATATTCTCTGCATTTGCTATAAATTATATTATTATTTATTTATTCCTACATCCTATATATTCCCTTAAACATTTTTGCCAATTTTTATTACAATTTCTATATGTTGGATACACCTTGATAATTATTATAATGTTTTTTAGAGCATAATTATATTTTGTAGAAACACAAACACTTTAAAATTTAATATAATTACGTGGAACAGAACAAATGCTTTATTATAACATTATGATAACAGTGTTCCACCAAGTGCCAACGATCAACAGTAGCAACTTTAAACACCTTGATATTATTAACTGTTTTGTGATTATTTTCAAAGGGCTTATTTAAATAGGTATTGTTCTAGTTACACTAATTTCCAGTAAATGATTGTGCCCAATGAACTCATCAAACCTTTCCATTGACCAGTCGATTATTATGCGTAGAATAACTGCGTCAGAATTTATCACCAAATTTGGATTGCTATGAATGAATGATGAAACGATGATGTCATTTCCTCCTGCCCTGGTGTTACAAGCTTCCATAGGCTGCAGTAACTATATACGATATTATCGGGGTAATATTTGTATGTAAAAAATTATCGGGGTAATATTTGTATGTAAAAGACGCATAAGTGCAATTCCTATGGTCTTTATCCCTGCAAATAAAATTTCGTCAGTTCTCTATCAATTAATATTAATACTTTTTCGATAATAGAATGCGCCTAGATTTCAATTATTAATAGAAATAGATTTCAATTATTAATAGACTAGCTGATCTGACAGACGTTGTCCTGTCCAAACCTTACCCAGTATACCCAGAATATCCCACCAAAGTTTCATCGCAATCGGATGAGCGATAAACGAATGCATAAAGGACATATAGACAAACATTCATTTCTATGAATGAATGAATGAACTTTATTTGCTATAGATGTGGTACAATATAGTTGTTACAGTATTTATAAAAGCAACCGCTACATCTAGCCATTACTGGCATGCAAAATTTTCCCTGCATAAGATTCATAGACTTATATAAATAATGTCCTAATAACTTATTTTAGGCTAGCATTAAAGTGATAAAAGATGTCAACATTGAAATATTACTCTTAAAACATGTCAACTGCACCAGATAAATAAAAATTAAAATATACTAAAGTCAGAAATAGAATACAAATTATCATGACATCAATAACGTCATAATTCGTCATTTATTTCAGTATCCATATATTCTCGAAGAGAATAAAAACATTGTTCAGTGAGCCATTAGGTTAATTTTCTTTTGCTCGCAACGGAAGTGCTCTATATATATAGAATGCGCCTAGATTTCAATTATTAATTGGACCCTGTTATGCAGAATAGATCCAACCGACATTTTGTTGCTATTAAGTCAAAGCTATTTAAAGCTTAATATGAATAAAAATATCACGCATTATAAGTTTTAGAAGCATATGTCTTCAAACTGCTAGAATCTGTTGCGTATATATAAAACGATACAAATCCATATGAAATTTCTCGCTATGTACATCTTTTAATTTGGCAAATTTTGTCGGCTGGATTAATTATGCATAACAGGGTTCAATTTTGTCCATTGAATTAGATAATTGAGATGCGGAATCGGTTTTTCTAAGACTTTTTCACGCCAACCAAAATGCAAAACAGCAATGTAAATTGCACAGTCTCATTAGCCAATTCTAAACAGGTTACACCAGGAAGCTGTGTTTAAATATCGTCTCACAAAAAACATAAAAATATCATGTTTTTAATTATAATGAAATAATAAAGTAGGTATATATGTATTCTAATTCACGTTTCTTTTTTATAATTTAGATTCAACTTTACAAAAACATATTTGCCTTAGCGTCCAAGCGATCGACGACCAAACTTTTTTGCCTCGGAAATCAGAATATGTATACACAAAAGATAGATCCTTCGTGCATATATTTTCTAATTTCCGTAGACTGCTGCATGCTCTACTAAATATATGAATTTCATAGACTCTGTTCTATTCGAATTTATTGCCACTTCGGCAATGAATTTACCTATAGACATATACTTTCCGCCACCCTACTTTACAAATATTTACCTACATAGTTATAATAAAGTTGAAGATTTTATTTTTCTTATAACGATGCGCGCTTTAGATAAAGATCTCTGGAAGGCTGAATTTGAGAAAAATATTTTTGCATTTGATAACGCAATTTCTGAGGAACGTTAGTGGCTATTTAATATCACGATACGATCATTAACTAACTTATTTAAACATTTAATATTGCTCTAAATGTATTTTTTTTAACAAACACATTTTTTACATATATATAAGATTAATTGTCATATTTTTTTTTTTAATAACAATTAATAATCAGAGAAACGCCTAAATCCATCTGCCGTACCTCAAAAACCGCTAACACATCTTTGCAATGCCCAACAGGGTTCATATGTATGTAATAATCTGTATACTGTATAAACATCCTTTTATCTATGTACTACATATGAAATGCGATAAAGATATTGAGTATTAAGAGCCGAAACATCGGGCCAAACCCCGAGGCATAGCTAGTACCTACTACCTACATGTAAGTATAATTTACACGTTCTTGATAATTTAGCACCAACGACACAAAATCAACGACCCTACCCTAATCTAACGCACGGAGGTTAGGTTTAGGACGTCGACGACGGGCTTACACGCAAAACAGAAATACGTACCCGTATATCTGTTTTGCGTAGAAGCCCGATCTGGCCGAATATCGGATATTCGAGTACTCTTTCGGCCGAAGCACTGATTCGGTGGCTGGATCATTAGCATCAACCCATGATCATCCCACTGTTCGGAACAGGACCTCCCCTAAATTCAAGAGCTTTAGAGCATATTCCACCACGCTGCTCAACTGCGAGTTGACTGAGGCCAGTGTTTTCAAGCCGCACAAAGGCCACTAACTTGGCTTAACGACTATCATCCTAATTAAAACAGCCGGGACCGACGGCTTAACGTGCCCTCCGAAACAAGCCGCCACCGGCTGGATATTCAACAAAAATTGTATTCAGATTTTAGTAATGCTTCAGAAATATCGTACCTATAAAAAGAGTGTTATGTATTCGATGATAAGCAAAAGATGGTGGTCGGGTACTCGGAGTAAAATGTGAGAATTGTAGTAGCCCCTTTAGTCTAAAATCCACAAAAGCTCAATGAATACGCAGACTTTATAAACGCATGACGATTATGTTGCGAATATACTACATTTACATTTTAAACACGTAGAACAAAGATCTGTTTGCAAGTATGTCTCTACATGCCCAGGTGCAAGCCAGTAATAAGGTAGGTATAGGTAATAAACAGGATATTATTCACAATTGACTCATCTCGGCCAAACAAAACTGAGGCCTTACATGGACCAGTATTTTAGCAGACGTTAAAAATAAAAACAAATAATGTCCATAAAAATTAATAAATGCACGTTAAACACTACTTGCATATTCATTAGTATTCATCCGTGGATTTAAGAACTGTGGTGATGACGTAACAGCACAGATTATATATTTTTATGGGTATATATTGTCGCAGACAATTCGTAAAACCGCTGCATTACTCTGTCTGTGTACGCAAACTTGGTGACCCGCCATCAGTGATAATTCACTCGGGTCATAAATGATGGTTCTGCCATTTTGTAAAATGGATAGCTTTCAAATGCGGCGGACTCTGTAAAGTAGGTAGGTATATGTAATTTAAAAATTGCCTGCGACATATACCTTCCTACTTAGAGTTTGTTTCTTGGATTCACGGACTTAAACCCGGTCATTTGGTGAGCATGTGCTGGGATATGGATCCAACGCGTAGTGGCCCCTTTTAAAATGTGACTTATTTGCCGTGAATCGGTTATTGTAGTTCGTATGTCGATCATGTCAAAGCAAATTAACTGCTTCGACATCAAAGATTATGGCAAAACACCGATTAACTATGTAAGTGCTAGATTGTAGAAGTTAGATAACTTTAATCCTGGAGCATTGCATCACATTCATATACACAGGAAGTGTACTCATATGTGTATCTAATATTCGGAAATCAATTAGTGCTTGGGTAATGGCGATCTCACGGTTGTTACATAAACTGCCGCCCGTGAGAATTCAACTACAGTTTTTATAACAAATCCAATTTTTATAACACGAAATCAATGATATCAAATAAATGGCAGCAAAAAAGCAAAAAGGTTTGTAAAAGAATTAGGAAAAAGATTGGTCGACGTAACTGGTGACCCAAGATCTGGCACATTCCTCGCCCAAAAGGGTTTAAAATTAGTTTAGCCATCCAGCGAGTTAAATGAAAAATTGAATGTATTCAGCACAGTGCACATTAAGGAGAAGCACAATGATCCAATCAAGAGGTGAAGTGCGCAAAAATTAACTAATTAAATTAACTGACGTCGATCACTGTCTACTGCCACAGAATAGTGAGAGCTCCAGACGGGGATTAATTGTAAAATAAAAGATTCACTGCAACTGGAACACCTTTTATTATACTGCCGTATTATTACACCTATTTTAACAGACTTGGTGCAAACGTACATTCGGGCAGAGCTTACGCCCTGGCCAAGGACACGATCGTAATGCCCGCTGAGAGCGATGGCTGACCGTTATAAACGATTTTCCCCACTGTCACTTTTAGGATCTATTCACACCTACCTTGAATCAGTGTTGCTACCAATTAAAAGGTAAGAGTCGTATTCTACCATAGATATTTTTAGGGTCGATACACACCTATGCTATATTGGTGATGCTATCGAGGATTATTTTGTACTATCGATATTTTTAGGGTCGATGCACACCTACGTTACATTGATGTTGCTATCGAT
The DNA here is from genome assembly GCA_937001555.2 of Hypsopygia costalis. Lineage (NCBI taxonomy): Eukaryota > Metazoa > Arthropoda > Insecta > Lepidoptera > Pyralidae > Hypsopygia > Hypsopygia costalis. Next base: position 18,499,096 of record OW443340.2, on the reverse strand, counting down.
TAAAAGGGGAGTTTGTCTCTAATTACAATTATACGTTACAGTCGGCCATCCTCCTCAAACGAGTCCTCTCGTTTAACACACACAAACAAAAACAAAATGTAAACAAAAAAAAAACATTAACATGTCGGCCAAAAGGCCCAGTATATGTATTAACAGAACTTAATTATATCAATCTGCGTTTATTATTATTATTTTTACTAAGTATAATCTCATTCTAGTACACAACGTGTCACAACATATTGACAGTTAAATTTATATATTTATTTATACATGTTGACTACACATTTTCTACGGTTTGTAGTGTTCTTGAATTGGTCATCTCAAATGACCGCACTAGTCATCCCCAATGACCACATTAGTCATCTCAAATAACCGCATCAGTCATCTCAAATGACCGCATCAGTCATCTCAAATGACCGCATCAGTCATCTCAAATGACCGCATCAGTCATCTCAAATGACCGCATCAGTCATCTCAAATGACCGCATCAGTCATCTCAAATGACAGTTTAGACCATCCCAGATGGTAATTGAAATAAAAGGAATCATCTCTAATGATACTTTACATGTTTGTCGTCAACTAATTTGTCATCTCGAATGAAGCCATCTCTAATGGCGATTACAAGGATGGTATATTCTTTAATACCATTTCAATCATCATGTATGAGTATTAATCAGCAACAATGACTATGTATGATAATTAATTCTAATTGTAATCAAATCAATAATTACATTTAAGTATGACTGCCAAGTGAACATGAAAATACTATTCTTCATTGTTATCCTCGCTGGAAGAAAAGTCTGCATTATAGCTTAGCCAAGGGAAGATCTTATCTATTGACACAACCCCTTCGTACCGTCTACCTTTCCTAGTTAGGGGAGTGTCTACTACAATAAAGCGATCATGAGGTAAAACTTTTTTTATTTTGTAAGGGCCTTGACATTTTGATTCTAGCTTTTTAGACTGTCCTGTCCCAGATGGAATGGTTCTAATTATTCTAACCAGGTCCCCCTCTGAATATTTAGTTGCTGGCTTCCTGCGTTTATCGAACCTTTTCTTATTAGCTTCTTGGTTCTTTCTAATAAGATCACTCGCCTCGCTCCTAATCTTATCAATATCCTCCTCCATTCTATTTCCTACCTCTCCAACTACCTCATTCAGTACTCCTTGAGAAGTACTTGCTTTTTTCCCAAACAACAGCTCAGTCGGGGTTTTCTTAGTAACCTCATGCATTGAAGTGTTAATACCTATTTGCACTTCTGGTACATACTCGTCCCAGGTGTCAGTACTTTTATCATGAGTCATGGCACCCAATGCTGACAGGATGGTCCGGTTGTACCGTTCCACCTGGCCGTTTGCGCGCGGAGTAGCTACTGCATTTAAAACGTGTTTTATACCAAGAGATTTTATAAATGACTTGAACTTTACACTTGTAAAACTCGTACCGCGATCAGTAATGAGGCGCGACGGTATTCCAAACAAGCTAAAATAATGGCGAAATACTTTGATACTTGCTTTTGATTTTGTACTGCGTACCGGTGTTAAATTAACATATTTAGTAAACGAGTCTACAATAACTAAGAGATACGAGTTTTTTCGTTTACTTCGCACAAACGGACCTAGGTGGTCGGCATGAATGGTATGAAAAGGGACCTCGACCTTGTGTATTGGATGAAGTTCACCCTCCTTCATACCTGAGGGCACTTTGTGGTGAGCGCAACCTAAACATGACGTAACATACTTTTTGACGAATTTCCGCATTTTGGGAAACCAATAGAAAGCACGGATTCTTTCGAGTGTTTTTTCAAACCCAAAATGCCCAACATCGTCATGGTTTGCCTTTAATAGCTGCCAACGAACCCCTCTAGGTACAACCCACCTCTCAGTCTGATCATCAATAATACGAAATACACGACCATTCTTAACCTTAAAATCTTTGTGCACTGCTGAGATCTTATCAGTTTCTGGGTCTAGCAGAATGTCTGAAATGCGTTTGATTTCGGTATCCGCAGACTGTACTGTGGTGATCCAGTCCTCTGAGTTTATTGTTAATATCTCTAAATTGTGAATCTCATTGTTATCAGTCTCCACTGGATTTCGGCTCAAGCAGTCTACATGTGTCATTTTCTCTCCGGGTCGATATTCAATGGTGCAATCAAATTCGAGAAATTGTATCCACCACCTTGAGATGCGAGGGATAAGGTCTCTTTTCGTGAATGTGGATCGAAGGGCATGGCAGTCGGTAAAAATTGTGAATTTTATTCCTAATAGGTAGACTCTAAATTTATTTAGTGAATTCACGACGGCCAGTGTCTCTAATTCGAAAGAGTGGAGTTTCTGCTCATCTGCAGTAGTTTGACGACTAAAATAGGCCACGGGTCTAAAAGGTAAAGAATCTTTTCTCTGTAACAGAATACCAGCCAAGCCGATCTGGCTGGCATCAGTATGTAATTGTGTTTCGGCGGCATGATCATACAGTATTAAGACAGGGCGATTCATTAAAGCTTGTTTTAGGGTATCAAAAGAGCGAGCATCGGCATCAGACCACCGCCAAGAAACGTTCTTTTTCAAAAGATTCGTAAGCGGTCTCGCGATTGATGCAAACCCTCTTACAAATCTTCTGAAGAAACTGGCAAGGCCAATAAATCTCCTAATTTCATGTGGATTGACTGGAGTTTTAAACCCAGCTATCGCTTGCGTTTTCAAGGATCCTGGTCTAATTTCACCCTTTGAAATTTCAAATCCAAGAAAATCAATAGATTCTTTAAAGAAATGGCATTTCTCCATTTTCAAAGTCAACCCACTATCTTTAAGTGCTTGTAGGACTTCTTTTAATCGACCCAATCCCTCTTCAAAAGAACTGGACGGTATCAATATGTCATCCATGTAGACTATTGTGTGTTTAATTTTGGCTTTGTCTAACACTTTATGAATTAATCGCTGAAAAACAGCCGGAGCATTTGCTAGGCCAAACGGCACGCGAGTATATTCGTATTGACCGTCTGGTGTAACGAACGCAGTTTTATCTATAGAGTCCTTAGCTAATGGTATCTGATGATAGCCGGATGCTAAATCAAGTGTCGTAAAGAGGGATTGTCCCGAAAGTTGATCCAAAAGGTCGTCTATTCTTGGAAGAGGATAGTGATCCCGCTTAGTTCTGCTGTTGAGAGCACGAAAGTCCACGCAAAGGCGGGTCCCACCAGTTTTCTTATTAACCAGAACGATTGGACTCGCATAAGGCGAATTTGATTCACGAATTATTCCGCACTCTAACAGCTCATCGACTAAGCCCTGCACTTTCTTTCGTTCGCTATAAGATAGTCTATACGGTCTATAAACTACTGGGTCTGTATCTTTAAGTTGGATAACCATTTCGGTTTCAGTTGTATACCCTAAATCATGCATTCCGGAAGAAAAACACTCCTTAAAACTTGCAAGTAAATTGTCTAACTGCTGCTTACATTTGTCGGTAAGTTGATCACCGCAGTTAATAGTTGATTTATTGTTATTGCTATCTTCTGTTACAATGTTGATTTTTAAATCTGTATCTATGGCTGAAGCACGAGTAATTAAGGTGCCTTTTAATAATGTAATTTGATTATTTCCTAAGCTGTGAGCTAACAATGTGCATTTACCTTCTGACATTTGATATTCGCCGGGCAATAAATAATATTCACTATTTGGACATCCTCTGACTGTACCAGAAACATATATTCTGCGATTATCATGATTATTAGAAACGACATGAATTGCTTTAAATTCCCCTATATTGATAGTAATGTCACTAGCCGCTACCAGAGGGACTTTGCATTGTTTATCGAAAACTCTTTCAACCACTACCTCGGTAGACGTTTTAATAATACGTATATTAGGGCGCTCTGAAAAACTATGACCTAGTAGCACAGGATAATTAATCAAACTATCGTCTACCACAAATACCTCTACATTTTTTTCGACCACTCCTTGTACATTTATTGTTACATACAATCTCCCTATTGGTAAATATGGTACGTTACCTAGTCCTTTCAAAAATGGTCCACTAACAACTGTCCAATCTAATCCTAATCTTAAGGCATCTGATATACGTAACAATGTAGCTTCACTACCTAAATCGATCATACTTAAAATTGGCTGATTGTTAATATGAATTGGCAAATTGTATTTATCTTTACAACCATCAGCCAGTATTTTATCTATATTATTGACATCAGTATTGAGAACAGAATTAAGTGGTGTTTTGGGTTCATGCATCAATACTTTTAAGACCGCTTTTTCCTTACTGTCTGGGCTAGAATTAGTTTTCTTGCGGCACACTGATTCTGTATGTCCCATTAACTGACAATAATTACACTTTACTAAGGGTTTAGGGCATTTAGCGCTTATGTGTCCTTTTTCCTTACAATTAAAACAAATAATTTGAGATTTAGTGTCTTTAGATGTACTTGGTTGCTCATAAAATTTTGAACGTGGAAATTGGTTGGAGCTGCGTTTATCTTTCTTATTATTTTCGCTACTATCGCGCATAGTCCTAAAAAACTCTAAAACATCTTCTGGTTTTTTGAATTTTGCAGCCTGAGCTCCAACTCTTACCCCCCTATCATCAACACCATGTAATAGGCAGTCCACCGCATTGCGACCAAAGATTTTGCAGCGATTCAATAAATTGATTTTATTGTAGTAATAAAGTTCAAGAGAATCACCAAAGCGTGCTCTCTTCCTAAGCATTTCGTTTAGTAGTTCTGCGTAATTTTCAGAAGATGGAAAAGAGTCTGTCAATAACCGTTTCCATTCTGCCCATGTATGCTTTAGAGATGGAAGCCCCTGATACCAAAGTTTAGCATGACCAGACAATTTCGGCAGTGCATAGTGTATGACCTGTTTGTCTGACCATCCATAGATTTCTGCACACTCGTCCACTTTGCCTAACCAACTACTAATCGTTTGTTCTTTTAGCATAGGGTCAAACTCGGGAATAACGTTATTTAAATGAGATGGGAAATTATCACGTTCACTTGGCTTGTTTTGAAAAAACTTAATAAATTCTTTAAAGAAAACTGTTGCTGATTCATACCTGGCATCATCATCTGGTGCTTCTTTGCTTCTCTTTTGCGGACGCTGATCTTCTTCTTGGTGACGGCGTTCCCTTTCACTACGTAACTGGCTCTCCAACACGGCCAACCGCTGTTTTTGTGCTTCATATTCTTCTTCTAACTCAACGTTCTGTCTCGGAAGCCCTTCACGCAGTGAACTGCGACTTCGACTGCGAGAATTCTGGTGGTTATTTTCAATACAATCAATGCGAGCGCGCCTGGTCGGATTACGCTCTGGGGTGCGAAGGTGCCGATCTCGTTTTCTAGGTAGGATAACACTCCTGTCACGACTTCGCCCCCTTTCCTCCGTCTCAGAATCTTGCTCCATTCCCTGAAACTCGAAACAGCATTATATAAGTAAACATTATACAAATTGACCTGTACGCGTTGATCGAAATGAGCAATAGAAACAGTACTTATTAAACAATTCACCAGTTTGACTTTTGAATAATTCAAATTTTAATAACAGTAATAGCTTTCAACTTTTCATGATTGTAACCTCAATATTCTTTGAAATGGTGCTATGTACTCAACATGTACATACACAAATACATACATATTATATACCCATATACACATACACATACATATACACATACACATACATATACATATACATATACACATAAATATACACACACATATACACATACATATGTAAACATGTACATATTACACATTACATACACTTATGTACAGCCACATAATGTGTAGTCATGTCCATCTGAAATAATCTATACTTTTATTTTTAAACGGCGAAAGGATTTTCTATTGGTTACCACTGCATCCATTTGAAAACCATTATTTTTAGGGTTTACCCTTCACACACAACTCACAGAACCACACTTTTTATACTGAGAGACTAAAATCTACACTAGGACTTTGGCAGGTATCTTAACACTGTAGGTCCCGCTTGAAGGGCCATATCAACATTTTTTTCAATGTAAGGGACAAAGGAGTGAAAATGTTGATGCATTGCAACTAATATTGGAGGCAATCTTTTCGAGCTTTGACTGTCTAAGAAGCTATGTAGTTAAAATTATGACTAACGCATTACGTATACTAAAATAAAATCATGATTCGAGCTGTAATTGCTCAAATAATTTCACCGAAGCAATAAACGAAAGAAAAAAAAACGCATGGAAAATTTGCTTACCTTAATTTTTCTTATTTGGGCGTGTAATCCCACTTACTGAAGGCTGAGAGCTCCAGACGGGGATTAATTGTAAAATAAAAGATTCACTGCAACTGGAACACCTTTTATTATACTGCCGTATTATTACACCTATTTTAACAGACTTGGTGCAAACGTACATTCGGGCAGAGCTTACGCCCTGGCCAAGGACACGATCGTAATGCCCGCTGAGAGCGATGGCTGACCGTTATAAACGATTTTCCCCACTGTCACTTTTAGGATCTATTCACACCTACCTTGAATCAGTGTTGCTACCAATTAAAAGGTAAGAGTCGTATTCTACCATAGATATTTTTAGGGTCGATACACACCTATGCTATATTGGTGATGCTATCGAGGATTATTTTGTACTATCGATATTTTTAGGGTCGATGCACACCTACGTTACATTGATGTTGCTATCGATTAAAAGGGGAGTTTGTCTCTAATTACAATTATACGTTACAATAGGAACTAATACCTACATTACCTACTAGTTGAGGAACCCGGTGGCGTTGTTGTGTGTGTGCTAATCGAACACGCAGGTTAAGCAACGTCAACCGAAGCCAGTCCATGGATGGGTTTATTTATCTCGAGCTCCTCCGTGCTTCGGAGGGCACACTAAGCCGTCGGTCCCGGCTATTGTCATTACAGATGACAGTCGTTAAATCAATGGATTTTAGGCGGCTTCATAACACTGACCTCCGGAAAACTGTTAAGCAGCGTGATGGAGTATACTCTAAACCTCTTCAATTGAGGGAAGACCCATATCCCAGCAGTGGGATGAATAAGGATTGACGACGATGACCTACTTACTAGTAGGTACTTTTACAATTCTTTACTTCCACTGAAGATCCTAGATGTATTTTTGCCACCTCCGTGTCGCTTGGCAAGAAGTTCACCATGCTTCTAATACAGTGTTCCGCAAAGTGTGTGCCGCGGCACACTGGTGTACATTAGCTGGTGTACCGTGGAAAATAAGGTTATCTCATAAATTCCTACTAATCTAGACAAATAAAACCTCATTTTTCATTTATGGTGTATTACCAAAAATTATCGTTTTCCTAGATGTACCCTAAACATAAAAAGTTTGCGGAACACTGTTTTAATAAACGGTTGTAACTAGTGACATACTGGATATCCGTATAGAAATATAAATAAAAACGGATTTATATTCTTTATTTCGCACGAGCCATATGCTAATCAGCGGATTTCATTGCACTCAAGTGAAATTGTCATTAGCTCACATAATGATGAGTCACTGGCACTATTTTTTGTTCTCATTTTTATTATACGGTTATTTTTAAACAATGGTTAATTGTTAACCTGTGGCATTTAAATCGAATAATTAATCAGTGTTTTGCCAACTGAGGTAATTCCAATCCAAATAGGCAGGCAGACATTGTGATAGTGTATCAGGCAGAAGAACTTGCCATTACTCACTGTTTAAAATTTAATATAGTATATCATGTAGCCAACATAATAAAAATTAATTATTTTGATTATACTAGCTATCAAATAGATTTGTGTAGCAAATAGATTTATTTTGATTACTCAAATCAAAGTAAATTTCAGAAATGTATTTGATTTGATCTGTGATATAGGCTGGTACTAATTCTTAATAATGTGACATAGGTAGGTAATCTAGTTCCGGGAGTCAGAGGTGGAAGATAAAATTTATATTAACTAAATTATTATGTTAATTAAATTAAACGTTTATCACTGTTAAAACATACGACGCTATACTGTTAGTTTTAATGTTTAGTTAATTTTACATTTAATACTGCCATCAACTCAAGTATCAAGGAAAGTTCATTCATTGTTATTTTATCCAACCTCACTATTTGCACCTATTTGTCTATTTTAACATAACGTTATTTTAAACAACTTCAGTTTACTTCCACAAGACTTAATTTTAACTGAATACGGTTAAAATTAAGTCTTTTGGATGTAAAGTTAACGAGACAACACAACAAATTTAATAAATTTAATTCTTACACACTGTACATAAATTGTGTAAGAATTAACTTTGAATTTCCCTGTATGTACAGGGAGGGCAACATGCGTGTGATACTCCTGGTGTTACAGGCGTTCATAGTGAACTGCAACTGCTTTCCATCAGGCGGGCCGTATGCTTGTTTGCCGTCTTAGTGATATATTGTAAACTAGCTGATGCCCGCGACTTCGTTCGCGTGGACTTTATGATTTCGGCGTATTAATACAAATACGAACTAATTTAGATACATAAGAAAATATTTGGGGCAGTGGGCAGTATTATACGTTAGATAAAAACCATAGTTAAAAAAAAAAAAAATTGAAGGTAGTCTTTCCTTAAGGAGCTAATATGAAAACCTAACCTAACCTAACCTAACCTGAAGCGTTACTAATCCTCGATAAAGCTACATTGTTTCATCTTAAACGATTAGACAGCAATCCTGAAACATTTTCGCGTTGTCACAGTTTCGTGTCACAAAGCATGTCGGTGTTTCCGTTGTGTATAAATCGAGTAGATTTTTTTTTTTTATACTACGTCGGGTGGCAGACAAGCATACGGCCCGCCTGTTGTGAAGCGGTTACCGTAGCCATATTAACGCTCGCAACTAAAATATCGCTCGAGCGCCGCCACCCCCGCTGCCATCGCAGCATCTCCTTCCTTTCTTTCTGGTGACCTCACTCACTCGCAGGAACACAACAGCCCTCAAAGGAACCGTTATTTGGCTGCGGTATTTTGTGAGGTGGAGGTACATTCCCCAGTCGGGCAGCTTACAATTACGCTCCCTACCTCTCTTTTCGCCAGAGCTTCGTTTGTCAGTCAGCAGGGTGCACCGCGTGCAGGTGAAGTTGGCTTTGGTTCAAAGATGTTGATGAACCACTTACACCCCAAAATATTGAACATTGTATTTGCGTCTTTCCGCCTAGAGGTAATATGGCTGCAATACCTGGCGATGCCGCTGTGAGATATTATTTTGGCGCCTGATTGCGAGCGAGGATTGCTCTCGTCAAGTATGTTTTTCCAGTCCTTCCTGAAGCATCTAAGAAAAACAGTTTCCCCTCCTTGTTTAAAAGACTTTGCATCACAAAATCTTGCTACATAGCGTCCCGCAAATGCACGCATTCTTCTGGTTTGTGCGAATATATACCAATCGTTCCATTTCAATTTTAGCGTACACGTCTATATTAAACTGACTAAACAGGCCACATTACATATATATATATATATATATATTACCTATATATATATATATATATATATATATATATATATATTAACTATTTATGCTCATCAGGCTGAACAACGCTAAGGCGTCATTGTTATATTTCTTATAGTTTAGCTGAACCATTATGGCTCTGCATCAGGTGTTCTAAATCTTGTGGATTTTTATACCTCAACAAAAAATGCTCATCAGGCTGAACAACTTTTGCTAAGGTGTCATTTTTATATTTCCTATAGTTTACCGGAACCAATAGGGTTCCGCATCAGGTGTACAAATCTTGGATTTTTATACCGAGATGGAAATTTCGTGTCCACGTTTTCAAATTGATGCCATTTTCATAATTGACGTCTCAGAAAACCATAGAATCAACACCCATATTGATATTATGACATTTCAACCCCATCGCACCCCCACAAGAGTGCTCTTGTGTCACGTCGATTATGTTAGATTATAAAATAGCTATTGTTTTCGGAATCAGCGACCCGATAAACCATAAAAACAATACCCATGACGATTTTCAGATGTTTGCACCTCATTTCACCCCTTTAGGGGTTGAATTTTGAAAAATCCTGAAACACGGGTTTACTCATTTATCTACAGAAGTGCTCGTGTAAAGTTTCGTATAAAATAGTCCAACTAATCTTGGTTCCCCATACAAACTTTGGACCCCCGTTTCACCCCCTTAGGGGTTGAATTTTCCAAATTCCCGTCTTAGTGAGCATCTACGTCCTGAAAGGAACCCCCATATAAAATTTGAGACTCCTAGCACTTGTAGTTTTTGAGATTTCGTGATGAGTGAGTCAGTGATTTTCTCTATAGAAAAATTTTCTTTAAACTTTGAATGACGATAAATTTTTAATCTGACATCAGATTTCGATGAAACAAAGCCTATATGTTGCTCAGGGATGAGCTTAATCTTTTAGTGAAAACCGCGTAAAAATCTGTTCAGTAGTTTTAAAGATTAGCGAGTACATACAGACAGACAGACAGACAGACAAGAAAATCAAAAAAATCTTTTTTGTGTTCTGTTACTCTTTTTTTATCAATCAAAAATCAAAATTGCATGTAAGCTATCATCTGACAAATTTTCAAGTGAGAATCAATCAATGAACGAAAAATTTTTTTTGCATGTGCGTGTGACCAGCGTACGTATAATCCACCACGGTACGGCCAGCTGACATTTTTTATCTTCAAATAAATGCGTTAACTATCATTTAACAAATTTTCAGTCGGGAGGAAATGACTAAAACAATTTTTTTTTTACGTGATTAAGAGGGTGCCGCTACCAACCCACCCACCCACGGAGCGGCAGCTGACGTGTACCATACGGCATAATACAACTCTCTGAAGTATTTCACGAGTTCTCGCTTGAGAGGAAATGACTGACAAAATAATATCTGGCTCACAAGCCATCAAAATAATTTGATGGCTTGTGCGTAAAAGACTGACATTAAGACTCTGTGTTTAGTTTTTTAATCTCTAAATCCTTAGTGTTTTAATGTTCAAAAGGTAAATTCGTAGAGATGCCAGAGAAATCATTTTTCCGCCAACTAAAAGAGAACAATTTCTCTGTTTAGAAATAATGAAATGCGATAAAGGTCTTTCTTTCAAAGAATTTCTTTTCTTCTTATGCCACTAGGGTGACAAACAAGCATACAATTTGCCAGATGGTAAGCGCAGATATCTTAAAGCTTATATTTAAAAGAATATACTTAAATGCTTTGGATTATATTAATTAAACCTGGAGATCGAATTTTTTGAATGCGAAAATGAAGGAAAGGAAAAAACCCTAGAGCTCTAGGGTTTCTTCCAGCTCAGCTATACATAATTACCAACAATCTAAGCAGAAGTGGCTTAGATTGTTGGTAATTATGTATAGCTGAGCTGGAAGAAACCCTAGAGCTCTAGGGTTTTTCCTTAGTCGGCTAAGCTGGAGATGTTTGTCAAAAACTTTAAACCAAGACCAATTTTTGAAATAAAAAAATCCGATGGTAATCGGCTTTAGCCTCGGCGGAAGGCCCCCTGTTCAGAATTTCAAGTCTCATTACGAACTGACAGACGGACTGAACAAAGTCAAAGTCAAAGTCAAAATATCTTTTGACTAGAACACAGAAACTGACTGATAGATATGGCCAGAGAGCCACGGATCAACATAAAATATCAGAGATCATCCTCATATCTTTTTTGTATCCCCAATCTATATGTGTATTTCCCCATTATAAAATAAGCAAACTTTTTTTTAGCTTAACGTAACAAGCTTACGGCTCGCCTGATGTGAAGCGGTTACCGTAGCCATATTAACGCTCGCAACATAAAATATCACTCGCGCGCCTCCACCCCCGCTGCCAACGCAGCATCTCCTTCCTTTCTGGTGATATCACTCACTCGCAGGAATATAATAACTCTCAAGGGAATTGTTATTTGGCTGCGGTATTCTGTGAGGTGGAGGTACATTCCCCAGTCGGGTAGGTTATGATGCTCCCTACCTCTCTTTTCGTCAGAGCTTCGTTTGTCAGTGAGCAGGGTGCACCGCGTGCAGGTGAAGTTGGCTTTGGTTCAAAGATGTTGATGAACCACTTACACCCCAAAAAAGTGTATTTCCCCGTTATAAAATAAGCAAACTTTTTTTTTTATATTACGTCGCGTGGCAGACAAGCATACGACTCCCCTGATGTGAAGCGGTTACCGTAGCCATATTAACGCTCGCAACATAAAATATCACTCGCGCGCCTCCACCCCCGCTGCCAACGCAGCATCTTCTTCCTTTTTGGTGACATCACTCACTCGCAGGAACACAACAACTCTCAAGGGAATTGTTATTTGGCTGCGGTATTCTGTGAGGTGGAGGTACATTCCCCAGTCGGGTAGCCTACAATGACGCTCCCTACCTCTCTTTTCGCCAGAGCTTCGTTTGTCAGTCAGCAGGGTGCACCGCGTGCAGGTGAATTTCACCTGCACGCGGTGCACCGTGGTTTGGGGGTGTAAGTGGTTACTTACATATGTAAGTAACCACTTACACCCCAAAACTAAACTAGATTACAACAGTAAACATGTACAACATCTACACATACAATACATACTAGGAGTATGACTCCTAGTATGTATTGTATGTGTAGATATTAGATGATTAAATTGAGATGTAAAATCAGTGAACTCACTGAGGTCACGGACTGACCTCGGCGGAGACGACGATGGACCTCGATTATCTTGTTAACTGAGTCTTCCGGTGCAAGCCTGGTGTAATAGCACTCCGTCTGGTTATCTCCAGATTCGATAAAATATTTGTTTATGAATAAAAATACTCTCAATCAAGATTGCAAGATTTGCACTCAATCAAGATTGGTGATAGATAAAAGAATCTAAAGGACCTTACTGATGACGTGTGATAAGTTTAAATTTGTATTTTACACGTATTATATAAAAGATACCTACTAAAATGTTATGCATAGCTTGCTTGACTCCCAGCCATGTAATATTTCTTTATGCACAGTCGGGTTGGCTGGAAGAAATCTCTTAAAGAGATAAGGCACCTTTCTTTACTTGTCTGTTCACAAATTTTATGTATTTGTTGTTATGCAATAAATAATATATAACAGATATTAGTCATAATATAAATACGGCGATTATGTAAGCACAGGTTCATCATCATCAGGTCCATTTTAGTCTCCACTACAGGAGCACGACCCTCTCTCGTCCGTCCTAGACGGAAGGAGGATTTGGCCTACACTCCCCACGCTGGCCAGACGGGTTGGGGAGGCCTGATCGATATTTGATAATGTATTTCCCTTAGTCGTCTTGTACGACATCTACGGTAAGAAACGAGAGTGATTCTATTCTAGTCTGCCGGAAACCACACGGCAAACAACATAGCCGGGTCGCTCACTTCAAAATGTGAGCAAGTAAGCCACATAATTTTGTAACACGCGTCATATAGATTCACAACATGAGAGTTCTTCTTTATTTGGTCAGTTTGTTTACGTTGAAATGATCGAACGCAACAAAAAACTCGCATTAAGCACTTAGTACAAATACTATCGCATATCGATCAGTAGGTATTTAACGTATCCAGTTGGTGCAATATATTCTCAGTGGTATAAATAAATCAAGAACGCAGTTAGGTTGATTCTATTCTACTACTTGTACGATTCTATTCTAGTCTGCCGAAAACCACACGGGCAAAAAAAAGCACAGGTTGCCAAGCGAATATTATTTGTCAAATTTTATTCGTCTAATATAAGTGGTTTGTGAGAAACATTGATTTTTGCTCCGATTTTTCAAAACGGTTGTCACCAAAAGGCGAATCGTGTAAGATATTCTACAAATATTCGCTTATGCGGTTCATATAGTTAGTAAGCTCTATTTCATATAGTTGGGCTGTTCTCAGAAAAGTGGCACCATGAAAATAAATTTGCGTTTTTTTCAAAAACATTAGGATTTTTAATTTTTTTGTATCAATAACGATAAAACTGTGATAGCAGATAAACCGGATACGTTCAAATGTAAATTTTACAAATAGGACTTTTTTTTAATGACATTTGACAATTAAATTGTATTTAGTAGAAAATTTATTATTAAACGACATTTATTAATATTTGAATGCCTCCATATAAGCAGGTTGAATACACTTACTAAGTGATCTAAAAACTTTAAGAACGTATTTACTTACTGTATTCTTGCAAATAAAGAATTTGAATTTGGAATTTTATTTGTAAATTCCTGTAACCGGATTTTCTTTTTCACAACAACCAATAAAGTTTGTAAAACAAATTTTATTGGTGTTGTGAAGAAAGCAGTGTTCAAGTACTATGACGACCGAATTTTGTACAGCCCCCTTACCACCATCTCTTATTGCGATTCAGTAACTGAATAGATTGCTTATTCATACCAATGAATAAGCGACATTTGAAATAGAGTCGCTTATTCATTGGTATGAATAAGCAATCTATTCAGTTATTGAATCGCATTAAGAGATGGTGGTAAGGGGGCAGGTCTCGTTAATTACAAAAATTCTAAAAATAAACATTAGGTTGTTGTGAAATTAGAAAATCCAGGTTACTGGAATGGAATTTGAATTGAGGATTTACTGGTCCGTAGTCTCGTTCTTTCTTTCAAAAACTTTTTACTTAAATTCACTGCTCGGAAAATGAAGAGTTAGAATTTTGATTAAGCCTGTTAAATCATTTACCATTTACTCCATACTGTACCTAGTCTCCTGAGAAAACCTCTCTCAAAAGAGTATGGAGCTCTTTAAGAAAAAGCGTAAAGGGTTTTTTACCGGCTCACTTCCTTCTCGTGTTGTAAGCGTCCACAACGTCTATACATCAGGCGGCTCGTATGCTTGTTTTCCGCCCTTGTGATATATAAAAATTATACCTATTAAGTAGTTAATTGATTCACGTGTTATTTTCCAAAAGTAAAATTTTAAGCAATTTGAACAATATGTTGTTCTAACCATCAACATCTACATCGCTCGCAGATGCGTCGCGTAGAGGTGAAACACGTGGCGTAGAGACCGCCACGGCAGTCTGTGCGGCAGCAGTGGAGAGTCAAGAGACGAGCGCAGCAACTGGAGCAGAGACGACCAAAGCAGCCACGGCAGTCGCATGCATCTACTAACGGTAGCGGGTGGTAGCCGGCCGGCAGTAGTTTGCATGAACTAATTGGTGGCGGAAGTACGCAAAGTAGTGTAGATCAAATTGCTTATAGATACCTATTAAGCTCAAGTTAAAGTTTTGCGTTGCATTCGCATTTTTCCTTTTTTGTCCTGATTCTAGACTTCTCGAGAAGGCTTGGCGGCGCGGCGTTGCGCTCGTCACGTACGTGACTCACGTGATACGCATGTCAAATTAACAGTAACTGCTAATTTTTGTCATGCGTATCACGTGAATTGTCAAACCAAAATCTGCTATGTGCATTTTTTTATAATTTTTACATTTTTACAATTGCGACTGGTAAATGAACCAAACCATTGTATGAAAAAACTGTTATGTGCTGAATAGTTGTCACAGTACGTCGTATAGTACTTATAAGCACACAACAGTTTTTATTTACCAGTCGCAATTGTCAAAATGCACATAGCAGATTTTGGTTTGACAACGACGTTGTACTTCTAAAAACTACTGTGACGATGTATCAAGTTGTTGTTTGCTTAGTTAGTGTACTGAGTGTACTAAGTTAAGCACTTAGTACGAGTTTTTTGTTCGCGTTCCATCATTTCAACGTAAACAAACCGACCAATTAGAGAAGAACTCTCATGTTGTGAATTTCTAAGACGCGTGTAACCTATAAAAAATAAGTGGCTTACTTGCTCACATTTTGAAGTGAGCAACCCGGCAATTTGTTCGGCTTGTAAACGTTAATACGTTCCAATGTGACCAAAAATCTTGTACTAAGCACTCTGAGTGCTTAGGGCAAATTTTCGGGTTCATCATCATCATCATCATCAGGTCCATTTTAGTCTCCACTACAGAAGCACGACCCTCTCTCGTCCGTCCTAGACGGAAGGAGGATTTGGCCTACACTCCCCACGATGGCCAAACGGATTGGGGAGGCCTGATCGATATTTGATAATGTATTTGCCTTAGTCGCCTTGTACGACATCTACGGGAAGAAACGGAGTGATTCTATTCTAGTATGCCGGAAACCACACGGCAAACAACATAGCCCGGTTGCTTACTTCAAAATGTGAGCAAGTAAGCCACATAATTTTGTAACACGCGTCTTATAGATTCACAACATGAGAGTTCTTCTTTATTTGGTCAGTTTGTTTACGTTGAAATGATCGAACGCAACAAAAAATTCGCATTAAGCACATAGTACAAATACTATCGCATATCGATCAGTAGGTATTTAACGTATCCAGTTCGTGCAATATATTCTCAGTGTTATAAATAAACCAAGAACGCAGTTAGGTTGACTTAATAAAAACAATAAGTACCCATTCTTCTATTGTATTAGCAAATAGATGAATTATTAATCAATGCTAAAGCGAGACGCAAATAACCAACATGAGAGTCATTGTAATACGTAAACGTGACAAGCAAAGTTAAAAAAGTTGCATGAATTTAAAATTATACGCGTATGGACAAAAGTTTTTTTTTTTAAATAATCTCAAAAACAAACTTTTGTGCATCTATTTGTGTATCTATAAAGCATATTGTGTATCTATTAAGAAAAGATGTTGATGAACCACTTACACCCCAAAATTAGATGCTCAATGACGTACAAAAAGTAAGCAAAATAATGTCCGCAGTAGGCAGAAGATGACATCAATCTTACTTTTTATGACAAATATTAAAAGAAACTAACTCCATAATATGCATTGTAGATTCATCCTTATGCTTTCAGATTAAGATTTACAATTCAGACTCGTTCTTATGTCATTTACGTATATAAAAACAAGGTTATGACAAAAATAATCATTCATTTGAAAATAATGTCAAATATGGGAGCGTTCGAATTCCCAGATCGTCATTTGGGTGCTGTTTCGGTGAGAACGATTTTTGGGTGTTGATCGCGCATCTAGTTCTAGTATCAATGATCAAAGTGTGGTCAACGCTGTTGATTTTTATATATTGTGTAATATGTTAATATGTATATTGTGTGTGTATAAAAAAATATAGTGCACGTTTAAAGTGCCTTCATAGCGCCACCTGTTGTATAACGATGTACGTTTATCAAATATCAACAAGCATTCGCACTGCACTTGCACTTATAATCATCAATCACTAACAAATAGTTCGGTTCGTATTCACTAGGTAACGCTATCATCAACAACTCCGGTCCTTTTTTATTTACCACGCCGCCCGGTCCGGCTGATCTAAAGCGATTAGCGTTACCTCTAAACGCTTACCATATAACAATACACGTCGAGACGCAACACGCATCTGGTAAATTCCATATTAGCCGGGTTGCTCACTCCAAAATGAGAGCAAGTAGCCACATAATTTTGATATTACTTACCTCGCGTCTTATAAATTCACAACATGAGAGTTCTTTTCTATTTGTTCAGTGTGTTTACGTTGATATGATCGAACGCGAACAAAATCTCGAACTAAGTATTCAGCTTGCAAACTCTGACGGCTATGTCGCTACTATGTATCTACGCGAAATTCAATAGAAAAGCGTCGTTTTGACTTTAAGTCATAAAATTCAGCATTTATGAGCTCTCCCACAATGAAAGCGCAGAAGCGCAAGTATACACATGCTTCTATACCAAGTATACACACTTTCGATGTGGGAGGCTTTACAATACTAAAATAAGAAAAAGTCTCACCGAAAACATCTCTTCAGAGTGCTTAATGCGAGTTTTTTTCCAGCCGACCAAATTGAGAAAAAGTTTCATAATGTGAATTTACCAGACGCGTGTTACATATCTAGACTAGCCGAGTGAAAATGTTAAAAAAATGTGAGCAAGTAAGCCACATAATTTTGATATATATTTGTAACACACGTCTTATATATATATAATACTAGCTGACCCGGCGAACTTCGTATCGCCTTTAAATATTTTTACGTTAATTTTTCCGATTTTTTTTTTAGTTATTCTGCTATACGTGGCGGAAACAAATTCAACAAATCAAAGATCAATTATTATCAAATCTTTATGATTACACCAGTATAGGCTCGACATGTCCTATTTCTCTTTCACCAAAGTCCCTTTTGCTAGCCAGTAGGATGCACCATGTACAAGTGAGGTTGGTTATGGCTATTAAGATACTACTGAGCCACATCATCATCATCAGGTCATTTTAGTCTCCACTACAGGAGCACGACCCTCTCTCGTCCGTCCCAGACAGAAGGAGGATTTGGCCTACACTCCCCACGCTGGCCAAACGGGTTGGGGAGGCCTGATCGATGTGTTATAATGTACATATTTCCCATTAGTCGGCCGGAAAACACACGGCTTCGGATTTCATCGCGACAAACAACGTGACACGGAAATTTTTATATATTAAGGTTACCCTACCAAATTACTAATAGTAGATATGGTGCTCACACATGAACAAATAATTTGCAATAAAAAAATAATGCGAGTATAATTCGAGTTAAAAAGTATCCTGTATCTCAAGTTGGCTCAAACTGGACGCGTGTGCAAAATTTGATTTAAATCGGTTCAGTAGTTTCGGATTCCATTGCGGACAAACAACGTGACACGTAATTTTTATATATTAAGAATAAAAAAATAATGCGAGTATAATTCGAGTTAAAAAGTATCCTGTATCTCAAGTTGGATCAATCTAGTCGCGTGTG
This sequence comes from Hypsopygia costalis, assembly GCA_937001555.2. Lineage (NCBI taxonomy): Eukaryota > Metazoa > Arthropoda > Insecta > Lepidoptera > Pyralidae > Hypsopygia > Hypsopygia costalis. The sequence goes on along the minus strand of OW443340.2, from coordinate 18,480,365 downwards.
CAAAATTTGACTTAAATCGGTTCAGTAGTTTCGGATTCCATCGCGGACAAACAACGTGACACGTAATTTTTATATATTAAGACATAATTTCACAACATTAGAGTTCTTCTCTATTTAGTATATTTAAAGTGTGAGTAGTTTGTTCGCGTTTCGATAAACGCGAACAAAAAACTCGCTCTAAGGGCCTTTTTTAAAGTCATGCGTTTTTAACCCCGCATGCGGAATCTGTCATAGTAAATTATCCGCATGCATGTTTTTTACTATGACAAATCCGCACGCGGGGCGATAAACGCACGAATCTAAAAAGACCTGCCCCCTTACCACCATCTCTTATTGCGATTCAATAACTGAATAGATTGCTTATTCATACCAATGAATAAACGACTTTATTCCATTTGAAATAGAGTCGCTTATTCATTGGTAGGAATAAGCATTCTATTCAGTTATTGAGTCGCAATAAGAGATGGTGGTAAGGGGGTTGCACTCTGTATGAAATTTCGTGTGGTGAGCAGATAGATGTGTCCGGGAGTGTATATTTATGGACGCGATTAATTACTATGTGATATTATCACTTATCAGGACAGTTTGTATGTACAGAACCAAGGATATAGATTAGTTCTATGATAGCAATTAAAATGGGCAATGAAATAAAACTAGAAACGTGTTACAGATATAATACATTTTGTATTTAATCCATAAATTAACGAAATATGTATAAGCACTTTAGATAAATCACTTATACTTAAATATCAGAATTTTAACTTATAATTAATGATAACTTAATACTGAATAAAAATAAAATAATGTCTTAAAAATAAATATTCTAATTGAATATTTTTCAATTCTTCGATACGTTTTTATTGATAGTTTTTGTGTACTTATTTTAACAAATGCCGAAACAAGACAATAAATATATATTAATTAAAGTAAAAAAATACTGTTGTAGAAATATTGAGGAAGCATTTTTTTACATTTAAAAAATAATAAGAACAATTTTTCGATTTATTAACGGAATAGTGAATTCGTATAACAAAACTCTACTGCCTAAGTTATCTACATATAGATAAAATAAATAAAGTGGTCAAATGTAAACTTATTTAGAACAAATAGAGATAGGTATATACGATAGGTAAGCTAATAAATCATAAGCTAAGAATTCATTAAATAGCAAAGAGTACAAATAATTGAAAATTTGTTGAATAGGTTATTTGACAACTTTTTTAGATTTGTAATGTAGTTACGATAATATAATTATAGGTGAACATAATAGTTTGATAGAATACATACAACATCTCGAAATAATTTTGATAACATGAAAATCTCAATTTAAGACTTACCCGAAAACGGTCCACATAAAGTCTGGTAGATTTGTATGAAAAAATTGTATGGTAGCTAATATTGCGTTAATGTAGCTAGTGCTGTATTAAAAGTAATTTTATTTTTACAAAAATGGTAATATTTTTATTAAATAATTTCATCCTTTTAAAATGAACTTTCCCGCCAATCTTTGATCGACCATAAAACATATTATAATAAACTACCAAACCTAGAAAGATCTGCGATATTTCTAGGTTTGTGTATTTTACTATATCTACTGTACATATTTTTTTATAATTTTAGAACATTGTCAAGTAGCCTATTTATTCTGTTAACTCTGTGAACGGTGCTTAGTATGAAATAGAATTAATTGGTCCATATTGGATAAAACAAAATTCAATTAATAAACATATTAGCTACCAGTCATAATGATCGATCACTTTCTTAAATTAGATACATCGGCTAATAGAAGTGTACAGGAAAAAATGAGAAATATCGCACTTTTTCTTACTCATCTCATCATTGTTATAATTTTATTTTTAGCTCCATTCATATTTCAGGCAAAAAAAGAAGTCCATTTAAATGGTTTCTAAAATGCAAAGAAACATAAAAGTAAGTCTCGAAATGAGTTCATTTGGAATATCCTCATCCTTTGCAATCCACTTTATTTTGACTTTGTGTTTTGTGAAATTATGAATAATGTTTGCTAAGTTTACTTTATCAACAAATATGGTGTCAAAGATATGTACTTAAACAGCTTTACTGAGCTTTTAGAAATGATACTAATCAATTTAGATTTGTCAATAGTTAAATTAACTCTTCTGTTCATTTAATTTTATTTTCGCAGGAAACCAGATAAATATATTTTGATGAAACTTTACAAGTATTACAGCTGGAAACCTGCGTACATATTGTAAATTATGTTATAAAATAGTGTTTTCTAAATTATTATATATTTATTTATTTGCACGAATTGCAGAACACGTTTAAATTACGTTATAAGTGCAAAACATACTTTTCTAAGTGGTAATCCACAGGATCCATAATTTTTGTCTATTGTATAATAAATTATTCGAATGATGCGAACGGTCTTGGATGACTTCATATATTTAACAATATACTTTTATACGAATAAAAACTCTGCATCAAAAGCATCCAAAAGCCTGGAATTTCTTCTAGCACAATCTTTGAGAATTTTTCGTAATTAATCTAGCATGCGAGTCCGCCTCCCTCATTGCGTTCCAACTCTACCCTCACATACTCTGCCTGTTTCTCGCTCAGTCCTAAACGAGGGACGTCTTCTTCAAACTGAGCCATGCCCCCGACGCCCACTAGGTAGCCGTTCAACCTCGCTGCCAAATGTGAAGTTTGTAACTTTGAGGAGTCCAAGCCGAGACTGCGGCATAAGTCTTTGTGGCCTTGTAGACGATATTTTTGATGGTAGCTGTGGAAATAAACATAATATTATTAAGTTATATAATACAGCAATACTCATTAAGCAATAACTAACTTAATTTCAAGGGAGAATAACGACGAAATATGTAAACATTTATATTCATTTTCCGATTACCATCGAATATTTTGATTCGAAAGCAAGTAATCGGCTTCAGCTTCGGCGGTAGGGCCCCTGATCATAATATAGATCTAGAATAGACTTTACAGGATTCAATAGGACTAGATCACTCGTACGTTGTTTGCTCTCGACTTCCTGGCTAAACATTGTCCTTTTGCATCCATTCTCCCACTCCAAACCGCGGGGAGACCTCGAGTCGCCATATAAGTTTTTTAGCTGAGTACAATTAATTTGCCAGGAAACCCAGTAATGGCTTATAGTAAAACCTAATAATTAGATATAATTCGCATGAGGTATCAACTCGTGGCAAGAGAAGAGGAAAACTGTCGTTTTGTGAGATTACAATTGCCTATTGCCGCATGTAATATCACTTGTGCATTGGCAATTTGGCAATGCACAAGTGATATTACATGCGGCAATAGGCTACTGTAACCGTTTACATCAGTAATCACGAAGACTTCTCTTACGTAATGCTTATACGTTTTCTGCACTGTCTTCGCATCATATAGATGCGAAGACAGTGCAGAAGTGTTGGGACAGGTTACTTCACAGAAGAACATAAGTTTATGGTTGATCGTTGAACCTTGGAGAGACTTTGCCTCCTTTTGTGTATTCTACAAATAGTACACTGAGTTGTGTTTGGCACAGTTACTTGTTATGATGCCTACGGCCTCTTTCTACAGTCGCACAGCTCGCCATCGACACGGAATTCATCCTCATACGTTGGAGCCAAGATTGTCGCGCACTGTACAGTTCCATAGAGGTTTTTTGAAGTGAAAACTTCTTTAGCGGCGTTGTGCACTTTTTGGGATGGGTAAAAAATGTTAAAATGACCTGATCGAAAATTCGTAAAACGGAGCGGCGCGGATCGGCACGGCGGCGTAGGAAAGGAAGTAATATCCCCATATCTTTCTACCGCGCGGCGAAAATGTATGCCTGCTCCTGCTGTTTATTTTTAATGTAATATAAATTGTCATGTTTGTGTACAGCGCAATAAATGAATATTGTATTTTACCACATAAATTATACTTTTGTACTGTTATAGCAATTCGTGCGAAATTATTCCCTAACCATTCCAAAATATTCAAAAATGCACAACGTTAATGTTCAAGTTTTCACTTCTGCCAGCACTCCCGGAGTGTAACCCGTTTTTTTTTTTCTAACGGCAACATCCATCGCCTCATTTGGACTTCATTGCCCGCAAAGGGTAAGGGGTACATAGACCATAAGAAATTACTTACTCTTCGGCGGGGTAAAAGGTATTGGCTGGCGCGATCTCTGTCCTCAATTCTCCGGCGCAGCGGACTTGCATGTCTTTGTAGGAGGATTCTGCGATCTCCCGCTGCTCCTCATCGTGATACAGGATCATGGACTGGTACTGAAACATTGCAATGGGTAAAAGTTTATTAATGGTTTTTGGATTATTATACTACTTAATATTTCTACTTAATGGGTTTTTGTAAGTACATGTTTACGTAGGCACGAAGAAAAAAGAAAGAAATATACCGACTTGACAAGCTCGGTGGTCGATTAGCTAGAAATGGCCAATATGACTCCGATGGCGCGGGTTCGACTCCCGCACATGACAAACATTTGTGTGCATGAACATGTGTGTTTATCTTGGCCTGGGTGTTTTCTATGTATTATTACATACATAATATAATCATTATGTACGTATTTACAAAATGAAATGTATATCTTAAGTATAATATCAGTTATCCATTGTACAAGCTTTGCTTAGTTTGGGACTAGATGGCAGTGTGTAATTTGTCCAGGAATATTTATTATGCTTTTTGCGGGTAAGTAGTTATTTTTTGAACCTAATAAAATCTTAAGGGACTACATTCTTTTGTATTAAAAATCTAAAATGTTTTTTTTATATTACGGGTGACAGACAAGCATACGGCCGTTACCGTACCGAAGCGGTTATCGTAGCCATATTAATGGTCGCAACATGAAATATCGCTCTTGCGCCTTTCTGGTGACCTTACTCACTCGCAGGAACACAACAACCCTCAAGAGAATTTTTATTTATCTGGCTGCGGTATGCGCCAGTCGGGCAGCTTATAAATATGTTGTACCTTACCTCTCTTTTGCCAGAGCCTCATTCGCAAGTCAGCAGGGTGCACCACGTGCAGGTGAGATTGACATTTAGCTCTAAAGATCGTCGTGAACCACTACACCCCCAATTGTGTACAATACTAAACTCGAATAAAAAAATAATTACATGGATTGGATTACGATTAAATAAAAGTAAAGACTTGCTTGCCACAGAATAAGAAACAGTACTATTACCTGAAACCTTTGACTTTACTTAGACTTTAAAAAATTTAATATTAAGCAACAAGAAAATTCCTGACGATTTTTCAAACATAGAATAAGATGAAGAAATAATACAAAGACGGGCTCTAAACGTGCTCGGGCTATGTTTCCAGAACTATAAAACCTTAACCGCAAAAATTTAATAATAAAACCAAAAGCTTGAGGCACTTTATATTCCCTGTATTCAAACGTAATTGTTAATGTTTTTTTATTTTTTTTTATTTACTGGTGGCAGTAGTGAGTTATCTAAGGGCATCAAGCCATCAATCGCCCATCTATCTATCTGCCAATAATCTTATTTAAATTTATTTACACGATAATTTGCTAATATACGTAAATGTTTCAAAAGTGTCGATGATTAGACACGTGCTGTCTTGACGTCATACTTTTACTACGTAGGTACTAATTTTAAAAAAGGTATGGGTGGCTCACTCTTTAGAACTATAACCAATCTGCAATGCACTTCACCTTCACTGGTGACATACATAGAAAGAGAACTATGTTCGACACTGAATATTAATGGCTGCCTATGTCATCTACCTACTATCGATCGATTTATGCCATTTGCATTCCTCCCTGTGATCTTCGGTCCAGTCTAGTCTAAAGGTCTTCGCTTTATCATACTGCGACTTTAGCGATTGCGGCGGCGATTCCAGACCCTTTCTTCCTAACAGAAACAGGTCCAGAGAGCTATGTGGCCTGCCTGCTGCCAGTTTCACCTGGTCTTCTCTTCGTCGGTAGTCTTATGTAATCTTCATATGACGGTAAATCTAATTCTACTATGAATATACCTACTCATTTCAGGGTTTATCACGTAGAGATACTCTGAGCATAACTATATAGAGTTATATACTGAGCAAGGAATGATCAATGTTGATTACAAAATATTTAAGCATTCCTGAATCAGGAATCACGGTACGGTTCATCTATTCCTTTTTTTTCTGGGACGGGGGAACACCAGAAATTCCCACCACTGTGTCTCCTGTGTAGCCAGGATTAACAGCAGCGTCCACCAAAAAAAGCAATGAACAATGAAGTCCACTGCAGTCCCGGAGGTAACACTACAGCTGCCTTGGAACTCACAACGAATTTAATCAGGCGAAATTAACAGGAGTTGAAAGCATCCACGGACAGCACGAACCACGGACCACGGTCGGAGCAGTCGGACCACGTGACCAAAACCCGCTCGTAGAAATTAAAATGGAATGAATGTCAGTCAATCACTCAGTTTCTTCTTTAATACGTATAGATAGATTAAGATACATGGTTGATGGGTAGAAAATGAATATAAACGATAACAAAAGATTAAAAAACTATAAAGCTTTAAGGTAACATAAAAACATGCCTCCTTTATATTACATAATGTAGCAGCAAGCGAGAGTGTGAAATCACTAAATTGTTTTTTTATAAGTAGTATTCATTTGTCTATTGTCAATTAAAATTGAATTATGGGATGTTTAAATTTTAATAGACACATACCACAATACACACATACAAACACACATATACACACACACAAATACACACAGCCCAAAGAAATGGGAAATATGTACCTGTCTCTTTATTTTAGTGGTAAGCTCATACTCATGGTTTCCCCAAAATATGTCTAGTAGTTCTTCGTATGACACAGCCTTAGGGTCGTAGTCCAGCTCGATGACCTCGGTATGGTCGCCACTGAAATTAACAATATAGACATTCTTAAAACGCACCAACTCACAGTTGAACAGCCTGGTCGAGTATGTGAGTGTACTAAACGTCTTCGATCGAGGTCGATTCGACCTGTTCTCTACCGTGGGAGATGTTTATGGGTTGATATCGAATAATTAAAATAAAAAGGCATCATACCAACTTAAATGTAGCAAAACCTGAAATTCATTGTATCTATTAACATGACATAATACATTTCGAGTATGAGACCTTGAACCGAATGGTCCACCGTTTAATGGCAAACGTTGTTACGTAAGATTTGGCTTGCTATACGTAAACAAACAAAAACTCGATGAAAAAGATGGGTGTGTAAAATATTTATTAGTATATAGTATATTCACCAAGGGGTGTAAGATACAAATTACATCACGAGTGTATGTTTGGAGTCGAGCGATTATTTGAGCTGACAACCGAGTGATGTACATTCATATATATATTTTTTTAATTTGACTTATTTTTATGACATTGTAGTTATTCTTAAAATTAGACAAAAGTGACTTGTTAAAAAGTAACCTAATGTATTATTTTTGTTAATATTATGATTAATTTAATGCTAACAATGTAATTAAGTTTTGCTATACTGTCGCATTGGGCTAAAAGCAGGTAAAGATAGTTGTGTATGTGGATGAAATAAATAAATGAAATAAAAAAAATAAGTAAAAAATACACTTGTAAGAAATGTAAATGCGATTATTAAAGTAGTTTTGGATATCCACGATTTTAGCAGCTGTTGAATAAATTAACAATGTGAATTTCACGTAATGATAAGTTAACATTGTTATATTTCTTTTATCCATCTGCTGTTCGTGATTCTTTTTTTACATGAGAGGGGGCAAACGAACATGTGGGTCACCTAATGGAAAGTAAACACGACCGCCCATGGGGATCAGCAACACCAAGAGGTCGTCGATCCGTTGCCAGCCTATACTCCTTCCATTCTTTGTGGTGACATCACTCACTCGCAGGAACACAATAACCCTCAAGGGAATTGTTATTTGGCTGCGGTATTCTATGAGCTACTTCCCCAGTCGGGCAGCTTAAAAAATACGATATCCTCTCTTTTTGCCAGAGCCTTGTTTGTCAATCAGCAGGGTGCACCACGTGCATGTGAGGTTGGCTTAGTTAGTACCCGCGTCTTAGTACGCACATATTCCATAACAGATATCAAAAATCCATTCCGGATGCCTACGTCATTAACAGCTAGGCAGCTACGGCGGTGCATGACAACCATAATAAAAATAGATTCTCTATTTTTACTATGGTGTCAGTCAGTCCCAGTCGCCTTATCCTTATATATATATATATAATATAGATATATTTTTACACGTAAGCAACCTTGACCTTGTCGTGCTGCGGATGGAGTGGCCTCGTCTAAACCTAACATCGAATTTAATTTTATCGATAATTGTCTTGCATCCTGTGCGTTGTGTATACTAAACAGAATGTTGCAATGACAACTGAAAACTGATTGCTGTACGACAGTGTTACCTAATTGGTGGCATGCGTATTCTTGAGGGTAAGGCAAGTTACATCAAACACGCGCGATAATCATCTGACAAGATAAGATAGTCAATAAAAAACATACGCAAATAACAATGAAATAAAAAGATTTTTTTTCTGGAAGTGGTACGCAGGAAAAACTATTTGGAAACCACTGCTCTGTCTTATTTCTAACTTAATTTTCTTACATCACTATTCTTGAAACGGTACAGCCCCCTTACCACCAACTCTTATTGCGATTCAATAACTGAATAGAATGCTTATTCATACCAAAGAATAAGCGATTCTATTTATTTAATAATTTATAATAGTATAATATAATTTGAAATAGAGTCGCTTATTCATTGGTATGAATAAGCATTCTATTCAGTTATTGAATCGCAATAAGAGTTGGTGGTACGGGGGCTGTTTCGAAAAGTAGACGGCAGAGCCTAGAGACATGGACACCGACCTATCTGCTTAGTATAGCAGAGGTAGAGCCTCGTTTGCTAATCGGCGGCAACGAGAGCAACACGTGCAGGCGAGGATGGATTTAGTTGTAAAGATTTAGGTAACATGCCATTTACAAAATAATAAGAATATCCCTAAGAAAGTCTATTATATTCTTTTCAACACGTGATGCTCACGTGAAGCACGAGGTTGCTCAAAATGCGTAGGTAGAGATTGCTAGCTCAGACATGTTTCAACAACTTAGCGTTTTTACTTTCAGAGCGGGATCATGATTTTCACACTGGCTGTCCCGTAGGTCTGCCTATGTCTTATTCAAAATAGTAAGCCCTTATTATACCCATAGATTATTTTTTGGATAAACCCGCCGCGGCAAAGATAAAGATATAAAATACAAAAGTAGGGCTCTGAAAGATGAGCATCCTCCTTTAGAGGTCGCCATAAAACTAATCAAAGGGGTTTAGAGCATACTCCACCACGCTGCTCAACTGCGGGTTGGTGGAGGCCAGTGTTTTCAAGTCGCCTATAAGCCACTGACTTGGCTTTACGACTGCTATCAAATGACAACAGCCGGCACTGACAGCTTAACGTGTCCTCTGAAGTGTGTCTGTCTCTGAAGTCTGAAGTGTGTCTGTGTGCATAATAAAACACTAAAATATTATATTATTGACTAATACAGCGGATCAAATAAGAATAATGCTATCTAATCTCTGTTAATCTTCTTTGTTTCATATTTAAATAGTTGAATAGATTAACAATGTGAATGTCACGTTAAGATAAGTTAACATTGTTTATTTCTTTTATATAATTAACCAACTGTTGATCGTAATTGTTTCTTTTTTTTTATTTGAGAGGGGGGCAAACGAGCATAGGGTCACCTAATGGAAAGCAAACATCACCGCCCATGGAGATCAGCAACACCAAGGGGTCGCCGATCTGTTGCCAGCCTATGCTCCTTCCTTTCTTTCTAGTGACTTCACTCACTCGCAGGAACACAACACCTCTCAAGGGAATTGATATTTGGCTGCGGTATTCTGTGAGGTGGAGGTACTTCCCCAGTAGGACAGTTTAAAAAATACGCTATGCGCTACCTGTCTTTTCGCTAGAGCCTCGTTTGTCAGTCAGCAGGCTGCATCACGTCCAGGTGAGGTTAGCTTTGGTTCAAAGCTGTTGATGAACTTATTATATTTAATCTATTACTATTATAGGTACTTATTATATTACTTTAATCTATTATATTTATTTGTAATTAGATTTATATTTATAATTAGGTCTAACTGTTTTTAATTTCTTTCAAATAAGTTCAATATTGTTTCCGACGACGACCTTAAAAAAGTGGCTGGTAGAGGTTGGATGTGGAAAGAGGAGGACCACTTATGGTGGAAAGCATTGGGGAAGATCTATATCCAGCAGTGGGTTATAGATACAGGCTAATAATGATGAAGTTCAAACATTTACATGACATGTGTAAGAAAAAGGTATGGATAATATTATTGTGTAATCAATAACGTATGAGAAAAGTCTTTGCCTCTGCGTACTCTGCCGACTGTATAATGGGTCATGTTCAGAGGAGTTGTTTGACATAATGCCCACGGCTTTTTTCAATAATTGCACCACTTACCATGGGCAGAGAATTCGTCTTCACACATTGGAACCTAAATGGGTACGTATTATTCGTTTCTAGAAGTTTTCCACCTTGGATTCTCTGACTTAAGATTATAACTTATACTGTGATTATAGTATGAGGTTCTTCAAAAAAGGCGTAAAGTTTTTAATGGGTCGGCAACGTGTGAGTGATGTTTCTGGTGTGGCAACCGTAAGCATAGGCTGCGATGAATGCTTACCGTCAGGCAAGTCGTACGCTTGTATTACTTGTACTCTAGTGGGACTACCTAGACTTTTCCGGACTACCTAGAGATGCGGAAGTGCAAGTGTGTTCAATTCATCTCTATTTCGTACTCTTAGATCCACTATTGATATAATAATCTAGCTCTATCACTCTAACTCCATATTCATCAATATATGTAACAGTTTTTTATAATTCTTTGGCTTACTTACAAGTTTACAACAAGTGTATTTCATTGCCCCCACTTTTTTTTATTTTTAAATAACCTTGGCAATCGTTGAAGTTGTCTGGTCTATTTTCGATCGGTTTAATGCAAATTTTTCAACTAAAATATTATCTTCACCTCGTTTCGTTTGTCTTTGTCAATTTGTTTAGACATAGTTGCATTTTATTTACAACTATTTAAATTCTAACATGATATATTGGAACTCCTTATTCTTAGGTAGTCTACTTACTACGTCAAACACAGGCAGAATAGAATCCACACGACTTGTATTGATCGACCGATTACCTAGAGCTGGGTTTGAATTCCAAGCTTATCGATTAGTCAAGAATGTTCTATTTTAAGAAATACATGTTAGGTTAGTAAAACGCTTTACTGTATTTTATTACTGTTATGTAGGTACATGGGACTTGAATCGGTCATTTCAAAAACCTCAGAATTTTTCAGGAATCAATAAAAACTGTTTCATGCACAAATAAATAAGTTTTAAAGGACTTTTTTTTATGCTTAATTCAGTATTGGAGTGGTAAAAAAATTAAATTGCGAATAACCATCACAGTTTATTAATAAAAATAATTAAAAAAACTTGAAAAATTGTTCTTGACTTGACATAAGTCTTTTAGCGAGAAATACGGTTAGTGTTAGAGTAATAATTTATTATCACATTATTATTACTTATTATTGAAAAATAACCTTATTAACATTTTACATGTATAATTTGTCATGTTTTAATATATTTAAGGTATAGGGTATAGGTCTATTCTCATCTGGATTATCTTGAACAATTGCAGTTGGCCATCTAAAAATTTGTTATAAAATGGCATCAGCTCTTCCAGAATGCTATCCTGGACTTGCTTTAAATCATCTATTTATTTTTATTGATGGGTACTTTTAAATCATAAGTTTAAATCATCGTGATTTTTACCCAGAATACCCTTTAAAAATGTGCATTAAGAGGTTTTTGAAATGACCGATTCACTCATTGTTCGCATAAATACTGTCTAAAATACATTTTATTGCCTCAACCCCTATTTCACAAACAGAAAAACTGAAATATGTAGTATTGATTTTGGTCAAGTTACATTCTTAACGATAAATTAAAAGCCCCCTATGTTTTCAGAAAAAATTCGTGTAAATTTGTGAAGTGAATAAATGAATTTGGGCGCCAAAACGTGGTTTATGTGTTTATATGTGTGTTTATATCAACTGATTAGTCGAAAAACAATATATTCACTTGTTCAGCTAAGTGGTCAAGTGAACAAATAGGAATAAAGGTTTTTCCTCGTCAGTTCATCCAACTCCTAATAGTCCGCGATCCAGGCACGAATTTCGCCTATCATTTCCTATCGATCGAAAACATGTGAACTACTCCAGAGAGTTGTACCATGAAGCTTAAAAATTATCAGCTGCGACTCAAGTAGGTGAGTTAAATTTTTTTATAGTCTTTCCTCCCGGTTGAATTTTTTTCATATTATAATTAAACCAATATATTGAAGACAAAAAAATAGTCAGCTGCTATTAGGTGGTGGAATATATGCCAGCTGATCGCAATAATAGGTATGTAAAAAAAAATTCAGTGATTACCTCTCAGTTAAAACTTTCTCAGATGACAATTTACATACCATTATTGAATAAAAAAATACTTCAGCTGCTGTATCCCGGTGGTAAGTGCTGACGTCCGTTGAAGGGCGTAGTTCAATATAACAGTAACAGACCAATTCCCTCTCGACCGAAAAGCTTGTGAGCTGCTTCAGACAGTTATAGCATGAATTTGGGGAGTAAGTGGTTCTTCAACATCTTTGAACCAAAGCCAACGTCACCTGCACGCGGTGCACCCTGCAGGCTGACAAACGAAGCTCTGACGAAAAGAGAGGTAGGGAGCGTAATTGTAAGCTACCCGAGTGGGGAATGTACCTCCACCTTACAGAATACCGTAGCCAAAAAACAATTCCCTTGGGGATTGTTGTGTTCCGGTGAGTGAGTGAAATTACCAGAAAGGATGATGACCAGGAGGATGCTGCGTTGGCAGCGGGGGTGGCGGCGCGCGAGCGATATTTTATGTTGCGAGCGTTAATATGGCTACGGTAACCGCTGCAGATCAGGCAGGCCGTATGCTTGTCTGCCACCCGAGGTAATACAAAAAAAAAAAAAATCAAGCTCAAAAATTGTCAGCTATGGGTGTCCGTGAACTTCGTCCGTCCGTGGGTGTCAGTCCGTGGGTGGGTTGAGTAGCAGCATCCTCCCAAACACGTAGAAAAAAAATTGTACTGCTTCTCTACTCACAGAGCCGCACCTGTCAATTTTTAAGCTTCATGATACAATTTTCTGAAGTAGTTTTGGCTCGGGAGGTCAATTAAATCGGTTGCTGGCTCGCGGACTATAAGCTCTAGGTTACATCAGCGAATTACCTACATCCTCCGATCATAGTTCTGGTGGTGTGATTTTAATGACATTTCACAGCCAAATATTATTTTGTATATAATCATTATCATTTTAGCCTGTTTCTGTTCACTGCACAAAGGCTTCCCCGATGGATTTCCAATGCTACCGGCTCAATGCCACCGGCACTCCCTACCATCAGTACCTTGTCAATACATCTTAATGGCGGCCGCCCTTCGCAGCGTTTACCTGTACGTTGCCTCCACACTTTTTGTTCCATCGGCCGCTAGATCTATTTCGTAGGTATATACAATGGCGGATTTTCATTAACCCAACTAGGTCCGGACCGAGGGCGGCCAAATGTTAGGGGCGGTCGGAGCAGGGTATTACCGAAGAATTATTACAAATTACAGACTGCTATGGCGGTTTTGCGGAGAAGAATTGTATAAATAGGTAGAAACCTGATAAATAAGAACCAAGATAATAAAGAATAAGGAGTCAGCTAATAAGATACAGGCAAAGGCGACCACGGTACAACATAGGGCGGCGAAGACACGGCCTAGGGCGGCCGTGGCGGGCATGGCTACAAATCTGTCTCTGGGTAGGTATATAAATAATCATTTTAACCTTGGGCTTGAAATGGAATTTAGAGATAAACAATAAAACGTGCAGTTGATATCTAGCAATTTTACATAAACTTTGATAAAAAATGTAATGTCATCAAAGTCACTTGTTTTATGACGCAAAAAGTAATCTTTCTTATACATATGAAAACTTCGTGTCACGATGTTTGCTCGCGATAATTTACGAAACTACATAACCGATTTTAGTAAAGTTTTGTATTTTGTTTATAACTTGAAAGATGGTACAACTTCAGGGATAGTTTTTACCTAGTCGGTTAAATTCTAAAGAGGTTAAAACAGAGTAATTTTTTTTATGAAGGTCTGCTAACACTATATTACACAGTATAACAATGCCTATAATTTCATATTGATTAATATTATTTTTATTTTATTAATAATATTTTTTAATAATTAATTAATATTAATATTCATTCCTATATTGATTAGATAATTGTTTGAAAATATCACTGTCACGGGCGATGTCAAGTCATTGCGACTGATAATGACTGTTCACCCCTTAGAAGATAAACCATCTTATCAGGACCTACGTCTATTTATTATGATTTGCTACTTTTAGTTTCTTTTGTTATATTACTATATACTATATCTGTTGGGCAGAAAACACTCGATGGTATGAGATAAAGTTTAATTTGAGGGGAAGCAATTGCATGGACGCTTGCATCACGTCAGTGCTGGCCCTGTAATCATTTCTTCACGTCCTGTTTAAAGGGCCACATATGGTTAGGTCCCTGTTTGCCACTGGGTACGCTGGGCACTTTTCCAGAGCTCTGAGGTCCATGGTACGCCCTAGTTCCTACCCGATCACCAACCGATATTATCGATAAATATTTTAACAGAAAATGGCTTTATTTTACCGCTTTGGGGGAAGGATCCAAGTCACATAAATACGCTTTATCAAGAATAACTGAATAAATAGATCTTGTTCATATTTAAACGGGACCACGTGAGATGTACTAGTCTTTAAATGTAAAAAAAAAATCAATATCGATTTACCTACAAAAAAAGGTTTGAGGTTACGAACATGAAGAAATAATATCGAATCGAGAACTCCTCTTCGTTTTTTGAAGTCAATTAATCAATTAGACCGCACGTAAAGTAGAACAAAATATGATTGATTACTTACATGCTCCTGTAATGTGGATTTTTGGTAGTGCCGCCGGAGTACCCCACTCGTGTCCTCACTACGCCGAGCGTAGCTCCGAACAGTGAGTCGTTGGACCAGAAGCAACCCATGCCGAAGGTGGCCTTCTTCGTCGGGATGTCCACATCATGGAGAAGAGCCGCCTGGTTTCAAAAACAAAAAAGTATTGTGTTAATAACTGACAAAATGGCATGTATTATTATAACTAAAGTCGTAACAGATTTTTTTAATAAACTAAGTGACAAACATATATACGATCTGCTTGATGGTAAGCAGTCATAGCAGCCTATGGACGCTCGCTACACCAGAAGTATCACTCACACGTTGCCATCCCAGGGGCCTTACCACAAGCTCTAAACGCAGGAATGGAACCATCATGGTTGCGAATTTATGAATGAAATTCATTGATAAATACGTAACCATCATAGTTCCATTCCTGCTCTCATTCATTTAGAGCTTGTGGTAAGGCCCCTGTAAAAATCCCTTCACGCCTTTCTTGAAGAACCCCATGCTGTAGTCTCTGGGAAAAATCTCTACCGAGTAAGCTAAAGATGTTTGTCAACAACTCTAACCTAAGACCAATTTTTGGAATAAAAAAAACCGATGGTAATCGGCTTCAGCTTCGGCGGTAGGGCCCCAGATCGTTCTTCCATAAAGTTAATATTAATACATCTAGATGTATTATCTGACCAAAACAATTAGATGCGTAAATAAGCGCATCTGCATACGTATGTCGATATGCGCATACTGTTTTGTTCGCCTAAACTCAGTTTATCGCGGTATAAAGGTTACCACGTTCCTTTTCCTCCGTAATATTATTATCTGGGACCCCTGACTGCTAATGCGATGTTGGTGGTATAATTATAAGGATCACGAGAACCACGGCTGATATCAGTGGTAAGCGATGATTTAAGTTATTGCGTATTCACGTTCCTTACTTAATAATAATCTTGTATTTTTATAACATTAATATTTATTGTTTAGATTTAGAACCTATTGTTTATTATCTGACTTCAAAAAAAGAGGAGGATCTTAAGTCGGCTATGACTTTATATTATGTATTTTACGTAATATCACCGGTATTTACGATCGTACACATCGATTTTAGAAATTCATTTTATGTACGAAAAACCGGACAAGTGCGAGTCGGACTCGCCCACCGAGGGTTCCGTAGGTACGTAATATCATTATTAAATTTGATATTTTTCATTATAAATAAGAAATAATGCGTCGAAAAAAATAAATAAAATATATTTTGTAATGTGTACATCAAGCCCTTTCATATGATACCCCATTTGAACTAGTAGTTTCAATTTAAAATTTCGACACCCTATAAAAAAAATAGACCCCCTATTTTTTTAAATCTATTTACAAATGTATAGTTTTGAGATTTATTCCTGTACTTGTAGTCTATGACGATGTTACTTGCCAAATTTCATAGTTCTAGGTCAACGGGAAGTACCCTATAGGTTTTGATTCCCTTGAGTGTGTCGAAATATGCGTTTTTTGATGAATAAACGGCCGTAACTTTTTTCTACGTAAACTTAGCAGTTTGATTTTTTTTTTAACTTCATGGGACCGTAGACCTGAGTATACAGTTCAAATTTCAGCTTGATACCTCCACGCATTCTCGACATAGAAATTCTTGACAGACAGACAGACAGACAGACAGACAGACAGACAGACAGACAGACAGACAGACAGACAGACAGACAGACAGACGGACAACAAAGTGATCTTATAAGGGTTCCGTTTTTCCTTTTGAGGTTCGGAACCCTAAAAACGATGATTCCTCAGTAGACTCGCACAAATTAGGATATCATAGAATCTGGAGATATCATAATCTAATATCTCCAGGGGGCCTACCGCCGAAGCTGAAACCGATTACCATAAGATTTTTAGATTCCAAAAATTGGTCTTATGTTAAAGTTATTAACGAACATTTCCAGCTTAGTCGGTAGAGCACTGGGGTTTCTTCCAGCTGAGCTAAACATAATTACGGAAGTTTAGCAGCGTGGTGGAGTATGCTCTAAATCCATTTGATTGAGGAGAATAAGGGTTGACGACGACGACGATGTAGTTATGTAGTATAGATTTTTAAGATGATTGCAAAGAAAATCCTTATATACGTTGAGCTGTCATGACTTGGTGTGAAATCATTCCCCATTGGTAGGTACTATGAACGTGGATGGAGTTAACTCTTAAAGTAAAAATTGCAGGCATTACAATCGTTTGTTGATTGTTAAAGTAATTCTAGGCAAATCTATTCGAGTTGCATAAAATTGACCACATCCCTATTCAGTCGTTTATTGGAACACGTGCTGGGAGAGAGGACGTGGGGCGGGTAACTGTGGCAATCAAACCCTATAAAGAAGCGATGCGGGTTGACAATGGTTGACATTGAATTTATTGTTGGTCAATTAACCTTTGATTCAAAGTCAAAGGTTATATTATTTACTAGCTTGCGCCTGCGGCTTCATACGCGCGTATTCTGGAATCCCATACGAAATTTCCTGAATTCTTTCTTATTGCATGCGTACAACCGCGCCCTAATGCCAAATTTCAACCTGATCCGTCTAGTTGTTCTAGCTATGCGTTGAGAGGTCAGTCAGTAACTGTTGCCTTTTATAGATACAAAAGAAGAAGATTATCTAAAAGATCTTTAGGGTAATAACAATAGACTGAAATTGATAGAATGAAGGACCTTTAGTAATGGCGTTTTGCCAGCTCTCAGAAGTTCTGTAGTAATTCAATCTGTCGCCCGGTGCCTTATTGTTTTTGAATTGTTAGAGAGCCAGCCTGATTAGGCTGGATATACCGGACATCAGCTTGTACGAGATTTCATACAAGCTGATGTGCGGGATATCTTCAGTATACTGTCTGGGTCAGGGTCTATTATTGAGTTACTCGCTGTCCATAGTACCTCTCAATCTCCCGTAATACCTCTGACCTATTAGATGTTACGCTGCCATCCTCCGGTTTCAGCTTTGTCAACTAGCTTTGCCCAATGATGCATCTCTTAACACTTTGGAGCCTTGGTTCCGCTCTATTGTCTTCTTAATACGTTGCGTATTAAAGGAGCGTAGATCGTATCGCATCGGGTGGAATGATAGTAGTCTTTAATTACCCATAATTAAAATTTTAATGAATTGCCTACCGAGGGTTTTCCAGGAGATAACAGCATTGGGTCAAAAATTTTCAAATATATAGTGAAGGTTTTGGCAACGTCGGAGATGGACGTATGATATTACAAGTTACCGCAACCTTATGGGTACGGACCCTTGCAATATTATGATGCTGTTGCATGATAATATTGGCTGAATACTTGTTTGCCACTTCGGTAGTAAAAAAATGGTGATCATGTGATGACTCTTGGTTGTACGCTAGAAATCAATGGTTGGTGAAACGCGTACAAAATGCATCATCATAATTGGCTTGTCCTCTTCCCATTATTTGGGGTCGGCACAGTATGCCTTTTTCTTCCATTCGACCATAAGCCGTCATATCTACAGTTACCACTTTCTCACCTATATCATCTCTCACACAATCTATCCATCTCTTTCTTGGTTTTTCTCTCTTATTATATCCATGCACATTCGAATTCATCGTTCTTAATATGATTTAATTACAATATTCCATTGCGTGCGCGTAATACCACATCTTCCACATCAAAAATTTCTACTCGTCAGCAGCACTTGACTTTAGTGTCCGACCGAAAGTTCGGTTTCGGTTTGGATTTCGGTCGAGTTTCGGCAAAAAAACGAGCTTAGGTTTAGTTTCGGTTTCGGCGGCAAACCTGCCGAAACTGCGACCGAAACCGAAACTGCATTCGGGAGTTCCCACGCTGTGCTCGGTCATGTTCTGCGCGGTAAATTCCATCCAAGCGACGGAGACATTTTGCCGCGTCCATGTGCCTAATCATCTCGTGACTTAAATAATTTTGTATAACAAACTAATGCATAGATTATAGTAGAATCAAACTTAACATAACTATCTCAATATTTTGTGGTTAATTTATCTCATTCGCTAATGCTATACGTAAACAAACAATAGTTAGGTAAGTACTTGGTACTTATTATAGTACATTAGTGGTGATAATATTAAAGATTTGTAGTTTCAACGTTCAATTTAATAATTATAACCAAGTAGCAATTATAACGTAACGTAACGTAATTATAAGAAAAGTACCTACAGTTAGATAATTGTTTCGTAAAAGTTTCGGTTTCGGTTTCGGCCGAATCTGAGACCGTTGCCGAAATTCGATTTCAGTTTCGGTTTCGGTCGTAAAAACCAGTTTCGGTCGAACATTACTTGACTTGTTTTATACTTGATTTACTATGTTTAAACACCCAGAGTGACTTTACACCAAGCAAAAAAATTATTTATTCAAATAAACTATAAAAGATCAGACCTAATTCATATGTTAACCGGATATTAGGTACACCATAAAATTAATACCTAATATATTAACTTTATGAATTACATCGTTTTTAATGGCAACTTTTGATATTAATGCTATGAAATGTTGGAACAACGTGCCTCCACCATTGCGACTAATACTGGTAAAGTAAGTTTCAGAAATAAATTAAATGTATTTTTATTGGAACTTTATTGACACAACGACTTAAATTGTTTCTTGACGACTCGACAATGATCCTATTATACGTAAGCTGCATTTTTAGTGATTGAAAGGAAATATTTTCTACGTTTGACGCATGCGTCATGCGTAAATCATGATTTTATAATAATATAACAGGGTGTACATCCTATTCACGATTATTAAGTTTATGATATTTCTTATAAATTTTGCATTACATATAAATATTTAACTATCTACATAATATTGTGTGTTGTCACTTAACTGCACGCGGTACACCGTGTCCAGTACGAACAAAACATTTACTTCACTTAATCAGTATTATGTTTATGTATTTGACGAAACAAAGAAATATTTTACCTATCTATCAATCAATCTGACGAATGACTGACTTTAAGGCTTGGCGCAAACGAGCCACCGACCACAGCCACCGGTGGCCAACCACTAGCAGTTAACGCGCTTTTTCATACATCTTGTTCAAATTCGCCGCACACGTGTGGCCGGTGGCGGCCACTCGCTACTGCAGTGTCCGCGACTCGCCACTTGTGGTCGCTGCAGGCCTCACAAGACGCCGACACCCGCCACTGTCGCGCTGCTTCACCCTCCGCGCAGTTAACCGTTAGACGTCCTACGTCTAAAAAACTTTACTGGATGTCTGTAGATTATCGAAATGCAAGTTATGTTATACTGTAGGACCAGTTTAAGTTGGATGTACCCAATATAGGCGGCGACGGCGTCGTCAACGTCATCTGCGTATTAATAATAGCCCGAGCAAATTTTCTGTGTCGGAATCCATCGTAAGACTGTGCAGCTGCGAGAGGGTTATAAAATGTGGCGACTTCCGAACACCGGTGGCTGTCGCGCGCTTCAGCCACTGTTACAAAAGTGGCGGTAGCGCGCGACAGCCACCGGTGGCTGTGGTTGGTGGCCCGTTTGCGCCAAGCCTAAAAGCAATATGTGTATTCAATAAAAAATCCAAATAGTTAAAGCCGGAGATACTTATATAGGTAGGTACTTACTTTGATTTAACACTTATAATGAACTTAGAAAATATATCGGCCTTATAATAACCGCTAATCACCCAGAAAATTAATACGTAACAAGAATTTCCAAATTAGGCAGATAAACATACCTACTATGTCTCTACTGAGAGCGATTTTATCACGTCAGTGTAATAAGAATATTGTTAAAGGATGTAAGAATCATGTTTTTTATTCTATTACTAGCTGTGCCCGCGACTTCGTCCGCGTAGAATAGTGTCTTTGGGCAGCATTTTTAAATATTTCGGCTAATTATTTTACAAATAAGACACATACGTATTAATACTTATATGAGTTGCAGTGTGCCATCTAGTGCTTATATAGCTCTTTTGTGGAACATTGTACATTCATCCCAACCAACAGCTTACACTGCTGCAACTTTCTTCCGCGCTCACTGCTTTTGCTAATGTTACATACCGGCATGTCCTCATCAGCTAAGTTCAATGGTAGTTTTAGAACCGAGTGCGCTATACCCCTATAACTATTTTGCTTTTAACCGTAAACACAGAAAACAAAACTTCTTATTATGAAAATAACTTATTTAAGTATTTTATTTAATTGTATAAAAACCTATTTAAAAAAATATTATAAACCCAAATGAATTAAATTTAACTAATTTTATTGACCCAAATAAACAAAATCTCTATACTAAGTATAACTTTTTACACTTGTACTTAAGAACTTGTTTTTATGAACCATTTGTAACCGATTCCTAGAAATCCCTTTCGGATATTGCGACTTCTGACTGAGTCGGCATGCAAAGGCATAAAGACTCATTCATAAAACTATTAAGCTTTCTTATCTTTTGTTTACATTCACAGATGGTCAAATGCTTTGTTTGTACAATGCCAGTTTCTCATTTTGTAATGACTGCGTAAATGTTATCTACATCAGGATAGCACTAATATTTTGTCTCTTGTCGCAAACTTATAAAACATTCACTTATACTTTACATATTTCCATACAAACTTTCATCCCCTATTCCCTATTGTTATTTTACCCCCGTGTGGGTAAAACTTTTACAAACTTTGAATGTCATATTTATTTATATCGAATCAACAGCCTAAAAAATAAGTTTCAAGCTTCTAGCTCTAAAAATAACGATACTTCCATACAACCTTTCACCCCCCCTTTTAACCCCTTACAACCCTTTTTTTGCATTAAAAAGTAGCCTATGTCCTTCCTCAGGCTCTAAGCTATCTGTGTACCAAATTTCATTTAAATCGGTTCAGTAGTTTTGCCGTGAAAGCAGGACAGACAGACAGACAGACAGACAGACAGACAGAGTTACTTTCGCATTTATAATATTAGTAAGGAGTAAGGATAGTATCGATCTAACCCTGACATTAAGCTACTTTTATGTCTGAATTAAGGTCAATATTGATCTTGTTCATTAGCAAGATTAACCGTAAAAACTTTGTCATCTTTTGATAGCATATAGGTAGTAACGTAATAAGCATGTTTAAAAGGTTAGCGCATGATTTTCAAACATTGACGTAATTTCATATTTAACAAAAGAAAATTGTAAGAAATTTCAAATTAATTAGATATATTACGTATTTACTTGTGAAAAACACTGACAGACAAAAAAATTATCGTAGACAACCCTTATTCATTCCACTCTTGGGATACGGGTCTCCCTTCAATCCAAGGCGTTTAGAGCATAGAGGTTGGCGGAGGTGAGTGTTTTCAAGCCGCCTAAAGGCTGACTATCTTTGGCTTAACGACTGTCACTTTATGACAACAGCCAGGACCGACGGTTTAACATGCCCTCCGAAGCACGAAGGTGCTCAAGATAAATAAATCCATCCATGGACAGGCTGCGGTCGACGTTGCTTAATTTGCATGTTCGATTAAACTGACACGCGCAATGAAACCATCGAGCTCCTCCTCACAAAATAAACAATAAACACTACCTATATTACAGAAAAACTGGTATGAAAGTTTAAAACAGTATTACGGACAAAAATAAATTACTTACGTTAACTGGTGGTTTCATCTTGCAGAGCGTTCGGAAGATATTCAGCATAAAAAGGTTGAATTTTCTGATAGAATGTTCGATTTATTCAGTTTTAATATTTTAATCGAAAGATTTTTAGCAGGTTGGTTTCGCGTAGTGAAACACGTAGATTGTCGAGTGAGCCGCGACACGTCGGCTGGCCGTGGCGGTGCGGCGTACACTAGCTAAGCTACCGCAATACAACGATTTTGTAAAGGAGTCTCTTCGACATTGATTGATACTATGCCATTTCGAGCTGTTAACATGCTCGACACTGTGTCATTGTCATAATTTAATTGCAACACACGAAACAGCAAGTCACAAGAGGATAGAGCAATGAGTAGGCGCAGGGTATTTTCGGAGTATTGATGAGGTTTCGTGGTCTACAATGTTGATTCTACAAGTTTTACGTATTCTTCCAAAAAGATTCTCTAAGATAGACTGGAACAGACCCCTGAGACGGATACCTAAGTCCGCCTTTGTACTTTTTCTTTTAAGTTATGTTTTTTTTTTACATATTACTTACATACAATACAAAATTCCACGGTGGTACATTTTATTGTTTAAAGACGATTTTAACTTTTTTTTGTCTGCAAACGTTCTTCTCTGTTTTTTGCTGTAAACTTTCTTCGTTACATCAATGGAGATACATCCATTGGAATGAAATTGACCATTTATAACGTAAAGTCAGGTAGAGTTTATATTTGTATAGTTAGGTAGAATAGTGTGGTCGATAAAAGTACGTAAGTATTCTTTGTAGACTGAGAAGTTCCAAAAGAAGAGCTATGAATGCTACGATATTTCGAATTCTCTACCTACATAGATTTGTGCCACTATCGTCGACACTACCCTATCTAATTACCCTAGAGCTGACGTTGTAAAAATCAATACATGTACAATACAATTCAGTACTCTTTATTGCACCAAAAATACATTAATGTTTTAACAATAAACACTTAAAAAAGAAACAAAGTACAAATGGCGGTTTTATCGCTTAACGATATCTTTCAGGCAACCTTTGGGTACCATGTACTTAACTACTGTAATAAAATTGATGTTAGCATGAAGAAATCATCTATATATATGATAAAAAACTGCTTAGTGAATATAAAATTACCTATTAGTGCTGGCATTCAGACATTAACCTAAAATTACATTAGTTGGTTGTTTGCGATACGTAGTTCGTGACGTAACCTTGCCCGCAGCGAGGGTCACGCGACGGGCGACGCGTGCCTTTGATCGAGCGACGTCGCGTCCCCGCCATTCAAAGGCCCCGCCGACGAGTAGCTCCATTCAGATAACAAATTATCTTGAAACCACCTGATTTTACACACTTCCCGACGTCTGATTAATTTTCTGACAACATCTGTGTATTCTTTGTATATTTCAGATATATAGGCTTGAAAGAACAACTGCTTTATGTTCTTCTGGAAGCAAATAACACAAATAAATAATTTATATACAAATTATATCATAGATATTTATCTATTCTCTTTGAAAAAATTAATTGATCAGAAAGCCAATTCTCGTAATTATTTTAAGATCACAGAACGAAAATTGACCGAATCGAGAATGAGTTTTGAATTGACAAAAATGATTTACATGATTTCTTTCATTAATTCATATCCTTCCGGTCCATCTGGTCAACTTCCTATTTACCAATATGGGCAATTTCCCATAAGGACAAACTTCCCAAAAAGGCAACTCTCAAAAGGTCAACCTTTTCATACATACTGATTGTAGCAAAAATTCTTAATTCTTTTTTTAATATTATATGAAAATAACAATATAACTTATAAATTTTATTTATAAAAACTAATAGTCATTTATAAAATTGGAACCACACATACTCATCTAGTAATTAAAACTTACCACTACCTACATTAAATACTTAGACAATTAAACATTCCGGTTTATATATGTCATCAAGATCAACTTGTATAAGTTGATCTTGATCAATATTTATTGCTAGCATAATATCATTCTAGGTGTGTTTAATTTTCGGTCATATTTCGATATAATCACACTTTAATTAAACTTTGAAATTTCTTGTCGTGTTACGAGAATACCAAATGTATCATTTATGATATCGAGACTAGATCGGAACTGAATTTTACCTTTTTTTATTACGAGAATTGCCACTCTGAACATTATCAACATCTTACTATTTTCTTAGATGACATTAGAGTGTTAGTTAGGTAAGTGTAGAGTCATAGTAGAGTATATTATTCTGTGGTCATAGTATTGGGTCTACAAATACCTATGCTTAGGGTTATTACGACTCTACCACAAAATTTGGTTGCTTTCTGCCCCTCCTTTATTCCTTTATACCTCCTTTATTCTTCCGATACAAGTTACAAACAGTTTATTAACTTAACAAATATTGATATTAATCGCTACACTCAAATTCCAGACTTTGAGTGTTTTGACTCGAGTAACAAGATTTTTTTCTTGTTGATACATACAAGAAGTTTATATTGTTATCAAAGGCGAAAGTTCGGAATATTTCAGATACGAATTTCATTGGATTGGGTCGGTGGATTTTATTCAGCAGAGCATTATTTATTACCTAAACTAGCTTCCACTCGCGGCTTCGCCTGCATTTACAAGTCTTTATTTTTCCGGTTTATATTAACCGGAAAAATAAAGACTTGTAAATGCAGCCTATGTCAATGTCAACAAATAATGTAAAAATCTTTTACCAATAGAAATTGATATAAGTAGATATTTTCAAAATCGGTTCAGTAGGTCCGTAGACAAACTCGCAAACTTTACCTCTTTATAATAATAGATAACATAATAAATATGAAACATTGACATTTGCTTTCTTGAAAACACTACAAAATGTATTTTGGGGTAAACGGGGTAAGCAGCTCACCGTCATCTTTAGAGCCTAAGCCAACCTCACCTGTACGTGGTGCACCCTACTGATTCACTGACGAGACTCTGGCACAAAGAGAAGTAGGGCAGCGTAATTATAACCTGCCCGACTGGGGAAATACCTCGACCACACAGAATACCGCAGCCAAATAACATTTCCCTTGAGGGTTGTTGTGTTCCTGCGAGTGAGTGAGGTCACCAGGGAAGGCAGCGTTGGTAGAGGCGCGCGAGCGATATTTCATGTTGCGAGCGTTGATATGCTTCATATCAGACGGGCCGTGTGCTTGTTTTCCACCTGATATATAACAAAACTGAACTTTCGGCCAAAAGTACGGATTTAGTTCCGAGTAAGCTCCCTGTCGCCGCTTCAAATTGGCGGATGCTTCACAATATAGTGAAGCATGGCAAAATATCTATTGGCGTCAAAATAGAAATATTTCCACATAATTCCTGGAAACAGATCAATGGCTTTCTCTAATAATCTAGCAGATGAGTGAAACTAAATTACTAAAGACCGACGCAATAATTAGTGCGCATTTATCGTTTAATACACATTCCGTTACACGTCACCATAGTCACACGTGCAAGCGATACGATATCGCTAGTAAATATTCGAGATAAATACACACGAGCTATTAAGTAATTATATAATGTCAATGTTAGTGGGTTAAGGAAACTGGTGGTTTATACTGATTGTAATATGATCAGGGGTTCGTTTCGCGTAACAAGTGGGCCGTGAGAGGTAAATTATGGTCCGTGACACAAAATTATAATGAAAAAGATTGAGCACTATTAGACAAAATATTAAAATCTCGAGTTATACAATCTATATGACACTCGGGGACACTACACCCAACAAAAACCTCTTACCTCGAATAAAAAAGGTTGGGAACCATTGTTATACATCATCGACAATCCACAAATTTGACTTGAGACACTGGCATGGAAAACGACAGAGATTAGGTTTGGCATATAACTAAGGAATCATTTAAATCAGACCAATGAAAATCCATCGTTCATCTTGGGGCCTGGGAGTCTCTGAAATAAATAGGTATTTCAAGTTTCGGTCGAAAGTTAGATTTTTTCCTATTATGCATTTTAAGAATTAGGTGTATATTTTTCTATACTACGTCGGGTCTGATGTGAAGCGGTTACTGTATCGCTCGCGCGCCGTTACCCTCGCTGCCAACGCAGAATCTCCTTCCTTTCTGGTGACCTCACTCACTCGCAGGAACACAACAACCCTCAAGGGAATTCTTATTTGGCTGCAGTAATATGTGAGGTGGAGGCACATTCCCCAGTCGGGTAGCTTACAATTACGCTCCCTACCTCTCTCTTATCGCCTCAGCTTCGTTTGTCAGTCAGCAGGGTGCACTGCGTGCAGGTGAAGTTGGCTTTAGTTCAAAGATGATGAACCACTTACACCACAAAATTATTGTATCATTTAGGTAGAGAATTAGGAAATGGCGAATGAACACTCTAAACTCCTCGCCTAAAATACGTACCTGAAAAATTTGTGTTGATAATGTCTGGGACATTAGAGAAACAATTCATAAAGTATTTTGCCTGATCTGTCTCAGTTTTTCTAAAAAGCGGCCTTCTGTTATATCACCGTGAATTAATTCTTACTGGTATTTTAATATACTCGTACAATCATCACGGTCTATATTCTATCACGGTATAAAATTCTTATTACCTATAATGTTAGCTATAGAATAGGTTGATTTTTTGAATCTATATATATATAGTAAGACAGACAGAAATAGTTCTCGTGGCATTGTGGTCTCCTACTAATAGGACAAATTAGTAGAACCACGAAAAAAGGGAGGGAAAAAACCAGCATTGTGTACTTAGTGTAATTTGTATGCAATTCAGAATTCCGCAGCAGCTTGCCGAAATGTAATCGTATTCACGATCAACACGACAAAGAATCCCGTTAAAGCCCTTTTTGCCTCGAAATTAGCGCCACTTTTAGCCGTGTGCCGCATCATTGTGAAACATACTGGAACCACACCCCGGCCACTCCATACAAGCGTCATTTACTACTACATAAACAATGGCGCTTGTGCAGAGCGTGAATGAGCGAAGTGCGTGCGGCGCCATACAAACTGTTCCAGATCCGTCTCAGAGGGGAGGTGAGGTCGACACGAGAGAGCGGCAGGGAGTGGCCATACTGTACATAGTACTATTATTTATACTGTGCTGGAACGACAATTAAACTGTGACATATACACACTTTAACTTACCAACGCATATAGTTCAACTGAGAAAAATAAGGAAATAAAAGACATAATAGATTTAAACAAACGATTTATTTTTACGTTCCAAGGAAAAGTATATTTCACACTATTGTTTAAAGTCGGAAGGTATTTAATATCAAACACCTAATTATTTACAATCAAAAATAAATAACAACAGAGTAACAAACAGAACGTTCCTTGCATTGGTGTTGCATTACAGCGGCATATGATGGTACGAGTACTAATAGGATACTTGTACAGCGAACAGCAAAAGAAGATATACAATATGTAATCAATTTTAGATATTTGCATTGACTTGAACGAAAATGATAACTTACTTTTGATGCTTACTGTACCACACTACAGTTTGACATACATACAGTAGTAGTATATAATCAGTTGTTAGGATTTCTCTTTGCCAATTTAAAACTTTAACTAAAATTAATGTGATATTTGATCGAGGTTTTCATTTTCTTCCGTGTCAATTCACATGTAAATGGCAACTACCGGCAGTGACAAGGAATTGAACCGACCCCAAAAAATGGTGCGCATTCTGTGCCGTATGGAATGCAGTGAAATTGACATTTATCCACTGATTGAAGCAAACAGTAGGTAGATTGATTTTTTGATGCTTTGAACATGCAAGTGCAATAGGAATAGTTTTTTATTTGTTTAAGTAGACATTCTATTTACCTTTGAGAGTGATTTTTTTGGAATATACAAACGCATAAAGGTCCGGCCACATCGGCGCGTTAGCGACGCGGAACGCAGGGCGCGAAGCGGGAGTATCACGCACGGTGGACGCAACCCGTATATATGAAAGGCGCGTTGCATACCAACGTGACCGCAAAGAGGAACGAAATAGTAAGGCGTTGTAGTGATGCTTCAGCTTCGCATCCCGCGTCGCAGACCTTAAGGGCGGTAGACTTATTTGGTCTACTCAGTAAGTGACTGCATCTAATCTATTAAGCATAAAGTTTATGTTTGAGAAGACATTAACCAGAAATCAATCTACCTACATCTATTACTGCCGACAAATTACCATATAAATATCAATTGACTCATGAGTGAAGCATGAGGCCTCGATACGGTTAATCCTATTTAATTTGTTAAATTGATATACAAAACATTTTTTACAAGTTCACAAGGCGGAACTAGGTTGACAAAAACTAATCACTTGCCGTCTATTTTCTCCAAGGAATAGTTATTAAATTGATAATCAGCATTTCACATATCGTCTAAAAAAACTTCAGAATAATTCATTAATTTGATATAAATTAAATATTCTCTCTCATTTAGTCACGCACGAGTATTTGTATCATTGTTTAAAATGAATAATTATCTATATAGTAAATATAATGACTGTTTATTCATAACGCCAAATTATCATTAAAATTTTATTCTTTGTTAATTTGTTAATAATTTTATTAACCCAATTTACCTGTTTTAAAGATGCTTTTTACCATCGCTTTTTTTTAAATTAAATATCATCTAAATATCTGTCAAAATAAAAACGCCTTGATAGTTGCTCGACGAAACAAAATAAAATAATAAAAACATGTTTCGTTTGTTACCTTTAATATATGGGCGCGCTTAGGCGCTTATATCTTACGTATAGTACAACTAAAAAGAGTACAAACGGAACTAAATTTATTTATAACACAGCAACATTAACTTTTTTCCAAGGGGCACCCCTTGGAAAAAAGTTAATGTTACTGTTTTGGTCGCACTGTGTTCCGTCTTGTTCTGAAAAGTCTCAAATGATACAAATAGACGTGCGTGGATGTTTAAAAAAATAATTAAAATTCAATAAGTATAAATTCTACAACCTGGGGTTTTGATATGAATCTTAATACCTAAAAAGCTCAGCTGTTTGTCGATATTATTATGTTTTGTATAAAATTGCTGTGCCTAAACATGTAACTATTGAATGCTATTTTGTTGAATTGCCTAAGATTGAAGGATATATTTACTCGTAGATGTTGGTAAAAATCTACTTTTTGTATTACCTACTTATTAACAAATGTCCATAAATTCCAATTTTCTATAAAAACAGTTAAGTTTAAGAGACAGCACAGATATTATAAAATTTGTAATGTTTTAGAGTTTTTTTTATTTTTTATTTAGGATATGGCGAAGTGGTCCAATAGAAGGCAAGACAAGTGGGCATTTTCCATACTATAGGGCGAGCTGGCAGCGTATATCGCAAATAATTTGATAGCAAATGCGATCGACTGCATTTTAGTGTATATACATATACACTAAAATATCTATCACCGTGGTGGTCACTGGAGATGATCGGCACTACCATAATAGTGCTAAATGAGCGAATTGGCATTTAAAAGGTGAAACTCGAAGGGTTTCTCATAGACGTCTATATAAACACAGAACCTGGACACAATATATTTCTTTTTTATAGAAAACACTAGAACTATCATTACAGAACATAAGCATAGTTCTCCTTTCCTCTCAAATCAACGTCGCTCAGCACTGTTCTCATTTGCTATAAAATAATCTACGATTTATACCGACAGCGATAATATATTATATTACAGTTCTACAATCTCGAAAACATCTATCATTGAGCTTATATTTCCTACTATTTAAATGGGGATAAAATTGTGTAGGCGGAAATACTTATTTCCTTTAAATAGTTTACAAAAATTTTCAAACATTAAAACCGACACGTAGAAAATTCTAATAATACATGACCGCACTATAAAACCAACGTGATGCGTGACGTACTAATATTTTAATGTAAAAGAACACATCGCATTTGACACAGTTGTGACGAACAGTAATAGTATGTGACTTAACGGTATTCTACTAGAAAAAATATGTATATAAACATGTAAGAAATGGAAGTATCAAGCCGCTAGGGGGGTAACCGCATCTATATGAACAATTGTCACTTTGAAATCTACATTAAAATCTTAAATTAAATCTGGTACAGATTTAATTCTAGATTACTTACAAATTATCAGCACAGACCTTTTTGCATGGGAAAGTATTTTTTTTATGCTCTTTCTTTATCGGTCTTATATTAAATTCCATATTGATCGGTAGGATCGCTCACTCCCTTTTGGGTTGATAACAAATTATCAGCTCATTCAACCTTTTTGCACGGGAAAGTATATTTTTTGTGCGCTTTCTATATCGGTCTTATATTAAATTCCATATTGATCGGTAGGATATACTATACAATTTCTATACATAATACCACTCTCAAAAGTTAACAAAATATTTTATTAATCATACGTATTAAGGTCACTGTTACACGTATTTGGGTCATAGAATAACGACATAGGATTACACAATTTGTTACTAAGGCAAGACAGACAAGAGGCACTTATTACTGAAATAAACTGAGCTCAAATTACTTTAACAATTAGATACATCAACTTCGAATATTGAATACATACTTATTAATTTTTAAAATTGTATAACTTGATATTAAGTACGGTATTAAAATATGATAATATAACTTTCAATATGTATCACTGCAAGGCGAGCATGATTTTAGTGAAATATACGAGACTGGCAGTGCGTGCGACGTGTCATTCGCTAATACAAAAATAGCGTGACATAAGAGAGAAATCTCGTTAAAATTAGCCTTGAAAATTGGTTGTTGTATTTTTAGGATTATTTCGCGGGTTTTCAAGGCTTCCAATTATAAACGTACCGAATATCTCGCGATATTTCTTTGGCTAAAGTCATGCTTGCCCTTCAAGATACCACCGGCAAGACTCACTGCCATCACAACCCAACAGTAACAAAAAAAGATCACTGTTGTACCACATCATAGAACTTAGATATCGTTTCTATACAATATTGATCAAACGTAATAGTATCACAAAATGCTGTTTGCAAATGCGTAATTTTCACAAAATAATACTGAAAATAAAAATATGAACTGTTATGAAATATTAAGGCCCTTCTATATTGCTTTGTATATTAGACGAAGGTATACACAGTTTTTTTAAATATAGATAAAATAATTTACTTCACAATCTAGTACACATTTTAAGTACTTTTTAAGTACTAAAAATATAATGATTAATAGGAATACGCTACACTAATGACTAAAATATGGACGAATGAATTGCTATGGATGGGAACTATGACATATTAAATGATAAATACATCTCAAAATGCTCGTATATAATATTAAATGAATTAACAATATGACAACATGGAATGTCAAGCTGCTATATGAAGAATAATTTACAAAGAACACTGGATATAATAATTTACAAAATACGTATACACGACACATAGTTTACTAAGTACAAAATTTAAGTTCAATAATTTTGGGGTCTCTCTCTAAATAGGAGGGTTATCACACAAAATAAATAAAATATCTAGGCAACAACTATACTCATTTGCGCCTAGATGTATACAATCTCATTTAAAAGAAGCTTTAATAACATATTTAAGGTGCAAAATGATAAATCAGTATTTTCTTTTGGTCCTTTTAGCTACCGACGTAATATATATTTTTTGTTTAATTTCCTGATAGAAATCAAACATTATATTACATAATATAATTTTTTAGTTTAATTTCCTGATGGAAATCAAACATTATATTACGTAATTTAATGTTTTTTTTTAATTTTCCTGATGGAAATCAAACAAAAGCATAATATTACGAAGGAATGTTCGTTCTTTTGTGCAAGGACCTCACAACAAGAGTTACATCAAATGCCAAAATGGTAACATAGTGATGTACTTAAGTACCTATTTAATATAAAGGTAACAACATTGTGGAGCATCGATGTAACTGCTACATTGTAGTAATAAAACCACAGTATTGCCGCAAAGCTAAGTAAAAAATCCCAATTAGTTGAATTCAGTCTCAAATTGCAAGTACACACGTGTTACATGATACTGTAGAATCTGATGTTTTATAACACTAACAAATACGGCAGTCTTTCAACATTAGTCATTGTTTTTCAAGTCTATCATATTTTGCATCACTATAACACTTGTGTTTTCTTAGAAATCTTGGGCACTAGTAGTCCAACACTACTAGCAATTCAGGCCAGATGTTCTACGAAATTATTCATTCTATCCCGCTAGCCTACACTAGGCCTAAAAAAATGGTCAACCCGCAATATTTCCGTATAAAAAAAAAAAAATTAGGCGTTAAAAATAATGCTGACAAACTGACAAAAATAATGAAGTTGTTTCACACAATCAATTTTCACTGCAATATTGGTTGGAACTAATTCCGAGAAAAACATGTTGCACCGCCGTATAGCATTCATTCTAGGCCGCCCAATTCAGACTTCTTTTTCAGTTTGTTTCCAATGGTCTTGGACTACTGGTGCGAAAGATCTCTTACTATGATCAACAACGCATAAGCTTTGCAGTATCACTGTATACAACAAATCCATGCTTTCAGTTTAACATTTAGATAAAAATTGGCACAATTTGAGTATGAGTATTTAGCACAACGAAACAAAAAAGGCACTCGACTATTTAATCTGAATGTTAGAGCAACATATATTGACGAAGCATGTTTGAATGGTAAGTAAAGTTATTATTAACCATTCCCAAACTTTTCCCACTTTATTATTTTTATTCAAATTCTAATATAGATTTCACAAAATTCTGTTGCAGTTATTCAATCTTATTTTATTGAAAATTTAAGTACACTCTAGGAAAGTAAATTGTAGTAGCTATTGGTAGAAAATGAAACAGTCACGCGTGATTATCAATCTCTCTTTCTTTTGAAAGTCATCTCGCTCTGATATAGAAATAACTGAAGGAAACTTCATAGTAGAGGTTGATATTAAGGTGCTCCCTTTCCCGGTGAGGGACATTACTATATCTCTCTCTATACCCTGTAACATTTTACATTCGCTTGTAATGTAACATTGCAGATTCGATTTGGGTCGGTCAACGAGTAGATGTTACAAGTTGTATTAAAATATTCCAAATTGTATCATTACAGGCGCACTGTAATACTCAGCACTCCTGCCTCACTGATGTAATGTTCGAATCTGTAACGTTACATTACAGACGAATGCTGCTGGTGAGCATCTTTAAATAAAAGATTTTTTTTTATAAAACGTCGGGTGGCAAACTAGCATACTACCAGTCTGATGTAAACCGGTCACTGTAGTGTAAAAATTGCAGTACCAAGAAACAACGCCCATAGTTGTTTACTATTAACCAGGGCTTAACTGAAACTTCACGTAATGTAATGTTCGCCTACATTAATGTAATAACAGAATTATAATTTTTTTTAAACATATTGAGAATATATACATAATAATAATTTAACACATGTTACTGTAGGATAATATGTTGCTATAACATACAGACGTCATAACGATTAGAACAGCACGAATGCCGTGGCCCCCTCGCTCTGTCAACAGTCAGCTGTATTTTCAACTCGAACGTATAGTCGATACGTATGCACAACTAAAAAATCCAAAAATCTTGTAGATTGAATTTTAAAAAAGTATTTCACTATACTGTGACTGTTATAATCAATCATTTCGCTATATGAGGCGGACGTGTACGATGTAGAGCCTGTGCGGAGCGGAACGTCGGCGTAAAGGTGCACTGAAACGAAACTGGGCGGAAATGTGTGTTTTCATATATTTCATAACACTGATGTGACACACGGGTCGCAAAAAACCTTCATGGTACGATGTTTTGCATATAAATATATGCTAGACATTTGTGAGAAAATTGGCATGAAAAATAAGCACGGCAAAATTAACTTTCAATGCTTATTGACTGGTCTCGTATGTTGATTTTCCTGCCAACAAACTTCTAATCTTAATTGATGGATAGCATATTTAAATTATACGCATTTGAATTTATTAAAAGACTTTTTGGCTGCGCATACGAACGACTGTCACTATATAACACCTACATAACAAATCCAGTCTTTTGTTATAGAACATGAACTTAGACAACATTTATCTACAGAAAAATGGAAGATATAAACAAGCTGCCTATATTGCAATTATAAAACAGTAACATTAAAGGCCGGCTATATCAGTTTCTAATAGAAAAAATCTGAAGCTCACCGTGCGCCAAATATTAGAAATTTTTGTTCGTAATCTTCCGTTTCACTTATTACTGTTAGCAAAGTAAGGGACAACCAGCATTCTAACGTGTAGCGGAGCGTCGACTGGGTAAATTTGTGTGCAAACTCTAGTACAAAATGTATGTACGTACAGAGTGCACTTCTGGCAAGATTTTTTCTACTGGAAATTTCTAATTATAATACCGTCGGCCCAACAATAAAAATGGAAGATTTTTAGTCAAACGAATATGACTGTAGATACTTTTTTTACGGTACAAAGTTGACAAACAAGCACACCACATATCTGACGGTACGCAGTCATCGTAGTCTATGGAAGCTTGTGAAAACAGTGAAATCACTCTTACTCCCCCTTATGCCTTTCTTGAAGAATCTCATACTATAATATCTGCATATAGACATCCTTTTCATTTCGAAAATACAGTGCGCAATAGGGAGGACATATCAAGCGAAATCTACTCTTCAATATAAAAATTTTGGAACATACTTCAAAATCTGAAGAATAATAAGAACAAGTTCCCCGTACAAAACTGTTAACCGAACAATTTATATGGAGACGTTGCGAAATTTTCTGGATTTTGAAATTGTTCCAAAATGGTAACGTCCGTATTTATGAATTGTATCACCCACTTTTCCTTGAGCTTTTTATTATATTCTGCTACGGTGGTAGAGATCTATAATGAAATGGTTCGCTTCTCCAATCAAGAGCATGTATGTATTCATTAAAGATTCATTGATTATAGAATATATTAATTCTACCGCAACTTATAGGTAGTCTCTATCAATATAACACTAAGTAGGGCGCACTCCATGCAAAGACACGTCCGTTACATGGCGCGGTCAAACCAGTAATGATTAGTTGATCAAAAAATTTATGATATGATATAAGTGTATGATAAGTATTTATCATAATATGATAAATACATGATAAGTTTTTATCATATTATGATAAATACTTATCACATTTTTTTTAAAACTGGTTTTTGTGCATGTACTTGCAAACTTATTTTTATATACACACGCTGTAATAATAAATTGGAGGGGCGGGCCATCATTTATATTATAAATCAATACTTTATATAACGTGTATACATAACTTCACCTGGCATGAAATTTATTATATATATGAACTTAAGTTATTAAATTTCATGGCAAGAGAAGATTGCATATACCGAATCATCGCCAATTACGTTTTAATATTTATACCACTATCACGACTTTAAGTAATGCCATTCAATTTGCGCAGTATATCAATGTACGTAGCAACGTTTCGGATTAAGAACTCCGGGCTCCCCTAGAGTCACAAAGGCCACAAAAAACTTACTTTTAGCCCCCCGTAAACATCTACAATACTACACAAAAGAGTAGATAAAAATGGCGGCGCCACTTTCTTTGTAAGAACAGTTTCACATGACAACCCTGAGCACTTTTCTATGGAAAAAAAACAATGTTGCTACACTACCAATAAATTTAATTCCGATTCTAGTCTTTTATGTTGCAATGTATATTGTATCCGAATTATTAAAGTCATTGGCGAGATCGTAGCATATTATATTTGTTTCTTTATAGGCAAGAATTGGTCGTTTAAATAGTACAAGATTTATATCTTGTAAAGATTGTAAATTCAATCAATTTAATTAGATCTTACTCTTTCTGCGCAAATGAATAATGGCGATATAACTTATAATCGTGGTAGAGCCTTGTTACTTTTACTGCCGGTTAAAATAGGGTATTATTTACTTTAGATTATATCGCAGTATATAAAACTATAGGAAATGGGCATGACCTCCCTGTGCATTACAACTACATAATCATTTTGCTTGCTTAATTACGCAATTCATGCTTTAACTACGTATGCATTGCGGAATTGTACGATTGTATTTTATTACGTTATTTTATACCTCTACTATCCTGTAATATAATATTGAATGTACTTTTGTTCTAATTAGGGTTGCCATCCTAAAGTCAATAAAACAGGCCAGTAAGCTCGTAAACACCGGAATGAAATTAAAACCTAACCACGATGATGATGACTTTTTTTATTTTATTTTAATATAATACAATGCTGTGTACACATCTATTTCTCTAGAACTAAGAAAAAAATTTGGAATATACGAAGGTTGGCAACCCTATGTGTGGTTATATATAAGGTGTTCTTTTTTATATCATTTAAGAACATGGTATATAAGAAATATGAATATATATAAGGAACTGACAACACACTATTGTAAATTTTATTGCCGTCGAGTGGTCCACACAACAAAAGAGGAATAGATCGGCTAAGTAAGGCATCAAATCACAATCTTTACACATTACTTTTTCAAAGTTTTATGTAAGGAATATATTAAGATTTTGTTTAAAATAAATTAATTATTATCTTATTTAAATCGCGTTTAGGTAATTAAATACACTATGTTTTTTATTTGATACGAATAACATACACCGGTGAGATACTTTCGACAATCACTTGAGGCATTATTGTGACTTTGATTGTTCTCGGGAATGATTTAATACCTATACATCACTATTTGTTCCACAAATGTACTTTTCACTCATTATTTAATCTTGAAATACTGATAAATCTATGTATTCACCATCTAATATTACCGAAATATCTCGTTATATAAATAATACAGTTTCTCGGAATGTATAGGTGATATTTAAGGCGAAGACTACATCAATAAAATACTTAATAATAACTGCCATATGACAATAATTATACATAATTATAGGATCCATTTCTAACACTAAATAAAATATTAGCAACCATTTATATTCCCTTAACTCTAGATAATAACCGTTGAGCTCTTTCAGCACTATCACACTGTTTCCTAGCACATTGGCAAGCCGTTGCTTCCTGAGCAAAAATGGCAATACTCCATCGGCAATAAATACCATAAAATAACAAATTTTCTATTAATTAACGATAGACGATTGTTGCTAAAAAATCAATCGATTCTTTGTAATTATGCACATTCTTCTTCACAAAAACAATTGGAATAAAAATCGACGAAGCATGCACACTCGATCCAACCATCAATTGGTGCATTCCTTTGAGTGGTCAATATTCATCAACAATTTGAATAAACAGTATTCGTATAATTATTTTAACAACAATCGCTAATCGCTACTACTAATAAGGTAACCAGAAAAATATAGATAAATTTTGAAACAAATACGAATATATCTGGAATTTGAATTATCGTAAACTACTGGCTACCTTGTGTATAATTGTTTTTGGAATGACAATCAGACTTGTACGCTGGCTCCTTTGACAGACAATCGTCTTTCACTGGGTCGTGACACTCAATATTGATAGTCTCTATCTACATTATTATACAGCACCTGCGTGATCTCGTGTCCCCTACTACATCACTAGTATGACCAGCAAACCTTGGCACCGTGCCGGAACTCGAAGAAAGGCTGAGCGGGTTCAACTGCACTGGCATATCTTGCTTTGACACTTCTGGTATCGAGTTTATGCTGTGGTTGTTCGTCGAGGAGAGGCTGTTCTCCACCGGGCTCCCGTTCGTTCTTATCTGCGCGCGTTGCTTCTTCAAGTCTGCAAGAGTGCCTGAAATGAGCGAACAAGTTAACGCTTGCGTAACAATTAACATTTCAAATAGCATAAAAATTCAGAGTTATTTTTACGAGATAAGCGTAACTGTTTCAATGAATGATCTTTAACCAAAAGTGGCACATCACTTTCACGTGTGTTAGTAAACATAAAATGATTAACTGTTTGCGTTAAATACATCTAACTACAATACCAAAACTGATAATAAGAAAAACTTAAAAATAAAGAAACGTGAAACACTAAAGCACAGATTAGGTTAGTGTTGAAATAAGAACTGTGACCAACATAACAAAAAAAAAGTAAGAATAAGTGTAAAAGTGCACATAATTTCAAACACTACATAAACAATCTCCCAAACAATAAATACGGTAAGAAACACTAAGAGTTGCATGCATTACAACCAGAGACTGCTTGCCTCATATGCATCCTCGAGATCGAAACTGGAAACCGGCCCACAGTCCCTCCAAACTTCGTATTACTTATAAACCATCACTGTGCAAAACTGTTAGAACTTATGAAGTTAGACAAGTTATTATGAAATGTGCTATTATAATGTGCGCGAATTGTTCGTAAGGATGCATATAATTACCTGCGTTAATCATGACGGTGACATGAACATTGATTTTACCATTATTGTCTGTGGTGTAGGTCGCGGTACCGCCCTCTGTGATCGCGATCTGTCCGGGACTCACGATCATTTCTTTCCTACCGTCTAATACGTCCTCTACTTTAAACGAGTCATTGTCTTGGCCCTCTGGCGCTTTGCGAACGCCATTTGGTAAACTCCTCTCATAATGTTTCATTTGATCGTTGATAGCGTCAATATGCGGCGGAGGTACAGAACCGGGAGCGTAGTGCGTTGCAGCGTTGACGCCGAACAGCGGGTTTGATATCTTCGCCTGGCCGTATGACGTATCGTTAGTTTCACTGACATCGCTCGTTTTGCTCGAGCGTTGATTGTAGGTATGTTTCGGCACCGCGTAATCGACATTCGAGTCGTGACTCTGATTGGAAGTTGTAGAGCTTGTTGACAGCCTCTTGTGCGCCAGGTCGCCGGGTTGAAGCTGGTTCGCCGTGTTTTGGTCATTCTCTACGCCATTCGTCAAGCCCTGTAAAATATTTGTTACCAATTTAATAAAAATAAAATCTGAAAATAGAATAATGTAACGAAGAAACTTAATTTTATTATAAAAGTTAGTTTTAATGCAGGCGCGTTTTTGATTTCTCTGACAGATATATCCGAAGAAAAGAGTGCGATGTGATCATGGAGCAAAAACAAGATAAAAAGTTAGACGAGATAAGGAATATGAAACTCTACTGACATATATTTTTCGAATTTTCATAATCAGATATTTAGTATGGAATAACGTTCAATCTGACATTAGCTCCTCATAAAAACGCACGAAGTGA
The DNA here is from genome assembly GCA_937001555.2 of Hypsopygia costalis. NCBI lineage: Eukaryota > Metazoa > Arthropoda > Insecta > Lepidoptera > Pyralidae > Hypsopygia > Hypsopygia costalis. Next base: position 18,440,460 of record OW443340.2, on the reverse strand, counting down.
ACTATCAACCAAACAGGTCGGACATTAACTATTAATGAGTCGAATTGTGAAACAATTCAGCCTCCATATATTTTCGGGCCTTTTTTAAAAGTGCCGGCGAACAAAAACAAGAGGGTTCATAGCAACAGTTAGTAAGGCACCAAAACTGTATTACTTTTATCTTCCGAACAATAATTATTCTTATTATTGCTAGTTGGCTAGTTGCCAATGTTACAAAATTATAAAAACTCTCTATCAGTAACGTAAAATACATAAAACTAGAACGATCTGCGTTCTTAAAATTTTAATAACTTATGTCCGACGTGTCTCTCAAAGTTTGGTGGGAAAGTCCATTTTAAAGGTATGAAATTATAAAAAATAAATATTACCATTGTAGAAACAATAAAAAATACTATAACTTTTGTTACGACACTGGCTATATAACCGCAATATTTAACATAGCTGTCGTACAAATTTCTGATTTAATGCATATAAAATAGCGAGGTGTGACGTCATAAAGTGGTAGCATTTTGTATGGAGCGTTTTCGGGATAGTCCAAAATGGTGATCTTCAAGTTATCATATCTCGAGAAGTTTTTATGCAATTGAAGTAATTATTTCACCTATATTTATATTATTGTGACGACTTCAAATAACAAATCGAAAATAAAAATTCTGTAGGTGGAGATTCCCCAGACGGGCAGCTTACAAATACGCTGTGCCCTACCTCTCTTATGCCACAGCCTCTTGTGCTAGTCGGCTGGCTGCGTCACGTGCAGACGAGGTTGGCTTTCGCTCCAGAGATCTTGAAGAGCCTCCACTCCAAAACAATTAATCGATATGCAATATCCAGACGTAGGTAGGGTAGGGTATTTTGGGGTGTAAGTAGTTCATCAACATTTTTGAACCAAAGCCAACTTCACCTGCACGCGGTGCACCCTGCTGACTAACAAACGAAGCTCTGGCGAAAAGAGAGGTAGGGAGCGTAATTGTAAGCTACCCGACTGTTGAATGTACCTCCACCTCACAGAATACTGCAGCCAAATAACAGTTCCCTTGAGGGTTGTTGTGTTCCTGCGAGTGAGTGAGGTCACCAGAAAGGAAGGAGTTGCTGCGTTGGCAGCGGCGCGCGAGCGATATTTTATGTTGCGAGCGTTAATATGGCTACGGTAACCGCTTCACATCAGGCGGGCCGTATGCTTGTCTGCCACCCGATGTAGTATAAAAAAAAAAGAGTAGGTAAGGTAGTTGAACGAAAATTTCAGTTTCATAATTTTAACAACGGTATTCCCAAACAAATACATAGGTATAACATTTGGGGTATTAGTGGCTCAGCACTATCTTTGAGTCAAAGCCAACCTACATGTACGTGGTGTTTCCCGCTGTCTGCCTAACGAGGCTCTAGCGTAAGAGGCAGCGCGAGCGTAATTGTAAATTGCCTGACTGGAGATGTACTTCAACCTCACAGGAGATCGCAACCAAATAACAATCCCCTTGAGGGTTGTTGCGTTCCTGTGAGTGAGGTCACCATGAAGAAAGAAGTTGCTGCATTGGCTGCAGGGATGATAGCGCACGAGTGATATTAGCAATATTTTATTTTGCGTTTATATGGCTACGGTAACCGCTTCGCATCAGGCGGGTCGTATGCTTGTCTGCAACCCGACGTATTATATAAAAAAAAATGGGAGCTTTCAAGAACTGTCTAAATTTCCCTGAAAATGTTGACAATGGATTGTCGATCACTGAATGTTGCTGATTTCTATTAGCAGTGGTGATAAGATAACATCAAAAAAAAGGGGGGGGGGGGGGGTTCTTCAAAAAGGGCGTGAAGAGGTTTTAACAGGGTCAGCAACGCGCGTGTGATGCCTCTGGTGTTACAGGCGTTCATAGGCTACGGTAACTGCTTTCCATCAGGCGGGCCGTATGCTTGTTTGCCAAACTGGTGGTATAAAAAAAAATTAAAAAAAAATCCTTTGGGTGGCTCAGTTGAAGTTCCTCCTCTTATTTAAATTCTAATATTTATTTTACTAGCTGTCCCGGCTTTGCACGACTAGAAAGTGTTCCTCGCAATTTTTACGTCTATTCTTTCCATAAAATTTTCGTTAAGGTATAAAGTACCTTTACGAAAATTTTAAATAAAAATTTACAGAATTGTTCGAGCCAATCTCGAGTTTTGGGCTTAGCTACATTGATTTTTATTTATATAGATTAAAAGATTTGTATGTTTCCATGTAATGGACAAACTTAAGAACTCCTGAACCAATTTTAAAAATTCATTCGCTTGTAGATAGTTACATTATCAGCGAGTAACATAGGGTATATTTTATTGCAACTGTGCGAAACCGAGCTGCTAATATATACTTGTCGGGTCTTAAGTTCTGTGAGACTTCTGTCACAAATTATTGTGAAATAATTGAAGAAGAATAATAAATAAATAAATATTTCTGCACAATTTACACAGCGCCATCTAGTTCCAAATTAAGCGAAAAGCTTGAGTTATGGGTACTAGACAACTGATAAATGTACATAAATACATTTTTTTTTTGTAAATACATACTTTTATAATACATAGAAAACACGCAGACCATGACAAAGAGACATGATCATGCACACAAATGTTTGTCTTGTGCGGGAATCGAACCCGCGACCTTGGAATCAAAGTGGCCATTGCTAACCATTCGACCACCGAGCTCGTCAATAAGTAGAAGAAGTTTCCTTTCATAGAAGTTTCCCATCTTTCCAGCTATTCGGATTAGTATTTAAAGTAGGTACTTCGTCATTAAGGTTGAACAATAAGTAATTTGCCTCGACCGCGTATTTTGAGAAAATCAGGAGCTATTCTCAAATGTATATCTATCGGCAATTAATGCCAGCCCAGGCAATGCCTCGGTACTGCCAGTTCCTATTGAAGCGTTATTATAGGGTGTCCGTTGCCTCGCCTAAAATTATTATACCTAATTTGTTGTTCTCAATTTGCAATTTTTGAATAACGTATTTTTAAAAAGCTTTGAATGCAGTTATGTTTTATTTCAAAAACAAAAGAATGTTTCCCTTGTGTTAAATTTGGTATCTCCATTGTTTACTGATTTCCCACCAGGTGGCATTAAGAACATCCATCCAACATACAGGGCGAATACGATATGGGAACTCGAATCGATTATTTCTAAACTATACAATATATTGAAACCAACCAACTACTGATCCTGGAAGTGGTTCACGAGCTCTATCAAACAAATTTAAAAAAAATGTTTTTTTTTTAGTATGACGACATGACATTGACACACCTATGTTTCGTATATTATGATTATACCATTTGATAAAATTCATAAAGCACTTTCAGAGTCAGTGATCACTTTTTCAATATCTTGTACAGTTAAGAAATAATCGCTTAGGATCTAAATGTGATGTTAACATTATTTTTTTGAATAGATCGTATATTTTATTAAAATATTATTAAATAACAGGTTGTGAAGCACTTTCAGGATTTTGTTGGGAGAATAACCTGGTGAGATCATTTCTCGTTTCCACCCCTGTATATAATAAATATTAAGACAATGTTCCCTACTCTACTGCTCTTTTCTCATACTGAACTGTTTTCAGTAAAGGGCAGCAGGGCATGAAATTATCACATTCAAGGATGAGAATAATATCATTATATATTTTTCTTTTTTTTTTTCACACGGCCATCTAGTCCCAAACTAAGCAAAGCTTGTACTATGGGTACTAGATAACTGATATAATACTTAAATAATTTTTTTTTGTAAATACATACATATAATACATAGAAAATACCCAGACCAAGACAAACAGACATGTTCATGCACACAAATGTTTGTCTCGTGCGGGGATCGAACCCGCGACCTCGGAGTCAAAGTGGCCATTGCTAACCATTCGACCACCGGGCTCGTCAAATATATATAACATTATAACAGGGAGATTATATTTGATAGTGGAAATAAATTTTCACGAATTAAAATTTTAAGAATTTTATGATTTAATTGGCCCACTACCGTATATAAACAAAATTCTGAAGTATTATACACTTTTGATACCTCATTTTTGGTTACCAGGGATATGCGGTATTATTTTATTATACGCAGAATAGGTATCTTAAAAAAATAGTTATAGCATACTAACACTGCGGTATAAAACTATACGCCTTTTAAAAAAAAAAAAGATAAACAAAGCCTAACATTAACACGTACCCTGTATCTTAATCCTAACACTTGCGGTTCCTTGCGCATCCGCCGCAAATTATCGTGTGTTAAAAACATAATATCCAACGACATCATCAATGGTCAACAACACACAAAACATAACACTATCACTAGGTCACATAAAAATCCATATAACAATATCACTAACACTTTATGCCACCATAAAAGAAGAAACCGAGTTCGAAAAGATGTATTTGTATATCAAAATGCATTATCGAGACGCGCGCGGTAGTCGCGGTTGTGTAGTGCGTGAGCGGTGGCCACTCGGACTGGCTAGTTTAGCGGACAGTAGCGAGGTTCACCCTTAGCGCGTTAGGGTACGCACATTGGTTACAATCGCTTAGTTGCTTACGCATTTCATTCATTCATTAGATATAGCGACCATTTTGTTTCAGGTAGTGCACCAGTTTTGTTTTTTGAAAGAGTAAGGCGGCGGTGTTTACCGATCGTCTACGTCCTTCGGGAGTCGTTTTGCCATTCGCACGTATGAGTTCAAAATCCCATTCTGGATAATCGATCACAAACACGCTTTATACAACACGCAAAATCTACAATAATTAATTGAATACCTAATTGAAGAAGGTTTTAGAAATTATTCAACGTTGCATACTTAATATTGTAATTATTGCATTTACATGTTAGGTTTTATATGTTGTATGATTTAGTTTGCGATCTGAAAAAGATATCTTCAAAATTTTATTTCGATATTCCTTCTTTGCCTTTAACCATTTTCTAAATACGGTTGGATGAAAAAAAAGACACGAGAAAAATTTGTATGTATAAAAAAAATGTAAAACCAAGCGGCAAGGTTCCAGTAGCGAATAAAAAAATATACAAGAATCTTTTGGCAAGTGCCAATGTGTTCGTGTCGGCAACTAATACAAAATCGAATAAAACGAGTAGTTGCTGCGATAGTAGCTGATGTGCGGTCTCCCTAAGGGAAATCTGCAGGAAAACTCAGTGAATCGCTGACAGACGTGAGCGTGTGCGTTCCGCAACGCTGACATGTCTCGCCGTATCGTACGCGATCGCAACTGATATCGCGAGAGCACTTGTATGTGTCACTTTTTATGTAAGAATTTTAATGTATGAAAAGAAAAGAAAATAAATCAATCACAACTACGCGTACCTATATTAAACAAATCCCCATAATTATGTAGAATCTACATAGATAGTTATCTATAATGCAGATTGGTCGCTTTTCATTTTTCATGGCCAGTGATTGTGGTGTAATTAATGTAGTACGATGGTAAAAAGTTTATCTAATGAAACATTATTAATAATGCCAGTACTAATTTTATATATTCAACGTTTTACAAACTGTGATCGTCTAGATTCGAATTCAAGTCAAAACAATATTTCTCTTAGGAACACAGATTATTCGTTGTTTAAACACGTATTAGCCTAGGCAGGTAGGTATCTTATTGTACCAGTAATAGTTTGACTTACATATTTAGCTAAGTTTCATTTTCATGCGTTCAGGAAAACAAGAACAATTTAAAAAATCTGTGGGCACTTTGCTGTAGAGATTAGGGATCCCGGTTAGATACAATGAAACAATGAAATACTTATAATAAGATATAATTTAGTTCATATTCAAACGTACCGACCGCCTGTAACCAGGTAGGTTCCTACTACAAGCTCAGCTCAGCTCAGAAAAACTTACTTAGTCGTTAAGTTTTTTACTTACATCTTGTACATAAATGGTCCAGCTGTGGGAAATCAAACCCTTTTATTGTTAAAAAAAAATCTTCGCTAGCCACACTAATCATTACTTAGGAATTCAGTTAGGTATATAATTGGCAAAATACCATCCAATATTCGTTGCAATTATATTAACAAGAAAAGAAAAACATGCATATAAAACAACATTCTATATCGCAATTACGTAGAGAGTGCACTAAGATGAGCGGCGCGATCGCTCCAATAAAGACACAAGTGGACAGGAACAGTGCTTTATTAGCATTCGTCACGACATCACCCTACATCACACTCTTAGTAAACATTCATTACTACTACGGTGTACATAATTTTATTGAGAAACGATTAATTAAGGCTGCTCAATCAGAGGGACAATTTATTCTGGTAATTATGTACATAAATGTAGTTATAATCCAGTTCCGATTTAGTCTCGAGCTCACAAATGTCAAATTTGGTATCTCCAATATGAAGTAAGTAAGAAAATAAATATAACACAATTGAACAAACTAAGAATGGAATTTGGATTTGGAATTAATGATAAGAATGGATGATAAGTAATTAATGAAATCAAGTACATATATCATTTTTAGTCAATTCATAATTCAATCTCGATTCGGTTTACTTTCATTCTGCGATTGTAAAATAATTACGAGAATTGACCTTCAGGTTATATATGCATACAAACGTAGAACAGTGATTATTTCAGTAATTGATGCTCCGTATTGTAATTGTAATTTGTACCCAATTTTTTTTTTACTTATAAAAGAGATTTGGGAAACCGCCCGTGGTATCTTTTTCTCAATATAAAACATGGAATCGATTTATCAGGATGTATGCTTACTGCTACACAACACTGTTAAAAAAAAGCTAATCGTACTAGTTTTAACTTCAGAATTTTTTACCACTTGTTATAATAACTTTGCTTTTAACGATGCCATACACGTAAGCGCGAGCTCGCGAGAGCGCAGAACAAGCGATAGAGAGGCACGATCGGCCTAAGCGTTCGGCTTGTGATGTGATCTACATATCTGTCTTCTACTCCATCGGCCGATATTTTCTGATATATTATGACGTTATCACGTAAAATCGCCCGGAAATCAACTTTACAGACAACCAATTTTCTTTATTGATGTGAGATCTGATTGATTGAAATATATAAGAGTGAAAACAATTGCTATGCCCGCTTCAATTCATACAAACATAGAAGTTTGGATTTAGAAAGAACTAGAGGTTTCATGCGACTTCATTACCTAAATATTAACAAACTGCTATTAATTATTAACTAATAGATTATCTGTGGTAATAGCAATTGCAATAATTAAGAGCTAAGTTCGCGGAACTGTGGAAACAGCTATGCGATAGTTGCATAATTAACAAACTTTATGTGTGATAATAATTACTATCGCGTTGGAACAAGAGAAAGTATAACGCACAGCCTTCTGAGATAGTACAGTTTAGGAGTCACATGCGTTGCGTTGAATTTAAACTTATTTTATAAAATTTAAGACTTATTTTTGACGAGCTCGGTGGTCCAATGCAATGGCCACTTTGACTCCGAGGTTGCGAGTTCGAATCCCGCACAAGACAAACATTTGTGTGCATGAACATGTCTGTTTGTCTTAGTCTAGGTGTTTTCTATGTATTATAAGTATGTATTTACAAAAAAAAATGTATTTAAGTACATTTACAGGTTATCTTACTCATAACACAAGCTTTGCGCTTAATTTGGGACTAGATGGCGCTGTGTAAATTGTCCAGAAATATTTATTTATTTAAAATAAGGCCCTTCTACAAAAATTGTAAGTGTTCGAAAGGCAAACTGGTAGACAATGCTTCAGCATTAAGTTCGCCTTTTGTATATAATTATTAAAAGAATTGTGTGCAATAAAGAATAAATAAATAAATAAAACAAGGGTAGATGTTCATAGTATATTAGTGACCTGGCCCGGCATCACCTTGTTTTTTTTTTTCGTTTTTTTAATAATATTTATTTTAAAGTATGACGGACGGAGGATATTATAGATAGTGCGTCGAAACAAATATTTGAATTACATCGGCGGCGGCACCAATTCATAATCATCCCACTGTTGGGACACTGTTCTTCCCTTTCAATCGAATGGGTTTAAAGCATACTCCACCACGCTGCTCAGCTGTTCGTTGGCGAAAAATTACATATTTGTAAGCAATTAATTAGTCAGAGCCATGCGAAGGTATGCGGAACTCTGGAACCGTCCGTCTGTGTAGACTTCGATACGCAGTTTTAATATATTGGGCATTGAGATTATTAATATGTGACGCTTTTATAGTATTAAGCAGTTCAATGGCGTCTTTGCGCTTATCAGTCTAATCGAACATTCAAGTTAAGCAATTTCGACCGTAGCCTGTCCATGGATGGGTTTATATTATACTAGCGACCCGCCCCGGCTTCGCACGGGTGCAATGCTGATACTAAATGTACTACAGAAGGTCTTTGCGCTTTGTCCTATCCAGTCCTTCCCCAGTTATAGGCACACGCCGCCGGCTCCGCGGCCGGTACCGCCACAGCCGTTATGTCCCTGCATTTTAAATGTGTAATATCTTCTAAACTATTCATTTAAATTACATGCTGTGAAGGGCCATATTGATCTATATTAAATGCGCAATGTATTTAAGGTACTTAATTGGATAAGGATTAATTCTGTATTGCTTAAAATCGCTTCGTAAATAAGGCATTATTTCTTGTAAAAAGCAAAGGATAAAATAACGGTTATTGTGTATTACCACTAAGAGATAGACATATACCATCGCGAACTTTTTTGTAGACCATTTTAAGGTGAACAATACTGTACTACATTATTTTGATCTATCTCGTTGGGTTCAGCCAGCGTTTGCAATGAAAGAGCAAAAAAATGTGTTTATTTACGACATCACATTAGAAACCTCTAAATTATCAGTGTTTTTCTACTATGTTATGCATATATTATACACTAGCTGTTACCCGCGGCTTCGCCCGCGTGGTTCAGGGAAGTCTGCTGCCGTTGATTTGTGTATATTTTTCATTTTGTTGTATTTTTTTTTACTTCGTGGGATAAAAAGTAGTACCAGTATGTACAAATTTTAATGATGATTGGCTGCATAGTTAAGGCATGAAGAAATAACAAACAAACGAATTTACTTTAACACTTATAATATTTGTATGGATGGAACGCCCACACTCAAGAGAAAATAATTGTTCACCACATAAATGTTTGCCCTCTTTATTTTTCCTTCGAATAATATATTTTTCCTGGATAAAAAGTGACCTATGTCACTCTCCAGACCGGAAACTATCCCCTGTTAAAACATCACATCAGTACTTACGTTCCTTTCGACGTGATAGAAGGACAAATGATTACAAAGTTTATTTTTTCCCATGGGATTAAATTGTTTTTCCGGGATAAAAAGTAGCTTATGTCACTCTCTAGATTACGCTATTAAAAATTCATGTCTGTACTTAGGTTTCTTTTGACGTGAAAGAAGGACAAATGAACTTTATTTTTTAATAACGTACGTTTACGGTATGGAGAGTGGCATAGGCTACTTTTTATCCAGGAAAAACATCTTATTTCTACGGGAAAATACATACTTTGTAATCATTCTTTTAAGTCGAAAGGAACCTAAGTACCGACATGATTTTTTTTAACGGGATAGTTACGTAGTAGAGTACGGACATGACTTTTTAAAATGGGGATAGTTTACTGTTTGGAAAGTGACATAGGCTACCTTTTATCCCGCAAAAACATCTTAATCCCATGGGAAAAAATTAACTTTGTAATCATTTGGCATTCTATCATGTCGAAAGGAACGTAAGTACCGAGATGATTTTTTTAACAGGGGATAGTTTCCGATCTGGATAGTAACATAGGCTACTTTTTATCCAGGAAAAAACATTTTATTCCCACGGAAAAAATAATTCGATCCCCGCAGAGGGCAATCATTTACGTGGTGAACAATTTTTTTGTCTTGATCCATACTAATACTATAAGTGTTAAAAGTAAGTAAATTCGTTTGTTTGTTATTTCTTAACGCTCTATGTAGCGGATCATCATTAAACTTTGTACCTACTTTTCTTTTGTTGTATTTTTTTTTTACTTCGTGAGACATCACAATTTATATAATATTGATACTACTATTTAAGGAACGTTTGTTATTACTATTTATATCTCACGAAGTAAAAAAAATACAACAAAGGAAAAATAGGTACAAAGTTTAATGATGATCAGCTGACATAGAGCGTTAAGAAATAACAAACAAAGGAATACTTACTTGAACACTTACAGTATTAGTATGGACCAAGACAAAAAAAATTGTTCACCACGTAAATGATTGCCCTCTGCGGGGATCGAATTATTTTTTCCGTGGGAATAAAATGTTTTTTCCTGGAAAAAAGTAGCCTATGTTACTATCCAAATCGGAAACTATCCCCTGTTAAAAAAATCATGTCGGTACTTACGTTCCTTTCGACATGATAGAATGCCAAATGATTACAAATTTTATTTTTTCCCATGGGATTAAGATGTTTTTGCGGGATAAAAGGTAGCCTACGTCACTTTCCAAACAGTAAACTATCCCCATTTTAAAAAGTCATGTCCGTACTCTACTACGTAACTATCCCGTTAAAAAAAATCATGTCGGTACTTAGGTTCCTTTCGACTTAAAAGAAGGGCAAATGATTACAAAGTATGTATTTACCCGTAGAAATAAGATGTTTTTCGTGGATAAAAAGTAGCCTATGCCACTCTCCATACCGTAAACGTACGTTATTAAAAAATAAAGTTCATTTGTCCTTCTTTCACGTCAAAAGAAACCTAAGTACAGACATGAATTTTTAATAGCGTAATCTAGAGAGTGACATAAGCTACTTTTTATCCCGGAAAAACAATTTAATCCCATGGGAAAAAATAAACTTTGTAATCATTTGTCCTTCTATCACGTCGAAAGGAACGTAAGTACTGATGTGATGTTTTAACAGGGGATAGTTTCCGGTCTGGAGAGTGACATAGGTCACTTTTTATCCAGGAAAAATATATTATTCGAAGGAAAAATAAAGAGGGCAAACATTTATGTGGTGAACAATTATTTTCTCTTAAGTGTGGGCGTTCCATCCATACAAATATTATAAGTGTTAAAGTAAATTCGTTTGTTTGTTATTTCTTCATGCCTTAACTATGCATCCAATCATCATTAAAATTTGTACATACTGGTACTACTTTTTATCCCACGAAGTAAAAAAAAATACAACAAAAGAAAAATATATACAAATCAATGGCAGCAGGCTTCCCTGGACCACGCGGGCGAAGCCGCGGGTAACAGCTAGTTTTATATATAAAATTAATCTATACTATCTAATTCTATACTAATATTATAAAGCTGAAGAGTGTGTTTGGTTGAACGCGCTAATCTCAGGAACTACTCTTGAAAAAATATTTTAGTATTAGATACTTAGCCTATATTTTAAGGAAGGCTATAGGCTATATAACTTCACGCTACGACCAATAGGAGCGGAGCACCGGTGAAAAATAGGAAAAAAAATATTCCTTTTGAGGGCTTATGTCGCGTGCGCTGCGTAAACGGTTGAAGTTACGCATAAATCATGTATGACGGAATTGTTCCTCTTTAAAAGTTCTAAAAAAAAGTCCGCGACAGTATATGTCTATCTTTTAAGATTGACACACTATAACGTTTTTTCATGGTAATCAATAGGAGAAAGTAGGTAAAAAAAGGTTATAGTGAGTTAATCTTAAAAGATAGACATATGCTGTCGCGGACTTTTTTTTAGAACTTTTAAAGAGGAACAATTCCGTCATACATGATTTTTGCGTAACTTCAACCGTTTACGCAGCGCACGCGACGTAAGCCCTCAAAAGGAATATTTTTTTCCTATTTTTCACTGGTGCTCCGCTCCTATGAGTCGTAGCGTGATGCTATGTAGCCTATAGCCTTCCTTGAAATATAGGCTACCTAACACAAAAAGAATTTTTCAATTCGAACCAGTAGTTCCTGAGATTAGCGCGTTCAAACAAACAAACAAACAAATAAACAAACAAACTCTTCAGCTTTATAATATTAGTATAGATATAAACTTTCCAGTTGAATCACTCTATCTATTAAAAAAAACCGCATCATAATCCGTTGCGTAGTTTCAAAGATTTAAGCATACAAAGGGACATAGGGACAGAGAAAGCGACTTTGTTTTATACTATGTAGTGATAACCATTTCGGGTTTAATACTCTTTCTGATTTACACTATACATTTGTTAACTGCAAGATTAATATTGTTATGGTGTTATATCAAAAAAGGTTTTAGTGCTTTAGCGGTGTAAATGGGTCATCAACGTCTTTGAACCAAAGCCAACTTCACACTTCACCTGCACGCGGTGCACCCTGCTGACTGAAAAACGAAGCTCTGGCGAAATGAGAGGTTGGGAGCGTAATTGTAAGCTCTACCCGACTGGGGAATGTAACTCCACCTCACAGAATACCGCAGCCAAATAACAATTCCCTTGAGGGTTGTTGTGTTCCTGCGAGTGAGTGAAGTCTCCAGAAAGGAAGGAGATGCTGCATTGACAGCGGGGGTGGCGGCGCGCGAGCGATATTTTATGTTGCAAGCGTTAATATGGCTACGGTAACCGCTTCACATCACTGTATGCTTACCCGGCGTAGTATAATTAAAAAAAAATAGTTTTTTGAGCGTAGTCGCTCTGTAGTGAGAGAATTGCAGTATACTTGAATTATTGTTTTAACAATTTATAATTGCCTGGTATATAAATGCCTGTTCATCTACGCTCGTTCCGCTTGTGCCACATACCACCTACTAATCCGAACATAAAGTTTGCCGAGTTGTTACACTGGTAATTGGTGGCCAATTATTGTACCGATACATGTACAATCAGCATCAAAAGTATTTGATTATTAAGTACCTAGTTTTGCCCGCGTCTTTTCCCGGACAAAATGTGTCGTATGTAATATAATTCAATCTATGTGCATGTTATCTCGATGATGTTATCCAAATCCGTTCAGCCGTTATTGAAGAGCATTTTTTTTTTTTTAAAGTAATTTGTGAAGAGAAGATTTGTTTTTTTATTCTGCCAATGGCAGCGCCTTTTTGGACACTAATACAAATCTTACACGTTATTTATAAATCATAGTGTTGTTCTTTATTTTTATCTAGATTGATCGAGATTGATCATTGGAGAATATGAAATGCTGAACGAAACTAGCAATATGGGTATTATTATTAAATTTAAAATTTCAACTTTATGATTTTACACATTCATAACATTCCCGCTCCTACTTCGACTGACCTGATATTTACACTTATATGTACATAATTACGCCCATTTGTAATAATGCTAAAATTCCTTTCAGATGCTAAGAGATTTTTTTAAAAATGGCGTAGTGGTGCCGGAGGTAAACCTACACACAAAATTCGCACTCACTTCTTAAAATATTAGTATAAATCTAATTTTATAATACATCCAGGGCATCATAGAAGCCTCGGCGGCACGTTGACTGTCATTGGATTTTCGGTGCTCTCCCTTAACTTTATTCACAACACTCATTAAGTCATTATGCATTGTCTACACACATGAGTAATGTACTCTAGTACACTGCTCGGCAAAAAGTGCCTGTAGTCAGTCCTCTAGGCTAGGTAGAGCCTATCCTAAGTTTTCCATACGGTTTCCAGCAAGATACTTAATTTTAAACTGACATACAATATGCATCATTGGCCGTGTGGTTTGTGGCAGATTAGAATAGAATCACTCCATCTCTTCTCGTGGATGTCGTACAAGGCGACTAAGGAAAATACATTATAAAACATCGATCAGGCCTCCCCAACCCGTCTGGCCAGCGTGGGGAGTGTAGGCCAAATCCTCCTGTCGGACGAGAGAGGGTCGTGCTCCTGTAGTGGAGACTAAAAATGGCCTTATGATGATGATGATACAATATGCATCATGGTCTCATTTGATTCTTCCATTACATAATAGTATACATTTACAATTTACGTGTTTGACAAAATACGGAAGAAAGATACAATAGGATCTTAAATGGATTATAAATAAGCATCTACGTTTGGTGTTAACTATAGTACACTCTTGCTGAGTGCAATATCTGTTGTACCTCTAGCATTTCATAATTTTAACTTGTCGCCGCAATATTCCGTTTCGTTTTTTTTGTTTTATTTTATTCTTTAGAGGGCGAATGTCAGCATCTCTTACAGCCAAAGAAAACCGCAAGTGATTAGCTGGACCAGAACTATATTTTGGTGATGTAACCGCTATCGCAACGACAATGTGGCCAGACCCATAGCCATGATATTAATTATAATGCGAATTTGAGACCAATATTGAACAATCGATTGTTGGGAAAGGTGAAAAGGTGAGGCCTACGCTAAGCAACAGACGTCATGCGGGGAAATTATGTTAGTACAAGTTAGAGAAAATATTTGGATTTTGCTGTGCCCGACAGGGTCTATGATTTCTATTAGTCTAGGGAAACTCATGACATTGTAGAATGCAAATAAATAATTGGAAATTGCATGTCTGTGACCATGATTGCAAAGTAATAGCTAAGCTAGCCAAAAAAACTAAGACGGATTGTTTGGCTAGCAAGAGATCAGCAACCCAATTAGTGTTGCTTAGTTATTTTTATAGGTGTTAGTTATTACTTTCCATTAGGAGACACAAATGCTAGCTTGTCCCCCTCTTATCAAAAATATAATTTATTCGTTTCATATATTTAGCCCTAAAAATATTAAAAATAGTGAATAATAATACGAATGTTTTATCACTTATTATAATTTCTGTATATATATATATATATATATATATATATATATACACACACATAAATTATAACCATATATAATCATAGCAAAAATCGTGTATATAATAACGCATATACGTAAGTACTAAAACTAGACTAAAACAGCTTAGGTTTATTTCTCGAGCTCATGTGTAAACATAATAGAAACGCTTTGTTTATAACTAAGTACATGTTTACAGGATATATAATATGTGCATTGAAAATGTTGAAATATTGTGTAACGTACAGATATAAAAAGTGATAACCTAAAAATCCATCCGCGTAGTGAAATAATAATAATGAGTTCGTTAACATAACAACGCTATGGTTTATTCTGAATCATACGTAAAACGAAAAATATACGTAATTAAGTGTTTGTGAGAATAATTCAATTAATTAAAATTATGACGAGCTCGGTGGTCGAATGGTTAACAATGGCCAGTGTGACTCTGAGGTTGCGGGTTCGATCCTAGTGTTTTGCGAATGTGGTCTTTTAAGAATATGATATTCAGCGACGGAGGGATTTTAATCTGCTTTATGCTTTTATGACACAATACTATACAAGCAAATTTAACCAATTATAACACGAAATTATTAGTAGTAGGTATACTCATATTAATTGCCTGTCGGTGTGTATTTGATGGGATTTGTTGAATTTTAACCGAAAATCTGAATCTAAGTCGAATTAGTAACGATGATGAGTTTAGCACCGAGGGTCGTGGGATCGATCCCCGCACAAGACAAACATTTGTGTGCATGAACATGTCTGTTCTGTGTGTGTGTGTGTTATCTTTGTATTATGTGTATGTATTATAAAAAAACCGGACAAGTGCGAGTCGGACTCGCCCACCGAGGGTTCCGTAGGTACGTAGTATCATTATTAAATTTGATATTTTTCATTATAAATAAGAAATAATGCGTCGAAAAAAATAAATAAAATATATTTTACAATGTGTACATCAAGCCCTTTCATATGATACCCCATTTGAACTAGTAGTTTCAATTTGAAATTTCGACACCCTATAAAAAATATAGACCCCCTATTTTTTAAGATCTATTTACAAATGTATAGTTTTGAGATTTATTCCTGTACTTGTAGTCTATAACGATGTTACTTGCCAAATTTCATAGTTCTAGGTCAACGGGAAGTACCCTATAGGTTTTGATTCCCTTGAGTGTGTCGAAATATGCGTTTTTTTGCAGAATAAACGGCCATAACTTTTTTCTACGTAAACTTAGCAGTTTGAATTTTTTTTTTACTTCATGGGACCGTAGACCTGAGTATACAGTTCAAATTTCAGCTTGATACCTCCACGCATTCTCGACATAGAAATTCTTGACAGACAGACAGACAGACAGACAGACAGACAGACAGACAGACAGACAGACAGACGGACAACAAAGTGATCTTATAAGGGTTCCGTTTTTCCTTTTGAGGTTCGGAACCCTAAAAAACGTATTTAAGTATTGTTATCCGTTAACCAGTACCTATAATGCAAGCCTTGCTTAGTTTGGGACTAGTTTGCGCTTTCTCCAGGAATATTTTCTATTTATACTAAATGTAGGATGTTAGGGTTCAAGAAATGTGGTAAAGGTTTTTTTATTACATATTTTATAATGATAAGTAAAGCCCTTATAGGGCCCGCAAAAGTTACCATTTGCTCCGCATCGTTCTGAGGGTTGGTCGAACAAACGACATACGTTAAAAATAAACATTGTATTTTAATTATAATTAGGCATAAGATTTATGTGTGCTATTTCCGCTAAGAACACAAAAAATGCGTAATATAATGCGAATTAATACCAACGTTACACAACGGTAACGCGTCTGTAGTGCCGTGTCGTTGAACATTTCCCTTTCTCGGTGAGACAACAAGTAGAAAATTGTTATCGTTCCATAAAGTGATGCAAGACTTTTCTAATAAGCTACTTAACCTAATCACTACATAGTATAAAACAAAGTCGCTTTCTCTGTCCCTATGTCCCTTTGTATGCTTAAATCTTTGAAACTACGCAACGGATTATGATGCGGTTTTTTTTAATAGATAGAGTGATTCAACTGGAAAGTTTATATGTATAATATATGCATAACATAGTAGAAAAACACTGATAATTTAGAGGTTTCTAATGTGATGTCGTAAATAAACACATTTTTTTGCTCTTTCATTGCAAACGCTGGCTGAACCCAACGAGATCGATCAAAATAATGTAGTACAGTATTATTCACCTTAAAATAGTCTACAAAAAAGTTCGCGATGGTATATGTCTAT
Organism: Hypsopygia costalis; assembly: GCA_937001555.2. Lineage (NCBI taxonomy): Eukaryota > Metazoa > Arthropoda > Insecta > Lepidoptera > Pyralidae > Hypsopygia > Hypsopygia costalis. Next base: position 18,423,471 of record OW443340.2, on the reverse strand, counting down.
CTCTTAGTGGTAACACACAATAACCGTTATTTTATCCTTTGCTTTTTACAAGAAATAATGCCTTATTTACGAAGCGATTTTAAGCAATACAGAATTAATCCTTATCCAATTAAGTACCTTAAATACATTGCGCATTTAATATAGATCAATATGGCCCTTCACAGCATGTAATTTAAATGAATAGTTTAGAAGATATTACACATTTAAAATGCAGGGACATAACGGCTCTGGCGGTACCGGCCGCGGAGCCGGCGGCGTGTGCCTATAACTGGGGAAGGACTGGATAGGACAAAGCGCAAAGACCTTCTGTAGTACATTTAGTATCAGCATTGCACCCGTGCGAAGCCAGGGCGGGTCGCTAGTATTATATATGTTGATGTGTTTGCTAGAAGGATTTTCACAGTTAAACCGCTGAACTGAATTTATTGAAATTTGGTTGCTGGAAGATAGTTTGATCCGGTAGCTTATCCGGTATGGCCTATCCAGCCTTAATTTGCTATCCGGCCGGATACCGGATTTTTAAAAAATACCGAAAGAAACATTAACATTGTGTAACAAACAGAAAATTTAGGATCGTCAGTGTTTGTTCTACAACCTGAGAGCTCGAGGTAGAAAACTCCCCTGGAATAAGTATGGTACGCGCTCATTTTCTTTCAAATATGTTAGGATGCATTATCTGCCTACTGTGAGCGATGCCACTATAGAAGGAAGCCGTGGGCACCATACCAAACAACTACCTACTCAGAACACAACCTATTATAGTCCTTAAAATACGCAAAGAGAAGCAAACTCTCTGCTGAGATACAGAAAGTGGTCAAGCCAGTCTGTGAGCAAATCCTTACGAAATACAGGTTATGTATGACACGATGAATTATACCCGCATACATATAATACCATTAATACTATAAAAATGAATGAAATTTGGCATACGTATAGAATTATGTTATAGAAAAACTCATAGCATACTTTTTATCTATATACTGTTTTCAAGCGGGGCGAACCCACGTGTGGAAGCTAGTTGATATTGTCTGTGGGTAGTTTCAGCCGCTATAGACTATAAACTTTACAGCGGCGAAAGTCGAGAGCTGATATTTGCTACATTTTTATACGCCGTCCATTCATATCGGGGCCGCACTACATTCATCTTAATTACGTTACTAATTAAGTTTCTTTTACGTTGAATTAACGCGTGATTGCTACAATGCTGATTACTTTAATCGTACTTACATGTATCATTAGTGATACTATATTAATCATATAAGAGAGATTTTATAGACTTGAAAAATAAGAACAGATCTCAAAGATGTTTTTATGTTGAGAGGTGTGATAATTAGTTTAGAGCAAGCTAAGTGAGACGTGCTGATAATTGTGTTTAGATATTGATGATTCTTTCATATTTCAATAAATATCGAACTCACTGTTAAATTAAATCGACTAAAGTCACGTCACTATTTGAATGTGTCATAGATGCCATCTTAAAATGTCATGTTTGTAGTTTTTCTCTATTCACATTTATGTCTTTCATATTTTTATGAATGAATGACACTGTTATCGAAGTCAATGTCATCGCTTTAAGAATGACATTGATTTTTTTCATTTTATATTATTGTCATTGTTTTAACAATGCCACTGTTATCGAATAGTGTCTTTCGATATTCATAAAAATATGAAAGACATAAATGTAAATAGAGAAAAAATTACAGACATGACATTTTAAGATGGCATCTATGACACATTCAAATAGTGACGTGACTTTAGTCGATTTAATATCGAAAAAATATTGTCAAGTTGCATTCATGAGTATTACTTAAAAGTTTTAATAAAATAAATTTTGGTTGAACATTGGAATAAAAATACATATATTTTTTTGCGATCAATATACTGATAAAAAAAACTAAGAAGGAGCAGTGATGGACAAATTCAAGATTAGTGTGACCTACAGAAAAGTACATTAAATATTTTTTTTCCATTTCAAACAAACAGGATTGATCAGTTGCGCATATTACTATATCTTCATCATTTTCCATACGTACTCGTAGTGAAAACCGCCACTTTTTTATTGCACTAAGATCGAAGCAATCGTTTTGACGACATTTTTGTCTCCCTTTTAGAAACCCTACGCGATGAAGGTGGATGCGAGTTGCGAGCATCCACCTGTTCCACCTATTTTAAAAATAATTCATCTTTTTACAATATTTGTTAATTATCATCATGATTTCAACCGAAAGAAGTACGAAAAATGTCTTATTTATTTATAGGCGGGTTATATTACGCACAGATAAGGTTAACTTTGTGCCTAAAATCTATCGTGCGTTGATTTTAATGTATCTAGAATTCTAAATATGGCTATTATGGTATATGATATATATATATATATAGGAAACGAGACAGATTGATACGCTTTTCTGTTTTCGTCGCGTCCCGGTTTTTTTTTCAAAGGTAGAAAGAAGTACGAAATATGTCTTATTTATTTACAGGCGGGTTATATTACGCACAGATAAGGTTAATTTTGTGTCTAAAAGCTACTGTGCGTTGATTTTAATAACTAACTTACGCTCGCGGCTTCGTCCGCGGTATTGAGATAGTACATTAATAGCCTATGTGTTAACACAGATATTAGTTAGATATTATAAATATTTTTAAAAATGAAAAATTCACCTCTCTCGCCTAGGTGGGATTTGAACCCACGACCTCTCGATGACCGGTCGAGTGCTCTTCCTACTGAGCTACCATGAAGGTTTGTGTTAGTGACGAATTTTTGCATTTTATACTTTACTGCGTGAATTTTTCATTTTCAATAATATTTATAATATTCTGGCAAGTTGGACGAAATAACTAATTAAATTAACAATAATCAGATATTTGATAGTCGGTGTACCAAATTTCCTTTAGGACAAAATCTGTTCAGCTATTTTTGCTTCTTGTATAACTAACAGACTAACGCGTAATATTACCAGGTTACTAAAACATGTCTACTCTTTCGAATGTATGATTCGTTAAACATTTCCCTTAAAAAATATCGTGATGATTTCAAAATGGGTTGAATCTTTATTATATTAATTGCTTGCAATATGTACGGAACAATCGAGATTACTTTACGCTAACCCTTTATTTACACTCATATCGTTATATTTGATTTATTAATATAAAAATTTAAAAATCATAACGCAAATTATTCTCGGACAAATTAATATTCTAGGTTTATTTTTTTTTTTTTTTTTGCTCGCGTGCCCTTTTCACTATATTCGAGGATTTTACTTTTTTTGTATTTTTCACTTCCTCTTATAGAATACCCCTTCTCTTTTCTTCAACCCTCCAATCATTTTATACCATCTAGGAAAAAAAAATCATACGGCTTGCCCTATGTAAAGCGGTTATCGTAGTCTATCTACTACTCTGCTCTGCACGGCGCTTTGTATCCACGCTGCTAATACAGGATCTCCTAAATCTGGTAACCTCGCTTACTCGCAGGAACTCAAATTTCAAATCAAAAGACGATGTCGTTTTACCCATCGGATACACATTTATAAATCCTATTTTACACTCTTAGAGGTGAGAACCCTTGAATTTAATAATATACTTTCTTATTGCTCGTTATAGGTTATATAGGTCCCCTAGACAGCTACACGCGTCTATCCTGAGCGACCTGCATCCATCGTCTCCCTACAACTTTCTCGAGGCAATCAAGCGGTGGCTCGTCCACCAGAAGGCTAATTCTCCTAATTTTTCTACGATCGCAGATTGAAAGTTGACCGAATCGAGATTGAATTGTGAATTGACTAAAATTATACACTTGATTTCATTAATTCATTATAAGCAATTCTTATTGTTGACGTAACATTCTTAATTTGCTTAATTCTCGGTCATATTTCGTTATAATCCCACTTAAATCAAACTTTGAAGTTGCATAATGTGATACGAGAATACCAAATTTGACATTTGTGAGATTGAGACTGGATCGAAACTGAATTTTGACTACATTTTAATTACGAGAATTGCCCCTCAGTACGGGGTCGCCACTTGAGAACCTTTTTCATACAAGTCATATACGAGCTACGAGCTATGTAATCGGTCCAGCTATATCGGTTACTTTAGTCTTACTGTGGATATTCTCATTTCGGATTATATCAGGAAAAGAGACCCCGAGCATAGCCATACAAAAAACCACTACATAAATAGACCACGACTGTATACGTGCAATAGGCTATTTTCCAATATTTAAAAATTGTATAAGTTATTTAACAATGTCGTACAATATACAAATCTATAAAGATCTGCAAACTTTCATTCTAATACTTTCAGTCAGACTTTATTTAGCGTCGATCAAAGTTTGGCGGGAAAGTCCATTTTAAAAGTATGAAATTATTAAAAATTAAAATTTCCATTGGAGAAGCAATAAAAAACTTTTATTATGATACTAATCACACAAAAGTAATATTTACCATAGCTGTCGTACAAATTTCTGATTTGATGCATACAAAATACAAACCTGTGACGTCATAATTCGGTAGTCTTTTGTAAGGAGCGTTTTGGGGCAGTCTAAAAATTGTGATTTTGAAATTACCATATCTCGAGAGATTTTTGTGCTATCGAAATAATTCTTTCACCTATGGTTATATTATGTAGACGTCCCTACATATCAAACAGAAAAAAATGTTAGTCAAATAGCCTATGTGTGTGTAGATAAATAATAAATAAATATTGTCAGACAAATTACACAGCGCCATCTAACCCCAAAGTATTCGAAGCTTGTTTTATGGGTACTAGACAACCGATAAACATACGTAAATACATTTTTTTTTGTAATAATTATACATACTTATGATACATAGAAAACACCCATACCAAGACAAACAGACATGTTCATGCACACAAATGTTTGTCCTGTGTGAGAATCGAACCCACGAGCGTTGGTGTCGCGTTCATTGACCGCTACGCCACCGAGCTCGTCAGTGTAGATGTCTTAGGGTAGACTGCATAACAAAGTAGGTACCTCGCGCTGTGACGTAAGATGTTATACTATAAATATTGTAGGTAATATTGTAATAATAAATATCTTTAAACGTTTATTTCGAAATAAATAAAAATCTAGTTATTACCAAAACTTCAAAAAACGTTGAACTGTCGAATCAAATCAATATGTAAAATTCTTTGTTAAAATTAGAAATATTAAATTGATTTCCTAATGAAACAACAAATAGTACAATGGTTATGATTACATAATAAGAAATAAATCATTTTACCATTTAAAAGTTGATTTGCGAATAGATTATATACCGTGTTCTGTTCGCAATAAAAATTGATATTCATTAACGAATGAAATCAAGTATACAGTTTTCAAACAATTCATAGTTCAATCTCGATTCGATCTACTTTCATTCTGCGATGTGAAATAATTACGAGATTTGGTAAAATTAGATATAAAGTTGTAGTAAATAAGATTCATGGAGTGGCGACCCCCACGGACCCCAATACGCAAGGTTGTGGACACCCCGCAATCCGTTGGGTGAACGACATCAGGCGTCACGCAGGCCGCAACTGGATGCAAGTGGCATAGGAGACAGAAATGGAAAGATATGGAGGAGGCCTATGTCATACAAAGGATAATGTAAAGGCAGCTATGGATGGAAGGATGGAGATTTAAAGTGCTCACCTGTAATTCGTCATCCACAGCAACGGAGTCGAAGGTCTCTCTCAGCCGCGCCTCTCCCCTGGCGTCCGCCTTGGCTGCCAGTTGCTTCTCGCGTAGTGACGTCCGCCGAACTGATCGGACCCTATCGGAAAAATATATGTCCTTAGTTAGTCGTAGTTACGATCAATATTTTAGAGTTGTGGGTTTTCATAATAGTTGCCAACGTTTTAAAATTATGAAAACTATTTATCAGTATCGTGAATTACATAAAACTGGATCGATTTGCGATATTAAAAAAATAATAACTTATGTGCGACGTGTTTTATGGTCGATCAAAGTTTGGCGGTAAAGTCCATTTTAAAAGAATGATGATTATTATATAAAAATATTACCGTAGGAAAAACAATCCAAAATACTATAACTTTTGTTACGGCACTACGCAATATTTAACTTAACTGTCGTGTAAATTTTTGGTTTAATGCATAAAAAATAGGAAGGTGTAACGTCAAACCGTGGTGACCTTTTGCATGGAGCGTTATCGGGATAGTTCAAAATTGCGATTTTCAACTTATCTTATCTCGAAAAGTTTTTATGCTATAGAAGTAATTCTTTCACCTATATATTATTGTGACGTTCGCTACCCTATTCAAAGGCATATTATAAATAGTAAGAAGAGTTAAGGAAGCTAATCGTATGCACATAGAGCCTATTCTTTGCCGTTGATTCCCCAGTACACACTTCGGAGCCACTTCGCCACTGCGAATGAGGACAAAAAACGACTCAGTACAAGTTGTTACAACGTATACAGTGTCTGTACCAACACTTATTAGGATACAGTGACACTTACAGGATCTTTTGAAAAATATTGACAACCTCTTTGACAACAGATTGCTTCCCTACACTATACTGAACAACTTTTGTTCTACGACTTTTTTGTTGTTTCATATAAAAACATAGATATTGGGAGCACTAAAAGCAATGAAGTCTGCAATAAAAAATAATGATAGTTCGCAAATGAAGCAGCACGAGGGTGAGAAACGGTGCATGGGGTCGAAGGCGGTTCACTTGACCAATTCATCTATGTATCGTTAAGAGTTTAGTTTCGCCTTTGAAGCGCCATCGCCGGTTGCATGTTACATTTACGTGGTTAAATGCAAGATACAGAGTTATAAACTGTCAGACGGTAAGTGAAAAAAATGATTTTGGATAGTGTGTTATGTATATTAAAAAGTGGTAAGACAAAAGTGCTTTGTTATAGTGTAAGGGAGCTGAGTGGAAGAGCCCTTAAATAAGTTTGAAGGCCATGGTTTTTCTCTACTGTATTAAATAAAAGATATATTTCCAGATTCTTCGAAATGCAAAATTCGGCAACATGGAGAAACAGATACAGCCTGCATTAGATAATGCAGATGCTTTTGATGACAATTTGATATTTGACACGATTTTATTGGACCCTAGTGTTGGATAGCAGCTGAAAAAAAGAAACGCACGGTAGAAAGACAGTGTTCTGCGTGAATTGCCGATGAAATTTTTGTGCTACTACGAGCAAACTTTCTCGTAAGCACATAATACTGCTAAAGTAAATGTTCCGACGCATCCCATCAACAGGAAAGAAAGCATTATAATTTAGAAATAGATATGCTTCTTGACTTCAGGGCCTTCGGCGATTACTATTATATTACGTTACAGACATTCTAGCATGGTGTCGTTTCGCATGCACCTCAATAATACAAGCTCAGACTAGACTGTCTGGAAAGCTCGTAATGTAGGATCTTTCTAGCAACTTAGTCGTATTTGTAAAGCTGTTTCTCTTGTCGGTCGGCGGCTTTGGTAACTAGCTTTAATATATAGCCAGTGCGGCCAGCTATACGGTTGTTGACGACCGCCTCGCGGTGACGCAGTGATTTGCGTCGTGTATAGCCGACGCTAGCGTTCTTATCAATATATACCTGCTTAACAGGCGGTGAATTTCAGGAGGTGAGTCGACCGCCTCGCGGTGGCGGATCGGTCTAGGGGCGCGTATGGTCTATGTCGACTTTCTTATCAGTACATACCTGCTCGTGCTGGCGGTAGATGACGACCGCCTCGCGGTGGCGGAGCGGTCTGCGGCGTGGGCAGCATGCATGGCGCGACGCCGACGTTCTTCCTGGTCGGCCGCTAACATTAGTATCCGCGCCCGTAGTTCGCCCTCCTCGCAGATATCTGTTGCAGAATATTTTTTTTACAAAAATTATCTTATTTCGAAATGTCCTTATAATATATATAGTAAATACCATAACATGTCGAAGCCGTCGAATTATCCGCTTTTCGTATCAACATGCTTTAATATTTTATTAATGTATAGTCAGCCATGGAGGTTTAGTAACGAAAGCATGAAATTAAGAATCAAATATTCTTGAAACTGAATAAAAATTAGTCATTCTCATAAATCATTAGCCTATTGTATTTTTTTTTTTATACTACGTCGGGTGGGAGACAAGCATACGGCCCGCCTGATGTAAAGCGGTAACCGTAGCCTTATAAACGCTCGCAACATAAAATATCGTTCGCGCGCCGCCACCCCCGCTGCCATCGCAGCATCTCCTTTCTGGTGACCTTACTCACTCGCAGGAACACAACAGCCCTCAAGGGAACCGTTATTTGGCTGCGGTATTCTGTGAGGTGGAGGTACATTCCCCAGTCGGGTAGCTTACAATTGGGTATTTGACTAACATTTTTTTCTGTTTGATATGTAGGGACGTCTCCATAATATAACCATAGGTGAAAGAATTACTTCGATAGCACAAAAATCTCTCGAGATATGGTAATTTGAAAATCACAATTTTTAGACTGCCCCAAAACGCTCCATACAAAAGACTACTGAATTATGACGTCACAGATCTGTATTTTGTATGCATCAAATCAGAAATTTGTACGACAGCTATGTTAAATATTACGTTTATGTGATTAGTATCATAATAAAAGTTATAGCATTTTTTATTGCTTCTCCAATGGAAATATTATTTTTTAATAATTTCATACTTTTAAAATGGACTTTCCCGCCAAACTTTGATCGACGCTAAAAAAAGTCTGACTGAAGATATTAGAATGAAAGTTTGCAGATCTTTATAGTTTTGTGTATTTTACGATATTGTTAATTTATTTGTACAATTTTTAAACATTGGAAACAACCCAATTACGCTCCTACCTCTCTTTTCGCCAGAGCTTCGTTTGTCATTCAGCAGGGTGCACCGCGTGCAAGTAAAGTTGGCTTTGGTTCAAAGATGTTGATGAACCACTTACACCCAAAACTTCTTGAGCTTCTTGTAGAGTAACATAGAAAACCGTTTCTCGTAATCCACGCTGCGTTCTTTTGCATGATGCGTTCCTTTTTACTACCACATTTTATCCATTTTTCGATTAACTTAGACGAAAAGCGATTGATTTCTTTTTTCATTTGTCATGTAGAAGCTTCAGCGATTACCGAAATATCATATTTATCTGAAGCAGCATGCTATATAGTATAAAAAAATGATCACAAAAACCTTTTACCTGCTGGCGTCTCGTCATGTTTATTCCTCACGTTGAGATCAGCTGCGTATTGCACTAATAATTCTAATACTTCTAACTGCAACAAAACAAAAAAAAAATGATACGTAAAAAAAATTTCGTTTACTTATTACTTTATGATGGAAAATAATAAATTGAGCGACTAAAAAAAAATACTAAATGGGCAACTGCAATACTAGGTTCCTCCCCAACCCGTCTGGCCAGCGTGGGGAGTGTAGGCCAAATCCTCCTTCCGTCTAGGACGGACGAGAGAGGGAGTGTGTGGAGACTAAAATGGACCTGATGATGATGATGATGAATACTAGGTTAGGTTTGGTATGCCTTATGTCGTCTTCAGTCGCCAAGTTAGTATAATAGTCGGCAGTTTTATAATTAAGATACTGCCTCTTTATGATTATCCGTAAGTTATTTGGACTGTGAAGGAAAGGAAGTGCTTGAAAATTCTATTGTTCGATGCTACGCTATGATTATATTTTATGTATATTACACGGTGGAAATATTGCACGGAAGAATTCGCAACTCGAATATATGTCGCCTACATACATTTATGTTCCGAAAAATATTTCCAGACTCTTTTCTAGCTGTACACTTCAGGCTGAATGATATATAAATACCAAGTAATTAGGGGATTGTTACGCCAACTCTTGCTTCCTTTACTTGCTTTATAAGCAAGTAAACAAAGGGTTTATATTAGTTCAATATAATTATTATATTGTATTATTATTGTTTTACATATTAGTTCAATATAATTATTATATGTATTAGGAAAAAGGAGAAGTACCTATGTACAATACAGACATTATGAACATTAAGTTCAATGTCCATGTTGTAACCCTATCAGCGTTCATTTGTTTAGGAAATTGGGTAAGATTTCATGCGACGGGCTTTTATGTCTTAAGATTAAAGTATTCAACCAGAGTGTGTGTATCCAACAGTATCTCTGTACAGCAGTACAGAGATACTCGTATATTAATTTGCTATCTATTAGTTACATATGAAAGCTTCAAATTTCAAATCATGCTTTAGAAAGAGTTATCTGCTTTCCTTTACATGATAGACTCAGGAATAAAATTAGATCTTAGTGGCAGAATTACAGTTGGCTCTAAGTAGCAAACATATATATATATATGACCTTCCTATATCAAATTTTAATGTGATCCTACTGCATGTTTCGTTATCCTCAGCTTTGAGGGTCGTGACCACCACCAGGTAGCACCTTTTCTCTTATGATATTGCGCCATTTATGTCGATCTCCGGCAGTCTTTAAAGCATCTAGGACTGGCATGGTGAGGGAACCTCGATTTTGATCGCTGTCATGAATGGCATGCTCATTGCTATATATATATATATATATTTATTTTATTTATTATACTACGTCGGGTGGCAGACAAGCATACGGCCCGCCTGACCTGAAGCGGTTACCGTAACCGTATTAATGCTCGCAACATAATATATCACTTGCGAGCCGCCACCCCCGCTGCCTCACTCACTCGCAGGAACACAACAACCCTCAAGGGAATTGTTATTTGGCTGCGGTATTCTGTGAGGTGGAGGTACATACATCCATAGTCGGATAGCTTACAATTACGCTCCCTGCCTCTCTTTTCGCCACAGCGTCGTTTGTCAGTCAGCAGGGTGCACCACGTACAGGTGAAGTTGGCTTTGGTTCAAAGATGTTGATAAACCACTAACACCCCTATTAACTCCTAAGTCGATGACTAATGATAAAGTTAAGGCGGAAAGGTTCTGGAATTGCCATCATGGACTCGAGAGTGAGAAAGAAAATAAATCGCATCGAAGAATCGGAGGACAGTAGACAGAGTCGCGAAGTACGTTATTGATACATTAAATGGGGCTGAATTATGTATCCGTTAATGTATTCAAGTTTAAATACATTAACGAATTAATCGAAAAATTTCTATAACTGTAAAAATATATAATGCACCGTAATATTTTATTTACAAATGTTACCTAACTATGTATTGTATGCACAGCGTCAATTTAAATCTTTGAAGCTCATTTTCCGTAATGTTCTCGTAAGTATCACCTAATGGTTTCTTACATAACGTCCTCCAATTGTTATGACCTAACTATGCTACAAATTCATGCAATACCTATTCTTTGCTCACGCGATTAATATATCGCAGTCAATTCAAGGATTCCTTCGTATTATATATCACACAGGACCCGCTTTACATGGGGCGACCGTATGTTATATGACTTCGGAGGTAATAATAAGATTGCTGAATTACTTACATGCCCCCAACACGCGGCGGCGTGCACTGGCTGCCACATATCGTGGTCGACCACGTCGGTGGAGGCGCGGTGTTCCAACAAGAACTCGACTACTTTGATGTACCCGTTTGCGGATGCTATGTGCAACTGTAAACAAATGAAATAAAAATATATTATGCTTAGACACAATCATATATAGAGTATTATTATTTACAATTATTTGAGATCCCGCGTATTAGGCGCCTTGGCCGCTCGGCCAGGTCAGTAAAAATTGTTTTTTCGCCGCAATTAGATATGAAGACAAATTAAAACTCACGTGAAGCAATACACCAAATTGAATAATTAACGGGGTCATTCACGTATTTTCGTTAAAATTGCAACAAGGTAGAATTATATGCGTTTAGACGATTTTGCAATTTATTGGAATCGGTGTGTTAGGTAGAAACTTATAGTTTAGGTCCCAAATATTTAAAATCCGTGATGCTCGGCAGCTGAGCTTCACTAGCCAATTCTTTAGACTTTTAATGTCTTATTTGCTGTATTGTTGTCTCTCGCATAAAAGGGGAAGTATAATTCCAAAATCTTCCTACTCCTATTAATTTCTTCTGATGAAATTAATTCATTCGAAGGCATCCGTAGTTTTACTCAAGAGACTACAGTGAACTTTAATGGTCATTGCCTTTTTGGTGGTCGCCGCTATTAATTCTGGCTACATAGGTACAATGGCGGGAATGTGTGGTGGGCCTGTCTCGAAATGACAAGGATAAATAAAATTTATTAATGATATATATGTCTCTTAATAAACCGTATTGAAAATTAAATACTAATTAAAATCTAATCAAATTTATTACAAAACACTCACCAAAGTAGCGCCCTGATTATCCCTCGGCTCGTCCAAATCCATCCCCTCTTTCACCATTTCCGCTACATCCATCAACATTCTCATTTCAGTCGCCGCTCGCGTCTCATCTATCAGCCTTTGCGTTACTCCCCTCGCCGCCATCTCACTCTCTATCGCATCTAACGTTCTCTCCTCTTCACATATATCGTATGGCATGTTACCATCTCCATTGACGGCTAATAAGTTAGCTCCTCTTTGTATTAATATCCGAACTAAGTTGAGGTTTCCACATGTGGCGGCTGCGTGTAGAGGCGTCCATTTTTCACTGTCTTCCGCGTTCACGTTGGCTCCGTGGTCGAGTAGCAGCCTCATCATAGCTTCATTGTTGTCAATGCAGCATTGATGTAGCGCTGTTAGGCCATCTTCGTTCGTCGCGTCTGGGGTCACGCCACGGGCTAGAAGCCGCCGCACTGAAATTAGACAAAGACACAGCTTAGAATAATAGAGCCACAGAATAAGTAACGCAATTCGACGGAGAACTTGGGTTGTCGACAATCTTTCTAAATTAGCAAGCTGAAGTGGTCGTGGGAACACACTCAGACATCGTGACATCGGTCACATCTGCCAAGTGGCAGCTACTGGCAGTGGCTGGACGCGAAAGGCGAAGGATCGCATATGGTGGACAGCATTGAGGAAGACCTTCAGAAGCGGGTAGGTACAGGTTAATAATGATGAGGATAGATAACAAAAGAGAAGTGTTGTAAATATATAGCTGTGTGTGTGTAGTAACGTAGCTCCTAAAAGATGAAACCATTTTAATGTACGAAAAGTAAGAAGTTTGTAAATAAAAACTTTAGTTCAGCAGCGATCATTTAAAAACTAATTTCAGCATTCGGCAAGATGTAGGAAAATATAGCAGTTTCGCCGTTTCCTTGTACGCTGATCTACGTAGCGGTATGCACTACCTGCTGGTAAGGTTGAATTTGTGTCTAAACAATGGTAATCCCTTTTATAGTCTATCAAAACCTATTTTTAAAAGTTCAACGCTCTAAATGTCAACCTAAGAACAAATATATAGGCTGTATGCTAATTAAATTAGCTCTTGTTGTACAAAGTTTTATTTATAGAGAGTTCTTTTTACGATGATATATACCTCTACAGGATGGAAAAATAATGAAATACGGGGAGAAGGCGACTTAAAATAACACAGCTATCATACCATTAGAATGAAATCTCTCACCAGAGTAGACATGGGCATCAACAAGGGATACATGGATGAACACCATGAAATATTAATAAAATGAATTAACATTTTATATCCGTTATTATCAATTCAATGAGGCGTACCATGGAATTTATACACTTAATATTAAATCTTCGATATCTATAAAAGAAGAAACTGACTGATTGACAGCCATATCAACGCAAAACTCAAACCGCTGGGTCTAGCTAGAGATTCCAAACATGGCACGTAAAAATCCTTTCTTAGTACACCCCTAGACCTCATAAAGAAATATGAGGTCGAGGGGTGTACTAAGAAAGGATTTTTGAAAAATCCCACAGGAAACCGGGAAACGCGCGTACGAAGTCAGTGCTAAATAATATTTTTTTGATGATTTAACTATTTTAATGCCCATGGAACTTATAAAAAGTTCATTAAATTAATATGTTAAACGGCCAAGTCAAAATAAATTTATAATATACTAGCTGACCTGACAGACGTTGTCCTGTCTAAACCTTAGCCAGTATACCCAGAATATTCCCACCAAAGTTTCATTGCATTAGGATGAGCGGTAAACGAATGAATAGAGGGCATACATACCATTCGGACAGACATTCATTTTTATATATTCATATTTTATTTCATTTATATTTTGTATCTAGATACAAAATATGAATGTTTAGTATTTTCATCATTTCGTATATGAAAAAAAAAATCTTATTGAACACTCGACTCTACTTAAACAATCTCAAATAATATTTATGACAACGCGAGGTTTTCCATGTAAAACCGCAAAAGTACCATGAAATATTGCTCTCCGTTGTTTGTGTGATAAGAGGTGTTTAAAGCTGTATAATAAATATACTAAATGTAGTAATCGTGTTTTTAACACGCACAGGTGGCGGGATGTTATTCCAGCAGAAAAGCGGGCTAGTATTCAACATTACGTCGAGTTTCCTCCGTGTCCCATTAATTTTTCTCACGCTATATATAGGTTTACAAATCGTGGTTTCATGATTCCATCATTTATTATTATTAGCGAAGTGTGTCGTGTTTTATTGGCGTTACAACAGTAATAATTGGATGTGACAACAGCAACTAGGTACTTATGGTAGTGCCTATTTTACTCACGACCGAATAGACACGGCTTTGAGAATAATCTTCAAGGCTAGAACACAAACTAGAGTAAATAGATATCTACTACCGACCACGTTCACTTACGTACGTATCAAGGCACGTATAGAGCCAAAAACAACACCTTTCGAAGTACTCCGTCCGGCTTAAATAGATAGAAACTTTGCAAATTTCACATAGACACTCATATTTAAACACACATGCATTAAACACAATGCGAGAGCGTAGTTTAGGTTTTTTGATTGCGAAAATCAAACTTCTGTTTTAATTTTGTGATACACATCTTCAGTTTAATCTGTACAGCACCTCTGTCCCTACCGGCAAAGCTACTATTATATATATATATATATCTAAATATATAAAAATCAATGCCAATTTTCGTTGTAATTTTATAACTCAAGAACGGGCTCACCTATCCAAACCAAATGTTTAGGCTTAGTTCGGACTATTTAGTAGATGGTTTAGGTGAAGTTTGCACAAAATCGGTAGAGCGGTTCTTCATTTATCACATTTTTTGTAACAAATGAATTCAATAAATGGCGGATCATTTTGTTAATGGGAATTTTGCTGTCAAATTGAATTTTTTTTCAGATGGGGATTGTGCTGTCAAATTGAAACTTTTTTCAGTGTTGACAGTACAAGCATGTTGTTATGTCATTCATGCGGTCATTTCATTTTTGACGTGCTTCATCTTTATGTTGCCTGTTCCAGAGCCGTTTGTTTATTCATGCTCAAAATGGAAAAACCAAAAATATTGTTTATCCAAATGTTTTGGATTAAGTTTTAAAATAGCTAGCAATTAATAAAATATTTCTTTTTTGTTTGAATAAATGAATTTGATGTTCCAATTTTTTTTTTTTTTTTGTATTTCACTTTATACGTAGCGAAGCACGTACCGGGGCGCTAGTATATATATATACATATATTTCGAATCAAAATATTCCATGATAATCTGCTTTAGCTTCGGCTGTAGAGCCCTAGTCAGTGAATTAGGTCTTAGTAAAAGAGAAGTAAGGGCATGATAATCCAAGTAGACATTTAAATGCATATAGACTAGGAGATACCTGCTACCATAGTGGCGACTCTTTAGACAAAAAAATCGTATCACAGCGTAGCAAAAACAGCCGTCTTTAGCGCTTTTCCCTAATACTTTTAAAACGAAACATTTTGAGTGCTGGTATAATGACGTAAAAATACTTTATTTATGACAATACCCTTGAAGACAGTCTTCAATGTTATTTGGGTTGTTTTTCCTGCGAGTGAGTGAATCACCAGAAGTGAAGAAACGCAGCGTTATAAACAAGGATTGTACTAGCCTAGTTACGAGAGCAACACCAAATGTAAGCTCCTTGTATTACAACCCAGAAGGCCAATTCTCGTATTTTTTTTTCGATCGCAGATTGAAAAATTGACTGAATCGAGATTGAATTGTGTATTGACGAAAATGATATACTTCATTATATATAATTTTCTTAGAATAACATTTTTAGTTTGTTTAATTTCCGGTCATATTTCGATATCATCTCAATTAAATTAAACCATGAAGTTACATAATGTGATACGAGAATATCAAATGTGACATTTGTGAGATCGAGATTGAATCGGAACTGAATTTTGACTACATTTTAACTACGAGAATTGCCACTGATGTAAAGCCATTATTTATAGAATAACCGTAATTTATAGACATCAGGCGAGTCATATGTTTCTTTAGTACCTGATGTGGCTTAAAAGAAAACAGATCATTGTGGAAGTCTATCGGGAGGCCTATATTCAGAGGTCTTTTTGGTGTAATGAAGATGATGATGATGAAAAATACACACCTTCTTCGATGTCGTTTCTGGCGGCGGCTTCGAGTAACATCACACTGTCATTGAAATATATGTTCCGCTTGTTACTCTTCTCTCGCTTCGGCCGCAGTCGAGCCCACTCCTTCTCGCGCTGCTGCCATAGCTTCAGCTGGTTTATACGACGCCTGGAATTAAAAAAAGTTGTAGGTAATAACTTTAGGTATATACATTAGCGGTTTACTGAGTCAGATTATGGGGTGTAAGTGGTTCATCAACATCTTTGAACCAAAGCCAACTTCACCTGCACGCGGTGCACCCTGCTGACTGACAAACGAAGCTCTGGCGAAAAGAGAGGTAGGGAGCGTAATTGTAAGCTACCCGACTGGGGAATGTGCCTCCACCTCACAGAATACCGCAGCCAAATAACGGTTCCCTTGAGGGCTGTTGTGTTCCTGCGAGTGAGTGAGGTCACCAGAAAGGAAGGAGATGCTGCGATGGCAGCGGGGGTGGCGGCGCGCGAGCGATATTTTATGTTGCGAGCGTTAATATGGCTACGGTAACCGCTTCACATCAGGCGGCCCGTATGCTTGTCTGCCACCCAAAGTAGTATAAAAAAAAAAAAAAAAAAAGATTCCGAACCAAAGCCAGAAGAAGTGAGTCAGGTACCGAAGTGAGTGGATCCCAAAGGGAGTTTGTCCTGCGCACTATCAATTTGTAGAAATGAACTCCCTATCGAGGTTCATACGGTACTTCAAAAACTTGTGGAGATTTTTACAGGGTCACACTGGTGTTGCACTCGTCCATAGGCTGCGGTAACTGCTTTCCATCAGGCGGACCGTATGCTTTTTGTCAGTTTAGTAGTATAAGAAAATGTTAGTATGTAGACACTCCATGAGTTCTAAAATTCCTTCATTTATCTTAGGATAAAAGATAAGTTAAATACGATTTCACTGTAATGATTAACTGCGCACCGCAGAGGGGACCAATTCATTAATCTTAGTTTCATTCAATTCAATTCATTTATCTTAGGATTTAACAATATGTAGCACGCTAATAGTCTGTCATTAACAAGATAAATAAAGGGGTGTCAACTTCATTAGTGTTGTAAACTATCGACAAGAAAGTAATACTATATTTCAGGCCACTTCAGCACTTTAAATGGTATATTATATAGAAAATATTATTGCTAGAAATGTACAAAAGACAAAAAATAAAATAAATAAAAATAAAAAAGATTTAGGAAAGATTTTTAATAAGCGGCCATAACTGGCGAGGAGCTCGATGGCGTATAATCGATCACGCAAGTTAAGCAACGTCGACCGTAGCTGGTCTATGGATGGGTTTATTTATCTCGTGCTCCTCCGTGCTTCGGAGGGCACGTTAAGCCGTCGCTCCCGGCTGTTGTCATTAGATGACAGTCGGTAAGCCAAGTCATAGGCCTTTGGGCGGATTGAATGAGTCTTCATTCAATCCGGATTGGCGGAGGCCAGTGTCTATTGGCCTCCGCCAATCCGCAATTGAGCAGCGTGGTAGGGTATGTTCTAAACCAATTCGATTGAGGGGAGATCCCAACAATGGGATGATTATAGGTTGATACCGATGAACTGGCCAATAACACAATAATAAGGGTTTAAACACAATAGACGCTTATTGGGAATACACGCAAAATGCCCGGCCATTTACCCATCTCTAGTTATAACTAAATAGCATTTTAACTGCGGACTGACTAAAAAAATATTTGTACAGGTGTTTCTCAAGTCCAACGCCTGTACGGCAAACACATATAGACTGACTAGTAATGCATACATTACAAGTAATTTACTTGCAACCGCCTTTAGTGTGCGGCAGCTCATACAAAATATTCGAAAACAATATGTAAACGAACTGCGCTGTAGAGCTTCTCTAGAGCACACCCCAGCCACTCCATACAAATATCGCGTCATTTACTACTAATACATAAACAATAATGTCTGTGCAGAGCGTGATTGAGTGTGTGTGCGTGCGGCGCCATATAAACTGTTCCAGATTTGTCTCAGAGGGGAGGTGAGGTTAGATTCGTCACAAAAACCCAAGTGTTCTAAATGATGTGTTTTTAAAAATCAAAATAGCGGATTTTGGACGCTAAATTGTAAGTAGTTAATATTTTTTTGTTAACTAAACCTATCAAGTTGTTGGTACCCAACTTGATAGGTTTAGTTAACAAAAAAATAATGAAGGATATTGAAAGGAGGTTACAAAGTTATATAAAAATACCGGATATAGCTATATTACCGGAAAGCAGGGTTTTTTGTTTTGGTTAATAATGTCCTGTTGACGCTTTTGTTGAAAATGCAGCAAAATGTACGGGCGTAGAATGAACAGGCGAATTAGCGTTTATTTTGATAAACATGTGGATATATTTATTTAATTTACCTTTTGCAAGACTTGTAATGTTTACAAACTATTAATGAGAATTATTCTAATAACAATTATTCCAATTCTATGAAGAAACAAACAAACTTTATCGACTTATACGTTTTCTTTGCGTTAATTCGCGTCGCATCCATGAGTTACACGTGTCGCCTTGTAAGAGTGAAACGCAGCACGTAACCATAATGCGATGGACAAAGACAAAAAACAAACTAACGTGGCAACAAGCAGGTTTACTTCAACTCTAGCCTTTGATTAAAAATTATGTTATTAATTTTACATCTACCCGTGAAATATGATATTATCCTTTTTGACGTTATTCATACGACTCTAAATTCCACACCACTTTACCTACTGCTCAATTCGCTATTGTTTCCTATTTTTAACCGACTTCAAAAAAGGAGGAGGTTCTCAATTCGACTGTTTTTTTTTCGTATGTATGTTATTAGATATCTTCGCGAATTGTGAACCGATTTTCAAAATTCTTTTTTTATTTGAAACGGTATGATTGCAAGGTGGTCCCATATTCACCAAGTCAGGATCTGATGATGGGATCCCACGGAAATCAAGGGAAACTCTTAAATTTTATAAGCACGTATGGTCAAATTCTTTTTTTAAATTGAAACGGTATGATTACGAGGTGGTCCCATATTCACCTAGTCAGGGTCTGGTGAGGGGACCCCAGAAAAATCGATGGAAACCATTAAATTTGCCCTATTGCCAGCTGAAGACGGTTTTTATTTTTTCTTAAAAATCATTATTTACATATTTATTTTTGTTGACGCTACACAGTACAATAGTAGCAATAGTAGTAGTAATAGGTACGTGTATCTGTTACCTGGGGCACTACCGCCGAAGCTGAAGCCGGTTACCATACGTTTTAGTAATTGACAAACAAATTCAGCCCCCTTACCACCATCTCTTATTGCGATTCAATAATTGAGTAGATTGCTTATTCATACCAATGAATAAACGACTCTATTACATTAGAAATAGAGTCGCTTATTCATTGGTATGAATAAGCAATCTATTCAGTTATTGAGTCGCAATAAGAGATGGTGGTAAGGGGGCAGTTCAGTCGGTAGACGCCCAGGGTTTCTACCGTCTAAGCTAAACACAAGTACCATAAATGTAAGTTGATGTTTGATTTTCTCAATTAAAAAATCCCATGGGAATCGGCTTCAGCTTACGCGGTAGGGCCCCTGGTTCTTACTAAAGAAGCGTTTACCGCAGCCATATTAACGCTTACTATCGCTCGCGCGCCGCCACCCCCGCTACCAACGCAGCATCTCCTTCCTTTCTGGTGACCTCACTCACTCGCAGGAACACAACAACGCTCAAGGGAATTGTTATTTGGCTGCGGTATTCTGTGAGGTGGAGGTACATTCCCCAGTCGGGTAACTTACAATTATTACGCTCCCTACCTCTCTTTTCGCCAGAGTTTCTTTTGTCAGTCAGCAGGGTGCACCGCATGCAGGTGAAGTTGGCTTTGGTTCAAAGATGTTGATGAACCTCTTACGGGGTGTAAGAGGTTCATCAACATCTTTGAATGTGCTGTATCATCCAAATCCGTATTTCCCCATTAACCTAATTAGTCACGCTACTAATAGCCTAATAGAGTAACGTAATTCTTGCTGTGTTTTTGACGATCCCTGTACACCGAGGGTCGCAGGGTGTGGCTGTCAATATTTGTTCCGTGCCTGGTCAAAATAGCAAATCTTATTTTGCTATTTTGACCAGGCAGGCTCCTGTAGTAACTCGAAGTTTATTATTTTGTATAAAATACATATACATTGGGAGCAGATTATACGTCTATAATATACTCGTATAGCCTATTACGTCATATAGTATTTTTAAGCCATATAAAAATAAATTATATTTCAGAAGTGAAACGAAAATAAACTTCATATCAAATATTCTAATTATTATAAAATAGATATTATTTTAAAACTATGGATAGGTAGGTTCGTTTAAATAAAATAATAATTTATCTAGTGAAGAAGAAAAACATAATTAAACATATATATATTTGCATATTATACAACACTATAGGTACAATTAAGTGAAACAGCACAACATTAATAAACAATAAAAAAGTGTTTTGCTATGTCGCAAAATGGTCCCAACTCAGTATATAAACCGAAGTCTGTAGCAGACCCGGCACTAACTTTCAGTTAGGACGAGTTGGAACACCACGACTTACAAGCACAAGGCATTAAAAGAAACAACATATAGGTAAAGTACAGTTACTGGCGTAATTGATGTAAGAGATATTAACGCGATGCCATGGACTAGAGCTTTCGTCTGCATTAATTGCAGTTAGTAACACATGTGTTGCATTGCAAATGGCAACGATGTGCTGATTTTATTTCATAGCAAAGTATACCTTTTCCTAGGATATATTTTTATATCCATACTAATATTTTAAATGTGAAAGGGTTTTTGTTCGTTTGTCTGTCCTTCATGCACGTCGAAAGGAATTAATGAAATGGCATTTTTTTTTCGATTCACGCTGTGGAGAGTGAATCGACTACTATTTTAATCCCGAAAAAGCTTTTTATTCCAACGGGAAAAAAGATTCATTATAATTATGATCACGGGGGCGAAGATACGGGTATCAGCAAGTATCTAATAAATATAATATAAACTTTCTGTCTGTCAATGAAAATGTCTGTAGACATTGTCAAAGACACAACAAAACGTAGTAAAAAAGAACCGAACATTCTACCGTAGCTTCCGATTTTCCGAAATAAACTGCACTGAAACGAAAAAGCATTAATTAATACGTAGTGTTAACGACGACGAATGGACAATTTAAAGCCAAAAGTTGCTAGAAATTTACTATATTAAAATAATATATTCGTTTTGCAACGTTTCATGTAATGGAGCTTAAACGACAAGTAACATTTTGGAATATACCTAAGTCAAATAATCAAAAAGTCTAT
Source organism: Hypsopygia costalis (assembly GCA_937001555.2). Lineage (NCBI taxonomy): Eukaryota > Metazoa > Arthropoda > Insecta > Lepidoptera > Pyralidae > Hypsopygia > Hypsopygia costalis. Next base: position 18,401,714 of record OW443340.2, on the reverse strand, counting down.
TAATTCAAAGAAAAAGAAATATATACAAAAAGTTTACGCACAACCAGCCAGTCGCCAACACGTAGATTACTTATTCACAATCTAGTTGATTACTAATTATTTAATTCCATCTGCTGGTTAATTAAAGGAATGAACGGCACATGATCGAAGTCACATGAAGTTATTGAGAATAACGTCACAACATCCTTCGAAGTCTGACAACAAGTAATACATTGGCATCTGAAATATTCGTTATTTTGACTTTGTGTACACGCACTAAGCGATAGATTTCTATAATATGTAGTAGGTGACCCGGCAAACGTTGTTTTGCCATAACAATTATTTTAATATCGCTATTAAGAAATAAGTGTCGATTTGAAGTTGTATGTATTTTTCAATACTAAATCATACTAAAATAATAATAAAAAAAATTGGCAATAAAATCACAAAAAAATATTTATAGGTGGGTATCATCTAGGGCAGCGGTTCTCAAACTTTTTTAGAGACGGAACCCTTTTGGAAAGCGAAATACGACACGGCACCCTACAATAAAACGTTCGACCAGAGAGAAGTGTTTTGATTTTTTTTTTCTAATTTCTTGCGGAACCCCTACAGGGGTATCGCGGAACCCTAGGATTCCGCGGAACACACTTAGAGAATGGCTGATCTAGGGGTATGAAAAATAGAAGTTGGCCGATTCTCAGACCTACCCGATATGCATACAAATCGGTCCAGCCGTTTCGCAGGAGTTTGGTAACAATGACCGCGACACGAGAATTTTAAATGTATGTATATTAGATTTAAAAAGAACATGGATAAACTAATAAATAATTAAAACAAGAAATAATCGATTAGAATCCAAAAATACGATAGCGTTAAGAATTTTTTGACTAAAAAGCGAAAAATATCTTATAGTATATTTTCGTGAATGCCATATTGAAATAATATTGTATTTTATGCCACTTCCACAACTGAGACGAACCTAATGACACTTAATGTATTGAAAACAGTTAAACGGTTCAGGCTTTAGAGCATGCCAAAGATATTATTAGTTATACATACATACTCTCGAAAAACATTATTTCGGCAGTCGGATTGAACGGTAGCCAGTATGTTAGTAGTGAAATGGGTGTTGTTGTAATGAATCACTACCAGCTACTGTCGAACACTTTCCATCCGAATTTCGTAACGTGTTATCAGTAACATTATACGCAAATTGCGAATTCATTCGAGATTGTTTGCACTAAATAATAGAATACTACAACGAACTCGTAACAATCAAACAAACGTAAACAAACTCATTCCGAATACATTCGGGACTTGCTCAAATTGAATGTAAACAAATTGTGTTTTCTTTTTCGTGGATATAAAATGTTTTATTTAAATAGAGTACTGTTAGCAAAATTTCTTTATTACTAGCGAATTCCCGAGGGGTGAGTTGACCTACCATCGTGACCTGGGACCCTACCGCCCGAGCTTGAAGCCGTTTACCATCGGATTTTTTTATCACCGAAATAGATCTTAGATTTAAGCTAACGACAAACATCTTCAGCTTAGTCGGTAGAGCTCTATGGTTTCTACCAGCTAAGCTAAACACAATTACCGCCAATCTAAGCTAAACTTTAATTTTCGCAATCAAATAATCCGATGGTAATCGGCTTGAGCTTACGCGGTAGGACCCCTGGGACCCTACCGCCGAAGCTGAAGCCGATTGTCATCGGGGTTTTTAATTCCAAAAATTGGTCCTAGGTTTAAGTCATTGACAAATATTTTCAGCTTAGTCAGTAGAGTAGTAGAGTTTCTAACAGCTGCCCCCTTACCACCATCTCTTATTGCGATTCAATAACTGAATAGAATGCTTATTCATACCAATGAATAAGCGACTCTACTGCAAATGGAATAGAGTCGCTTATTCATTGGTATGAATAAGCAATCTATTCAATTATTGAATCGCAATAAGAGATGGTGGTAAGGGGGTTGCTCTAAACATAATTACCAACATTCCAAGCAGTAGTTTCATTTTCGCATTAAAAAAATCCGATGGTCCGATAATCGGCTTTAGCTTCGGCCCCGGTCGGTAGGGCCCCGGTCGGTAGGGCCCCGGGTCCTTGTGTGGCACCCCACAGTAAGAGAGTAAGAGTTCAAGGTGTCCACGTGGATCTATTGAACATATCGAAATACCCAGGGTTCTGAAAACTGATATACATACATATTGCGCTTTAATTTTGACTTAACATATAAATCAACGTTATATAGCGTACCCTACCGCCGAAATCGAAACCGATTACCAACGGATTTTTTTATAGCAAAAATATATATTTCTTCTAGTTCTTCTAGTTTTAAGTTATTGACAAACATCTTCTTAGTCGGTAGAGCTATGGTTTCTACCAACTAAGCTAAACACAATTACCGCCAATCAAAGTTAAAGTTTGATTTTCTCAATCAAAAAATTCGATGGTAATCGGCTTCAGCTTCGGCGGTAGGGGCCCTGAAATCTCGGAACACGTACTAACTAGGCTTGATAGGTTTACATGTAACTAGAGAACTGCTTAAAACACTTGAAATATCATGCGGGTTTATTTAAACACATTAAATAAATACATAAATATTTCTAGACAATTTACACAGCGCCAGCGCCAGCTAGTCCCAAATTAAGCGCAAAGCTTGTTAAGGAGACAACTGATAAATGTACTTAAATACATTTTTTTTATAGTAAATACATACTGATAATACATAGAAAACACCCAGACCAAGACAAACAGACATGTTCATGCACACAAATGTTTGTCTTGTGCGGGAATCGAACCCGCGACCTCGGAGTCAAAGTGGTCATTGCTAACCATTCGACCACCGACCTCGTCTATATTATCAGTGAATAAACGGGCATGCAGGAAAACCCAAGAAAATCGTCATCATCATTATCTGCACTACAAAGAGCGTCACCGTCCGTCCTCAAATTATAGCAATCTTTTTCTACTACATGCAGCAAACCACTCAAATTAGAATGATTTATGAAAACATTGTTATACCTTGGCTAACGGATTAGAACAGCTATTTTCCGTGCGATAACGATCCTAAATATTTTAATAAGAATAGGTAAGAAAATTCATCTGATTAACAATCGAATTAGGAAATTACTTGAGACATTGTCAAAACAGTAGGTAATTAACATGTATCACCTGTTTGTATATTATTGCATAGTGTATCATATCATGACATTATTTACAATCTTTTTAATTCAATTTTGAATGTCAATATTCATTGACATTCTTTTTAATCTCTAATTCTCATTGTTTTGTGTTCGAATTCTATTTTGATATACAAATGACACTCAGTACCTAATTAATATAAAATCTTGAATGATGATTATATTCAAATGTTTATACTATATATAATCATCATTCAAGATTTTATATTAATTAGGTACTGAGGTACATGGTTCGTCTTATTAGACGAACCATGGTTGCTTCTACTGTTTTATTCATATTTCACATCAATGTATTTCTACCCATGTTTATGAACACATAACTGACTTGTTCAATACACAGGGGTGTAAGTGGTTCATCATGATCTTTGAACCAAAGCCAACTTCACCTACACGCGGTGCACCCTGCTGACTGACAAACGAAGCTCTGGCGAAAAGAGAGGTAGGGAGCGTAATTGTAAGCTACCCGACTGGGGAATGTACCTCCACCTCACAGAATACCGCAGCCAAATAACAATTCCCTTGAGGGTTGTTGTGTTCCTGCGAGTGAGTGAGGTCACCAGAAAGGAAGGAGATGCTGCGTTGGCAGCGGGGGTGGCGGCGCGCGAGCGATATTTTATGTTGCGAGCGTTAATATGGCTACGGTAACCGCTTCACATCAGGCGGGCCGTATGCTTGTCTTCAACCCGACGTAGTATGAAAAAAAAACACTGATACCAAATATATGCAATATACTTATGTATATTGTATATATTTGAACAATTGAACAAGTTATTTCCATTCTTCCTTAATTTCTCATCTTCATCAACATGAACATGAAGTAGCGTTGGTACTAAATAAACCGATTTAATAATGAATCATATTCAAAAAGTCCTCAACAGAAAATCGACGAAGGTCGACTTCAAAACGCTAAACGCCGATTTTATACGCACATATTATTCAAGTAATTGTGAATATTAATATGTTATGACACGATACAATTCAAAAGGCAAGTGTCAATTGTATCAATTGTCGGTATTCACGTGGATCATGATTGTGAGCAAATACAGTGGCGCCAAAAGTTCGCAAGATATCAAGGTCAGCAAAATAAGATTACTATTGTCTAAATAGATATGGCCTATTTCTGATAACAGAAAGGCTGTACGGACGGACTGAGTGTTTGATACAGATAAATCGATGCCTCCAACGTACACTACGCCAACTAGAGTTTCGATAATTTGTTTTTCTTTTTTATCTAAATCGATTCATTACTTCAGTAACTATAATGCTACTTGAATATTATTTATAAAAATCGAAGACACAAAAAAAAACGACAAATACAAACCGCTAAGTAAATATATAACTCATATTAGCGGTGTGTATCTGGATGTGTATGTTTTGAGTTGGCGTAGTGTTCATTGGAGGCCAAAATTATATGAAAATAATTTTGTCAAGAAAACAGCTTTATAAATCACTAGCGACCCGCCCCGGCTTCGCACGGGTGCAATGCTGATACTAAATGTACTACAGAAGGTCTTTGCGCTTTGTCCTATCCAGTCCTTCCCCAGTTATAAGCACACGCCGCCGGCTCCGCGGCCGGTACCGCCACAGCCGTTATGTCCCTGCATTTTAAATGTGTAATATCTTCTAAACTATTCATTTAAATTACATGCTGTGAAGGGCCATATTGATCTATATTAAATGCGCAATGTATTTAAGGTACTTAATTGGATAAGGATTAATTCTGTATTGCTTAAAATCGCTTCGTAAATAAGGCATTATTTCTTGTAAAAAGCAAAGGATAAAATAACGGTTATTGTGTGTTACCACTAAGAGATAGACATATACCATCGCGAACTTTTTTGTAGACCATTTTAAGGTGAACAATACTGTACTACATTATTTTGATCTATCTCGTTGGGTTCAGCCAGCGTTTGCAATGAAAGAGCAAAAAAATGTGTTTATTTACGACATCACATTAGAAACCTCTAAATTATCAGTGTTTTTCTACTATGTTATGCATATATTATACATATAAACTTTCCAGTTGAATCACTCTATCTATTAAAAAAAACCGCATCATAATCCGTTGCGTAGTTTCAAAGATTTAAGCATACATGGGGACATAGGGACAGAGAAAGCGACTTTGTTTTATACTATGTAGTGATGATAGTTGCATAATCGAAGAAAGCCATGAAGCAACCGTTAAGTTTTTACAGATCTATTGTGGATATATTTGTAGGCCCCTTGGCATTGCTGATTTCCATTGGCGGTGGTGTTGCTCTCCATCATGTGACCCGCATGCTTGTTTGCCCTCCTCTAATATAAAAAAAGTAAGTTGTCAAGAGAGCCAAATTTCTGCTCAACTGGACACAGAGAAATGGGTAAAAAAGATCGTACCAAATGATCATATTTTCTAGATTTTCTTACTGTAATCGTAGTACAAATACATATCTAATATCACATAACAAGTCTGTGTTGTCAAGAGATCCTAGATTAGTACTGTGCTGATTAGATTAGATGAACTCACACAAACTTCGTAGGAAAACTTCGATAGTGTCATTACGAAACTTGTACAGACACAAATACAGATAAAATAAAGGTATCACGCGAGTCGCGACTGTACGCGAATTGGTTTTTTAATGTATTCAGAGGGCCAATTCTCGTAATTAAAATATAGTCAAAATTCAGTTTCGATCCAGTCTCGATCTCACAAATGTCACATTTGGTATTCTCGTAACACAATATGTAAATTCAAAATTAAATTTAAGCGGGATTATATCGAAATATGAGTGAAAATGAAACAAACTAAGAATGTTACTTTGCCAACAACAAGAATTGATAATAATTAATAAATGATATCAAGTAGGTATATCATTTTAGTCAATTCACAATTCAATCTCGATACGGTCAACTTTGAATCTGCGTTCGTAGAAAAACTACGAGAATTGGCCTTCAGATCTCCGATATAAGTAGAACTCTAGTTTGCTTGAAGTTGTATGAAAAATAGTTCAAGATAACCACTTTGCCTATAATTTGCCTTCAAATTATGACCAGACCATGACACATTTATTCGATTTTTTTTTTTCGAGATTATGTACACTCAGGCGAACAATCGCAGTTCTTATTGTTTTTTGTTAAATCAAGTTTGTTTTATTTTCAATATTCACTTTTTCTGCGTAGTTTTTTACTTTCTCTTGATAACTCACTCAACATGTACAGTGGACCAAATAATTGGTATACCGCGTTTAGCTTGAAATTCGTTAGTACTTTTCAAATTAGGAAGGTCTATTGCCACAAAAATAAGACCAAGTAATGGAGATGTTTGATATTTTTTCTGACAATAGATCTCGCTAGGTAGGCGTCGGGTCCAGATTGTCAAATTGTACTGAATTTTTTGACAGTGAAACTTCAAGACGACAAGACAACACAAGACATTTGACAAGATGCTATGAATTGACAGATGATTGGACCCTACGCTACAGTGCTGCCAAAAGACTTTCATTGGTATACCGCGTTTAGATTGAAATTCGTTAGAACTTTTCAAATTTAGAAGGTCAATTCCGACAAAATTAAGTTGACATCCATGTTTGTTGAAAATTAGCAACATGTTTGTAAGTAATTTGTGTTAAATCTGATAGATAAGTCTTAAGGCAAGAGTTCACGAAACATGTAACAAAAGCTTCGAGACAAAGAAGCATTTCCATATCTTGTAAGGTATGACCGTCTTTATTTCGAAGTTTTTACGAATAAACACTTTTAGAAGAGCCGATTTTAGTCGTACAATCAATTTTGTTTATTCTAATATTATTCGGGAGTGATTTCTAATAGTGTTTTTTCTAATACATATTATTATAATATACTAGAATATTTATCTCTATAATCACGCCACAGCATTGGGCTATACCAAGTTAAATCTAGACGAAAATACTGACGCCGAGATGAGACCATGTTCTGTTTTTTTTTATTTTGGTCCCTGACACTAAAAATATCACGTTTTCGTAGTGCATGAGACATTTGACCCCAGACACATGCAATCATATTGCGACCTTGCATATATGTTTATAGTCATTTTGAAATGGAAAAATATTCAAACCACGTTTATTTTATTGTTGACACGAAACATCTGGATTATATTATGTTATTTTACGAAAAACGGATACGAAAAGCAGACCTGCTTTTCGGCTGTCTTATCATAGTCGAATGACGTAGGCTCTCACGTCATCCATCGCATCTTCAAGTAATGTACGAGTATACCCAACTGGTTACATTTGAATGAGATACTAGATAAATATTAAAGCAGAAATATCGGGCCCTCATTATCTATACTAATATTATAAAGCTGAAGAGTTTGTTTGTTTGGTTGAAGCGCTATTCTCAGGAACTACTGGTTCGAATTGAAAAATTCTTTTAGGGTTAGATAGTCCATTTATCGAGGAAGGCTATTAAACCATCACGCTACGGCCAATAGCAGCTGAGCACCAATGAAAAATGTTGTAAAAACGGGGGAAAATTATTCATTTTGAGAGCTTCTGTTGCGTGCGCTGCGTAAACGGTTAGAGTTATGCAACAATGAGGTATGATGGAATTGTTCATCTTAAAAAGTTCTATAAAAAAAAGTCTACGGTAGATAGCATATCTTTTAAGATTGGTTCACAACCTCTCTCTCTCACACACGCAGACGAAGTTGCGCGGGTCAGCTAGTACTTAATTAAATAATCTTGTATGCAACAATGACTCAGAAGGACACGTTTGGAATTTATGTGTTGGCAATACGAATGTTCGATTACTTTCAAACTAGTATCGTGATACGTGTTGATTCGTATACAATATGGAACAAGTATTTTACTCGACTAATATTGTGACAAATACCGGTATCAAAAGTGCAAAATTGCATTATACGTTAAATTATTTATCGATATAAATCACGCAAGAGCTACTAGAAATGTAGCAACTTATTTTTAAATGATATGGTTAACGTTGCATTAGGAATGTTGACACGTTAGCACACCCCGGTCACTCCAAACAAAATGTCACGTCGTTTATTACGTGTGTGCATGCGGCGCAATACAAACTGTTCCAGATTCGTCTCAGAGTGGAGGAGTCGATACGAGAAAGCGGCAGAGAGTGGCCATATTGTACGTAGTAGGTACTATTAGTTATACTGTGACCTTAGTCAAATTAGTTACTTTTATCGTCTATCAAAGCATTTATTTTGTAGGAAAAATTTAATAACTAGTGACATGTACATTTCAAAATGATTTGTCATAAGAATTGCTCACTATTTTTGTCATTGCAGTAAAGAGAGGAACTCTTGAAACTATTCCTTCTATATAGGTGACAGAGAAGCATGCGGCCCGCCTGATACAACGATAGCATTATGGTAACTGTTATTTTTTGTAAACACCATAATATATTATATTTTGACGTGGAGAAAAATAAACAATTATTACTATAGGACGTCACGTGTTCTTGAGTATTCTCACAGTATAAGTAAAAGTACTACGTGAATTTTTTGTAGGTCTCTCATATGGGACAGTAATTAAGGCTATTAAATGGCAGGGCGAAGTCTAGGCATCAGGCTAAATGGAAGGAGATGAGGAATGCTACCTCCAAGGAAGCCATTGGCGAAGGTACAATGAATTGGTACAGACACATGTATGTACATACATAAATATGACAGAAAACGGATGCGTGTCATGCTTGAGGCACTGATGGGCCATTATGCCTGTCAAGGACACTTATACAAAATGAGACGTGTTGACAGCCCAGAGTGCAGAACATGCAAAAGGTCTAACGAGATCATGAAACACTTGATGTGTCAATGTGACGCCCCAGCCGGCAAACGAATGGAAATCCTAGGAAAGGCATACTCGGTCCTGGATTACTACAGGCTCTTCCCCATAAGCGGTATACTGAAGTACATGGAACATGACTCCAGACAGTCAGGGGAAAGTGACCAAAGGATTAGGGAGAGCACAAAAGATCCAAGAGGGTCGACGTGTCACCGGTGCTGCAGCACTGGACCCATTCCAAGATAGCATAAGATAATAGGTACTACGTACATTATGATCACTTCCTGCTGCTCTCTCGCAACGACCTCACCTCCTCTCTGATAGCAATCTGGAACCGTTTGTATGGCGCCGCACGCACACAGGCTCATGCAAGCTGTGCAGAGACGGAATTGCTTATGTAATAGCAAACCCCGGCCACTCCATACAAAAATGGCGCTTTTGCATGTAGTAACCAAATGACGTCTGTACACGTGCCTATGTTTGAGTGACGTTCTCTAGGGCTGACATTATTCAATTATTAGTCGGACATGTAAGGGGGTGTAAGTGGTTCATCAACATCTTTGAACCAAAGTCAATCTCACCTGCACGGGGTACAACCTGCTGACTGACAGACGAGGCTCTGACGAAAAGAGAGGTAGGACATAGAGTATTTTTTAAGCGCCCGACTGACGAAGTACCACCACCTCACAGAATACCGCAGTCAAATAACAATTTTCTTGAGGGTTGTTGTGTTCCTGAGAGTGAGTGAGGTCACCAGAGAGGATGGAGTTGCTACATTGGCAGCGAGGATGGCAGCGCGCGATCGATATTTAATGTTGCGAGCGTTAATATGGTTACGGTAACCGCTTCACATCAGGTGGGCCTAGTGAAGAAAAAAAAACATAGTAAATGTAATTGAATGTCTGTGGTAAATACACTACACTGACTTCAGCCAATATTTACAAAACGCCTTGTATAATTGCCATTGCTAACTTACCCAAAATTTTATATTTTCTAATCACCACTAAGTCGAACGTTCGCCTTCTGAACACCGGTTCATTGTAATGGTCAAACCATTTCATTCTCAGTAATTGTAACTTATTAATATTATATAAATGCATGCGCAATGATTTGATTCATTTTCATATTCACATGGAACAAACTTAATTTAAAACTAATACCACACTTATCATCACGCACAATAAACATTGAAATGTAAATAAGAAAATTGTAAACATTAACAATAAACCACCATAACTCAAGTGACAGCAATGTCAATTCCGCGTCTGCGCACTCACTTGCTCTTTGAGACATATAAATATGCTATAAGCTATCCTTTTCTCATCTCGTATTAATTGTGTTTTGTATCCTACTTTGACAGACATGAATTAGTTATGATGAAACTATGGCTGCCGCATGCTTTTTAGGTAATTTATAAAAAAATCAGTACTTTATTTCAACCAAAGGGATCGAATAAATATATTTTTTTGACTTTCCATGTGTTGAGACATCCATCCACTGCACAAGTAACTCCCATCTTTTAAACTGAATGGAGAATAAAATACGAGCGACGTCAATTTGTAGGACGTTGCATCCATTGCGAACGGTTCCAAATCGGTCCCATAGGGGAGGTGAGGTCGACTAGTGAGAGCGGCAGAGAGTGTCCATACTGTACGTTAGTACTATTACTTATACTGTGGTAATAGTTAAAGACGCGACATTGTTATAGAGTGAACGGGATCTAAGTTATCGTTAATATTTCATAACAGTATTAAAAATCTAAACGAGTTGTTTTTTTCGAAGATGTTTTGTGATACTAGTTTGAATAGATTATATTGGGGTGTAAGTAGTTCATCAACATCTTTGAAGCAAAGCCAACTTTTCCTGCACGTCGTGCACCCTGCTGACTGACAAACGAGGCTCTGGCGAAAAGAGAGGTATGGCGGGTATTTTTAAAGCTATCCGACTTTGGAAGTACCTTCCCCTTTTCAGAACCGCAGCCAAATAACAATTCCCTTGAGGGTTGTTGTGTTCCTGCGAGTGAGTGAAGTCACCAGAAAAAAGGAAGGAGCATATGCTGGCAACGGATGGACAACCCCTTGGGGTTACTGATCTCCATGGGCGGTAGTGATTGCTTTCCATCAGTTTCATATTTTACTTTTCATACAGTCAACATCACAATTTGAATAAATTACGTGTCTAATTGCAAAGTACACATCTATTAGTTATTCAGTGCTAATTCTCCGGTTATCACTCATTTACCTACTATATTGTTATATGCTAAGCGGTGTTTAAAATGAAACAAGTGAGAATACGAATTTTAATCTCGACGTCCTCGCCTCGTTTGCGTCGGTAGGCGAGTACAGTACCTATATTAGCACATAGGGCGCGGGATCTAGTTCAGCACAAGACAAACATTTGTATGCATTAATATATCGGATGTCTTAGTCTGAATGTTAATTATATATGAATTTACAAAAAAAATGTATGTTTATCACTTAACACCCGGCAACGAACCCGGTGATCGAATGGCTTACTTTGACTCCGAGTTTGCGGGTTCGATCCCCACACAAGACAAACATTTGTGTGCATGAACATGTCTGTTTTAGTCTGGATGTATTCTATGCATTATATATATGTATTTTAAAAAAATGTATTTAAGTACATTTATCAGTTGTCTAGTGCCCATGATACAAGCTTTGCACTGAATTTGGGACTAGATGGCGCTGTGTAAATTGTCCGGAAAAAATATTTATTTATTATTTATAACAAGCTTTGCTTAGTTTGGGACTAGATGGCGCTGTGATATTTATCGAGACATAGAGTTTATATACTTATTCTTTATTGCACATAAAATATTACATACCTAAGACGTAGTAAACTACCCAGTTTTTAATGGTGAGTTTATTCTATAAGACTGTTATGTGTTTAAGAAATCACTTCCAGCAATTTCTGTGCTGCCGTTACGGAAAATAAAGCATAGTAAAATGTATGGTAGCTACTTTTTAAATTATTATGTAAAAAAGAAAAAATATAAAAGGCCTATTTTTTCCTTAGACATAATTTATTTTTTCTAAAAAATATCGTATTTTTTTCATTTCAATATATCGACTAACAGCTGATTTAGAACCTACATCTGTATTTCCGTGGTAATTTAGTTGTCGAACTTTATGCTTCACGCTCATTCCCAATGGGGGTTATTATCTTAACGACAACCTGTCATGCAATAATAAAAGTGAAAACAAGGTTTCACTTTATATCCAGCTGCTGATTATTATTTCATAACGCGGATTGCGAGTGACTGTGATTGCAACCTTTTTAGAACCAGTATTGGGATTGGCATGAGTAATCGCTGTGACTTTGCGTGAGATATGGCGTTAAAACCATGTAACTGAATTTTATAGACGCGCTTCATGGCCTAATAGCTTGAAAGCCCGTGACTGCCAGACCTTTGTTATATTATAATAGCTGAAAATTTATCTGTGCATGCTTCTAACACAGGCAAGAATGATCAGCGCATTTGCGAGTACCTATGTGAGTTTAGATCAAAATAAATTGCGATAATACTTAAATTTTACTATAAACTCTGAATGTTATATTATATTACTTGGGCATTATTAGATGTTTTCTTAGCAGCCAGGCAGTTTCGAGTTATACTTTTGTTGCCTGTTATAGCCAAAACCACGCTGATCTAAACTACATACTCGCTAATCGTTCTTACCTGTATAGGGGCATGTACAGGAAAAAATTCAGCTTTTACAAAATAACAAAGGTCTGGCAGTCACGGGCTCTTACTCTTTATTTTTTTCTTTTTTAAATATTCTTGGACAAATTACACACGGTCATTTAGTCCCAAACTAAGCAAAACTTGTAAAATGGATGCTAGATAACTGATATAATAATTAAATATATTTTTTTGTATATACTTACATAATATAATACATTGAAAACACCCAGACCAAGATAAACAGACATGTTCATGGACACAAATATTTGTCTTGTGCGGGGATCGAACCCGCGCCTCGGAGTCAAAGTGGCCATTGCTAACCATTCGACCACCGACCCCCGAACTCTATAATATATTTTGATCGAGATACTTTTTTAGTTTATTTTACATTTCTCACTAACAGCGCTTCAGTTGTACATGAATATAAGAGATCAAAAGATAAGTTGTTCAAACGATGATTGAGAGTAGATGCGATAAAAAGTATTTACAGATGGATATCAGTTCAGCAGAGTAATAAAACTGAGGTGTGAGAATGTATAACATTATTACATATTGCTTTTAAAATATGTTTTAGATCTGAGGTTTTAAGATGACGCATTGGGAATTTCGAAGGCAAGAATCTGTATCTTCAAAATTCTCAATGAAAACATACAAATGTAATTTATTTTTACTACCGGACTATTCTATACAGACTACCGGATTCTTCCAATGTACTCCATTTTGATAGTTGCCGTTATACTACTGGTTAAAAAAAATACCAAAGTAACCCCTTTTTAAAGAGATACCTATATATTATTACAGGGAAAGAGCAAATCCTCAAAATTTTCTCTAAAGATTAGGCTAAGTACTTACTTCTAAATGTCAGTTGAAATTTTTAAAATAGGTTAGACATATTTTTATTTAAGAGGAAAAAACACGCGCTTTATCGCATAAAATAATATGGTATATAAATTGTTTATCACCTTAATGTAATTGCGCAGGATACAGCCCTAATGGCCCCTAATTTAGATTTTAAAGTTATTTATAGCAGGATAGTGGTGCTTGAGCGGAGATTGTATGGAGGTCACCAGTCGGTATTAGAATTAAGATTAACAGTAGGTCAGTAGGCTGAAGCCTAGCGACATCTACGTAAACAATCGCAACTTCCTTGGACAGTTATGGAAACTAGTCTGACATTGTTTAATAGCTGGCTTAGAAGTTATGCAACTATCTAGCACAATTTAGACTACACTGCCAAATTATAAAGCATTTATATAGTATATCAGCTAAACATTTATATTATTTACTAGCTGACCCGACAGACGTTGTCCTGTCTTCTTAATAATGAATATCGTCGTTGTCAAAATAAAAAAACTGCTATGTGCATTTTTTATATTTTTTACATTTTGACAATAGGCTATTTGACTAACATTTTTTTCGGTTTGATACGTAGGGACGTCTCCATAATATAACCATAGGTGAAAGAATTACTTCGATAGCACAAAAATCTCTCGAGATATGGTAATTTGAAAATCACAATTTTTAGACTGCCCCAAAACGCTCCATACAAAAGACTACCGAATTATGACGTCACAGGTTTGTATTTTGCATGCATCAAATCAGAAATTTGTACGACAGCTATGTTAAATATTACGTTTAAGTGATTAGTATCATAATAAAAGTTATTGCATTTTTTATTGCTTCTCCAATGGAAATATTATTTTTTAATAAGTTCATACTTTTAAAATGGACTTTCCCGCCAAACTTTGATCGACGCTAAAAAAAGTCTGACTGAAGATATTTGAATGAAAGTTTGTAGATCTTTATAGTTTTGTGTATTTTACGATATTGTTAAATAATTTATACAATTTTTAAACATTGGAAAATAGCCTATTGCGACTGGTAAATGAACCAAACCATCGTATGAAAAAACTGCTATGTGCTGGATAGTTGTCACAGTCGTCGTATAGTACTTATAAGCACATAGCAGTTTTTTCAGTTTGGTTCATTTACCAGTCGCAATTGTCAAAATGTAAAAAATATAAAATATGCACATAGCAGATTTTTGTTTGACAACGACGATATTGAATTCGAATTAGTTTCGCACAATCTGGCGAATGATTGACAGTTCTGTCAAACGCCATAAAGTATCATTAGAAAAGTTAATAATGGTCGTTCAGTTTTCTTTCATTTAAATATTCCGAGCAACTTAATTATTTTTTTTTTCTTTCATAAGAAATAGCGAAATTGGCTCAGCCGTTCATGCGTGATGCCGTAAGCAAGGGAAATAGGAATTCATTTTTATTTAAATAGATTTATCATATATAAGTTAAGCATAGGGCTTCGCCTCCTCTGATGGTAAGCGAAAAAAAATCGGACTACTTTATTAAATGTTGTGCATACATAAAAAAATATATATATACGCGTCGAATTGAGAACCTCCTCCGTTTTTTCGTCGGTTAAAAAGAAGCCCAAATTGCAGCAGCAGTGGCCAAAGATTAAAAAACAGTGTTCTATTAATTGCCACTGCCATGATGGCCCGATAAGCTTCTATATGCTTCATTTGAAGGATATCTTGTTGTAGGAATAAGGAAACACATGTACCGACAAGACGTTCCACTTTTTAATGGTGCGACAGAGGTAGGAGTTACCGAACATTTTAGTACGCTAAGAGATGCTATCACCTGTTTAACAATGACATGGCGACCCTGCACGCGTGGATTTTATTTTATCGCCTACCTAGGTTTTGTTTACGTAAAAACTGGTCCTGTTTGTGGTTCCAGTAGACTGCTTCAAAAAACAATTAGATCACTGGGATTTCGTGGTTCTAGTAGGCTGTTTTCTATGTATTACAAAAAAATGTACTTATTTAAGTCTATTGTCAGCTATTTAGTACCTATAGTAGGTACTTACAAGCTCTGCTTAGTTTGGGAATATATAGAGCTGTATATTTTGTCCAGGAATATTTATGTTATCGATTTTACTTGGGGACTACTACTAGGTATTTCCTCAGTGTAAGGAAGGATCTTAAGTGTCGTAATAATCCATTACAATATAACTGGAGATTACAGTATTTTGTTCTATATTGTTCAATTTCTTTCAATATAAGTTTACCCCGACCAGTTATTTAGGTATCGCGGACCAGGACCACAGTTGTTCCTCGGACCACCATTTGGGAACCCCCGTCAGTAGCCGAACGACTAGTAGGGCAGAGATTCGTAACATTGGCTCGATTCCCATATCCGGGGCGCATTCAAATAGGTCACACGATACACGATCGTGACACGCGAGGTGGTTGCTTCCAAAATAATAAAAAAAGAATTTTAGGAATAATATTCAGTTTTGAACTTTTGACGCTGGATTGTTTGTATTGATTATTTGTTGTTATTGTTGCTTTTACTAAATTACTACAAAAGTAGATCTTGCGAATAATACGAGAATGTGAAATGCATTTTATTTTATCAAGCATACAAAAACAAGTAGTCTTAAACTTCAAGCAGACACTAGTACATTGAAAAAGTACTTATCACCTACACATAAATCAAGGTAGGTCCATAATTATCAGTTGTCTAGTACCCATAGTATAAGCTTTGCGCTTCATTTGGGACTAGATGGCGCTGTGTAAATTGTGAAATATTTATTTATTTATTTTTATTACATATGCTTTAAAAAAATACTTTTCATACAAAATATCTATTCTAACCCTATTTCTTATCAAAATTAAGAGAAGAAGAATTTAAAGAATCCTTATGACTTGCAAAACAAGGCGAACAACTCATATATAAGCTGGGTATTCAGCTTAAAGCCAATGTTATAAAAATTCTTAAGATAAATGACTCGAATTAATGATTTGAATATTGTATTAACGAGGCGCCGCTCGACGATATCGATACATAAACGTATACGATATTAGCATATCGATACATAAACGTATACGATATTAGCACATAAAGGAAGGCGAGGTTATCCCCGCTTCAACGACTTTTTCAACTTGAGTAAATCTATTCAGTTTTCACATCCAAAGAATAACACCTGATAAGACTTTATCGTTTATCTTCCTTATCTGAATTGTAAATCCTTTTCATTGTTTCGTTTAGTATGAAAATAGAAATAGGAAAATATCGCACACTTATTCTGATACTCATCATCTGATACGCAGAGCTATATAGCCATCTCGTCAATGTGAATGGCGAGTACATCTCACACCTTCGGTTCGCCGACGACGTGGTCATAATGGCTGAATCGCTGGAGGATCTCGGTCGTATGTTGGTCGATCTCAATGCTGCATCTCGACGTGTGGGGCTGGGGATGAATTTCGACAAGACGAAAGTCATGTACAACGATTTTGTCATCCCTAGCCCGGTTATCGTAGAGAATGCAGCTATTGAAGTGGTTAATGACTATGTCTACCTCGGTCATTCTATACAGCTTGGCCGGAGTAATTTCAACAAAGAGATCGATAGACGCATTCGACTGGGCTGGGCAGCTTTTGGAAAGCTTCGTCACATCTTCGCCGCGCAGATACCCCAGTGCTTGAAGACAAAAGTCTTCAACCAGTGCGTCCTCCCTGCAATGACATATGGTGCAGAGACTTGGACACTGACCATCGGACTGGTCCACAGGCTAAAGGTCGCGCAGCGAGCGATGGAGAGGGCTATGCTCGGGGTTTCTCTGCGGGATCGAATCCGAAACGAAGAAATTCGACGGAGAACCAAAGTTGTCGACATAGCCTTCAGAGTTTGTAAGCTGAAGTGGCAATGGGCCGGTCACATCTGCCGAGTAAGTGATGGCAGATGGGGGAGGAAGGTATTAGAGTGGAGGCCGCGCATAGGACGACGAAGTGTTGGGCGCCCTCCTTCTAGATGGTCCGACGACCTTAAGAAAGCGGCTGGGAGCGGCTGGATGCGAAAGGCGGAGGATCGTATCTGGTGGAAGGCATTAGGGAAGGCTTATATCCAGCAGTGGGTAGATACAGGCTGATGATGATGATGATTCTGATACTTGTGTCTCAGCACTATCCAGGGGTCCTACCGCCGAAGCTGAAGTCGATTACCATCGGAATTTCTGAATGCGAAAATGAAACCACTGCTTAGATAGTTGGTAATTATATTTAGCTAAGCTGGTAGAAACCCTAGAGAGTAGGGATACTGGGATACCAGTGTACGAAGTCGCGAGTGCAAGTCGATCATAAATTTCTAATAATGGAATAAAACATTGATAAAGCAAAAAGAAAAACAGTGGCACACGGACGTAATTTACGTAGCTTTGTAGAGTAATGTGAACTTGACCATGAAGTTTCGTCAATATCATTATCTATCACTAAAAAACCTATCGAGCTGCATGTAAAAAAAACTAATTTAAATAAAAAGAGAATTGATAATGACTAAAGAATGTCTGTATTTCCCTGGTCTATCGATTAAACCGTCAAAGCGCCTCACAATGATTGCCTTACCTCAAAACAGTGACGCAATATCGCGTTATTACATCAGAGATATTTATGTTTAGATTTATTTTGTATCCTTTAAAACTTATCTAAAGGATCAAGTCAAACGAGTCATACGATCACACTAAGAGCAACTCGATATTGTTCATTGCGTGCAGCTGCTTTATGTGGGGCACGCAAACTTGTTCATTCAATTTATGACATAAAATTTACGGTATATATTTTATCAACAGTCGCGCCTGTAAAATTAACCCAAATATCCTGTGAGGTGGAATCTCTTTATTCCGTATTTCACGCCTTAAGCCACTTACTAATTGGTACGGTATTGGTACATCATAATTTTGTACCAATTTGGTTATAAAGAGCCCTACCCGCCGCGTTTCCGCACCCCGCGCGGCAGGAAGCACTCGTTTCATTATGATAAGCCACTTGACATTTTTGTTTCAATTTGTTATGTAAGGAAGGACGTCACAACACGTCGACAGCATAAAAAATATCGAAGATATCATAACTTGAAAATCACAATTTCCCGAAAACGCTCCATACAAAAGGCAGTTCATTATGACGTCACATATTCCAGGTTTATATGCATTAAATCAGAAATTTGTATGACTATGTTAAATATTGCGTTTATGTAAGTACCGTAACAAAAGTTGTTGAAAATTTTTATCTTTTAAAATGGACCCCACCAAATTTTGGCCATAAAAACAAATCAGACCTAAAATATTAAAATCACACACAGATCACTCTAGTTTTATGTATTTTACGATACTGATGAACATTTTTTTATAATTTTAGAACATTGTCAAGTAGCCTATTATGCTCTAGGTAAATAATCACCAAAAACGGTGTCGCACCAACCTAATCAGGAAGTAATTAATAGTTCAGGATATCTAGGTAAAGAATAAATAACCTTGAGATATTAATTATATCAGCCGATTGTCGATGCTCAAGAAAACAATAATTTGGCTATAATTAATTGGCACGAGTTTCAAGTAATCAGGGATTTGAAATACGTTTAAAATTTAGAACTCTATGTTTAGTTTGTAGGAGTCTCAGACAAAACAGAGATTTGAAACAGATATTTTTTAAGAAAATGACACGGCTTTTTTGTTGTTTAAAACAATATACGGCATGTTCCAATCTGGTAGCCTTGTTTTAAATGTTATAAAATCTTTAATGTATCAATAGTTCTGAATATTTTAATATTATACTAACATAAAATAAGATAAAATTAACCGGTCAAAAGTTTGAGAAACCCTAGTACCGAGTTTTTATTTTAATCACAACGTGTTGTTTAATAAACACATTCTTTGTTTGTATGAAAACTTTTTATTATGATACATTTTAAGGGTTTACAGACCAGAAATTGTTATCACTGGCCACCCCATCACAAAGCAGCCACGCCCAGCGCTCATTTAAATTTTAAAATGCCAACAGGAAGAGCCTACCTACTTCCAGGAACAAAAGAAAGTATTATCACAGTATAAGTAATAGTACTACGTAGTATTATTAACAGCAATGTTTACAAAAGCCTAATGCAAACATACCGTAATAAAGTACTAATACATTAAAAGCGAGAGTCTACGACAAATAATGTAAATATAAGGATACAATATGTCACTGTTTTTCTATCGGATTTGGATGAATTTGTCAAACAGATAGAGTGCTCGGTGGATATTTTATTGTATTCAGTATGTTCATGTGGGCAAAGCCGCAGGCAGGAACTAGTAGTTGCATATATTAGTACTGAAATAACTGTTGTCGCAGTCTGCAGTTAACCTTTATAATCCCACTGACGCATAAGCCTTATCTATATTCGGAAGACCAAACATTACTTTATTACACATAATGTTTACAGTCTAACATTGTGACGTAAACAGGTACTGAAAGTAGGGGTTTTTATGGGACAGACCCACCAGACTTCGAACCATCGAAACTGGAGACATCCTGTGTTATACTAGGTGCCCACTCCGAAGTAAAACTTCACAGCTTCGGGCGAAACTCGGAATTTTTCAAAAACGATTTTCATTTTCCAACCCGCAACTGAGCAGCGGGTTGGAGTATGCTCTAAACCCCTTCGATTGAGGGGATCCCCACAAGTCGGATGACTAAAGGTTAACGACGACGACGACGACGATTTTCTTTCGCTTGAATTCATCGTTCAAATTCATTCAGCATGGCTTAATTTATTGTCAAAATGACACAATTTATCACATAGTCATGGAATTAATATGTAATGTCCTTGCCTATATTACAGTATAGGTAATAGTATCTACTAGTTACCCATATTAAACAATGGTGTTGTCATAGACAGAAAACGAATTTCGAAAAATCCGAAACTTCGGATTTTCATTTCGGAGTAGGCAGCATAAGCAGCGGTAACAGTGACATTAAAATTGACCTAGTTCAGATAGTATGGCCTTATTTAGGGTTGCCATCTCTAAACGCTAGCAACCAGGACAAGATGGGTGAAAACTCCGGATTTTCAATCTTAAAACCCGGACATGTCATCAGTGTTTTTTATAGTATTAGTAGTATTTTTTAATTAGTGATAAGACAGCATGCAAGACAGCATATTTGCAGCATGGAGCTATGTGGTAATGATTTAAAACTTGTAACCCTGGACTACAAATGCAACCCCGCCCAGACGCTCCCCGGACGTCCTCCAAACTAGGACAAATCCGGGGAAACCTGGACGGATATGCGGATGGCAACCCTACCCTTATTGCCCTCAGATGATACATTAAATATACAGCTTATTTTATGGCGACGCAATGGGACGTGCGTCATTCATTGTGCGTTCTTACTGTCCGTTTAACACGTCCCATGGGGGTGATCGCATGCGGTACTGCATGCGATGAAAATGTAAACGCGACGCACGAGTACGTTGTTATCAGACAAAGTTCCGAAGTTTTAGCAAATAAACGCGTACAGAGACACATGACGCGACTTTTTGAAGTAAAACTTCTTTACGCACACTTGACTTGGGGCGTAAGTTGGTGAATGCGTGACGAGAACGTTACAGAAACGGCGAACGGAAGTTGAGAGGGAGATATAAGTTAGTAGAGCTAAACAAGTTTTACTTCAGACGTGTGGTCTAATGAAACTCGTATTTTTTTAATTCTTTAGAGACTGAAATCAGTCTCTAAAGAATATATACAACAAGCAGTAAGCTTTTTACAGTTTATAGGCTGATTTAAACAGACGACACAATAAACAGTAAGTCCTGCGTAAAATTGTATGTCTTTTAATCTATTTTCGAAATACATTTTAACAAGTTTTCCAAACTGGCGAGACGCTTGAATTAACCCTTGACCCAAAAAGAGGGGTCTTACTCGTATAGGTATGACGTGCTTATTTGTGTGTCATCGTAGCTCCTAAACGACATGACCGATTTTGATACGACGCGATAGAGCAATAAAAATTAGCCAATAAAAAAGAATTGTTTGGGCTCATTGTAATGATCTCAATAATCAAGTTATAGATAAGATAGTGTGGTGTATGATGATAACCAGGGTTTGGTGATGCAGAAGGAGAGATTTCTTTCTTGGTTCGGGGGATTAATGCATTTTTAGGGTTCCGTACCCAAAGTGTAAAAAGGAACCCTATTACTAAGGCTCCGCTGTCCGTCCGTCCGTCCGTCTGTCTGTCACCAGGCTGTATCTCATGAACTGTGAAAGTTAGACATTTGAAATTTTCACAAATGATGTATTTCTATTGCCGCTATAACAACAAATTCTAAAAAACAGAATAAAATTAATATTTAAGGGGGCTCCCATACAACAAACATGATTTTTTTGCTCGTTTTTGCTCGCAATTGATAACGGTAATAGGTAGACGCTTGAAATACTCACATAATATTTAGTTTTATATTCACTTTATAAATAAATAATTAAATAAAAATAAAACAAATATTTAAGGGGGAGCTCCCGTACAACAAATGTGATTTTTTTTTTGCCGTTTTTATAGGTAATGGTACGGAACCCTTCGTTCGCGATTCCGACTCGCACTTGGCCAGTTTTTTATTTACACTTATATTTTATTTTACTGAAAATCTACCTATATCATAATTCCTGCTAATATTATGAATGTGAATGTGAGTTTGTACGCTTTTACACCGAAACTACTCAACCGATCATCATGAAACTTTGTGCACATATTCTCAAAGGTATTAGGAAGGACATAAGATATTTTGTATATAAAAAAAAATAAAAGCGGGCGAAATCGCGAGTTAGAGGAAGCTAGTGAATACATATATTTTTCGTGTCGTTTACATCTCTAGTTCGTGTGAATTATTATTATTTTATGCATTAACGCAATTGAACTATTTACGAGGTGACAGCAAACAGCCAAGTCGTTAATTCACACAACTTTAATTGAAAGGGTCCTTGTAATAACAGTCGTCTTGTACAACTAGGTCACATTTATACGTAAAGCTTAGTCATTTCGCTCTCTCAATGCGAAAACATTACTACCAATGATTTATCTTATACCTTTATATTTCAAAATTAGCAATTCTTGTTGTTAGAAACTGATGTAACGTTTTAAATAACAAAATGTATTTTGATAATATTTTAGTTCTGAAGTTTATGTTTCGCTGAAAAACACGATTATGAATTAAAAAAGAGTCCGTACCAATCTACGAATCAAATGAAAGTAATTGCAAAATGCTGAACTTTGTACCGAAACTAGGGATTTTAAAATCCCGATTACTAAATCCAAATATACTCAATTTTCTTCATTGACAAACTATGCATGCACAACTAGTTATGTCTATGCAACATTTTTTTTATTTTTGCTCGCTTACCACGATGGGGTTTAAGTGGCTCACCACGATGGGGTGTAAGGAGGCTCACCGCGCTGAGATGTAAGTGTCTTAGGTACTACAAGTAATGAGATGTAATTGACTACGATCTACGAAAGAGGTTTTGGCAAAAAAGAGGTAGGGTAAGCTGCCCGACTGAGGAAGTACTGCCACCTCATACAATACCGCAGCCAAATAACAATTCCCTTGAGGGTTGTTGTGTTCCTGCGAGTGAGGTCACCAGAAAGGAAGGAGTTGCTACATTGGCAGCGGGGACGCGTGAGTGTCATTTTATGTTAACAGGATTTCAGCCGCCAAATCAATTTAGTATCGAGAAATAATTGCTACTCGTCAGCGTAAATTGCAGGAAATTTCTCACAATTAATATTTTTTATAGAATTCTAAAACAATCTTTCGATGAGTCACTAGATAATAATATATTCTGCAACACCAGATATAAAAAAAAAAACATTAATTTAGAAATGGAGAAAAACCGCAAAAATCAAGTTGTAACCATACAAATGAATTTTTGGTGCTAATTAGCAATCATTAGATTACATTAGATTTTATTATAGAATCAAAGAAATACTTCGATCAGTAACAAGCTGGTATTCTATAATAGACTATAGGTATAATATCGTAAATGAAACAAAATAATTTCTGTATATTATTATTTTTCCCCCATATATTTTTAATTTTGATAAGTATTGTGATTGATTGTACGGTATCAAAATGATTCGTAGAAACGCCAACGCCATCTGTTTACCTTGATA
Source organism: Hypsopygia costalis (assembly GCA_937001555.2). Lineage (NCBI taxonomy): Eukaryota > Metazoa > Arthropoda > Insecta > Lepidoptera > Pyralidae > Hypsopygia > Hypsopygia costalis. Next base: position 18,378,048 of record OW443340.2, on the reverse strand, counting down.
TTGCCTTAAGGTGAAATCGGTCGGTAAAAATAAATTTAATCACGTGAACAGCATAAGTGCTTTATTAATAACAAAATGTAAATAATATTCCACCAAGTTAAAACAATCAACACCATCAAAACTTTTTATATTATTTTACAAAAAAAAATACGAGTTTGCTGTTAGACCACACGACTGAAGTAAAACTTCTTTAGCTCTACTAACTTATATCTCCCTGTCAACTTCCGTCCGCCGTTTCCATAAAATCTCGTCACGCATTCACCAGCTTACTCCCGAAGTCAAGTGTACGTAGAAGTTTCACTTAAGAAAAAAAATGTTACGACTAAACGCTGGCGTTTACCATCCCTTTAATATGTATTCTGTAACTCTTGAACAAAGATATGGTAGAAGTGGCCAACAACATTATCAATATTTGAAGAGGTTTGTGTGAATAGTATTTATTTCCTATTTCCCGTTCTACTGCAGTTGTGTTATACATAAGTAGGTGTGTTTACTTGTGCATAGTTGTGTCAACACGAACACATTCTGGTACAACTAGTTGTACATACATAGTTGCTCCATGAGTAACAACATATATACGTAAAATATAAACTAAATTGCCCGCCTTATGGCCGATAAATAAATTACAAGATATTTCTGTCAGTCAGCCAGTAGTGGAACATTTTTTTTTATTCTATACTACCCGCTTAAGTAATGGTTGGGCAGTTCATCTTTATGGGTAGCTCGGAAGAAAACCTCTCCGGAAGCACACGCTGTGCGACCACTTCAATGCTAATGTATGAGGATGAATTATGTGCGAATGGTCAGTGATGTCATTGTAGGAGGCTATGGGCATTAGGTCAGACAATCCATTGAACAAACGGTAGAACACACAAAGTGAAGCAAAATCTCTCCTCAGACTTACTCGCTCAGTACCATCTGTGCTTGAGATCGTTAACAATCCTCACTGGTAGATCCCTGTGCTTCTGCACAAAGACAACAGTAGTCCATGTGGCGTCACACTTGTTCTTTGAAAAGACTTTGTCGCGAGCAAGTACTGCTTCGAGTCCGCCGAAGATTTTTACCGCCAGCTAGATTTATCCTCAACTGTACATAATTGTGCGTAGAAAAGCGCTTTAAGGAAAAGTAAACCTCAGACATATACTAAAAGCACTAGATAACTTTAACTAGATAAAAAAACATGAACTGTCACTATGGGTGCTTCTTATTATGTTATTAATCCACTCAAATAAAGATAACAGTACATTTCTCCCCAAACACGCTTGATTTCGTATTTAAAACATAATATTTTAATACCACAGGCACGTATCCTATGCTAATCGTATGTGTATTAATTGATAACAATTGAATGACTACTTATATTGACAACTTAACTATCAGCAAATACATAATTAGAGCAGTAGCTTAACTTCGTATAAATTCACAAAATTCATGCACTCGCGTCTTTGGAATTACATCGATGTGATGACGGCCCATTCTCGTTAAATCTAAGATTGGAAGAGGTCGTTTACGATATCATTCTAGCATCAATCGAATCCATCAGTCTTCTCGTGACGTCCGCCAGGATCATGACAATGTAAAGTGTTGAGTAATGAGTATGGGGGTATATCATTCCATAAAGTTAAATTGATGAAATTCACTGAGACCAGAATTTTCTCAGATTTATTGTATAACCTAAAATATAATCAACAATAATTTGTTCACGAATCTTTTTAAATCTATATTATGAATGTGGCCGTAGAAGTGGTTCTTTTAGTAACTGATTAATTTATCGGAGCGAATATTTTACAGTCATGTCATACGTAGGTGTAGCTTTAATGACTCGCTTATAGAGTTCCTGCTCGGAACGTTTTAAAAATATAGGAGTGTTACTCTACTTTAGTTGTTTACCGTACCGCTAAACGAGCCTCTTAAATTAGTAGCTCGCGAGAGCGTCGTCGTTCAAACAAGTGGTAACATTTTGAGTTAGACCGTGTTGGTAAGTATTGCCTAGAATAAAACCGAGTTGAGATACTGCTCGAAATATTTATTGTGTCCTTACGCCGTACTAATGTATCGACATAACGAAAGATTAAAAATGTTCACTGATATGAAATGTGTATGTGTTGATAAATTAATTAAGCCATTTATGAATTTTACAATTACGTTGATTTACAACGTTACTGCGAGGCGAAATATCTAGTTTTATTTATTTGATATTTTAGTCTAGTCACAGAATAGGAAAAAGTAGTATAGAGAAATTACGGCTATTATAACGCCTGTGTACGAAGAAGGTGGAAATAAAAAAATATAACAACAAACCTTCCACATAAAAAAATCTCTGGCCAACTCATCTTCAGACTTCGATGATCATTTAATTGTTTATGCATTGCAACCATTCTAATGAGCCCAAACACGATATATCCGTTGTAAGTTGATGAAGAATTGCGTATACTTATTAGATACTCATTAATCCAATAAGTAAAATAGTATCAAAAATTTACATGTATTGGATGAAAATTTAACCTGCAGTTGAGCAGCATGGTGGAGTACGCTCTAAACCCCCTTTCAAATGAGGAGAAACCCGTATCACAACAGTGGGATGATTATGGGTTTATGACTTTATACCGATGCCGAGGATTAAAATTTGTGAAAGTAGGTCACATTCTTTCATTGTAATAAATGCCTTTTGATCTTCATGCGTCCGATCCGATTTTCAAACATTCAAACAAAACAAAATAGAATTGTCTGTTTAGATCACAATGCTACGCATGGACGTACAGATGCACGTCCCTCTCTCGTTGCATCGGGGTTTAAAATAGTATATTCTATTCATTGCACATATTTATGTAAATGTATTGAAATAAATAAATATCTATACATATAATAAAACAGTAAAAATAATGTGTCTGTACATTGATTATATTTACAAAAAAACAATTGGAGGCGATGGAGATATAGTAATAGAGTAAGAATTAAAAAAAAAATGTCTGTCTGTTTGTCTGTATGTCTGTTTGTACACGCTAATCTCTGGAAGTACTGGACGGATTCGAATGAAACTTTTTTTGTTATATAGCTGTTAAGCCTGGGCAACATATAGGGTATATTTGATTTTTGAAAGTGGAACACCTGATGCAGAACCATAATGGTTCAGGTAAACTATAAGAAATATAAAAATGACGCCATAGCAAAAGTTATTCAACCTGATGAGGATTTTCTGTTGAGGTATAAAAATCCAAGGTTTGGAACACCTGATGCAGAACCATAATGGTTCAGGTAAACTATAAGAAATATAAAAATGACGCCATAGCAAAAGCTATTCAACCTGATGAGCATTTTCTGTTGAGGTATAAAAATCCAAGATTTGGAACACCTGATGCAGAACCATAATGGTTCAGGTAAACTATAAGAAATATAAAAATGACGTCGTACCAAAAGTTGTTTAGCTTGAGGTATAAAAATCCAAGATTTGGAACTCCTGATGCAGAACAAAGTTAAATTTATTTGCATATAAAAAACATGTGTTTACAATAAATTATAGTTTAAAAAAAAGTAAAAATAACACGCTATAATAGCAAATAGAACTAAAAAAGTTACTTAAAATAACAATAAATACATTAACATTAAATATTGAATGTATTGTAAAAAAACCGCGAGGTGCTACTTTTATTCTTACCTGCTACAAGTTAGACGCAATCGTTTTATTTTATTTACAAAGGTAACGTGGTATATTTAGTCAGTTTATTATAGACGTGTACGCTAAAATTGAAATGGAACGATTGGTATATATTCGCACAAACCAGAAAGAATACGTGCATTTACGTGACGAATATCAGAATTTATTTGATTTGGTGATGGAAAATGTTTTAAGCAACGAGGGTAAACTATTTTTCTTAGATGCTCCCATTACTTCTAGGCGGAAGGACGCAAATACAATGTTCAATATCCTACTCGATTTAAACAGAACTGAAACACCGATATGCTCTGTGACACGAAACTGTGACAAAGCGAAGGTTTTTCAGGATTGCTGACTAATCGTTTGAGATGAATGCGAAATGGCCAACAGTAAGGCACTAGAAGCTGTATATAAAACTTTACGTGCCCAAGAGTTTTCAAGAATATTATTAAAATTTGGGGAAGATCTCCTTCCTGAAGTAAAGTCAATGCCTGGCAGCGAAAGATAATTGAAGCTGAGATTCTCTATTTCTCACTAGGAGTGGTGGCGGAGAAACTGTATTTATTCCGCGTATTCACTCTTTTCCAAAAAAATACATTTTAAAATTAAACGTACACAGTTCTCTGTGACCACTTGCTTGGCTATGACAATAAAGAAATCACTAAAATTCGCTGGTCAAGCTTAGGACTGGTTGTTTTTCGCATGGCCAACTTTACGTGGCTTTCTCGAGAGTTAGTAACGCTTCAGGTCATTTCATATTAGCTCCTGAAGGAAATACTCCCTTATTTTTTTTTTTTTTTTAAACTATGGTTACATTGTTATATAAAAAAACTATAATAATTTATTGACTTTTAACGTATAACAAGTATTTTCTTATGTATCTGCATTAGTTCGTATTTGTATTAATACGCCGGAATCATAAAGTCCACGCGAACGAAGTCGCGGGCATCAGCTAGTTTTAATAATAAATAAATAAATATTTCTGGACAATTTACACAGCGCCATCTAGTCCCAAATTAAGCTCAAAGCTTGTGTTATGTGTACTAGACAACTGATAAATGTACTTAAATACATTTTTTTTGTAAATACATACTTATAATACATAGAAAACACCCAGACCAAGACAAACAGACATGTTCATGCACACAAATGCTTGTATTGTGCGGGAATGGAACCCGGGACCTCGGAGTCAAAGTGGCCATTCCTAACCATTCGACCACCGAGCTCATCAAACATACATACTCGTCAAAGCAATAATTAATATAAAACGTATTACACACTGTGATATATGAACAGTAACACTTCTATAATTTACTTATTAATTTGAAGTAAAACAAACAGCTATTTGTTAAGCTGTTTGTTTTCCTTCAAATTACAAATGAAGTTACAATAATATTAAAATTATAATACAGTAAAAACTTATAGCAGCCAAACCGACTTTTAACTATGACGTCAATCATAATCACTTTGGACTGAGAACATTAGTCAAACTGACTAATGTTCTCAGTCCAAAGACTGGTTTTCAGGAAAACGGTTTTGACAGTCAAAAATGGTTTTAACTGGTTAAGAGTTTTGACTGTAACATTTCCATAGATACAACTAGTGATAATCATCAATTTTAATCAAATTTTATCAGACAAAATGAAAATGATGTTGATTTTTTTTTATCTTGGATTGGTATTTCAAGCGATAAAACTAGAACGAATTAATACAAAATCTTATATCTCACGTCACAACTTCGTATAAAGTTGTCATCTAATGCGGCGGGTCAAGCCGACCGAAAGCATGTCAACGCGTCGCCACGCGCTTGCCCTCTCGGCTAGGCGATCTTCCGCATACCGAGCGTCCTCACGCAATTTTCTATACAAAATAGTTTCAATGTTCACATTTGGCACGAGAAGCCACAACATTTTTTTTTATACTACATCGGGTGGCAGACAAGCATACGGTCCGCCTGATGTGAACCGGGTACCGTAGCCATATTAACGCTCGAAACATAAAATATCGCTCGCGCGCCGCCACCCCCGCTACCAACGCAGCATTTCCTTCCTTTCTCCCTTTCTTGTGACCTCACTCACTCGCAGGAACACAACAACCCTCAAGGGAATTGTTATTTGGCTGCGGTATTCTGTGAGGTGGAGGTTAATTCCCCAGTCGGGTAGCTTATAATTACGCTCCCTACCTCTCTTTTCGCCAGAGCTTCGTTTGTAAATGTTTATAAATTACTGCATCCGTCTCTAGACAATGACCATAATAGGAGCACAGTTTATATTAATAAATATCCAATTATAGTCGCACACAAATTATTTTCATTGATGAATAATAAAGTTATTTGCTTGTCAATGAAGTAATAATAACCGAAGGCGTTTTATCAAAAATTCCATAGCGTATGACCACTTATCGACGACGAAATGACGATGAAACAAAATATCGATGATGATCGATGCCGAAAGCTTAGACAGACGATAGTTGGTGGCACGGCGTCTCTATCGTTCAAAGACGATTTAGCCGAAAAGAGACTACTCAGGTAATCGATTTTCTCTGTTTTCTCTAGAGTACCGCACTAGTGCAAAAGATTAGCTCCTTCTCTCGGCAGCCTTATAGCGAGCCCACAGGAAACAACGCGGATTACAGCGAATTCGTGTGAAATGGCGTGTCACTGCCATATGTCGGATTACCATTCATTTGAATGATTTTCTACCGGACATACTGAACTTAAAACGAATGACCTCAATAGCAAAAAGATTATTTTTTATATACACTGATCTTAGTGATATAAAGATAAAGAAAATACTTAAGGGAAAATCAAAAAATACCAACAATCGCAGGAGTGTGCGATGCGAATCCAGTCGCGATTTCTTACGCAGCTTGTATATTTCTACGAATGTGACGTCACATCGTAGTTTTGTATTTCCATCCGAAAGAATGCTTCGCCTGACCACAGTATACCTCATCTCCCCTTTGACACAAATCTGGAACAGTCCGTATGGCGTCGCACGCACACACGCTCATTCACGCTCTGTAAGACATCATTGTTTACGTAGTAGTAAACGACGCGACATACGTATGAAGTGGCAGGAGTGTGGCCTGACTTCAGGCCACACTCCAGGCAGATTTGTCTGCCAATGAAATCTAAAAATAGGTGAGAAAAATTTACTTACGAAAGAGTATAACGCACAAACTGCATCTTAAGGGCCCTATTACATTTGCACGCCGACGAGCTCTCGCGCAGTACTAAACCCGCGAAGGCCGCCGGTGCATCGTTTTTGTAGTAATTTTGAAGTTATATTTATCGTTTTTATTGAAATAAGATAATAAATTCATGCTACAAAGTTTATTCATCATGAAGTAACAATTATTCTCGTATAAATTTTGCTCAATAATATTATCGTTTATTCGAGAAATTATCAGTTTACCTACAGCGATTTTCGAAGTTTTTTTGGTTAAAAGAATGTTTTTTTTTTATATTAAATCAATGATATTACAAAATTCCGAGGCCGCTATGTACTATACGACTAAATAACAAATAACATTCTATTTTTTTTATTTCATTTGTTTGGAACAGTAGTACAATCCAGGAGCTCAAAATAGTGAATGCGCGCATTTTATGAAAATCTTTCTCTGCAATTTTGGGTTTATTTAAAAAGTTAAGCAAAATTTACAAAAAGCGAGGCCGCTATGTACTATGCCAATAGCTATTCTATACTATTCAATAAGTCAACATTGTTAATGTATTTTTGTTTCCGAGATCAAGAGCCCCAAAATTGGCCATTTTACGCTAAAATCACAGTCAAAATGTAATATGGCTCTTAAGTCAACATAATTTAAACGTAGGTACAAGTATGACAAACAATGAAAATGAAAACTTTCTTTATTTAATCATTCTCAAATTGTGGATCAAGTTGACGCTGCCTCCTTTTAGGCATAATATGTCTGTGCCAGGAGGCACCGCTCTTTTATAACAACATGATTAGAACAACACCATCCACTTCAGCAAAATATAAATTGACAAAAAAAATGGGAAAAATATTTCTGAATAGTGAAACAACACTTGTTAATTAATTATCTAATCTATAAATATACTGATCTGTAATTAGTAATTACGTATAATACATATTAAAATGTAAAACTTGTGATAACTTCAATGTAACTACAAAGAAATACAGGAAATGACGCGATATAAATCGATCGAAGTACGTGCCTACATTTGGGCTGGAAGTGGTTCATGAACATCATTGAACCAAAGTCAACTTCACCTGCACGCGGTGCACCCTACTGACTGACAAACGCCGCTCAGGCGAAACGAGAGGTAGTAGTGATTGCTTTCCATCAGGTGACCCACAAGCTCGTTTGCCCCCCTTTCATATAAAAAAAAACTTACTTGCGATACGCATTGAGTTATCGACCTTAGGGGTAAAAATATAGATTAATAATATGACATTTTTATACTTAGTTGGTCTTAATGACCCAAATATGCAAATAAAAAGGACATCTATATTTTATTGATGTGAGTTTTGGAAGGGAATAACCTGATATTGCCCATTTGGATGTAGGAAGTTACTTCTTGAAACTAATATTAAAATTTTATCATTATAATGAAGAATAAAACTCACATCTGTACCTGACCTGACCTGACCCACATGTTTGTTACATGTGGGTCAAGAAAACCAATCACCACTGCCCATGGAGATCGGCAATATCAAGGGGTAGCCGATACTTTCTTTCTGGTGACCTCACTGGCAGGAACACAACAAACCTCGAGAGAATTGTTACTTGGCTGCGGTATTCTGTGACGTGGAGGTACTTTTCCAGTCAAGCAGCTTAAAAAAATACGCTATGCCCTCTCTTTTCCCCTTGAGTCTCGCTTTCTTTTAAACAAATATTTTATTGTATTCTTTTATATTTAATGCGAAAAACACTCAAGATTACAACTTATTCTGTGACTGCGATAAGTAAATATTATGTAATTAATTCTAATGTTCTGTAATATGTAAGCGGCATAATCATAATGTTGTGAGTTTGTGAGTTAATTGTCCACTCCCACGGTCATTGTTAGTGAGCCTAGTATTTGGCGAAAGTGCGTGAGAAACTGCAATCTTTTAAATGACGTGCATACATTCTTAACCAAATCTAGGACATGGACTTTGCGTGGTCAATTCGTAACGGCACTAATCGCCAAAAGCAAGTTTTAATGGGAGTCCCTTATATCAACCTCACCTCACCTCCCCTCTGTGATGAATCTAGAATAGTATGGTCACAGTATAAGTAATAGTACTACGTACAGGATAGCCACTCCCTGCCGCTCTCTCGTGTCGACCTCACCTCCCCTCGGAGACAAATCTGGAACAGTTTGTATGGCGCCGCACGCACACATGCTCATTCACGCTCTGCACAGACGACATTGTTTATGTAGTAGTAAACGACGTGACATTTGTATGGAGTGGCCGGGGTGTGGTATGGTGCTGTACGCACACACGCTCATTCACTCTCTGCACAGACGTCATTGTATATGTAATAGTTATTGACGCGACATTTGTATGGAGTGGCGGCGTGTGGCATGGGTTGTACTACATAAAACAAATTCGTTTTCTGGATTTGTCTGCTTGCTTATAGATTCATTGATTTTTTTAGGAGAATTATTTAACACTAACATATATATGGATCGTACCGGAACTAGTTACTGAGTTTTAGCGGCATGTATATTATATTTTAATATACTTTGATTATTTACCTAAAAACACTTATTATATTCAGGACCCACTGATCCTTCAATATGGAATCCTAGCTACTCATCGAACATAACATTTTAACAAAATTTAAAATGAAAATAAAAATGTTAAATGAAAATTAACTTTATTTCAAATAATTTGTTTTTACATAAAGGGTTTTCTTTTAAAGAAAAAAATATACTTGTGATAGAAAACCCTGCTCTTCCTTATTTGTAGTAATTAAATTATATGCAATTTTTATTAGAAAGAAAAAATAAAAAGAAGAAAAATCTTGAATAAAGCAACAGCATGGCTGCGTAATACTAATGACAAAATAAAACTTTTACAATTTTAGTATAGATTAAATAATATAAATATAGTTTGCCAGAATCAATGCGTGTATATGTGTCAGGATGAGTATGTGTGTGTGTGTGTGTGTATGTGTATCAGCATATAGGGAGTGGACAGATATGTGGGTTAAAGTACATGTTAACTTTTATGGAAGATCACCCATAATTTTGTCACTTATTTGGCTGTCTATTCAAATTAAATTTAACATTGGTTCTAGTTCCTGCCATATTAAAAACAAATACATACTTATACTATTTAAAAATTTCAAACTTTCGCCTGAAACAACAGATTCTTCTTGGAGTAGCCCATTACAGTGCACTGCTACTATTTAAATTTAACAAACAATGAGTAAATCTATGAGTAAAGCTAGCGTAAATTGCAGCTAGCACTAGTGCTAGCTGCAATTTACGCTTAAAACCGCTAGCGGTTTTAACATGTTAACAGTCCTGCTATAAAAGATGTTGATCATGCTATAATTCCCCTAGTGTTTTATTTTGAAACATGAGAGAGCTACATATTATAAAAGACTTTTTTCCTTACTTATTAAAAAACTTGTAACAAATAAACAAATTTCAGAAGTCAGAGGAGGTTGTAAAGTAACATTGACTTGTGAGGTCCAATCCACCCAATAAAAATAATAATAAAGCCCTTTTATTCTGAATTTGCTGCAAATTTGACCATACATATTTTGTGTTTTATTTACTATAGTATGTCTCGCAATTTGGTGTGCTTTCTCCAGGAATATGGTACACAAATTGAGCGCAACCGCTTAACCTGTACCGCATAGGTTACATTGGACTGCATAGTATATAACTCCATCCAATTATTTTGTCTGAGACACAATTGCATGTTTGTTAAAAACTAAATTACCTTCGAGCTAAATGTAATCGCTCCTGGGTGGTCATATGCTCCACCTGAGCCATCTCGGCCACTAAATCTGAGTGCTCCATTTTTCCAATACCTAAAAAAACAATGTTAGTGTCAAACAATGTATATATAAACAAAAAAAATATGCATTTTTTTCTATAGATTGTGTTTAATATTTTCATTTAAATATTTTTTACAACATCAATGATGATGAAAGGTCAAAATGCCGATAAATCATGTTCAAAATATCACTGCCACTCTACTCGAGCGCTTGGCAATTTTAGTTCTCAATCTTAACCTAACTTAATCCAGGAAACTTTAGGTCTTATGTACACTCTTTTGAAAGCTGTAACCTATATACCTACTACATTGGTTTCCAAACTCTTAAGATGGCGAAACACTAACCAAAATCCATTTATTTTATGGAATCCTCCATCATATAATTACAGAACTTATAAATAAAAAGAGAAACAGACATTGTGTTGTTATGGGGAACACTGATGATATTTCTAAGGTTCTGGAGAAGCCCCTTTAGGAATAACTGTTATACAGTGGATACTTGTTTAACTTGGACTAATTATTGTCATACGTCATTAGGGCTTACAGAAGACCACAGCCAAATCCATAAATAACTGTGAAAGTGTTTTGGTTTGTTTATCCTTCTTTCACATTGAAAATGAACCAATATATTGACATGATTTTTCTACTATGATGGTCAAAGGTAAGGAGAGTGACATATGCTACTTTGTATCCTGGGAAATATATTATTCCCACAGGAAAAAAAAAGTTTTATTAGCATGTGAGTTTGAGGACACAATGAAGCCCTTTATGGTGCTGCAATAGCAGCGATTTGGCTATCCATGTGCGAACCTTCTTTGTTATGAGCATTACTACTTATATATTAAGGTAAATTAGTTACTTGTCACCTGATGTGCTATATACAATAATAATAATTTCTAACTATTTTTCAAGAACAGTGGTTTAAATACATCGATAATATCAGTAGCTATGATAAGATAAGGAAGAATTATATTAGACGTATCATCTGTAGCCCAGATATGCGATTTAAATTGATGTGGTGGAATTAAGTGAATCGGAATTGCGTCTGATTTTGTACAACAATATTTTATTTACATACAGAATCATGAAGGAAAAATGTTTTAAAACAAACTGACAGATTTAGAAAGGCAAGTACTACAACCTAAAGCTACTTTACGGGTCACTACAATTTCGTTACAACTTTATGAATTTAAGCTATGCGCAGCTTCCACTACGTTCATAATGTTTTTCATATCACTTACCGCTATTCCAGGTTATTACAAAGCAAAAGTATGTTTCATTCTTGTCTTGATAGTTTTGCCACACATGATAAACAGACTAACTAAAAAATAAACACAAGAAAGTACACACAAAGATCACAAATGTCTTATTGTTGTTTATAAAGAAATATTTTACAGATAACACAGCATTTTCCGATAATTAATCAAGATAATATATGAAAAACAAAAAGAAAATCACAAGACAACGAGCGACTACGACAAGAGCGAGGAAGCGGCACGACTAATGTTGCCGTACTAAATAAATTAGCAATAATAAAATAACCGAACTGAATAGGAATGCCCAATGCCTAATCGATTCGTGTCTTTTGTCATTAATCGATTTTTTTTCGGTTTCTATCATAACATTTGCTTATAGTGGTTCACAATTGCTTTAACATTTACAGCTACCTTCGAGCAAATCGAATAAATTTCGTGTTTGAAAAAATTTTCACCAGAAAATTTCTATCGAAACTTTCGCCGTCACCATCAATTATGGATTTTGTCATGGCGGCGACGGCGTTCTATCGGGTTTAGCCGTAGTCTTCTTTCGAAGTTGCCTGCGTACGGTTTAGGTTATTAAAGTCTAAGTTAATAACTATATTGTTTTAAAAAAAGATCTTATCCCAATAAGATATATCCTTCTTCGCCATTATAATAGAGTGATTAAAAAAAGACAATCAATGGTGACACTCTTATTTCGATAGTCGTTGACTCTGGAATACAAACGAGACATGCTTGTTAATAATAATGAAATTGTACATAAAAACTGGAAAATTTATGATTATACCTTGTATACTACTTACAAGAACACTTGGTATCAATGGAATTCTAAAGCTTAGATATCGATAATAACACAATCGATTAAATTTCAAGTTATTTTACTACACATCCCTACAGAAATTACAAAAAATTTGACGTAACTTCTAGAGTTGCCAGTTTTGATTATACATTGACACGACATTGACAATTTTTTTTCTTGAATTCTGTAAGGGCCCTAAATACTAGTTTTTTTAGGGCCTAATTTTCACTGCCACACTTTTAATTTACAAGCATCAACCCATAATCATTTGACGAGACAATAATAATTTGACGAGCTCGGTGGTCGAATGGTTAGCAATGGCCACTTTAACTCCGAGGTCGCGGGTTCGATTCCCTACCATTTGACGACGTAAATAGACGAGAACTATTTTAAAACACATGCATTTATTTCCTTAATGAAGATTGGCTATTTTCCTTGTCTATTAATATTAAATCAATAACAATGTAGAAAATTTCTTTACAATCCTGTAATAATATACAGGCTAAATATTCTTGTATAAATATAAATAATATATTCAGGGCGGCATCGGAATGGTTTTCTATTGTTCCTCTATGTACACTTATGTTTGTGGGCGAAAGTTAATCGCGAATGCACATGCACTTCATTTAGTTACAATAACACTAACCTTTCCATAATAAGATAACACCGAATCTAATCGCACACTAATTATTAGTTCATTATATCAAACTTAGTTATGACGTAGGCTTTGTTCGAGTAAGACGGTAATTATAAACTTATGACCACGTGAACACATAAAATCAATATCAATCATCATCATCATCGATAGCGAGGTTTTTCAACACAATATTGACATCTGTAAAGGCGTGTCTATCTGCAATGCGTGAATGATGTTGGTAGGGATGCCAACTTTTTTTTACAAGAAGTATAAAGTATACTTTGGTCTGAGAAGCAATAGACAGTATCTAAAAACCGGACAAGTGCGGCGGACTCGAATGCGTGGAGGTATCAAGCTGAAATTTGAACTGTATACTCAGGTCTACGGTCCCATGAAGTTGTAAAAAAATCAAACTGCTAAGTTTACGTAAAAAAAGATACGGTCGTTTATTCAGCAAAAAACGCATATTTCGACACATTCTCGGGAATCAAAACCGATAGGGTACTTCCCGTTGACCTAGAACTATGAAATTTGGCAAGTAACATCGTTATAGACTACAAATACAAGAATAAATTTCGAAACTATACATTTGTCATTAAATCTTGAAAAATAGGGGGTCTATATTTTTTATAGGGGGTGAAATTTCAAATTGAAGCTACTAGATATGAAAGGGCTTGATGTGCATATGGCAAACTATATTTTATTTATTTTTTCCGACACATTATTTCTTATTTTTAATGAAAAAATATCAAATTTATAATGATCCTACGTACGGCACCCTCGGTGGGCGAGTCGAGTCGAGGCGAGTCGGACTCGCCCACCGAGGGTGCCGTGGCTCCTCTTCACAATGGGACATGATGGCCCATCAAATGATCGTCCATAATCGCCGCCATGATCGGGCAGCTCTCCACACAATCGTGTCTATTCATTTACTGACTGTCTACTGTTATGATAAGACGTCTATCGAAGATGGATATCAAAGTGATCGCAGCTGCGACAATATTTCTTAGCTCTTATAATCATTTACTTAATATGCGCGAAAACAGACTTGTGAATTGTAAAATGCTATTCTCATTTTTTTTTATACTACGTCAGGTATAAAAAAAAACTAGTTTTTTTAGGGCCTAAATTTCACTGCCACACTTTTAATTTACAAGCATCAACCCATAATCATTTGACGAGACAATAATAATTTGACGAGCTCGGTGGTCGAATGGTTAGCAATGGCCACTTTAACTCCGAGGTCGCGGGTTCGATTCCCTACCATTTGACGACGTAAATAGACGAGAACTATTTTAAAACACATGCATTTATTTCCTTAATGAAGATTGGCTATTTTCCTTGTCTATTAATATTAAATCAATAACAATGTAGAAACTTTCTTTACAATCCTGTAATAATATACGGGCTAAATATTCTTGTATAAATATAAATAATATATTCAGGGCGGCATCGGAATGGTTTTCTATTGTTCCTCTATGTACACTTATGTTTGTGGGCGAAAGTTAATCGCGAATGCACATGCACTTCATTTAGTTACAATAACACTAACCTTTCCATAATAAGATAACACCGAATCTAATCGCACACTAATTATTAGTTCATTATATCAAACTTAGTTATGACGTAGGCTTTGTTCGAGTAAGACGGTAATTATAAACTTATGACCACGTGAACACATAAAATCAATATCAATCATCATCATCATCGATAGCGAGGTTTTTCAACACAATATTGACATCTGTAAAGGCGTGTCTATCTGCAATGCGTGAATGATGTTGGTAGGGATGCCAACTTTTTTTTACAAGAAGTATAAAGTATACTTTGGTCTGAGAAGCAATAGACAGTATCTAAAAACCGGACAAGTGCGGCGGACTCGAATGCGTGGAGGTATCAAGCGAAATTTGAACTGTATACTCAGGTCTACGGTCCCATGAAGTTGTAAAAAAATCAAACTGCTAAGTTTACGTAAAAAAAGATACGGTCGTTTATTCAGCAAAAAACGCATATTTCGACACATTCTCGGGAATCAAAACCGATAGGGTACTTCCCGTTGACCTAGAACTATGAAATTTGGCAAGTAACATCGTTATAGACTACAAATACAAGAATAAATCTCGAAACTATACATTTGTCATTAAATCTTGAAAAATAGGGGGTCTATATTTTTTATAGGGGGTGAAATTTCAAATTGAAGCTACTAGATATGAAAGGGCTTGATGTGCATATGGCAAACTATATTTTATTTATTTTTTCCGACACATTATTTCTTATTTTTAATGAAAAAATATCAAATTTATAATGATCCTACGTACGGCACCCTCGGTGGGCGAGTCGAGTCGAGGCGAGTCGGACTCGCCCACCGAGGGTGCCGTGGCTCCTCTTCACAATGGGACATGATGGCCCATCAAATGATCGTCCATAATCGCCGCCATGATCGGGCAGCTCTCCACACAATCGTGTCTATTCATTTACTGACTGTCTACTGTTATGATAAGACGTCTATCGAAGATGGATATCAAAGTGATCGCAGCTGCGACAATATTTCTTAGCTCTTATAATCATTTACTTAATATGCGCGAAAACAGACTTGTGAATTGTAAAATGCTATTCTCATTTTTTTTTATACTACGTCAGGTAGCAGACAAGCATACGGCCCGCCTGATCTGATGCGGTTACCGTAGCCATATTAACGCTCGTAACATAAAATATCGCTCGCGCGCCGCCACCCCCGCTGCCATCGCAGCATCTCCTTCCTTTCTGGTGACCTCACTCACTCGCTGGAACACAACAGCCCTTAAGGGAAAGGGAACCATTATTTGGCTGCGGTAATCTGTGAGGTGGAGGTACGTTCCCCAGTCGGGTAGCTTACAATTACGCTCCCTACCTCTCTTTTCACCAGAGCTTCGTTTGTCAGTCAGCAGGGTGCACCGCGTGCAGGTGAAGTTGGCTTTGGTTCAAAGATCTTGATGAACCACTTACACCCCAAAATTTTGATATAGTTCTATGAACCGAAAAGTTTTTTCATTCGTTCACGTCACCATATTGTGTTTGTAAATCGACAGAAAGAACTAGATACATAAGTACAGAACACTAAGAATATGTCCCTCTTTATTTTTTTACCGAGACGACTACACGTCTACACTGTACCCGAGACAACTACGTACTGACTAATCGGCGATGTGTGGACGCGCACACAATCATGGGCCAGCATTCCTTGTACCGACAACTTACCGATTACCGGCGATGACGCCCGATCACAGACAAACACTCACGATCACGCCCTCTACACAATCGTGCTTGTGTGTAATCGCCCATCATGGGCCATTGTGAAGAGGAGCCATAATTAGAACTAAAGCCAACTTCACCTGCATGCGGTGCACCCTGCTGACAGACAAACGAAGCTCTGGCGAACAGAGAGGTAGGGAGCGTAATAAAATTGTAAGCTACCCGACTGGGGGTTGTACGTCCACCTCACAGAATACCGCAGCCAAATAAGAATTCCCTTGAGGGTAGATGTATTCCTACGAGTGAGTGAGGTCACCAGAAAAGGAGGAGATGCTGCATTGGCAGCGGGGGTGGCGGCGGCGAGCGAGCGATATTTTATTATGTTGCGAGCGTTAATATGGCTACTGTAACCGCTTCACATCAGGCGGACCGTATGCTTGTCTAGTATAGTAAAAAAAAAGAATATTATGTGCAGGGATGTTATGGATACGAAATTTCGGATTCGGATACGGTTACGGATATATAAACAATATTATTTCAGTTTCGGATGTAGGTAATTGTTTTAGGAATGTGAAAGGAATATTTTAATACAAGGTAAAAGTTCAAAAAATACAAACCTGGTTCAAGTAAGTCCAAAATCAAAATCACGAGAAACAACTTTGACACTAAAAAGAAATCATTATCATTTATAACTTCTTCAATGTCAAGTAGTGGAAATCATCTGCCCTAATAGATTGGGCCTTAATTTTTTTGGGTACCTACCTATATTTAATCTCACAAGAATGGATGACAGATATGGAGAAGTATGTAATTATTATGGAGATAAACGAAGAACGCGTCCAGCCCCCTTACCACCATCTCTTATTGCGATTCAATAACTGAATAGAATGCTTATTCATACCAATGAATAAGCGACTCTATTTCAAATAGAATAGAGTCGCTTATTCTTTGGTATGAATAACATTCTATTCAGTTATTGAATCGCAATAAGAGTTGGTGGTAAGGGGGCAGAATGGTCACGGTCATGTGAATGAGTGTTGAATATACGGGAAAATAAGATACCTACATAAAATTCGAATCTAATTGTTGTAGTGTGAACGCAGCCAAATGGATTCAAATAATATCGTAGCGTAGACGATAACGATAACGTAACGTGAATATTAATTAATAACGTAACGTGAACCTTGAACATTATGTGAATCGGACCACAGTCGCAGGTAGACTGAGTATGCAGGCCTCTCACGAAAAACAATGGGGTTTTAATAATACAAAAATAAAATCTCGGCAAATTCAATGTTTAATTTATAGAAGTTTTTACATGATCTACCTAAGTGATAACTTCAGTTATGGTACATAATAACAATATACCAACTGTGATCGTAACGTAACTCTACAATTATTCAAAAATAAATGTTTTTGTTACGAAAATTACAAACATTGACAATCATGTTGCGCGATAGCTAAAAAGTACTTATTTCACATAATTGTTATGGCATATTTTAGTTTAAAGCGGGTCTCCTGCAAGTGTGTTTTCGAGGCGTGGTTATCTTAATATATAAAAATTTTCATGTCACGTTGTTTGTCCGCGATAGAATCCTAAACTACTGAACCGATATTAATAAAATTTTGCACAGTGTGTGCAGTTTCATCCAACATGAGATATAAGATAGTTTAGAACTCATCAGAAAAATTAACATAAAAATATTTATAGTCGATACGAAGTTCGCCGGGACAGCTAGTACCTTATATGTTATGGCCTCACCGTTGGTTGTGTATTTTATGAATGTTTCGAAAAAAATAAACTTGAAGGAGACCCAGCCTTATAAGTACAACACAGTTAAAAATAGTTCATTAATTACGGTTACGGTCACAGCCTATTAAAATGTAGCCTAACATTTTCGTGCAAAAAAATAACTTGCTTAGATGGTTCTCAAAAAAAAAGTATAACGTCACCTCAACCTCAACTACACATAGCTACGTACGTACTATTATTTATTCTGTGATCTATTGAACATGAATGATAAAAAAAAAATCTGCTACTTGACAATGTTCTAAAATTGTAAAAAATATTTATCAGCGCAGTATGGTAAAATACACAAAACTGACAGTCACAACAAGTCCTAACTACTTTATTCGAAATAGAGATTTATTCGAGATATATAGGTAATAATTTTTAAGTTACTACCTATATATCTCGAGAAGTTTTTATGCCATCGGAGTAATTCTTTCACCTACTGTTATATTATTTGGACATTCTTATAAATATGACAAATAAAAGAAAAATGCTTATTCCCAAACGAACATATGAAAATAAAAGTTTATTATTGTATAAGGATATAGGCGGCCGTTTTGGCACGTTCGTCGCATCACGTTTGGACGCATATCGAACGTGCTTACAACGGCCGCTTAATAATACCATATATGTACTTAAATTTCAAGTTTTTTTTTGTAAAAGTAAGAAGGTACATTTTGTGATATATATTTGTCTGTCAAATAAATTTTAATTTATACATTTTCTTTGAACTATTATCTCGTGCATTGTTTTTAATATTTTTGAAGAAGTAGTAACAATACCTTCATTTATGGTAATGATGATTGTAATGCCGTCGTAATAAATATTAAGAGCTCTTGTAAATTTGGTACTAGACAGATAATTATTTTGTATTAGATTTTATTGTTTTCCAGTTCATTCATCAATATAAAATATTCTTTAAAGATAATTATAGACAAATATATATATACTGTTTACAACATTATTCATGAACTAATAATAATTATTTTGGCTTCTATTGCTTAATTGCTTTTATTCATTTTTCATAAATGTATTTTAAGTACAAACCATTTCATTACCGTTCAAGGTATTTAAGTATGTATTTGTGATTTGTTTATTTGTAATATGTTTATCGTATGTACTATATAAAAACATATTACAACACAGTTAAACGAAAAAGTACAAAGGTGGCCTTGTCCGGGATCTCTTCCAGCCAATCTTAGAGTATTTATGAGGATTTCAAGAATAGGCAAGTTGATTACCAAACATTTGTGGGATATAACGAATATGTTAATTATATGTATGTAACATATGGACATAAATATAGTAAATAATACAATATTGTAGGATATAATAAACATTGAGAAAATTAATAAAATTATATCGTCCTAGGGTTAAAAACTGCAGTAGTGTTTAA
Organism: Hypsopygia costalis; assembly: GCA_937001555.2. Taxonomy (NCBI): domain Eukaryota; kingdom Metazoa; phylum Arthropoda; class Insecta; order Lepidoptera; family Pyralidae; genus Hypsopygia; species Hypsopygia costalis. Next base: position 18,358,296 of record OW443340.2, on the reverse strand, counting down.
GACTGCAGTAACTGCTTTACATTATGTAGACTAACCGTAAGTTTATTTCCCACCCAAAATGGTATAGAAATAAGTATATAAAAAGCAATAACTGTTAGTTAGTCTCGGAAATCCGAGATTACCCTAACTTTAAATTTATTCATAACATGGCCGCATTATTGAGGAGAACAAACGGACTGATTACCCAATCACTGTTTATTACCACTTATTATAGTTATACCACAGTATAAATTTTGTGTCTTATGCAGACATGTAGGTACAGATATTTCTTTGCAAGAAAATGTCAAGTAAGTACAAGATAAATACTAACAATAGAGCTGTGTACATAATTCTATACTAGGCACTATTATTTTCAATTGACACACCACATTTCTTACAAAAAGCTTATTTCCGTAGTGCTATTGCAAGATTTTTATACTTTACCAAGATGATATACAGCATATAAAATGAATATACAATAATATTATTAAAATATCGGGCTGGCTTACCTACCAACTCTCTATATAGTGCTTATAAGCAGCGCACCAGCGCCGCCAATTAAGCAAAACTTGCTCACAAACAGAGATTGTATTTTTTTCTCTACCATATCTAAATAAAGTACAAAGGAGGAAGAAGATACAATAAAGTATTTTTAGGTTACGTAGTAACACTATAGCGCATCTAAAAAAACCTTTTTACATTGACACGGAATAAAACAAACCAAAAAACAACATTTTAAGTAGATATGGACTAAATGACAAAATAGAGGGAAATTACCTCAGAAAAAAAGACAATTTTTACTCGGTTTGTGAGCAATTTTTTTTCAATGGCGGCGTGTGCGTGGCTCAAGGTTAAATTGTCATAGTCTTACAGTGATTTGAAGACTTACAGTGAAGCATCTATTTAAAAAAAAGTATTAAAACCAAATAGTGGATTTTGCTCTATTTCATTTATAAAAAGTAATTTACTGAAAATTTAAAGAGTAGTTTTGAAATAGGTACAGGTCCAGTTCCCGTAATATACAATCGTAGTGACTTAGTCGTTTAACCCACAGAAATAAAAAAGGACTTAACCCATTTGATTGCGTTCACACGATGACTAAATTAAATTCGAATTTTTCACGTCTAATCAACACTCATTCATATGAAGACCATCCGTAATAATTAAACGTTATAATTGTATGTTACAATTGAATGGAATGTCCTCGTGTGAATGGGTGCCGATTAGACGAGAAAATACTATACGTGAATAATTTGATTAAAGCAGTCATCAAGTGAGTGAACGAATCCAAAGGACTTCAACGACTAAGTCGCTATTATATTGTAGTGATTGAACATTTACGGGAATTGAAGCACCAACCGCATGTGTGAGCATTATGCTTCCAGTGTAAGATGAGCCCTCGTAGCCGCAAGAACTTTTATTTGTGTCATCCTTAGTAATTACCACGAAGGTTCCTCATATACTGGGGAAATGTTAAGCGATCCACACGCTACGCAAATACCATAGCTTTAGAGCGAGACACTGCTATATGTAAAACTAGAGAGGCTATATCACCATTTCTTACAAGCATATGAAGGGATGAGGCAAAGATCAGGTAATGTCCAAATGAATAGATTTTGAGAAAAACACAAGTTGATTGGAAATTAAACTAGCCTAAATAAAGATTTAATTATACCACAAGTATAAAATAGAGAAAATAAAAATGTTGATATTCCCTGTTATTTGCATGTATAATACCCTTCATATAGCAGTGTCTAACCCTATACAAATACGAGTATTATTATCTGCTTCGTATGTGACTAGCATTACGTGCCACAGATTTTTTTTTGGACTACTGTAGCTTGGAAACAGATACCTATTACCTATGATGCTGATTTTTATATCATTATCCTTTCTTAAAGAGTAAAAATTTATAAGTTTGTTTGAATGTACATGAAATCTCAGAAACTACTCATCGTGTCATCTGATATCGTGTCTAATCATATCACAACATAAAAACAAGCTTTTTTTTTAAATATTGTTGCAGATTAATAATATTTTTTTTTTATTAAATAACAGTAACATAAATATACGCACTACTTGTCAACTATTGTCGATGTTTTATCTATGTACATGTATGTATATGTTGTAAATGTGCAGTCAATATCATAGCTGCAGTATCACCCACCTTACCTTTCATTTTAAATACACATTTATTATGTGTGATATTATTAAAATTTCCCTAAACTAATTTCTATAGAATGATTAATGTTATAAAATTAATTAAAGAAGTTTTTAATTTCGCAATAAATACACATTTTATTCAATGTTAACAGTAAGGTAGGTGGTATTACACTTATGTACCTTGATTGTACATATATAACATTGTTCTCACACAAACATGAATTTCTTATTAATAAACTATTTACATTATCACAACTCACGTGATTAAATGTCAGAGAAAAAAATATGAGGACATAAAAATAATTTATTTTAATTTTAAAGATACGTTGTTATGCTTTAAAACTTGTGCTTTCTATGAGACTATATCTCCTATGTGTTGGTTATAATTTCATAACAGTGATTCATATGACTGCGAAAGATGTTAATGTACGTACAATTAGGAAGAGTTCGTAAATGATTCACAAAAATATCTCAATTCTTTTAAAAAAATGCGTTTATCGTTGAGCAAGCAGTTTTAGTGCGAGTTTTTTGTTCGCGTTCAATCATGTCAACGTAAACAAACCGACCAAACAAGAGAACTCTCATGTTACATAAGACGTGTGTTACATATCAAAATTATGTGGCTTACTTACTCACATTTTGAAGTGAGCAACCCGGCTAATTTGGATATGTAACACGTATCTGGGAAATTCACATTATGAAACTTTTTCTCAATTTGGTCGGCTTGTAAACGTTAACACGTTCGAATATGCACTAAACACTCAAACCGCTGATGCCAAAATGAAAAACGCAGAATTGCCCTGGATAAACAGCCCCCTTACCACCACCTTATATTGCGATTCAATAATTGAATAGATAGCTTATTTATACCAATGAATAAGCGATTCTATTCTATTTGAAATAGAGTCGCTTATTCATTGGTATGAATAAGCATTCTATTCAGTTATTGAATCGCAATAAGAGTTGATGGTAAGGGGGCAGTACACAGAACGAAATATCGAGCTCAATCTCAGAATCGTAGAATAGTGATGTATCGCATTTATTTAATATAACTACAAAGTTCTTGCCTTTTCTCATATCGTAATGTGGGCCACCGATATAACATATTTCACATAGTCATTGCCCATTATCGCTTAAGAACAGATGGTGCACGTATCTTTTGTGACTAAAGTTTTTACAAAGATTAAACTTGCTTTACGTTACGTTTATTACGTATTGTTTAAGTTTCCTAAGCGAGCCATTAAGGACACAGCTCAGATTTCCATATAATACGTGTAACAATAATGCAATGTTTAAAAACTCACACTTCAATGTTTCATAAATCGTCTATTGCAATGACAACATCAAACTCCATAATTAATCCTTCAATTGGCCTTCGAGATATAAATTACTTACTCACAGATCACAATACATAAAAAATATTCAAGTAGCATTATCAAATTTGATTTTCCCAATAGAGTCAACAAAATATTTAAATTTACATATTTATTTTTCTATTACCGCTATTATTGTTCTAAATTACTTACAAACAGGTCTACTATAATACAAATTATTCTATTTTTGAAACAGTTATCTAAGTAACAATTTAACATTTCGCATTATCTTAGAACTTAGAAGCATATTTTAATTAAGTTAATTTCAATAATCTACAGACATTATGACATCAAATTGCCAATGACAGAGTTATATTTTAATTAAAATGTTATATTAATTTATAATAACCTGCCTAATTGCAATCCCTAGCCCTAGCCCGCTGGCCACCATTAAATGTGTGCTTAAAATTGCACTGTAAGGGATTATGTTTAGAGTGCAATTTTGCACATACGAAATTGTAGTAAAGATTATAATAATACTGGTTAACATAAGGTATTCAGTCAGTCAGGTCAATATATTTGCGGTTACAAACTTTAATCATTAATACGAAGATTACAAATTAAAATTACAACTACCTATAAGTTAAAATTACCTACTACGATAGAAGCCTTCTAGAAGGACAAGAATTTTGTTAAAAATTTCATTAACATTTTAGCTGACTATGGCAAGATAAAACGATAATATATAAATTAATTAATTTTATGCAACTTTCCGCAAATCATAGCGTTTATACAATACATAAAACACGACAAATTCTATCCTAAACCATATCTACGGGTATACCTATCTTACATATTTTGGATAACTATATTTTAGTATTGTCATTGGCAACCATTGCCTTTCAAAAATATCTAATAACTCTTATTTAGCGTAATTTATTTACAAGAGCAATATAAAAATAAACATCAAATGGTTCAAGTATTTACCATAATTATAAACATTGTTTTAATACTTAATAGACTAGACATTGGTTTGGACAAATCTGATTATACAAAAAAACGTGTAAAATGAAAATTTATAATTATGTACTCCGAACCTTGACTTTGCCGTTTCTTATGGCTGTATCTCAAGATACCGATTTCAACTAACATAGCCAAAATAAGATTACGACATTTAAATTGGTCTACTCCTTTGGGTGTGGTGCCATAGATAGAGAATCTCTCTTGGGGTGGTCTTGGATATGAGTATGCCCACATCTGTCAGCCCGGCATGCGGCATCGCATTTTTTCATGCTTTGTCCTTTGCTGTCAATCAATGACGCTAGAGCAAGAAAAATAGCGACATGACAGTGCGATTGCATGCTGTAGCACTGGTGATGCGGTCCGCTCGCGTTATATTTCTCGCTCTATCAAATAACGTCCGCGACGGGTTAGGGTAGAGCATAATAAAAGAAATAGATCCCGTGTTGACAGATATGGATTAACCCTTAGAAGTAGAGAAACTGTAGACAAATATTTCAATAAATTCAATACTAATAAAAATTCACTACAAAAATATTATTATCAAAGTGTTTCTTTTTTCGTTCTGCTATAAATATTTATAGCTCTTATGCACTCATGGACAGAAATAGTGTTGAATAATTTGACAAGCTTCTTAAGTTGTTTATATTTGAATAACATATAAGAAAACGTTAGTAGCACCAAAATTATGATCCGATTTTAATGTGCTTGTATTATTTTTATTAAGTGTCTTATGTAAAAAATAGGTAAAATCTTCAAACGGTTTCGTTTTAAATCATTAGATAATAATAAAATAATTGATGAGGAGCGTCAGTAGCCGGGGGGCCTTATATTGCAAACGTCAATAAGCTATGGTATCTTTTTTTAAATACTTCGTCGGGTGGCAGACAAGCATACGGTCCCCCTGCTGCCTGCCGCCGCCTCGGCTGCCAACGCAGCAATTCCTTCCTGGTGACCTCACTCACTCACAGGAATATAACAACCTTCAAGGGGATTGTTATTTGGCGGCGGTCTTCTGTGAGGTGAAGGTTCTTCTACAGTCGGGCAGCTTAAAACTAGGCTCGCCCTGCCACTTTTTTGCTAAAGCCCCGTTAGTCAATTATCAGGTTGCACCACATGCCTTTGGCTCAAAGACAATGGTGAGCCACTTACACCCCATAAACCTTCTTTCGTCCCCACCTAGTGTTTAAAAAAATCAAATATTCGTTTATTCAGAATTGCCAACCTTTGAAAGATCTTTACTGATCGTTTATAATTTTATAACTTGGTATTTATCTAACTACATTGACTGAGTGTAAATCGTATCTGCACTCAAAAGTGGCCGAATAAAAAAAAATCGTAAAAAAAACAGGAACAATCAGAATAATAATATACCGTCAAAAGCCATACTATACCGTCAAAATTTGTAAAAAAAATAGACAAAAAGGACACATTTCTGTCGCAAATAAAATACATATTATATTAACGCATGTAATGTTTCAATGCTCGCCCAATTTATGTCCATAAGTCTATCCAAAAGAAAACACTTTCGTTTAAATGCATAGGTAAAACACAATTAAGTCAGTTAACGTATGTTAAGTTGGTTTATTAAAGCTAATTAAAAAATTACACCACGAATTCACAGCACTGTTTGAAAGTGTTCATTTTACTTTCACGTTTTAGACTCGCAGCACACAGACAGTGACGTGCATAAACGTTATTGGTTTTAAACAGGGACTAGAGAATATGGTAATTAATTAATTTTTAGCACACCCCGGCCACTCCATACAAATGTCGCGTCGTTCAATAATACATAAACAATGACGTCTCAGAGCGAAAATGAGCGTGTCTGCGTGCGGCGCCATACAAACTATTCCAGATTTCAGTTCCAGGAGGGACTGGCCATACTGTACATATTACTATTACTTATACTGTGGTTTTAGTTATAGTTAAAATCATCAGCCTGTGTCTACTATTGCTGAGAAACACCCTTCCTTAACAATTATTTCCACTGCAATGTCATGCGACTCTGTTTTCCACCTTTTTTAGCCGTTTTTTCTTTGACATTTGTATGGTAGATCAATATTTAGAGGAGGAACCATGTGAACTCCACACTATCGATCATTCCTTCTCTATCTGTCATCGCTGATCTAACAGTGACTACTGCCCCCTTACCACCATCTCTTATTGCGATTCAATAACTGAATAGATTGTTTATTCATACCAAAGAATAAGCGACTCTATTTCAAATGGAATAGAGTCGCTTATTCATTGGTATGAATAAGCATTCTATTCAGTTATTGAATCGCAATAAGAGATGGTGGTAAGGGGGCTGTACAGCCAATTCAAATACAAAGACTGACTTAAATCACCTCATCCATACAATAAAGTGCGATCTGTTTTGTTGATAGTTCACTTTCATATGTTTTTATCAGGAGTTAATGGAACGTTATTTGGATCTTCCAAGATCTTGGATATTTATATACTGGAAGATAAATGACATAAGAAAATTCTAAAAACGTATGTCTAAAGAATTCATATTTCTTATCTAGTCTAGCTAGCTTAACTCGTTTTTGTTATATGCTGATACCGGACTCAGTACTACGGATGAAATATAAAAAAAAATGTAATGTCAAAATCAATTAAAATATTATTTTAACACTAGATAAATTTTAAACTTTGCTAAATTTTCTCGTTTCGGATTCTACTTTTTTTTAGGAAAACCCTAAAGTGTAGCTCTCTCCATCGAACGTGTATGTAAATAAATAGATATGTACATATATCAAAGCAAGCAGAGTATTTCCAAAATACACCGACATCGCGTCGTCGCCCGTCGCCGTCTGTTATGCTGAGAGTCTCAAATATTATGAGCGCACTTTATTCTAGTGTCCGATACTTTAAGAGTGGCAACCTATCATGGTCACCACGGCGGGGCACTCAGGTGTTCTCATCCGAAGAATCATCTGAAGATGAGCTGGTGAGGAGGGTGGAGGCCATGGTTAGCTGGCGGATGAAGGGCTCTCGCGGCAAACTCTGCTGGCCTAGGGGCAGGCGCCTCACGCCCATACGTTCGCTCTCTGGTAGCGATTTGCAGCTTTTTTCTTCAGTTATAGCATCACGGGATAAGGAACTGAAATATTAAAGTATTACTATTATTTTTATACCCCTCGGTGACAACGGACACATAGACTGCTGCTCTTATCTATGGATGTTAGTAACATCAACCATTTCCAGCGAGAACGCAGTCGGTTTTCGGATTCCTAGTAACCTAACCTACTAACGACATATTATCTCTAGAGAAAATATCTCGTTGAAATTCTTTACAAGATGAAAGTGCACGAAATGTGCTTAAAGATTAGTTTTTCTGACATTAATAAGGTACGTTTACTAGAAAGAAGTGCTTTTGCACTACTAGTAAACGTACCTTACGTACGTATATAAATAATATAATAAATAAAAATATATTTACTGCACAGACATCAGCAAATTTTAAAATTCGTAGTTAAAAGAACGTACCCGGTCAATTCCAGCATGGATCCTCTTCTGCACTGCCCTCGGTGAGGACCCTGCATTATGCTAGCAGGCCTAGACGAGGCACCTAGTGGGTCGGAATGCGCTACGTCCTCCATAAGCAGTACCGAAGGACCACCAAGGCTGGTACTCCTTTTCGACAAGCTTGGTCCTTGCCGGTAGTAGCCTTGTGGATCCTTGCTGGTTGAACACTCTCCTTTGCTGTACTCTCCTCTGCTTGCTGCCTCTGAATCTGACATTGTAGCCTCAGGGCCTCCTTGAGTGGAACTAGAGCTCTCTCTTCGGAAAAGACCTATGATAGATTTAGGATGCTTTGGCTTTTCTATACCACCTATTTGTAGGATATTGGATATGATACAATGGAGCGGAGAGGAAAAGAGAAAGAAAAATAAGATTGATAAGTATCATTAGAAAAATGCGGGGTATATAATACAGTGCCGTATCGGTGATAGTATTATATAAATATTAAGATAATATGTCAATAGGTACATATTTGTTTAGATATTACCTTAAGTATGCGGTGAAGTACTGCGTATTATCATATTTTAATATTACAGGTGGGACTAATAATTAATATCATTGACATATATTGTGAAACTATGGGTATTTGAGCAGCTAACATGCTTATAGCAAAAATAATCGCATGCATTAGGTATTGAGGGGCATGCATATTGAAATAACAGTGTAAAATTAGCTCGAAAGAATTTAAGAGTAAGTACTATATATATGTATAACTGTATAAACAACTTTTACGTTTATGATTTTGTCAAAAATAAATCAGCTGTTCCATACGTTTTTGACCAGTATACCTCTAATAGACATGAATATTACTTTTATATGTATAAAACTTGGATGTAAGTGGCTTGTCGTCATCTTCTGAGACAAGCTGACCGAACTTAAACTGGCGCACTCTGATAAATATAATATGTAATTAATATACAAAATGGCCAGGCAAGCCTTAGAACCAAGTTAATTTTTGTTATCAAAATTCTGTACAATGTCAACACGGGATTGCATATTGTTGTTTTTAGTATTTTGTTAGAGTATGACGACGTCGGTGATCGAATGGCTAACCATGCCCACTTTGACTCCGGGGTTGTGGGTTCGATCTCCGCACAAGAAAAATATTTGTGTACATGAACATGTCTGTTTGTCTTCGTCTGGGTGTTCTCTATGTATTATACGTATGTATTATACGTATGTATAGAAAAAAAATGTATTTGAGACTTTGAGTATAATATCAGTTGGGGCCATCCACAAATTACGTCACACGAATTTATGATTTTGTGACCCCTCCCCCGGTCCTTGTCACAGCTGGTCACATTTGAGAGACACCCCCCCCCCCCCCCCCCCCCCCCCCGCCTAGATCTAGAGTTGCTGATTGTTTTGTTTTTCGTCAACAGTTCAAAGTTCGTGTTTTAACACTTAGATTATAATAGATTTTGAAATGTCACGTCACGAAATTTAGGACCCCTCCCACATTATCACACATCCCCATTGTCACACATTATCACACATCATCGACCCCCTCCCTCCCCCTTAATGTGTGACGTAATTTATGGATGGCCCCTTATCTAGTACCGATAGTACAAGTTTTGCTTAGTTTGGGACTAGATGGCAGCGTGTAATTCGTCCAAGAATATTTATATATTGTAATGTCAATGCCAAATTCGATTCGCGTAGGTATTTGCATATGTTACGCATATCGCTACCTTTGTGACGACAAACGAACAGATTAAGGTACTTCGCCTATGCCTTTTTAAAATGTTACATTTGATACACTGGATAAGCGATGTATTAAATGCTTCAGTGGTTTTGTGTAATAAACTAAACAAATAAATAATAATAAATAAATATTGTCAGACAAATTACACAGCGCCATCTAGCCCCAAAGTAAGCGTAGCTTGTGTTATGGGTACTAGACAACTGATAAACATACGTAAATACATTTTTTTTTGTAAATACATACTTATGATACATAGAAAACGCCCAGACTAAGACAAACAGACATGTTCATGCACACAAATGTTTGTCATCTATGTGGGAATCGAACCCACGAGCGTTGGAGTCGAAGCCGCGTTATTGACCGCTACGCCACCGAAGAGATTATAAAAAAAAAAAGAAATATTCTTTGTTTTTATAATCGTTTGTAATCCATGATTCTTGTATTCACTGGAGACGCTAGTTGCTATAATCTTCTTAATAACTTGCTGATAGCAATCTGGTAATTTACCTAAGAATGTGGCCGATGGTGAGCTGTACGCGAGGTATTCTTTGTTGGAAGCCCACGAGGGGAACTCAGATTGTTTCAGAGCGCCGCCGCCGGATCCCTCAGCCTCCTCTCGTTTCCATGGCAACATAGTCTCTGTAGCAGTTGGGGTGGCCACACGGGCTTGCTCTGCTACTGTCATGTACGTGTCTGTAATTATCAAAATATTTAGCGTTTAAAATAAGTTTACCGTATCTCGACGTATTATCCGTTATTGGAAAGGATGACCTAAAAATAAATACTATAAATGTCTTTATAAATGTCTAATGTTATAATTTTAGTGTGTATTAGATAGTTTATTGCATAGTGGAGGAGCTCGATTGCGTCGTTGCGTGTAGCAGTATAATCGATCACGCAAGTCAAGCAATGTCGACCGTAGCCTGTCCAAGAATGGATTTATTTATCTCAAGCTCCTCCGTGCTTCGGAGGGCACGTTAAGCCGTCGATCTCAACTGTTATCGTTAGGTGACAGTAGTTAGTTTAGGCGGCTTGAAAACACTGACGTCCGCCAACCCGCAGTTGAGCAGCGAGGTGGATTATGCTCTAAACCCATTCGATTGAGGGGAGACCCATATCCCAACAGTGGAATGAATAAGGGTTGACGACAAAGTAATACATGTAAACAAACTAAAGAGTGTTTGTTATAGTACTTAGAGACGGTTATCAAAGACGTCTATGTATTAGAAATATCTGTAGTCAGATAGATCCGAATTGTTGGAAAAATACAAACATGATAAGATAATATTTACCGTTGTCATCGGACATTCTCCTTTCATCCTCTTCAAGAATGTCCTCGTTAGGCACTATCAGATAAAAACAAATTTCTATTAAAATTACGGGATTATTTGACGAAACAAATGATTTTGATATAAAATGTTATGTCGGAAACTTTTTAATATTTTGCAAAAAAATAAATCTACGCTTGCCAGGGTCAATCAGAAAAATATGTTGTTAATTGTGATTTGGTCCATTAACCCGTTAGCAGTCTAGTCGAGTACACGTCTATGAGGTACACAAGTCAAATATAATTATGAACTCTGGTAACACGGACTCATGAAGTCTATTTATGTATTAAGTATATCTATGGGACACTTTGGGACAAGTGTTTTAAAAAAATAAATTAAAAATATGTATTTTACGATAGTTTTGAAAAGTTACAAAAGAAAACGAGGACTTATGGCGTTATGGCGGGGTAGGTCGTATAGGTGGACAGCTAACCAAGGGCGGATCCAGCTTCGGCGCCGGGGAGGGGGGGGGGGGGTCACGTAGTTGTGGTCAAGTCACTTCAAGTTATAATTTTATTTCGATAATAAGAGATACAGGTAAAAAGTAGGTATTTTATTATTGTATGTAAGTCTTGGACTTAATCTGTATTGAGACAAAAAAAATATATAAAAACATTAAGTTTAATATTTTTTATTAGTGGTCTATATAGGTCGTGGACCCAGCCGGGGGGGGGGGGGGGGGGGGGTCATGACCCCCTTGACCCTCCCCCTGGATCCGCCCTTGCTGCTAACGTGTTAACGCAAATACAGTATAATTGGTAGCTTATTCTAAATGAAAATCTATTGCAGACCATTTTTTATAGATCTAGAATCCATAAAAAATCATAATATGGATATGACATATTTTTAACAAAGCTTACATTCATTATATTGCCAAATTTATATATATTTTTTTGATTGACCCTAATTAATTGCATGTGATTATGTTTGAAAGCTATGTATTTTATTTGATATTACATAATATAGATATATTCATGGGTATGATAAAATTATTAAATATTATTAATACGAGTATGATTACAATATACTAGTAATATATATCGAGGCATGCCATACTTACGTACATTGACTCTTACAGAATTGAAAACAAATAAGTACAATACATTTACACTTTGATTTGTGTACATAAAACATAGACAACCATTACTATATAATATACAAAGTGGAATTTTGTAATGCCACCTGCAAACAATGGAAATAGCAAATTTCACTCAAACTTTTAAAAATAAAATTCTAGCACCCACGGTTCCGAATCGGTTAAAATTCGAAAAACCAACATTCTGTTATTTTATGGCCTCAATGCATTATATAGGCAATCAAATCTTTCTAACAAATATGGTAACCATAAAAAATAAGATATACTTTTTACTCAAGAATCTATCGGATTACTTATCGGTTACTTAAGTTGACAATAAATTTATCTGTTCGGCCGTGTACAAAACAGGACTTCGTCTAACTACATAGGGCTCATTTTGATCAACACTAACTTTTGACGTTCGATTAAAATAAGTTTAAATTTCATGGATTTCCTTCCATTTAATTTACCATATTTGTTAGATAGAACACGATTATTGCGATGACTTATGATTAACAATTAGAGATTGGCAAAATGCTGGGCATTTACGATAAATGCCTTGTAAGTACGTAAAAAGTACTTATAAATTCCCTATTCATGCCCAAAACTAGGCATTTATTGGGCATTTACATGTACTTACTGGGCACTTATCGTAAAAGCTTGGCATTTTGCCCATCTCTTACCACAACAGGGTGTTGATTCGAATTTAAGCCGGTTTGATTCCTAGGGTGTAGGAAGCGTATTTAAAAAAATCTTTGAATGCAGTATTGTTTCTTTTTTAGGGTTCCGTACCCAAAGGGTAAAAAGGAACCCTATTACTAGGCCTCCGCTGTCCGTACGTCCGTCCGTCTGTCACCAGGCTATATCTCATGAACCGTGATAGTTAGACAGTTGAAATTTTCACAGATGATGTATTTCTGTTGCCGCTATAACAACAAATACTAAAAAATTGAATAAAATAACTATGTAAGGGGGCTCCCATACCAAAAACGTGATTATTTGCTCGTTTTTGTTCGCAATTGTTAACGGCAATAGGTAGACGTTTGAAATACTCACATAATATTTAGTTATATACATATTCACTTTAAAAATAAATAATTAAATAAAAATAAAACAAATATTTAAGGGGGGCTCCCATACAATAAACGTGTTTTTTTTGCCGTTTTTATAGATAATGATACAGAACCCTTCGTGCGCGAGTCCGACTCGCACTTGGCCGGTTATTAAATTAAAAATAAAGGGATGTTTTCTTAGAGAGAAATTTGCTATGTCCTACCACTGTTTAGAGTCTCTATTTTTTTCTCCAGTTGCCATTAATAAAATTCATTCTGTATAGCATAATTAGTTATAAGGTGTTGTAAATACCTTTAACTTTTATCATTCATTAGTTTTCTCTTCAATTTGGAGAATTTTACAGTGACCAGGGGCCCTACCGATATAATAATAGATTGTTTGATTAGATTGATCTTGATTTCCCAAAATAGGGGACCTACCGCCGAAGCTGACACCGATTACCAAAGGGTTTTTTTAATGCGAAAATGAAACTACTGCTTACATTGTTGGTACTTATGTTTAGCTAAGGTGGTAGAAAACGTAGACCTCTACCGACTAAACTGAAGATTTTTGTCAATAACTTTAACCCGAGACCAATTTTTGGAATCAAAAAACCCGGTGGTAATCGGTTTCAGCTTCGGCGGTAGGGCTGGTGTAGGTTTGAGTTCTAGACAAATATTTGTAGCTTCTTCTTCACTCTCAATATTTAATTATTCAGAAACTATAAATAACCAAACATGACAATAATACCAGTCATTTTGCTACCTCGTCAATTTCAGATATAGACTTTTTGTAGGGTTGGTCGTTCTGATATCTCATCTTTATAGTGCTTAGGTCAATTTGTATACTAAGTCATTATAATACTAACCCAAAAATGGAGTTTTAAGGATTTGGTAGAGCTGCGTTGTCGATACCAAAGGGTCGTTTCACAGAATGAAATTGTATTTTTTTTATTATATTTTTAACTTTGTGCTAGATGATAAAGATGAGATATTTTCTTTTTTTGTTTGAGCTTCATAGTTTCTACCAGCTCAGCTAAACACAATTGCCATTAATCTAAACTGAAGCAAAGTACGTAAAGCATCCGTCCCGCTAAAGTTTGATTTTCGCAATCTTAAAATCCGATGGGAATCGACTTCAGTTTAGGCGGTAGGGCCCCAGGTTTGAATATAATTTAATTTATTAACATCAACAACTATTGATTGTCTTTGTTTTTCAAACTATTAAGCGAGTAGGTACATACGCGATTTTTGTGATGCACTTTCCGACTTAAAACAATAGCTCATGTTAAAGAAATGCATATACCTATAAATACGAGTACATAGAAAATACATAAGAATAATGACCTAGTCGATTCTTAAATACTGTCTCTGAGAAAAATGCGAGAAAAGAAAATCTATATGAAAAAAAAAATATGAATTATGATACGGTATGTATGCAATGTCTTGCAGAAGTCGAAAAAGCCAATTCGACTATCATTCTACATTGTAATTATTAACGCGATTTACGAAAATATATATTCAAAAAAAGATTAGAAACCAGTGCTCAAGTTAACTAATTAGTACTCTATTTGGTTGCTATAAAAAATATCGACCTGATTGTACTAACAAGATTTTCTTAGGATGAGCTACGATAGTTCAGCATGATTTCTGCACCACAAGATCATAATAAATCATAATGCATAAGCGCATTTTGAGCATCTTCACACCAATTTCATCACCGTGAAATGAGCTGCTCAAGTCAAGACCTCCATTGGATTATGTATTTATGCTAAATGTCATAAAAAATACAAAGTAAAATTCGAAGTAGACATCGTTGGTCGAGGCATAATGTTTAAATTATTTATAGTTATGGTCCGTGTAGAGCACTCATAAGAGTAGAGTAGTGTTAAAAAATACATTGCAATATTCTTTGTGACTATACTATCCCTTATTCAAATGAAATGAAATTATTTAGTCACCCATTGGGCCCTTGCGAGCACTACTTTTTATATTATATTCACATTATTAGCTTTAGGATCGTGCTACTGGATGGTAGCATACACTACAGAAGCCTTTCTTATTTCCTATTTATCCTTTTCCAGCGCATCGTAATATAGTAAAATCAAAATTTTATTATGAGCCAGTTTGCCGTTTCCCCATCTAGCAGATATATAAGCCTAAATGGCGTGCAGTGCATTGTACATTTTCTTATAATGGGTAGTTAGGACAGTATTTAGGTATCGACTAGGTATAGTATGTGTTTAAGAGTGTATCATGCAATTTATGTTATCTTATTTAATGTAGTACCGTGGTAGTATCTCTATAGCGCCTGATGAAATATGATTATTCAAGATAGAACTATATGTGCTATTAAAATATTTTTAGGATTGTACTGTATTTTATGTGAGTTTATCTACCAATTCAACCAAAGCTACTGCATGTGCAATACTTTTCGATAGCACTTTTCCTGGTATTTTTAAATTGGGTGAATCGAAGCAATTTTAATTACTTGTCTAGTACAAATACCTATCTACGAAAAAGTTGTTCGTGATTTCCTTCTAAATATTATATTAATGACTACTTATAATTAAAATTCCATACATTGTTCTTCTGACATAAAGTTCCCTTCACTTCCACCATCAACGTCAATGGGTATTTCTGAAAGATACCTAAATCATTATGTTCAAGTATTGTTCATGATTTCCTGCATGCTCGTATAAACATGGCAACTTATAAATTTATATAAAATTATTTATACAAAATTGACATCTTTGATAGCAAAAGTATGGTAACCTGTTGACCTCAAATCACAGCACTCTGGAGCAACTTATAACACATTCTTATCACTCATCAGCGATGGCGCCGAAAATAGATTTTTTCCTAACGTCCCTTTAAGATTTTAATTTATACACCACTTGATTGGTAGGTATATATTTAGGAAGAAGATATGGAGGTCACGTTGGGTATCATATTAAAGACGTCAACGAGCATAATTCTTACTCATCTTTATAACGAAAATATGTATATATTATATGAAAAAGTGTTAAAAGTGTGAGTAAAAAATATCCACGCTGTAAAATGAGAGTAATACTTTATTGACACGGAGTTATCTATCTTAATCTATATTAATCTCTTTTTGAAATAAGCTAGACGTATTTTTTCTTGATACGGAGGGCTGTTGCCATTAGATGACAGTCATTAATCTAAACCCCTTGGATTAAGAGAACACGCGTATGCCAACAGTGGGATGATTGTGCCGTTTTTTTTTATAATAATAATCAATTATATTACCCTAAATTTCCATTTTCTCATGGTCCCAGGATTTTGTCCTATTAATAGGACATCTAAGGAGAACTGTTTCTCGTAATCCCATTACTATTTACTAGCGTGAAATTTTTTCTTCTGTATATATTTCCTGTACATTATAACTTGCAAATTATTGTTTTTTTGCTGAATTAAGTTAATATTTTTGCATTCAACATTCACATTTCTAAGCTAAATGAAGTTGATTTTGATACTTAAACTTCTAAGCCCAGCAACAGAGTAAAACAACAGTTCATATCAATTTAGTGACAAATAACGCAGGTAACGGCAAATAGGCATTTTAGTAATATTCTTGATAAGTTAAATAAATGCAAAATAAGTTAAAATATAGTTAATATATAACATCTAAATACCTACCTACTGTAGGCAATGAATGACACCTACCTATAATAATTTAATAGCCAAAGCATTGCATTGGCTTTGTTTTGTCATTTATCGTTTTCGAAACTGCTACGGAACTTTACCTAGAGCATAGCTTATTCACCAGTTATTTCAATTTCAAGATACAAGTTTCATGGGGAAATGTCGTGATCAAATAATAATCTGTAAGGATTTTGCTTATTTGATTCCGAAAATCGCTGTTTATGTAATGTCTGTGAAATTCCTAAGCTATTATTTATTCTTTCATGTATTTTTTTAAGTAAATCATTTACAACGATTACCATTATTAATTCGAAAGAATCTTACACAAAGTTCTGCCTTGAATAGTCATTCAAACCTTGAATCCTATGTAATAATGTATATTAAAGATAACAGTTACTTACAATTAACACAGTGATGTGTTTCGCATTTATGGGATTCATAAAAATATAATCTATTGACTTAAAAACAGAATAAAAGAACTAAAACGATCTAAATTTATTCATCTATTTCCGATTATACTCTTTGTTCCAATTGTGTACAATCGCATAATCTAGAGAAATAAACTCTATTACATAATTTAAAAAAAAAAATGAAATACTTAAATCATCAGACGCAAATAGGCAAAGACAAATACGTTTAGATTACGATTAATTTTCAATAAACACATACCAAAGTTATACGTGGACCTGTCCCTTCTCCACGGTAAGGATTTCTCAACAGCTGTCGGCAGTATCTCCTCAGGCGTTTTAGCGTATTGTTTTACGATTCTCGCTTTCAAGGGATTAAATCCCGGCAGGTTAGCCAACTGGTTTAAAAGTGAACTACTATTTTCTTTATGCGAAGACGTTGGACTGACTTCTTTATATCCAGCTTAACATCGCCAGTTGTCGAGATTATCGTTAGTTTGCGGTGCCACATGAAGTTTGCCAGAAGGGAAGAAAACGACAATCAAACAAACAATATTAAAACAAGCAGAAATGGAGAGCAAATACGACGGAGATAGGTATAAATTATTGGAGCACTAGCGGTTTATTACCGGGGTATAAGGTAGGAGATAGAGTTTTAGACACTTATTTTGTTAAAATTAAAATACGGAGCTGCTTCAAAGTCACACGGTAATATACGTGAAAATAACATTTAATATTCAATGCAAAAGCTGTTTTAAAATTCAAAAAAGTAATTTGTGTTTGTTTGAATTAATTAGAGTTTTAATTCTAATTTCAAGGAGGCTAGATGTAAAGCAGTCCCGTAAGTACATAATTAAAATAGCAAACATTTTACTTTGTTAGAATACAAACAAGAGTAAAGATTACATACAGAAGGTAAGAAAGTTAACATGCCACCACAAAAACGTTTCAGCACATTCTCACATTTGGTGGCCATTTGACCCCAGAGCCCAGCGAACAACAGTTTATATCAATTTAATAACAAACAACGCAGGTATCCCATAAATAGTTAGTTATTTTTCACAAGTTAAAGATTTAAGTGCAAAATAAGTGAATACGGTTACAACATCTAAATACCTACTGTTTGGATTTGAATTTCTGCTTTACTTTACATACTATACACGTTTTGCTCCAATAATTGGTATCATATAAGCAATATTTTTAAGTTATCATCAGTAAGTTGTATAAAATTTTACTCTTGGTATTACTAAAATCAACTTTCAGTGAATATCAATGCGTTGAATATCAAAACGTTGGGTTGTATCGTATTCTGTTTAGATTCAATGTTTTTAATAGTCTTTATTGTCAAGCATTGGTATTACTAAAAGTAATCTTCGAAATATTCAATTCCAAACGAGTGCGCCACACAGGGTGTTCATGCAGAATACCTACGCAGGGATTTGGCAGTAAAAGTAATACCGCCATCATCAGCCTCTCGCCGTGGCTCGCGGTCATCGCAGTCCTCCTGCAGGACCTCATCTATGTAATCTGTGGGACAGTCCTAAGTTTTAAAAAGCAATTAGTAAAAATATACATAAATGTACTTATAATATGATGATCACTCTCATTTACATCGACGTTGACTCAACAGACTCTCATATTCACCTTGTCCACCTATTTATTTTACTTTTGACATAAACCACGCCTATGAAGAACACAATTATTAACACGCAGGCCACGCAGCCAAAGACAAAAAAAATGCAATAATTCATGGACTCATAATGTTATAATAAAACACATGAACTGTTCCACTTAATTAAAAATGAAAAAAAATATTACATTTTGTTGTCTATGGTTGACTGTTAATGATATGGAACTATATAGACGCGGCTTATATCAAAAGAAACATAAATGGTTGGACAAGGTAGAGTCATTTGAATGTTAAATAATTTTATCATTTTACCCATATCACGTGTCTCAATACATTAAAATACGATTAGTTAAACATTACATTAAAATTAACATGCACTACTAAAAAAACTTCGTGTACTAAATGTGAGGTTTTGCAAACATCTCGAGCGTTTAAAGTGGGTACACTTAATGTGACTAGTGTATACCGAAGCCTTTGTGCCTTGCAAATAAACATAATAATGAAATATAATAATTATAACATAATTAAAAATAATCAAACATATACTTGGACCCACACGTGCATGCGATCGACACTCGTGATAATAATAAAGAAAAAATAAGTACCTAATCTATAATACTTTATTTTACCGTGCGTGAACTGTTTTGCCGAACCGTTTTGCTGGAATTCGGGGAAAGTAACATGATTTTTGCCATCCTGAAAAGAAAATATCAATTTTAGGGTAAGACACAAGCTAGGCTTTCTCTATTTTTGGGCCCGTTTCAAAGGTCTCTACAGATATCGCCTATTATACCTACGCTATTCACACATGTAAATAAAATCGCAGTGTATTTCGTACTGCATGTAGAATGTTACACTTCCAGTATAAGATGATCCGCGTAGTCACACTTATGTAGTGACTTATGTAGTGTTGTAAAAAAGGGGGCAAGCGAGCATGTGGGTCACCTGATGGAAAGCAATCACCACCGCCCATAAAAAACAGTAACACCAAGGGGTTGCCGATCCGTTTCTAGTTTTATCTATATCTACGAGTATATATATAAAAGAGTAAATCACTCACTCATCACGAAATCTCAGAAACTATAACACCTACAAACTTGAAATTTTTCAGGTAGGTTCCTTATAGGGTGTAGACATCCGCTAAGAACGGATTTTACGATACTCCACCCCTAAGAGGGTAGAATGGGGGTTGGAAGTTTGTATGAAAGTCCTATGTTTTTGAAGCAAGAAACTTGAAATTTAAAATGTATGCTCTATAGATGGTGTGGAGGTGTACTAATAATATATCTTTGGAAATCAAGCCCTTTTTGGGGTTAAAACGGGGGTTGGAAGTTTGTATGAAAATTCTATGTTTTTGAAGTAAGAGACTTGAAATTTAAAATTCAGGCTCTATAGATGGTGTGGAGGTGTACTAATAATTTATCTTTAGAAATCAACCCCTTTTTGGGGTTAAAACGGGGGTTGGAAATTTGTATCAAAGTTCTATGTTTTTGAAGTAAGAGACTTGAATTTTAAAATGTATGCTCTATAGATGGTGTGGAGGTGTACTAATAATGTATCTTTGGAAATCAACCCCTTTTTGGGGTTAAAACGGTGGTTGGAAGTTTGTATGAAAGTTCTATGTTTTTGACGCAAGAGACTTGAAATTTAAAATGTAAGCTCTATAGATGGTGTGGAGGTGTACTAATAATGTATCTTTAGAAATCAACCCCTTTTTGGGGTTAAAACGGGGGTTGGAAGTTTGTATGAAAGTTCTATGTTTTTAAAGTAAGAAACTTGAAATTTAAAATGTATGCTCTATAGATGGTGTGGAGGTGTACTAATAATTTATCTTTAGTAATCAACTCCTTTTTGGGGTTAAAACGGGGGTTGGAAATGTGTATCAAAGTTCTATGTTTGTGAAGTAAGAGACTTGAATTTTAAAATGTATGCTATATTAATGATGTGGAGGTGTACTAATAATGTATCTTTAGATATTCACCCCTTTTTGGGGTTAATGGGGTAAATGGGGTAAATGGGGGTTGGAAGTTTGTATGAAAGTGCTATGTTTTTAAAGTAAGAAACTTGAAATTTAAAATGTATGCTCTATAGATGGTGTGGAGGTGTACTAATAATGTATCTTTAGAAATCAACACCTTTTTGGGGTTAAAACGAGGGTTGGAAGTTTGTATGAAAGTTCTATATTTTTGAAGTAAGAAACTTGAAATTTAAAATGTATAGATAGTGTGGAGGTGTACTTATAATGTATCTTTAGAAATCAACCCATTTTAGGTGTTAAAACGGGGGTTGGAAATTTGTATGAAAATCCAATGTTATTGAAGTTAAAGTAATTATAGCAGAAGGATTTTAAATTATATTTAAATATAAAAAATATTGAATACAACTACATACTTACTATTATAAGGAGGGATGTTTTATTATAACAATAAAAAGTACTTTAGGTTTTACAAAGAGGTTTTAAAAAATAATATCCATCGACTTCATTGATTCTAAAAATTCGTCTAAATATTGATTGTTTTTAACTTTTTTTATTTCTTTCCTTTCATTAGGTATTCAGCTTTTTCGAATGTAATTAAAAATTATTTGCAAATAACTAACTCCACGCGAACGAAGTCGCGGGCGGCCGCTAGTCTATATATATTAGGGGGAAATATCCTCTTATAATTGAAATATAACGTTCTATGTGCAGTTGACTTTAAAAGCGAATTTAGGACATCGACCATTTGATGAGTCATGTATATTAGCGTAGGCTCTACGGCACAGAGGTACTAGTGCTACGTAGCGTCTATATGAGATCATCCGTGAATGTACTACGCAGCACCGTAGCACGCAGGTACTCAGGATCATTCGAGTTGGTGCTACGCACCATCGTAGAACGTGGTGCCTACGTGGCACCGTAGTACTAGGCACGGAGCGTATACTACGCCGACACCAAATAATGGGAAATGACAAGTCAATTTTAAATATGATATTATTGAAATAAAACTTCTACGCACGCTTGACTCGGGGAATAATCTGAATGCGTAACGGGAGCGTTACGGAAACGGCGAACGAAGTTGAGATGGGGATATAAGTTAGTAAAGTTAAAGAAGTTTTATTTCAGTCGTGTGGTCTTTGCACACTCGTTTTTTAGGGTTCCGAACCTCAAAAGGAAAAACGGAACCCTTATAAGATCACTTTGTTGTCCGTCTGTCTGTCTGTCTGTCTGTCTGTCTGTCTGTCTGTCTGTCTGTCTGTCAGTCTGTCTGTCTGTCAAGAATTTCTATGTCGAGAATGCGTGGAGGTATCAAGCTGAAATTTGAACTGTATACTCAGGTCTACGGTCCCATGAAGTTAAAAAAAAATCAAACTGCTAAGTTTACGTAGAAAAAAGTTACGGCCGTTTATTCAGCAAAAAACGCATATTTCGACACACTCAAGGGAATCAAAACCTATAGGGTACTTCCCGTTGACCTAGAACTATGAAATTTGGCAAGTAACATCGTTATAGACTACAAGTACAGGAATAAATCTCAAAACTATACATTTGTAAATAGATCTTAAAAAATAGGGGGTCTATATTTTTTATAGGGTGTCGAAATTTCAAATTGAAACTACTAGTTCAAATGGGGTATCATATGAAAGGGCTTGATGTACACATTGCAAAATATATTTTATTTATTTTTTTCGACGCATTATTTCTTATTTATAATGAAAAATATCAAATTTAATAATAATACTACGTACCTACGGAACCCTCAGTGGGCGAGTCCGACTCGCACTTGTCCGGTTTGTTTTTAAGTTGTACTAACTTTTAGTATGTAGCAAATTATATGAAACAATTATAATTATCTAACATATATAAGATGCGGAAGAATTTTTTGATGCTATTTAGATATTATATTTTATTAATCTTAATTAGTTTTTGTTATTTCCGTTTCTTTTTTTTTTGTTAGTATATAGTTAGTCATATTTAGTTTTTTTTTTTAATTGTATAAATGAATGCACATTTTTAGTAATATTATAATTATCTCGTAAATGTTATGGAAGTACACTTTTTAATGCGTTATAATCATAACTATTTTTACAAGTATTTATGTCTATAAGAGCAGTATGTTTACCTGTTTCCCACGTTTACTTCGCTTGTGATGATGCTTCCTGTCACCGACTCGCCGACGGATGTTCATGTGTGTCTTGTAATTCACCTGTTGTATGCCCAGGTCTCGGTCGTTCACGGCATGTCGGCTGTAGCTCAGACGACGATGCTGTAACATACATTATCTATTCTCAAGAAGTTACATACAAAAAAAAAATTGGTTCTCTGTAAAGTCTGTTTCTTGTGTAAACATTGGAGAGAAATGCCCTTGAGTCGCCACGCTGGGCAGGCGGGTTGGCGACTTTCGCCAGAGCCTCGTCCGTTTATCTGCAGGGTGTACCACGTGCAGGTGAGGTTGGCTTTGGCTCCGAAGATGGTATTGAGCCACTTACACCCCTGCCGCTATGTAAACTCATCATTCGGCACTCCGATTTTTAGCAAAATTGATCCAAACCATGGTATTGCATAGACAATAAAATAATTTTATAATTTATAATTAGAAGGGCTACATACTCGTCTAAATGGTTTGCATAATTCTTCGGCGAGTAGATGATGTATTTTAGCATCAGTCAAGTCTTTCTTAGACGGATTGTACTCCAACTCCTGCATATCTATATTCCACGTTGATGAATCAAGTTGACTAAAACTTGGACTGAAAGAAAAACATAAATGAAAGAAGTGTCTTGTTGAGATTATTATGAGGAGCAATAGATCGAAATTGTAAACTCAATTGCGTTACTATTCTTCTATATGTTAATATTGAAGAATAGTAACGCAATTGAGTTTATTCTAAAAATGGATTAAATTTTCACAAAATCTATCAATGTCACAGAATAATATTCAATGTATAGAAATTACTGGCTACATTAAAAAATACATTTTCTATAAATAAAAAATGATTTTTTTAATCTTTAAACGCTATTAAATACAAAAAAAAATTTAAAGCTACAGCACGCAAACATATTTTTGTATTTAAAATATGTGTATTTTTTTAATTTACTTCTAATCGCCGCTTAAAAAGACGTTTATATTTTTCTCAATGTAACACTTAATGTAAAACTTAATTCGATTTGTTACAACTATTTTTTCAACAAAATAATTCAATTACCTTCCATTGAGATTGGCATTAGTATAATTCTTAAAAATAGCTGACATTGATTCAGCTCCCGATATGTTTCCAATTGTAGAGGCATTCCGTTGCATATATTCTATAGCATCTTTCATAGCTAACTTCGAATAAGTCTCTAAAATCTTTGGCTCTGCACCCTTTAACGAAAAGAAATTACAATTAATGCAGTGTCTTTAGTTATACATCTCAATAGACATAAATATCTCTACTAATATTATAAAGAGGAAAAGTTTGTGAGGTTGTAGGGGATAATTTCTGGATCTACTGAACCGATTTAAAAAATCTTTTACCTATAGAAAGACACGTTATTTGTGATTGTCATAGTCTAGGTTCGTTCGCACGACATGAAATTTTTCTTAACGGGACGGGCTCACCACAAATTCCTACCACTGTGTCCCCTGTGTAGCCAGGATTAACAGCAGCGACCACCAGAAAAGGCAATGCACAATGAAGTCCACTGCAGTCCCGGGGGTTAAACTACGGCAGCCTTGGAACGCACAACGAATTTAATCGGAAGAAATTAGTAGGAGTAAGAAGCTATTGGAATTTGACTTCCTTTTAAAAGCTTAAAGTGATAGCTAATTACCAATAGACTTACCTACACTTTCTAAGATATCGGAATAGGCCCACCAAACATTCCCACTATACTATGTCTCCTACGTACCTACCAGCGTTAATTAACAGCGGCAACCACCAAAAAAAGCAATGAATAATGAAGTTCACTGAAGTCCCCGGGGCGAAACTATGGCTGCCTTGGAACTCACGGCAGAAGAAATTAGTAGGAGTACTTTCAAAGATAATCAGACTTACCCGAATTATTCCGTTTCATCGCTTTAGCAAATTCTCAAAACAGGATCTAGTATGGGTAGGATCAAGGGATGAACCTACTTACATCCTCTCAAATAATGTCACTATATTTGTTCGTATTATTACATGCCACCATAACAAAAGTTTCACTTCGATTTCCCACAATATAAAATTCCGGCAATTATTAACATCTCCGGTAATTGAATATTTAATATACGAGTATCCCCGCGACATTCACGAAATGTTTCGGAAACTGCCGCGTAAGCAGAATCTTTAATTAAATTCGCCGCCAATGCGAATACAAAAATGTTTATTATACATATTATGTTTATTATTCTGTTGTACCAAAAATACTATTGGATAATTTACTATCAGTCATATAATGGCTGACCCATTATTCTAGTGAGTGAAATGCATGTTCCTCTTAGAAGCAACTTATCTCAGATTGCCCATCTAAATATAAAATCTATGTAAATAAAAATTAATGTTATGTGCAAAACTCGAGAACGGCTCGACTAATTCGGCTATTTTTTTTTCATATTTTCCTTAAGGTACACGGAGAGTTTTAATGTCTATTTAAAGTTTAACTGTCCGGACAGCTAGTTTAAAATAAAAATAAATTATTTCTATAACTTACCTGATAATTCCTTAACAAAAATGGCCTTATAAACCGATTATCAAATCTCTTGAACTTATCCCGCATATGATGATTACCATGTTTACCTAAAATATCCTCTACGCCTGCCATTAAATGGTCCATAAACTGAAAAACAAAAGAAATT
This sequence comes from Hypsopygia costalis, assembly GCA_937001555.2. Taxonomy (NCBI): domain Eukaryota; kingdom Metazoa; phylum Arthropoda; class Insecta; order Lepidoptera; family Pyralidae; genus Hypsopygia; species Hypsopygia costalis. The sequence continues at coordinate 18,332,631 of OW443340.2, read as the reverse complement.
AAAATGTATGGACTTTTTTGCGTTACAGATCACACAGCACGAGTTGAGGTAAACACAGTATCACACATACACATTTCAATGCGTAGAAGTGAGATAGAGAATGCTTTCCAACTTACTCCCGTACATTACACGGCGCTTGAAATTTGTCAGTGCGAATACGGTATTCGCCTCAACTCTTGCTGCAAGACAGTAAACTTATGAAATGTTTATATCCGCTGCATCTGCTAAATGGCCAATGTCATTTACCAAATTATAATGTGACAGCGCAGTCGATGATAATAAACTCTAGTCAAATTCTTAGAAATCTAGACTTCAATTTAATGAATTTAATTCAATTCCATTTATTCAGAGTAATATTTAGTATTTCATCAAAATCGACTCACAAAATAAAAAAATGTACACTTGCTAAAGACAGATATCGACTATGGTACTGATGGTACCTGACTGTTGTCGATCCAGATGAGTAGAGAGGTATAATTTCAAAATTTTTAACTTCTTATAGTATGTATGATTCATTTTTTGCGTTATTAATTCGTTCCAGTATTAAGTCTTTTATATAATGTCTGGTCTGATCGTACTTAAATGACTTTTCAGCCGAAAACTAAAATCCATTGCCGAAGATTGCCGAAGCTTAAAATGTTTTTATCCGAAAAAAAAACTACCGAGTTTTGGTCATTCTGTTTTCAAATTTCAAAACAATGTCGATTCAACGTAATAAAATAAATCATATTTAATAAAAAAAGAATATTCAATATAACGTAAAATCAAAAGTTAATCAAACATCCTCTATGAATAAAAGTTCTATTATGATTATTCACTATGAAACAAACTATAGGAATGAGTACTATTGGAAAAGAGTACGAAATTTATACGACTACTTTGCTATCTGCAACAAGGGAACAATGTAACCTTACGAATTTCAATATACGGACTTTATTAGATCGTATTTCAAGTTTACTGGACTCTTGAGATTACGAGAGCAATTTGTTTGTCTTTGCTTTATTAACTTCCAAATGGATATGGAATATATTTTATTGTAGTAGCTTTATAATCATCGAGACAAAATAAAGACGGAAATTACAATAAATTTGACCTTCTCTCTACATAAAATCATGTAAACTGCTTTTGTAATTATTCATGATTCTGCGTTAATTTTCTGAGCCCTATACTTGATATACAAAACCAACCTCGTCCAAAAAAAAGTCGTTGAATACAAAAATCAAAAAACTGTGTTACATGGTTAAATCCCTTTCACCTAATGTTCTGAACAGGGGCCATACCGCCGAAGCTGAAGACGATTACGATATTTTGATTCCAAAAATAGTTCTTAGGTTAAAATTAATGACAAACCTATTCAGTTAGAGCTTTAAGGTTTTTCCTAGATAAGGTTACCAACAATCTAAGCTGAAATTTATTTTCGCAATCAAAAAATTGGGTGGTCTGACCCCTGTTCTGCATTCGTTTCGAACCAGTTTTCGTATGGAAGAAAAAGACTAGAACATTCGCAAAATATTTGTTGTTCAGCAAATGCCCTGACTTTTTTCGTTAGAAAATGTCGACTAGGCCGGAGGACCGGCCCACGGTGCCGAAACCGAGGTTGAGTGGAGCGAGTAAATTCGCCGAGTGTATGAGTTTTCCATTGATTTCAATGGAAAATGTATTTGATGATCATTCCTCAAGGACATGATCGATCTTAATTTTTTTTCGACACAAACCTCAAGCATATCGAGGTCTTTGATTGTGACAAGTTTCATCAAAATCGGTTCAGTGGTATTGGAGCCTATTCATTTCCAAGAATGATTTTTCGGCATATATACTCGTAAGCGATCCGCTCGCTCTACGCAATAATAAGTATGTACTAGATAATTAAAAATTAGAATAATTTGTCTATAAACATGTCATCATTTTATTTCAACAACTATAGAATATAGCATTTATCAGTTTTATTGTAAAACTTAGGGGCTAAAGAAACAATCGTGTAAAATAGCTTTTTTTGATTTGTTGTGTATTTAGCGAAGAATTCATTTGTCAATCGAGAGGCCTTGTTTTGCAGCAAGGTCGATTAATCGCACCATTATCCTTTCGGGTGCCGCGGTCCCATGGTGGGTACTGCGATTGGTACAAAATTGAGATTTCGCGGCACGCGGGTGTTAAGTTATAATTAATATTTATCACCTGTAACACAGGTTTGTCCTACAATAGGTGTCAGTTTCGACTGTCGAGTGGGCAACCCAGTACCATATTTTTTATTATATAAAAATATTCTGTGTAATAAATAAATTTAACTCACTCGCTCATGTATCCGTTCATTCATGGTAGGTTTCCGCTTCTCCGCTGTTTTTACATTCAACATCTTAACTAATGGCTTAATTGTGATGCCCTGTATGAATACTGTGAAGTATATAACCGCTATAGTGGTAGTTACAAACATCGGCTGAAGCTGCACCACCTCCGGATCTATTAATAGCACCAATGCGAAAGCAACTGCGCCTCGAAGACCTGTGAGAATAAAGTACACTTTGATGTCACACGAGTCTGAAAATACCCTTACGCCCTAAACAGCCGGCATTCGTCCCAGAATTCAGAAACTTAATTAATAATCTAAATTCCATATGAAATAAAATTGATTTGACAAAAAGACACTGACGAGAATGAAGAATTTAAGGATCGGAATTTACATTTCTAAGGACACACCGGAATTCAGTTTCTTAAGTTCAATTTCTGAATTCTGTGACGGATTCCGGCTGTGTAAGGTCGGCTTTACATTATAAAAAAAAATAAGGGTGATTTCCGAGTCATGATGTATTAACAAATAGATACAGAGGCCATATCAGTGGTCTACCTCTAAATTGATATTCGTTTGTACTTTTCAAATTAAGAAAGTTTATTTTCGTTCTCAAAAATAATAGAAAAACAACCTTAGCTACATTTACGTTTGTTAGAAAGTTTTGATCAAACTGATATACCACTTTCTTTAACGACCGTACGCAGTACGCATGTATACAAGGACTAAGTGCCTATATAAATAAACCATGACAAATTGCGGGGCCGAAGGATTGCTATGTAAAATCGCAGCGTAATATTCTGTAATTCTTGCTACTAACTAATTGAAACTGCATTGCAGAGATAATTACGCCAAAGGACGTGGAGTGCTTTGATAGTTAGGGCGAGTCTCATAACTCAAGTCGACGTAAAGAGGGAGTTCTATCTAGAGGGGTGAGAGACTGCTCTACAGTCGCCATCCCAGAACAATTTGCATATAAATAATATAAGCCATGTGGTTTCCGGCAGACTAGAATAGAATCACTCCGTCTCTTCCCGTGGATGTCGTACAAGGCGACTAAGGAAAATACATTATAAAACATCGATCAGGCCTACCCAACCCGTGTGGCCAGCGTGGGGAGTGTAGGCCAAATCCTCCTTTTGTCTGGGACGGATGAGAGGGTCGTGCTCCTGTAGTGGAGACTAAAATGACCTGATGATGATGATGATAAATAATATATAAAATTAGATAATAAATAAACAAACATGGCTTACCTCCATAAGACATAACGAATTTCTCGACCCTATTTAATTTGTGCAATCGGAACTTATTGGCTACAGTGCTAAATATATACACTCCTGAAAGAAAATAACAGATTAATTAAACTCACATAAGACATAGAAAAATACCTAGGAGCTTTTCTGAAGAAAAAAAAGCATAACAAATATGAAGTAATACGGAGACAGTAGCCATCATGTAAATAATATGTAGTATATGAAATATATATAAATAAAAGTTTGTAATAAATCTAAATTTTAGATTTTTTACAAACTTTTATTTAAGTTCGCAACGGTATCTGTAATGAAATCTTTCAAGTTAAATTTGATACAATTCCCAGTGTTCTCTTAGGCTGAAATTTGGCGCACTCGTTTGGCTCTCGAGACAATGCACAATTATCTAAATGTCGCCATTTTAATCGAATATGGCGTAAACTCTAAGGAAACTTCTTAGTATTTTTTAACTAATAAAAACTTGCTTCAAAAAATATTTTTATGTCTTTTCTTGTATTTATTTATTTATCAAGTTAATTCTTGATTTATTATCATAAGCACTTCACAATACAAAACCGTAGCATAATTTAAATAGAGGATTATTGAAAATGTATTATGTAATGTAATAATCTTGTCACAAAATACTGGGGTATAGCAGAACCGCGTACGGTGTGCAATTGGAAGAATTCTGCTAAAGTACAAGTAAAATAATATTACATCCAGACAATTTCTAAGTGTCGACAAAAGCGAATATTCACAATATGTTTTCACACATCTTGGTATGTATAATAACCATGTACGTATCCAATCCCGTGTGAGGTCCCTAGACGCAGCTTTATTTCTGGCACAGTATACGTAATAGAACTACGTAGTATAAGTACGAACGATATGCATGTCGAGGTAGTCGCCAAACTTTCCGTGGCGCTCTGCTTATAATTTATTCAAGACTGCTGATGACAATCGATTTTAAAAAGCACTGGTGGCAAGATATGTACATTTATTACTAAATCATATTTAGAGCTAAACCTGAGGCCATAACGCTCCAGCTGGAGCCGACTCCTATTAGATTTTTTATTTAAAAAATCAAACTTCAGCTTAGATTAGTGTCAAGGTATTTAGTTTATTTGATAAGGACGCTGGAGCACTACGACCTACGCTAAAAAAATTTGTAATTAACTTAAATCCTAGGCAAGAATATTTTGTTTCCAAATATATTGGAAACAAAATATTCGATCTGAAGGCTTCAGCTGGACTTAAACCAAAGTTTTTCTTTCGAAGGTTCAACAAAATCTGAATCAGCTTCTTCAGATCGAAGCATCAACAAAATTTTAATCGGCATAATCATATTTTGTTTATCCTTCGAAAAAAACCTTCTGTTTAAGTTAGTTACTACATTTTCAGGCCAATCTGTGAAGCTCCAGGGTTCTGACTAAGCTAAACATGATTAATATTACTCTAAGCTGAAGTTTCAATTTCGCAACCAAAAAATGCCACGATTAAATAACAAGGCAATAGCGAAAACGATGCTAGGCACAGTGACCACGGTAGGGTATATTCTAAATGAAATTAGAGCATCCTGAGCCATATTAAAGAGGAATTACTGCATATATGATGGTTTTTTTGTTTTTATGTTAACAAGTGAGGTCCACGGGAAACATATAGGATGTTATGGCGTTAGCAGCGCGCGTGGCATACACGCGCATACCCGCTCTGCACAGACGTCATTATTTATGTAGTAGTTACCGAGCGACGCGACATTTGCATGGAGTGACCGGGGTGTGCCTGTAGTAAGTGATTTATTAAAACTTACCTATAATCCGAAATATTGAGCAGAAGACAATGGTCAAAAGAACGAACCACGTGTTCCACACGTGGGTGTTGTTCACGGTGGCCACTCCGAGGAACATGAAGATGATAGTTTCCGACGAGGAAGATAACATTTTCATCGTGTATTTGATAGTAGTGTGCGATTTGTGCGAAATGTTCGCTTCCACGTAATTCTTCATTGTTATACCACAGAAAGTTATCCTGAAAGGATGTATGCAGTAAAGGGATTAGTCGTAATAATTTTTGTCGTAACATAATACATAAATTATGGTATTGTAATTATGGTTTTCTTAGTGTGTAAATTCAACAACAACAATTATTATTTGTTTTATTTTTATATTAATAATACCCAAAGATACCCAAAGACCACGCGATAAAACAAAACAAATATTATGACCTCCTATGTAGTTAATCTATACGCTGTAGAAGTAGGAGCGGCTATGTAGTTAATCTATACGCTGTAGAAGTAGGAGCGAGAGGTATACCAGCAAAATCTCTCTATGACCTGCTGAAAGACCTTGGCTTGTCCAGAAGTGCAGTTAGTTCTATACTAGAACGAGTATCTAAAGCTGCATTAGCAGGTTCATACCAGATTTGGCAGGGCAGGGAGAGAAACACAAGTAGTGAAGATGAGTGTTGATGTACGTCGGAAAGGGGCCCCTTAAACCTACACCCGTGTCACAAGTCTCGGGATCTACTTGGGGTTTCTCTCTCTGCCACACGATGGACCCGGCACCCGCACGGTGAATCCATGGAAGCTACGAAGTTCGTCTCGTCTAAAATAAATATTCCAGGACAATAACCACGGGAATTAAGGTATTTTTACATACCTTTATATTATTATTAACTGATGGAAACATCAGGCAATAATAAAGGTTAGACACCTTTACTTTTAAAATACTTTACTTACATGCATGATCGCGTTAATTTCGTGGTTATTATCATTTTAATTTATGTTGACGTATGGGGTCCTTTCATCGACTCCATAAAAATGTCGAATGCCTACTGCTATTTGGTAGTCAACCGCTTGTAGACCGTAGTAATATTCCAATATTATGTGGTGTAAGTGGTTCATCAACATCTTTGAACCATAGCCAACTTCACCTGCACGCGGTGCACCCTGCTGACTGACAAACGAAGCTCTGGCGAAAAGAAAGGTAGGGAGCGTAATTGTAAGCTACCAGACTGGGGAATATACCTCCACCTCACAGAATACCGCAGCCAAATAACAATTCCCTTGAGGGTTGTTGTGTTCCTGCGAGTGAGTGAGGTCACCAGAAAGGAAGGAGATGCTGCGTTGGCAGCGGGGGTGGTGGCGCGCGAGCGATATTTTATGTTGCGAGCGGTAATATGGCTACGGTAACCGCTTCACATCAGGCGGGCCGTATGCTTGTCTGCCATCCGACGTAGTATAAAAAAAAAAAAAATACGATGGTCCTGCGTAGTTAGGAGATGTACGTAGCATTCGTAGCACTTTGCGTAACCCTCTTACTGGAAGTGTTACGGTTTACTAGCAATTGACTGTACATAAAGAAATAATGTTTGTGTACAGCATAAATGCGAATGTGTGTGGCGTCGCACATACAGCAACAGATGAGTAAACTTATAATGACATACCCGAAAGCGTGAAAGAAAAAACTTAATTATACTCCTAATATGCTTATAGGTCTTTTTGTTCTGTATTCGTTCAAAATCGACTTAAAAAAATTATAAACACATTGGCTTGAAAATATATTTTTTTTTTTTCAAATTAAATGGAATTAGAATCCCTACGTTGTTACTGAAATTTAATATAGTTAAATAGATTTAAGCGCCAGGAGGCTGTCGCGCTCAATTTATTGTGTCGACACTGTTTCATTTCATTAACATTTTACTTACATACATAGCAGTATTGTTTTCTTTACTAAAATTTTATTAAGTAATTATATTACCTGAAAGCTTTAGAATGCTGTTGATCGATATTATTTTGATTTTTTTATTTTTATTTTATTTTATTTGGAAAACATTACAGTGTTAGGAGATGTACGTAGCATTCGTAGCTTTGCGTAACCCTCTTACTGGAAGTGTTACGGTTTATTAGCAATTGACTGTACATAAAGAAATAATGTTTGTGTAAAGCATGAATGCGAATGTCATGGTTATAAAACTATATAAATAACACAATTAACATGTTTTCGCATACAAGATATGAATTTAAATTGTTTGTTTATAAGTTCTTTAATGTAATAACATAATGACATACAATTCTTGAAAATATAGAGTAGTACATATGCGGACTTATCCTTAATAGAGATCTCTACCAGTCAACCTTAATTAGTAGTGTCCATCTATTTAGCCAGGAGGCTATTGCTATTATGCCAATTAAAAAAATCGCAAACTCATTGATTTTCACCTGAATGAACACATTTCATACAATTTTATACATCAAAGAGTTGCCATTGAAGTATAGAAATTATGTTAAACGAATACGTAAAGGCCTTAAGACCCGATGCTATACAAGTGTTTAAATATATAAAACTTACGCTAAAATTCCGCTCATGTGGAACATTTCGGCGTTCAAATACGCCAAATAAGCCATAACGAAGATGAATATTGGCTCAATGACCCTGACTTCGTTTGTGAATCGGGTCACGAGGCCGGTCGCGAAGCCCCACACTACCCCAATGCACGTGCCTCCAAAAGCAACCACGAGGAAGGACGCCAAACCAGCGAGGAAATCTGTGTACATAAGACGAGATGTACCCATCTCCCTGCAAGTAAAGAAAATATACATTTTTCATAAGTCAAAGAGGGTACACTTACAAACTAAGTTTAGAAGTTAGAAATAATATACGTGTCGTAGCCAATTTGTACAACCCGCCGCATTACATAACGGCTAACTGTTTTATAAAATGGCAAAGCCATTATTTCAAACCGCCCCTTTATCATATTAGTGAATTGTTACCAGATATGCGGCCAGCTATCTGGTGACAATTCACTTGGGTATCCACCAAGTTTGTGGAACCTCGCATTTCTAATTAATCACAAGACAAACCTAACCAAAAGATTATTTAAAGACAATCCGTTATGTAAGTTAGCCGTTATGTAATGCGGCGGGTTCTACGAATTGGGTGCGACATACGTAAATACTTAGGATATGTTAATATGAAACATCTGTTATAAGATAGATATGTGGGTAACCAAGATATCATTGTGCCTTAATATTGTTAAAGTATGTAAAGCATATTGTTGATGTAATGGCATATATTATGTTACGAGTACAGTTGTCACGTTACTGTATGAATGTAATGTTACATATCTTGTTACGTTGCACGGTACATAGGCCCTACCGCCAAAGCTGAAGCCGATTACGATTGGATTTTTTTGATTGCGAAAAACTAACTTGACCTTAACTTAGCGGTAATAGTAATAAGCTTAGCCGGTAGAGACGGAGACGCTCTACCGAATAAACTGAAGATATTTATCGCAAACTTAAAGATAAGTCCGATTTTCGCGATCAAAAATCCGAATGAGAATCGGCTTCACCTTCGGCGGTAGGCCCCCTGGTCACGCAGCGAGAATTGAGGCGAACACAGTACTCACAAATTTTATCTTCGCTATTTGTGTGTGTGTGTTTAACATAAATTTTAAAATTTTAGTCAAATTTCGTGAAAATCATGATAAATTAATGTACAATCTGTAACCATAATGCTTCCATGATGCACTCGCCCACATCCTACGACTTCTCGGTCCAACAATCGGACTGATTTTTTTCCACGGGAATGAACAATACATTATTGATTGACTTTTTAAAGGTCTTAGGCATTATAATGCTGAACTTTGTATGTTTAGTTTTTACCGATAAAATAATCGGTCATTGATTATCGGTCGTATATGGGAGGGGTACGTAATAGTACCTCAAAGTCTGAAGACACATAGGTAAAACAACTAGCTAATAAGTATGTGAAAGTTTGTTAGGATGTATGGATGTTTGTTTCCCTTTCACAGGTAAACGGCTGGACGAATTTGGATGGAATATGATACAGATAGTGTAAACCGTGGATTAATAGGTACGTATATGACTTACCGGTAATACATGTGATATAAAATAATAATTGAAAAATTAAACATACTTACGTATACGCTTCAAACATATGATACAGGACGACGGTGACGGCATCATTCAGCAGTGACTCCCCGAAGACAACGATGTACAGAACCTCATCTACGTGAATCTCTTCAAACACAGCCAACACTGCCACTGGATCCACGGCTGATATCAGGGCACCAAATAATAGCATGTCCAACAGTGGTGTAGTGCAACCAAAGAGACCGGTCTGGCCGCAAGCCCAGAGGGATGCACCTACAAAAGTATTTTTTATAAAATATATTGTTCCTACTTAAGTAATACTGATCCTATAACTAATTTTCCATAGCGAATAGGAGCGCGGAAGAACGTGAGGAACGAGCAGGGCTTACAAGTGGGACGTTCTTGGAGGACAGCGAAGGAGTTAACGTGGAAGTAGCCGCTCCCAGAAAGGAGAGAGGGCTAAAAAAGAGACAAAGGACAGAGAATAAATAACTTGTAGGGGGTCAAGAATTGCCTGCGGCACAAAAGAGCCTCAAAGCAATGGTGCTGCGCGCATCTCCCGTGATTCGGTTCATATGACCGCGTGTTCGGTGGAGCCATGAGGGTGAAGGGTTTGTCCACCGCGAACTGTGACCTCGAGATGATTTATTGCGATATCTAAAAAAATACTAATTCCATTACAATGCCACATAATCATGTTAATTTTATATATTTTACTACCTACATATTTACTAAGTTTCATGAAATTCAGATCGCCGTTTGTGAGTAATAGCAAACCCCGGCCACTCCATACAAAAATGGCGCTTTTGCATGTAGTAACCAAATGACGTCTGTACACGTGCCTATGTTTGAGTGACGTTCTCTAGGGCTGACATTATTCAATTATTAGTCGGACATGTAAGGGGGTGTAAGTGGTTCATCAACATCTTTGAACCAAAGTCAATCTTACCTGCACGGGGTACACCCTGCTGACTGACAGACGAGGCTCTGACGAAAAGAGAGGTAGGACATAGCGTATTTTTTAAGCAGCCCGACTGACGAAGTACCGCCACCTCACGGAATACCCCAGTCAAATAACAATTTCCATGAGGGTTGTTGTGTTCCTGCGAGTGAGTGAGGTCACCAGAGAGGATGGAGTTGCTGCGTTGGCAGCGAGGATGGCAGCGCGCGAGCGATATTTAATGTTGCGACCGTTAATATGGTTACGGTAACCGCTTCATATCAGGTGGGCGTAGTGAAAAAAAAAACATAGTAAATACACTACACTGACTTCAGCCAATATTTACAAAACGCCTTGTATAATTGCCATTGCTAACTTACCCAAAATTTTATATTTTCTAATCACCACTAAATTAAACGTTCGCCTTCCGAACACCGGTTCATTGTAATGGTCAAACCATTTCATTCTCACTAATTGTAGCTTTTTACTATTCATATAAATGCATGCGCAATGATTTGATTCATTTTCATATTCACATGGAACAAACGTAATTTAAAACTAATACCACACATGACATCACGCACAATAAATAAACATTGAAATGTAAATAAGAAAATTGTAAACATTAACAATAAACCACCATAACTCAAGTGACAGCAATGTCAATTCCGCGTCTGCGCACTCACTTGCTCTTTGAGACATATAAATCTGCTATCCTTTTCTCATCTCGTATTAATTGTATCTTGTATCCTACTTTGACAGACATGAATTAGTTATGATGAAACTATGGCTGCCACATGCTTTTTAGGTAATTTATAAAAAAATCAGTACTTTATTTCATCCAAAGGGATCGAATAAATTTCTTTTTTTGACTTTCCATGTGTTGAGACATCCATCCACTGCACAAATAACTCCCATCTTATAAACTGAATGGAGAATAAAATACGAGCGACGTCAATTTGTAGGACGTTGCATCCATTGCGAACGGTTCCAAATCGGTCTCTTCGGGGAGGTGAGGTTGACTAGTGAGAGCGGCAGAGAGTGTCCATACTGTACGTTAGTACTATTACTTATACTGTGGTAATAGTGTATTATTAATTGTCACGTTAACGCAAATAAATCAAAAGCCACCGAACTAAGCTGTGTACGCACGTACGAACAAATTTGTTGCGTTACGATGATACGCAAACTTTTTAAAACACATGTTATTAGGATTTACCCGGGCTCGGCAAGTTTTCCAATTAATATAACTTTAGTTCTCCATTGTAAACCCAGTACACATTGAATTTGTTTTAATACAAAATGTATCACGGGTTTTTTATACCACGTCGGGTAGCAAACGAGTATATGAAGCAGTTATCGTCGCTTATGATAAGCGACAATAACCGCTTGCAAAACAATTTCTTACGCTTTGCAACACCCACTGGAAAAGCAGCCCGCATTTGAGATATATTAAACTATTTAATTTTAATTTTATTTGGTTTGTTATTATACAATCTGAGAAGATGCCTGCAGGGAGAAGCCCGTAGTAATTAAATCCATATATAGACAGGCTGTCGTCAACATTACTTAACTTGCGTGATCAATTAGATTGACACACGCAACGTCCTAAGCTCCACAAATATATTACTTACCAATAGTAAGTGTATTGAAAATTGTTCCGACTACAGCAAATAACAAAATCGTTCCCAGATGATCGAAGAACAGTCTGTTAGGCATGAAGTATCCAGCGTCCAGAATAATCGGCGGCAGCATGTATAAGAAGAATGTGTCTGGCGTCAGGGGCTGCACGTGGACGCTGTGGGTGCTCAATAGCAAAGCCCCTATGAGGACTCCCACGAATATCAGGAGACATGACTCAGGGAACATCTTCGAAAATTTTGGTGCCATGTGAAAACCTGCAACAAAAAATAATGTGGTATAACATCAGAGACTAGGATAGCCCGGTGACCGAATGGCTAGCCATGCCTACTTTGACTCCGAGGGTTCGATCCTCACACATTTGTATGAATACACATGTCTGTTTGTCTTACTTTGGGTATTTTCCATATTTTACATGTATGTATTTACAAAAAAAAATGTATTTAAGTATTCTATCAGTTATCTAGTATGCAAAGTACTAGTTGCTTAGTTTGAGACTAGATGGCAGTATGCAATTTGTACTGAAATACTATCTTTTATTATTTATCTTTTTTTTTAAATAAGACGCTGTTACCGTAGCCTTTAGGCTACAGTATAGTACAGTCGTGTCTATAGACGCTCGCAATACATGGCTCACAGGCTGCCATCCCTGCTACTAACTGAGCATCTTCTACGCCTGGTGTCATTATTTGCAAGAACACAACAAATCTCAAGAGCGTTATTAGTTGGCTACGTGTTCTGCGAGCTGAAGGTTCTTTCCCAACGCGCTCGACATGCTCTCTTTCGCTAGAGCCTCGTTTATTTAGGCAGGGTGCACGAAGTAAAGATGAGAGTGTCTTTGGCTCTAAAGACAGTAGTGAGACTCTAAACTAACGAGAGTAAAAAAGTTCGAATATAAAAAAAAAGCAAGATGGTCGGCCTACAAAATCAAACCCACACGAGCTGCAGCAGCGGGATCCTAGGTAATGTGATCCTATAGTCTTTCATACAAAGAACATTGTTCGGGCTCTTCCACTCTCCCTATCCCAGGAAGATTGCTAGTAACAATGCCAGACTGGAACTATGTTCTATGCCATTTTATTACTATGCCATTGATGTTATATGCCATTTTATTACTATGCCAAAGTTACTATGCCATTGACACAGCTAGGAATGGGGCTGCAAGGTCTTTACTTCTGTACTTCCCCCGTCGAGTTACTTTTTAATAAATAATACTGAATTGCTATCCGTATAGCATATTACTCTTTGATAGATAGATAAATAGAACATGCCTGAATATGCTACCCACACACCTAGGAGTTTTCGCTACATATGCAGATGAACTTGATATTTATTTATTTTTCGACCTCTTAAAATAATCGTTTATTCAGAAGTTACGACCATTATAGACCATTATTTTCTCTCTGATATTATTTTGGTTATGCTATATGACAGTCTATGATAAAGTACATGAAATTGACATAACCAAAAAAGAAAATTGAATAAAATTAAACGTATTTTCAACAAAATCTACAAGTAATTACGTAGTTCCTATGTCGTACAAAGTAAATTGTGGAAGTACAAAATCGCACCAGAATCTTATACTCGCTTGTTGACCGGTGTTGTGTGAACAAGTAGTGGATGAAGTTATTATGATGAATTATACCGAACATCGAACAAAATCGTACACTAGCATTTATGATATATGTGGATCTACGCCTTTAAATTCCATTTATAGAAATACAGACTTATGTGGTGTTGCAAGAAATATTTCTGTTTTTCAAGTAACCTGTGGGAATTCTCCGAAGAAAGCTCTTGAACGTGCCGATGTTGAGATATCTAAAGAAACACCTTACGTCACTAGTGAGAAATTTTACGCTTTGAATAAAGAGTACAGCTTTAAATCTATTATTCACTCAACTAGCACACTATTCTATGATTTAGATAGTGTTGGGAAAAGGCATTCATTTAGTTGTATTCCTGCACTTACCTCTTCAAATGTTGAATACAAATCCTTAAATTTATCTACCATCCCAAATGGATTTAGAGGAAAATCAAATGTTATCGTACAGGAATGCGCGACACAAATACACCCTAAACTTATACCACGAGATAGTTTCGAAACAAATACAAGAAAGATAAAAAAGCGTTATCCTAATGATCCGGAGCTTTCTTCTGAAATCCTCTTGAGAGACGACGAATACGCCAATTTTTATGATAATAATTTTGACCGTGATAGTAAAGTAACAGATAGACAACAAAAATTTTGGTCATATGCAAAATATCGGACTGAATATACTCATCCTGTTAAAGATGAAAAGAAATCTAAAAAGAAGGATCGCGGCAAACGCACCGAGGACCCTTGTCCCTGTCAATTGTTTTCCTACGCATGTCCTTGCACGGACAAAAAATCTTTGACTGAATTAGCCACAAATAGTAAATCATTAACTGTTGCAGACCAAAAAACTAGTACTTATAATATTGTATCAGACGATAAAAAAATTAATAAATGTCAAAAAAGTAAACATTGTACTAGAGAAAATAAACTTACAAGTGTTACTGAGCTTGGCGATGTTACAAAAAATGAACTAACAGCGTTTTCAGTATCTGACAAAAATAATACACCGAGATTAATTGATAAACCTCCTGATGGTCTCAGTCTCAAATCCAAACCAAAATTAAATAAAAAACAAAAGCAAATAATATGTCCGAACTGTAAAGAGAAAGTGGATGTCACGAGTGCATTTGAAGAAGATAGCCTGAAATATATTGATTCTTCAATATATCAATTAAAAGAAATACCTTCGAAGATGGCTTATGCTTACAGAGAATCTTCTAGGAAAATAAATAAACTAATAGACGACGGGGATATATGTGCTCATGAACCGCGTTGTGAATTAATTCCCGTTTGTCAAATATTACCTACAGACAATGTATATTTAAGTCATAAATGCATAAGAAAACGTTCGACGCCCAAACCAACCCCACGAGTAATAAGACTTACGAAAGCATGTCGACATCACCCTCCATGCACAGTAGTGCCGTCATGCCAAAAAGCAAATGTACTAAAAAATAACTGTGAATATATACCGCCTTGTTTACATCGCCCTCGTTGCGTTAATTTGCCTTTATGTGTCCCTGTTTCCAAGAGCCTTCATTATGATGATCTATTAAAGAATACCGACGATACAGAGAGCATTGACTGCCCTCATATACCTCGATGTAAATATATTCCTGAATGCCAACAAGATGCGTCGCATAATTCGCAATTACACAACGCATGTGAGTATCTAAATACTTACCAATCAACTGCACATGTGATGAATCCTAATATTATCACGAATACGCATTCCCCTTGCTTAGTATCTGCTCAAACTCCGTGTAACTGTTGTAAGTCCAACAAATCGTGTCAATATGAATGCTTTGATTGTAAATGTATAACTAATAATATCTTCAAGGAAACTGAAAGCAGCGATGCTGTTATATTTATAAGGGATGTTGGTTGTCAGTTTAGAAACAAGTACTATTCGCCTAAGGATTCAAAAATATCGAGTGCTTCATCAGACATCGCTGATGTGAAACTAGGAGATTTCGGCACTAACAATCATACTTTGAGATATGAAGAAAAGTACACTAATCCAATTTTAAGAGGTGAAAACTCTGTATCGACCTTTTCAGCGACTTCTTTTGAGGTTGATGACGATTGCCCGTCTCATGGGAGAAAGAAGAAACGTAGTTCTTGTATTCGGCCTACGGGATTTGACCCGAAACCAACTGTGTCTCCATGTGTAGCATTTACAACACAACGAAATCCAGAATTTAGGACTCGTAGATCAGAATACAGCAAAGAGGGGAACAACATCGGGAATTTAGAAGTTCGTAGTTATTTCACTATACATAATCCTGTAAAATCTCGCAGAAGTTTTATCATGAATAAATACAAAAAGATGTTTTCTGTAAAGCGCAGGAGGAAGTCTCGAGTAAGCAGTAAGATTTCATATTCGTAAATTCTATGTGACATACCAAATGATTTATACGTTTATATTGAATATTATTGTAATCATGATTTTTAAATTATATTTTTATGTTTTTGAACTGTCCACTATGTTTTATTCTCTATTAGAAATCTATATACAAATATAATGTGTATTGGCAAATCAACGTATACACCCGCCGAAACTATTGCATGACATAACAGATCATTATCTATTTTATAAAATTTAGGACTTGATTGTAGTTTGAGCTATGACAGTGAAATAAGATTCATTTTATTTTTTAGAGAAATCTATACAAAAGGGAGCCGAAACTAGTATCTAAAACAAATTCAGTGACTTTTTGATGTGTAGTGGTTCATCGTCACATTTTATTTTAATACTAGGTCGGGTGGGAAACAAGCATACGGCCTGCATGTCTGATCTAAATGCGGTTACCGCAGACATAGACGTTTGCATTATAAGTAAATTATTACAAGTTTGCATACTGGTGTTCCTGCTGCAAACGCACCGTCATTTTACGTTTCGTGAGCTATACAACGTATTGTTTATTTGACTACGGGCTTCCACGAGTTGCACGTACTTCGCCAGCTGTTAGGCTATATATGCGTTCTCCTCGACATCGTTAAGTAATCGCAGGATAGTTTTTATTTAACTACTTAGATATTTAGCTTTATAAGCCATTTAACCACATAGACATTTTGCCCTACAAAGGTAGGCATCCACTTTGGGCAAAGTGCTTATTAGTTAATTTTACATTTGAGGTATATTGCTTCATCTGCATCTTGCATCTAGGATATATACTCGTAGCTTCCTAGACAACCTTTTTTAAGGTATACTATCATCAGAGGCATCTCCCTATCTAGGTAAATAGATCAAAAGGTACTCGGACGCTGACTGTAAATTGAATTTCTCTTCAAACGAAACCAGAGAGGTTCTTGGATATAAACATCCCGTTTCTGAATATTTCTAATCCAATTGAGAGGATCTATTGAGAATATCAAGTATGAATCTAATGAATCTAAATGAAGCATGAATCTGAAGCGACTCACAATGTGCTAGCTGTGCCGATATCTATGCCTACACTTGAGAGAAAAGAAGAATGGGAAATGAATGGATAAGCAAGGTGATCGGAAGATGATTTGAAATACGTAGAAGTAGAAAGGATAGAAGAGGCAATATAAAATAGAGCTATTGTTGAAAACTCTTTGGCAAGAGATACTGTAAAAACATATTGTGGCATTATACGAAAGTGACATTTTCCTAACGTGACACGCCGAGAGGAAACGAGAGATGTACAGACAGATCAAGTTAAGAATGAAAACGCAAACTGGCGATAATAAACTGATCATAATGAAATGCATATGGCTTACGCATAGTAATAAGATACAAGTTTTTTTTTTTTAATGACCGACTTCAAAAGGTAAGACAACCAATATACATGCATACTTACACTGAAAATCATGCATACACTTTTGAATAAAAAAATAATTTTGAAAATCGGTTCACAATTGGCGGAGAAATCGTGGAACTTACATTAAAAAGCTGATAGGTACATACAGTTAAACATAGAAACTTCTCCTTTTTGGAAGTCAGATTTTTTTGTATATACCTATGGGGGCTATTGAGCATTTGGGTCACCTGATGGAAAGCAATGACAACCGCCCATGGAGATCAGCAACACCAAGGGGTCACCGATCCGTTGCCAGCCTATACTCCTTCCTTTCTTTCTTTCTTTACGATGACCTTACTCACTCGCAGGAACACAACAATCCTCAAGGGAATTGTTATTTGGCTGCGGTATATGTGAGGTGGAGTTACTTCCCCAGTCAGTCAGTTTAAAAAATACGCTATGCCCTACCTCTGTTCAAAATTCATATTAAACGACAAAAGAAAACAAAAAACCGGACAAGTGCGAGTCGGACTCGCCCACCGAGGGTTCCGAAGTATGATTATTAAATTTGATATTTTTCATTATAAATAAGAAATAATGCGTCGAAAAAAATAAATAAAATATATTTTGCAATGTGTACATCAAGCCCTTTCATATGATACCCCATTAGAACTAGTAGTTTCAATTTGAAATTTCGACACCCTATATAAAATATAGACCCCCTATTTTTTAAGATCTATTTACAAATGTATAGTTTTTAGATTTATTCCTGTACTTGTAGTCTATAACGATGTTACTTGCCAAATTTCATAGTTCTAGGTCAACGGGAAGTACCCTATAGGTTTTGATTCCCTTGAGTGTGTCGAAATATGCGTTTTTTGCTGAATAAACGGCCGTAACTTTTTTCTACGTAAACTTAGCAGTTTGATTTTTTTTTAACTTCATGGGACC
Organism: Hypsopygia costalis; assembly: GCA_937001555.2. Lineage (NCBI taxonomy): Eukaryota > Metazoa > Arthropoda > Insecta > Lepidoptera > Pyralidae > Hypsopygia > Hypsopygia costalis. The sequence continues at coordinate 18,314,305 of OW443340.2, read as the reverse complement.
GTAGACCTGAGTATACAGTTCAAATTTCAGCTTGATACCTCCACGCATTCTCGACATAGAAATTCTTGACAGACAGACAGACAGACAGACAGACAGACAGACAGACAGACAGACGGACAACAAAGTGATCTTATAAGGGTTCCGTTTTTCCTTTTGAGGTTCGGAACCCTAAAAATTAATAATTTTGAAGGTTACATTATAATTTTTAATATAAAACTTGAATGAGTTTTCAACATGAGATGTCCCAAGCGATTCCTAGATTTCACTCAACTTTTTGCCAACTTATGCATAATTTAGGAACGCCTAATTTTCCTTAAGAAATGTCCTACAAAATGTGGGTCGCGCCACGAAAATTTTCATAACAGGCACATTGATAAAGTACACTCATTAGTCGTCTTAACTTTGCTCCTTCTTAAAATGCAGAGGAGCAGACATATTTTTTTTTTTGTAAGTACTAACGTGTATGAATGGCGATGGATTAATTGAATTAGATAAAATGCTATTTGTGAAAACAAAGAAATAGTAATAGTTACCAATAGCTTTGCAAGTATATATATATATAGTACATATAAATATCTTTAGTTGATTTAAATTCTCCTTCAACCTCTCCAGCCCGTGATATAAGTATTTTGCTGGTTACGTAACAAAGCTCAGGGACCCTACCGCCTAAGTTGAAACAGATTACGATCGCAGTTTTGATGGCAAATATGTAACTTCATTTTAAATTAGTGTTAGATATTATTCTGCGCTAATAGTAATAAGCTTAGCCGGTAGGGACGGGGGCGCTCTACCGATAAACTCGACAAAGAAGATATTTATTAACCGACTTCAAAAAAGGAGGAGGTTCTCAATTCGTCTGAATTTTTTTTTTGTATGTATGTTATTTGATATCTTCGCGAATTGTGAACCGATTTTCAAAATTCTTTTTTATTTGAAAGGGTATGATTGCGAGGTGGTCCCATATTCACCAAGTCAGGGTCTTGTGAATGGATCCCAGAAAAATCGATGGAAACCCTTAAATTAGCCCTGTTGCCAGCTGAAGTCGGTTTTTATTTTTTCTAAAAAATCATTATCACAAATTTAAACAGAAGTCCGATTTACGCAATCAAAGAACCCGATGGAAATCGGCTTCAGCTTAGGGGCCTACCGCCCCATGTTACGTGAGAAGTAGGGGACAGCGGTAGAACATCTTTGAAGCGACTGGAGAAGTACCCGACCCTATCTTATAGAAGGCCACAGCCAAATAATAATTACAGAGATTCTTGTGTTCCTGTCTGTGAATGAGGTAACCAGGAAGCTCCCGGGCTGGTGTTGCTTCAGTAGCAGCGGTGGTATCACTCTTTATGTTAAAGACTACGATAACTGTTTCACATCAGTCGGAGCGTAAGCTTAAACGAGTAGTGAAAAGTTGCTCTATGTGAGTAACAGAGATAACAATATAGTAATTACTTATGAGTATGGAGGTGGCTACGGTAACCGCTTCACATCTGGCGGACCGTATGCTTGACTGCCACCCGATTTAATATAAAAAAAGTAAACTATAGTAATATTCTGTCGAAAGAACAGTATCCCTGACCTATCGTTACTCCACAACAAGATCAAGTCAGAAGGTAAAGTTACATTTATACCGCGATACAGCGCAAGGACAGAGAGAATTTCATCTACATACGTAAAAGTCCCTTTACTAACATCTTGTTATTGACATCCAAGGTATCCACTTGGCCCAGATCGCCGCGCTGCGATTTGCAAAGTACTTCAAGTTGGGTAGTTCACGGAAATAAAAATGTTCCTCGGGGCTTCCGCGCGAAAGTAGTTCAAGGGCAAGATTTTCCTCGATTTTATTACATAACTTGCCTACTATAATGTTTGGATACCTTCATAATCATCATCATCATCATCATCAGGTCATTTTAGTCTCCACTACAGGAGCACGACCCTCTCTCATCCGTCCCAGACAGAAAGAGGATTTGGCCTACACTCTCCACGCTGGCCAGACGGGTTGGGGATGCCTGATCGATGTTTTATAATGTATTTCCCTTAGTCGCCTTGTACGACACCCACGAGAAGTGACGGAGTGATTCTATTCTAGTCTGCCGGAAACCACACGGTATTACCTTAGTTGGATTTAGGTTGGATGCCATAAAACTATGCAATTCGAAATCGTATATAGAAATTTATATATACCGTGTTTTAGAATGACGTGCCCCCTGGCACTCAAACGGAGAATAGTATTGCGTATGTTCATCACGACAATCAACACCTTTTGTGTACCATCATCATTATCAGCCTGTATCTACTCACTGCTGGATATAGGCCTTTTCCAATGCTTTCCACCACACGCGATCCTCCACTATCCGTATACAACCGCTACCAGTCACTTTTTGACGTGACAACGTCTTATAATTCGATGGAGCCGGCTGCACGCACGAAAAAACATGACTCATGTGGCGTTACCTCGCTCTGAGGCGTTCCATTAAAATTTTCTTTTGAAAAATGCAAACATTCCATCGGTATTTTCTTATGACGTTGTCATGTTCAACTATCGTCAGTAAACCGACTTTACAGACAACCGATTTTTTTTAAGATCGTCGGTCTATCTAGAGAGGGGGCGTCCTACGTCGCCCCACACGTAGCCTGGGACTTTCCACTCTCTCTACTCTACTCTAGGACTTTTCTTTTTTTTATAACTTATAAAATCTTTCAAAGTCGACCTCACCTGCACGTAGTTCACCCTGCTGATTGACAAACGAGGCTTTGGCGAAAAGATAGGTAGGGTATAGCGTATTTGACTGAGGAAGTACCTCCACCTCACAGAATACCGCAGCCAAGTAACAATTCCCTTGAGGGTTACTGTATTCCTGCGAGTGAGTGAGGTCACAGAAAGAATCCTTCCTTTCTGTGAGCTCACTCACTTTGCTGCGTTGGCAGGGTTGGTGGCGCCGCGCAAGTAATATATCATGTTGCAATCGTATATAGTAACTTTATTCTAGTTTCCATAATTGGGACATAGATAAATTATAGTTGAAATTTAATCAAAATGATATGAGATATATGAGAGATTGTCATCGCACTAGAATCATTCGTTTGAGAAAATAGGATGTAGGTCAGCGTTGCCAGATGTCCCTATTTTGGCATGACGTCCCGTTTTTTAGGGTAAAATGTAATGTCCCGCGCGGGACAACACATGTCCCGCTTATCGCCGTGGGTGCCATAAATCATGATTTCGTCAACTTAAATTAATGGACGGAATGTCCGAATTTGAATCTCAGGAAAATAATGAGCAATTTAAACGTTTTATATTTTTAAGTAATACTTCATAGCGCTGAAATTTTAATTATGTTGATCTTTTAATTATGTACACTAATGCCAAAAACACTTATCCATTCTTAAAAAAAAAACTATCTAATGAATTTTACTTAGTCCCTCTTTTTTCAGACATATCCCGCTTTTACTTTTTTATTTATTTTAGTGTAAATTAATTAAAAACTTAGAATAGGACCGTATTTATAAGATGCCTGTCTGCGGAATTACTTCCATGACACAGCGACAAGACCCCGGGCAACTTACAATTTCCATGACGGTTGTTGTGTTTTTACGAGTGAGTTTGAAAGTTGAGAAGGGTTTGCGACGGAGGTGGCGGCGGTGTACTAGCGATAGTTCATGTTGTTAGCGTTGGTAATGCTGTAACCGCTTCACATTAGGCAGGCAGCATGCTTGTTAACGGATGACTACGTCGGTTTTTTTTTATAGTAACAAAAAAAAGTTATTCGACATAGAGGAAATACCAGCGATTAGAACAGAATCGATTACAATAAATTACACGTAATCTAATACTGTACAAAAAAAAACTCTGTGAGTGAATTAAAAATGGTTCTTTTGTGTTTGTCTTTATTTTCTACAAAAAGCTATTTTTTTTCTGTTTTATATAAAGCTGTTCCTGCTCTGGGTCACTGAGAACGATTGGTTCTCCATTGGTTGGTTTTTGATTGGATTGGATTGAGTTGATTATGAAACAACTAACTCAAGTATTATATAGTATATAGTAATTTGCATGAATGTCGAAAACTGTTTACCAAAATATTCCCAAATTGAACCTTTTTAGCTGTTTATCTGAAGCTAGAATGGTCACAATAAACACACTGAACAGTACCTCAACTTTATATAAATGTCCGAAATCGATGCACTCGAAACCATGGTCCTACTAATGGCACACAATATGGCAATTGAATTCTGTATGAACTGTATATTGCTATGATATACAATCAGATTGACTGTCAATGTCTATTTCAACTACAAGATTTTATGTTATTTTCCTATGGTATATGTAATCAAATCTTGCGAGTTAAATTTGACCCACTTCCCTTAAACGGCTATTTGCACGGTGACTATATAAATAAATTGACTAAGTAGCATCGACACCACCAGATTTGATTGGACACCAGACACAATAGAGTCAAGTGGTCCCGACCAACCGGTGGACTGACATTTCATGGTTCTATCCACAATACACAATTTATTTTGTTAGTTTGTTTAGACTCGCTGTACACAGATAAACCCTGTGGGTTTTCGTGGTACAGCTATTGTAATAATTAAGTATATATTGTTATGTCATGAATAAAAGACTTAAAAAAAAAAACCAATGTAGTCGTTTTTACGACCAATTTGTAAAAGCTTGTTGTTTAATTATGGTGGTAAATTACTTACATTGCCCTCGTTGCACATCTATGAGGTATCAAACTATGTAAATAGCATAAAATCGAATGCAACTCTGTTTCATAAAAGTGTACTTTTGGTGCCATACAGTCACCAAAAGTATTTAACAATGTACCGTAATGTATGAAAAATGTAAATACAGGAAAATATGCAGTGTTTTACCTAAGAGAAAATTAAAGACTTTTTAATAGAAAAGGGTTATTATTCTATTGACGAATGTTTAAAGGATATTTTAATGTTAAATATGTAATTACATCGTTGACATTTATGTATAAATAGTACTGATTCTGATTCCGTACAATTATTTTGGTTTGTGTAGGTGATATTGTAAGTAATAAAAATTTGTGCCAAATATTTTGCGACATGTTGCAAGTTGCAATTGTAAATTTTGCTTTTAAAGGTGGCAATATAAGGTTTGTTCAATTTTATAAATACTATAAGATATTTATTACCCATATTCCGCAAGAAATAAATAATTTGTTTCTTTGAATCATCGGAGTTTAGGTGGTTTAGGCACTGTTCAAATCTCACTGTGACGTTGTATAGTTTTCCCATGTTTCCTTTCTGATTCCTTATTGGATAGCGAAATCTAATCAGAAGTCGAGGCATATCCCTATTGAAAGGGTGTTCATCGGCGGCTTGACCTTATTTATATATATACTTACTAGAGGCCCGCCCCGGCTTCGCACGGGTAGAAAAACAAAAGACATAAAGGTCGCTTTCTTTTCAGTTTTTACGTTCTTTCTCTCTATAAGAACCTTTCTTATGTCTTAACGAAAATATGAAAACAACAATTTGTCGAATTGGTTGAGTTATTCTCGTGTTTAGCGCTTAGCAACACATTTGGCGATTCATTTTTATTTATATAGATAGATATGAATGCGAAGTAGTATTTTGTTTAGTAGGCATTAGCTCAGCAGTAGAAAAGTTGATTCAGATTCATTATACATCTTGGGCAATATTTACCTATACGTACGTATAGGCAAATATTAACCTAAATGTTATTATCCTTTGTATTGTATTGTAGGTAAGTGTTTAGTGTTTGACATTCAGTTGTACAAACCTTGTTTACCTAAGATATTTGTATGACTGGGCTGTATTTACCAAAGAGGTATTTTGCGTTTTTAATTTTGTAGGTACGGCATAAAACAAACCCCTTCAGCCACTTTGGTAACTATATGGTTCATAACCAGCTACGAAACAGTAATTTTTTTCACTGTTTTGTAACTAGTTACTAAGAAACACCCCTTCAGCCACTTTGGTAACTATATGGTTCATAACCAGCTACGAAAAAGTAATTTGCTTCACTGTTTTGTAACTAGTTACTAATAAACACTTCTTGCCTCGAATAAAAATTTACACTTTAAAATTAAATATTTCGTAAACAGAGTCTTGAATTCAAAAACGGTCATACGATGAAACGAAGGATTCTATGAAGCAAGCTCTTGAGATAAGCCTTGAGACTGTTGCATGAGATTGTCGCCTCAATATGATGGCTGACGACGGCTGATGGAGATTAGTGTCACAACGACGTGAACGTAAAATTAATATTTTTATAATAAAGAACTTCGTTCCTATCTGGTGTCCCGATACACTCGTTTTTTTTTTAATATTAATTAGAAAAAATGCGCTATGTTAAGAGAGGCCACTATATCTTATGCTTTGAAATAACATACCCATCACTCCCTAATACCACGTACTACATTAAGTTGAAATCCATCAAATGGTAAGTAAAAACCCAAATGCTCGTTTGTCCCCAAACGAGCATTTGGGTCACCTGATGGAAAGCAATCACCCCCGCCCGTGAAGATCAACAACACCAAGCGGTCGCCGATCCGTTGCCAGCCTACACTCTTTCCTTTCTTTCTTTCTGGTGATCTCAATCAGTCGTAGGAATACACCAACCCTCAAGGGAATTGTTGTTTGACTGCGGTATTCTGTCAGGTCTGTCTGGAGGTACTTCCCTAGTCGAGCAGCTTAAAAATTACCTCTATTTTACATATATGTACATTAAGAGAGGTAGGGAGCGTAATTGTAAGCTACCCGACTGGGGAAGTACCTGCACCTCAGGGAATACCACAGCCAAATAACAAATCCCTTGAGGGTTGTTGTGTTCCTGCGAGGGAGTGAGGTCCCCAGAAAGGAAGGAGAGCGTTAATATGGCTACGGTAACAGCTTCACATCAGGCGGGCCGTATGCTTGTCTGCCACCCGACGTAGTATAAAAAAATACAGGGTACGCCACGCACAGGTGAGGTTGGCTTCGGTTCAAAGATGTTGATGAACTCTACACCCCAAAATTATACTTATCAAATTCCCATAGGTAAACTGGGAAACAATGCTTTTACCTTAGGTTCGCTTTTGGTATATTCCAAACAAACTTCCCAATTGTCCCCTCTAGCGGGCCTCTAAAGGGAGCAGATAGAAACTATAGACAAATTGACATTTTCCATCGCATTCACGCAAGAATTCAAAGAGCAATTTACGACATCATCATTTACAGAAATGAGGCAGATAGATACGATTTTTGTTCCGCGTCGTGTGCTGGTTCTTTCAAAGGAAAGTAAAATAATGTGCGAAACCTTATATGCGCGATGTAAAATCTGACATATTCTCTATCTCATATTTATGCTTGACAGACGTCTATAACCCACCCCAATATGGGACCCACCACACATTCCCACCACTGTGTCTCCTGTGTAGCCAGGATTAACAGGGGGACCGCCAAAAAAGGCAATGAACGGTGAAGTCCATTGCAGTCCCGGGGGTAAAACTATGACTGCCTTGGAACTCGCAATGAATTTAAGCAGAACAAATTAGTAGGAGTAAGTAGCTTTTGAAATTTGACTTCCTCTCTTAGCAATGTGATAGACAGCAATATGGCAAATAAAGCATTAAAAGCCTAAAGAGATGGCTAGTCAAGTGAAGCTCAACTGCCGTGCACTACGGATTTTACACATTGACACATAAATATTAGTGATTATACCGTTGAGAAACATTTCCCTTTTTAGTAAGGCAATCGTGCAAAAATATAATGAAAGTTTATCTATCAACCTGGAAAGTACATAAACTCTACATTTCTCAAACGGCCCACCGCATCTTATAAATAATTGAGATGAATATTCAGTAACCCTTCAGTGATACCGGATTAGTTTATTTTGGTTGGTTTACAGATCTTAACTCGATAACGCCACTAGCGAACGACCCAGATTATTTGGTCCCATTGCTCCAGTTGGCAAAGGATTTCGAACACGCTCTGGGTTTATTGTAAGCAAGTACTATGAATTCTCAATTAAGCAGCATTCAAGCGCTACATAGTGGAAATTATACTATGCGCTTATGTTTATGTGAGTAGCTCTAAATAACAGAAAAACTTAAATATAAAAATTTAAAAAAGAAGTAAACTAAGAGAGGGAGTACTCTACTTCGTATTTTTTTAGTACATTTTTATCATATCTTTCTAATTTCGAGTAGTATTTCACTTTGAAATAAATCTAACGTCATCCAAGCGTCCAAAGCATAGACTCAGAATAAATAAAAGTACTTACGGTTAGATTAAAGTAATATTATAGTTTCAAAGGCAGGTAAGTTGAATGTTAGATTTTAGATTGTCATAGTTTGCGCTTCCCACAACCAACTAACGTGCGATTCTACAGAGTTTCTCTTTATCAAGTCGTGAAATGAACTGACTATCTACAAGAGGTTTTCCCAGCAAATTAAATACAGGGTACAGGGGTGCAAGTAGTTCACCATAATTAAAAGGCCAAAACCAATCAGCTGCTCGTGGTGCGTTCTTTTAATTACCTCTCTGCCAGAGCCTCTTTGTTAATCAGAAATTAGTTACAACAATTTTATTCAACAATCAAAATGACGGAATATATATATATATATATATATATATATATATATATATATATATATATATATATATATATATATATATATATATATATATATTTATTTTTAAATAATAATATAATATAACTCAAAAATAATCATCATTAGGTTAGGCATAAACTAGTTAACGCCCCTATTTTACCAATCACAGTGCGGTACTTAATATCTAATCGTATTTATCACAGAAAAACAATATTTTTTCCGTCATAAAATTTTTTATTATTGAAAAAACAAAAAATGCAGATTATGTTATTGCTAAAAATTAACTATGTAGTTTAAGCCAGACATAATGCACCCGTAAATAATATATTTCACCCCAAGTATAAACTTTATCAAGTCCCAAAGGGAAACTGGGAAACAATGCTTTTGCATTAAGTTCGCCTTTTGTATATTCCAAACAGATTTCCCAATTGTCCCCTCTAGCGGGCCTTTGAAGGAAGCAGATAGCATGAACCGCCATCTCCGGCTAAAATTGAGAAAAAATTACAACTTGTTCCCTCTGCCATGAAACGAAAGAGGATATTTGGGAAAAATTGTCACCCCGGAGGAAAATGCTAGAGGGCGACAAAGACAATAGAGATGTCAATCGATTGAATTGTCTATTTCCACTTAACGCATGTGCATATACGAGTAAGTTTATGATGCATATATCTGTGATTGATTGAATATTGTAAAGGCTAAGCAGTTAGGCTGCATACACGGTAATCAAGTATAGGAAGTGTGGATAACAAGACAGCCCAAAGCGACCAACTTAACTTAGAATCGAATGAAAGCTGACAATGCAAAAGATAATAGGTAGGGGAAAAAGTCTTTTCGCATTATAGTATGTATGAACTTGTAATAAAATCTCTTTGGTTATACCATTTGTATCTAGCAGGTTTTGATATCTATAAAAAGTTTAAATTTTAAAAAAGATAATTCCAAATTCAAATTAGGTAAATGTGTGATTTTCATTTGTTTTTTTTACTGTCAAGATGAGTGAATCTAATGAAGAAATTCGATACATTTTAAAATTTTACTACAAAAAAGGTAAAAATTCAACGCAAGCTGCGAAAAAAATTTGTGATTATTATGGACCTAATGCAGTGTCTGTGAGAGTAGCACAAGTTTGGTTTAAGCGTTTTCAATCCGGAAATTTTGATGTCAAAGATGCACGTCGCTCTGGTCGCCCTGTTACGGATAAAATGGATGCCATTTCTGAAAAAGTGGAGCAAGATCGGCATATCAGTAGTTACGACGTAGCTGAAGAACTAGGAATTGACCACATAACAGTTTTGGCGCATAAAAAGGTCGTGGTCAAAGACCAGCCAGGCTTCAGAGACTCTGGCGAAACCCGGGTTAACCCGCAACAAGGTGATGCTTTGTGTATGGTGGGATTGGAAGGGAAGATATTCATTATGAGCTGTTACCGCCAGGCAGGACTATCGATTCTGAACCCTACTGTGAACAACTGATGAGATTAAAGCAAAAAGTTGAGAGAAAGCGGCCGGAATTAATTAATAGAAGGGGTGTGATTTTTCGTCATGATAACGCTAAACCTCACACATCTTTAACCACTCAGCAAAAATTAAGAGAGTTTGACTGGGAGGTGTTAATGCATCCGCCGTATAGTCCTGACCTTGCACCTTCTGATTTCCACCTGTTTCGGTCTCTTAAGAATTCTTTAGGCAATGTCAGGTTAACATCACGAGAAGACTGCCAAAACCACTTGTCGCGGTTTTTTGAACAGAAGTCCCAAAATTTCTATAGTAATGGGATCATGTCTCTACCTACAAGATGACAAAAAGTTATCAAACATAATGGCACCTACATACTTTAGTTAAATGTAAATAAACTTTATTAAAAAATGTTTTGAATTTTCATATAAAATACGAAAAGACTTTTTCCCCAACCTAATAGTTAACATGTGAAAACCGCAAACAAATATGTTCAGTAGTTTTGGAGATATTCATATACATACAGACAAACGAAAAAAAAAATTGTTTTGTGCCCCGTTTCTCTTTTCTTATCACTAGTTATCTCACACATTCTTTTTTTGCGTGTGGCGAACAAGCACACAGTCCGTCTCATGTGAAGCGGTTACCGTAGTCATATAAACGCTAGCAACATCATAACAGCCACTCCTCCTCCTACCATTTTCCTTTTATATGAATGTATTAAATGTACAGACACGCGGCTTTTATTTCCTTATTGACGTGATAACGTCTTAAATCGATGAACGCGGGCTGCACACAAGAAAAATCTTAACTCATTGTCACGTTCCGCCTGAGCCGAGCGTACACGCGAGAGCGCGGAAGAAGCGAAAGAGATACACGATCGGCCTAACCGTTCGGCTTGTGACGCATCTATCTCTCTTCCACTGCATCGGCCGATATTTTTTTATAACGTTATCACGTAAAATTATCGTAAATAAACCGTTTTTACAGACAACCAATTTTTATTATGTATAGATAAGTATCGAATGACATTACAAAAACAGCCAATAGTTTTTATAATGCCTGTCAGGTTTTCTATAAGGAAAATATATAAGGAAACATGTGTTTTTCCTGTTTTAGATAACAAATAACCTAAGTTACAATAATATACAACATAAGTAATGATTTGCTTCCAACCAAGAAATACTGGAGACTACCCTCTCAATATTGTATATAGTTATATTACAGTAAAAGATATCTATACAGTATACAATGATGTTAATAACGTTTTGTTAATTGTACATTTTTTGTTTATTTAAAAATAGCGTCAATATGGTTAAAATTAACTTTTTGGATGGAAAGTTAATAGACAACACAACGAAATTAAGAGTTTGTTTGACGTGTCTGAATAAATAACCATATTATGTTAATTAACAGTTTCCATAACAATTTATTTTTTTAGCAATAACTTTTTTAATAAATAAATACCTATTTTTTTTAAACAAATATTTCTGGACAATTTACACAGCGCCAAATTAAAGCAAAGCTTGTACTATGGGTGCTAGATATTTTTTTTTGTAAATACATACTTATACATAGAAAACACCCAGACCAAGACAAACAGACATGTTCATTAACTTATTAAAAATAAAAACATTTAACTCCAACTCTAGAATGAATTGTCAGTTGCAATTTTCCCAGGAGACTACAGCATGGGATTCTTCAATAAGGGCGTGAAGAGGTTTTTACAGGGTCAGCAATGCGCATGTGATGCCTCCGGTATTACAGGCGTCCGTAGGCTACGGTAACTGCTCAGGCGGGCTATATACTTGTTTGCTACCTTAGCGGTAAAAAAAATAAGGCAAATAACACTTACCAATTTTTGCAAGACTAGCAAAGAAAATCCATAATCCTATGAGGAAAGGCGTTTCAACTCTGTGGAATTCAACCGCTGCTATAACAAAGGTCCTTTCCTTCTTCGGCTTGTCGGTGGCGGGCAGTTCCGTGGTCGTCTCCTGGTTTTGACGCAGCTGGGTTCCCAGCGGCTCCCCAGGTAGGGGTACCACGGGACCCATGGGACCGAACCCGAGCCCCGGGTATGTGGAGCCCCCATCGGCTGTTATGGACGGACTGTGTTTTGTGGTGCTCTGGAATGAGACAAAAACAAACATAAGGACTTTGCTCCATTGTATCAATAATGCGTCATTCAAGATAATGGCTGTTAAAATATTAAACCTATTTTTTTTTATACTTCTTTCATAAACTATCCTACAACTCGACATAAATTAAACACTAACGGCGAAACTGTGGAATAAACTTCCCTCAGCGGTATTTCCGAACAATTACGACATGGGAGCCTTCAAAAACAGAGTCTATATTTCCCCTATAAGGCTGGCAATGGATCGGCGACCCCTTGGTGTTGCTGATCTCCATGGGCGGTGGTGATTGCTTTCCACCAGGTGATCCACATACTCGTTTGCCACCCTCTAATATATAAAAAAATACTACGTCGGGTAACATATAAGGCCCGCCTGATGTGAAGCGGTTACCATACTCATATTTTTATAGCTTTAGTAGGTTTTTTTTTGGAATAGCCTCGTCAATCAACCACGAAGCTGAATCCCCATTCCGTGCCTCTTTCGCAAGTCAGCAGGGTGTACCACGCGTATGTGAACCTACGCGTGATACACATACATTAGCCGTGTTGTTTCCGGCAGACTAGAATAGAATCACCGTCTCTTCCCGTGGATGTCGTACAAGGCGACTAAGGGTAATACATTATAAAACATCGATCTGGCCTCCCCAACCCGTCTGGCCAGCGTGGGGAGTGTAGGCCAAATCATCCTTCTGTCTAGAACGGACGAGAGAGGGTCGTGCTCCTGTAGTGGAGACTAAAATGACCTGATGATGATGATGATGACACTGATGATGTATCCAAACACACGTCGGCCACAGAAAGCCGTCTACAAGAAGACGACAGATTTTTAGCATATTTACGATGCAGGGGCGGACTAAGGCCTAGGCAACCTAGGCACGTGCCAGGGTATCTTTATTTTGGAAGTGAAAACTTATTTAGTAGGTTCAGAAATACAATGTTGCCTTGTACTGTCACGATGTTATCCATCGCATGAGTCCAAGGCGCGGCCAGTGTTGCCAACTTAAAGCATTTGACTCATTCTACATCTATAATAGGCTTGTTCCCTATGTTACAAAATTATAAAAACTCTCTATCAGTAACGTAAAATACGTAAAACTAGAACGATCTGCGATCTTAAAATTTTAATAACTTATGTCCGACGTGTTTTATGTTCGGTCAAAGTTTGGTGGGAAAGTCCATTTTAAAGGTATGAAATTATAAAAAAGAAATATTACCATTGTAGAAACAATAAAAAATACTATAACTTTTGTTACGGCACTGGCTACATAAACGCAATATTTAACATACCTGTCGTACAAAATTCTGATTTAATGCATATAAAATAGCACGGTGTGACGTCATAACGTGGTGGCCTTTTGTATGGAGCGTTTTCGGGATAGTCCAAAATTGTGATCTTCAAGTTATCACATCTCGAGAAGTTTTTATGCAATCGAAGTAACTATTTCACGTATATTTATATTATTGTGACGTCTTTAAATAACAAATCGAAAAAAAATGGGATACAAGCTTATACACAGCTGACGATTTAAAAAAAATACATGAAACATGAACCTAATTTAAAAACTTTACACATGACTCCGCGTTTTGTATGCAGGCTATAAACTCGTTTTAACGAATACGTGGGGGGTGTAAAAACGTTCCAAATGTTTATTGTTATGATGAGCTACATCCACAATTTCATCACAATCATTGGTGACTTTGAAACCATGTCATTAAAGTTTACGACTCTCGAAAGACAGATTTTTCATATTCGACTTTTGCTAAAGGTTGCCTGATTGAAAAATGCACAAAGCATTCGGTGTGCTTTTTAATTACTTAATTTATATGTCCATATTTCCATACTTATATTATAAACGATTAGATGGTTGCGCGGGCGGCGAGTAGCCCGCGAGTTGTTGTGTTTGTTTGTTGTTGAAATTAATATCAAATACTTCTGCAACCCTTGGGAGTTGTGCAAAAATCACACTTCCATGTCAACACAGTCAAAAGATAAGGCTGTTTATGCCTTATATTTAGTCACTTGCAAGGGAATCGAACAAAACCTATGGGGTATCTACTATTGACAAGAAGAAAGGATTCACAGTAATAATAAAGGAAAAATACGATTTTTTTTATACCAGGTCGCTATTATTTAATTATTATTTTCATATTACAAGGTTTATTAAATTATGGTTTTATTTAATACTTTTGACAAATCAAATAATAAAATATCAGATTTTTGCAAACCCTGGTAATACCGACCGGTATAGTTAAGAAATGGAGTAGGAGAGAAGCAAGCCTAAGGGCTGGATTACACAAACCTTTTTTTAGTTAGTGGGCTAAAATCAATGCGATTATAGAGGTGCGCAAATGGCAACTCACGAGTTGGTTCGTTTAGTTCGTTCGTTAAGTTCCGCTGTAAGTTTAATTTTATTCACTTTGATCCTGTTTAAGTGGAGCGAGCGGAACGCTTACGCCGAAAAGTTAGTCTTGGAAATGAATAGGCCCCAAAACTACTAAACCGACTTTGATTAAACTTGCCACAATTATAGACCTCGACATGCTTGAGGTGTCGAAAAAAAATTGAGATCGATTGAGGAATGATAATCAAATACATTTTCCATTGAAATCAATGGAAAACTTACAATCAGCGAATCTCGATTTCAGCTCCGTGTGCTTGAATCCAGCGTAGTATCACAGTATAAGTAATAGTACTACATTACAGTATGGCCGGGCACTCCATGCCGCTCTCTCGTGTCGACCTCACCTCCCCTCTGAGACAAATCTGGAACAGTTTATTTGGCGCCGCGAGCACACTCGCACATTCATCCTTTACACAGACGTCATTTTTTATGTAGTAGTAAACGACGCGACATTTGTATGGAGTGGCCGAGGTGTGCTAGTGTTTTGTATCTCTTTTCCAGCAAGAGATTTTAAATTATTATTGTCGATAACTATAACTTCATACTTAAAGCGTTTAAAATAAGTAATAAATTTTCAAGAGCGCCTCCAAGGGCAGTCGGGCCAAAGACAAAGGGTAGGCGAGAACAAGGTCAAGCACCCGATGCTGGCAAGATCATTGTGTCTGCGTATGCACAAAATACAGCGCTCGTATTTAGTAGCATATTTTGGACAAACTGTTTTTTAATCAACATCAAAAAAGAGGAACATTCGAACGATCGTTCTTGAATAGATTTTTTTTTTTGGGTTTAATAAACCGAGCCAGAATAAATGTAATATTAACTTGGCGACTAAAGATGATAAAACATACCCAACACAACATAATTAAAGCAGTCATCAATTTAGCAATTTTAGTCGCTTATATTTATTTCACATAATTTTTCCCTTTAATTTGATTTTTTTTATACTGTGTCAGGTGGCAGACAAGCATACGGCCCGCCTGTTGTGAAGCGGTTACCGTAGCTATATTAACGCTCGCAACATAAAATATCGCTCGCGCGCCGCCACCTCCGCTGCCAATGCAGCATCTCCTTCCTTTCCGGTGACCTCACTCACTCGCAGGAACACAACAACCCTCAAAAAAATCTCATTTCGTTACTTATTTTATACCTTTAACAGCAGGCGCCTGCGGGTAAGGTATTTTTCTCAAATGTTTTATATTAAAATTATACTTAAAAAAAATGTCATAACAGAGTTACCCTTATTGTTGATTTTCCAAACAAACCGGCAAAACGTCTCTGTTTCAAACGGGTTCTAATACTTGTTTATCCGGCTTGCTCCCAAATGCTCCTCTGTTTTTTTAATGCTACGTCGGGTGACAAACAAGCAAACTAATATTATGCAGCATTTTCACACATCTCCAACACAAAACCAAGTAAAACAGACATGCTCATGCATACAAATATCTGTCTTGTGCGGGAATCGAATCCACGACCTTGGAGTCAATTTATTGAAGTTGCCAATTCTAGCCATTAACCCACCAGGCTCGTCAGATAATATTTGTGTCGCCATATTTGATCGTGAAGAAATTTATCGTTTTGTCTTATGAGCAAATCTTAAATATATTAAATACTAGCTGATGCCTGCGACTTCGTTCGCGTGGTCTTAATGATTCCGGCGTATTAATAAAAATACGAACTAATGTAGATACATAAGAAAATACTTGTTATACGTTAAAATATTTTTTTTATTATTTAACATTGTTACCATAGTTTAAAAAAAATAAAAATTAAGGGAGTCTTTCCTTCGGGAGCTAATATAAAAAGACCTGAAGCGTTACAACTCTCGAGAAAGCCACGTAAAGTTGGCCATGCGAAAAACAACCAGTCCTAAGCTTGACCAACGAATTTTAGTGATTTCTTTATTGTCATAGCAAAGCAAGTGGTCACAGAGAACTGTGTACGTTTAAAATTAAAATGGTTTTTTTTTAGAAGAGTGGTATACGCGGAATTAATACAGTTTCACCGGCATCACTCCCAGTGAAAATCTCAGCTTCAATTATATTTCGCTGCCAAGCATTGACTTTACTTCAGGAAGGAGATCTTCCCCAAATTTATTAATATTCTTGAAAACTCTTGGGCACGTAAAATTCTATCTACAGCCTCTAGTGCCTTAATGTTGGCCATTTCGCATTCATCTCAAACGATTAGACAGCAATCCTGAAACACCTTCGCTTTGTCACAGTTTCGTGTCACAGAGCATGTCGGTTTTTCAATTATGTTTAAATCGAGTAGGATATTGAACATTGTGTTTGCGTCCTTCCGCCTAGTAGTAATGTGCTGAACAACTTTTGCTAAGGAGTCATTTTTAAATTTCTTATAGTTTACCTGAACCATTATGGTTCTGCATCAGGTGTTCCAAATCTTGGATTTTTATACCTCAATAAAAAATGGTCATCAGATTGAACAACTTTTGCTAAAGCGTCATTTTTATATTTCTTATAGTTTACCTGAACCATTATTGTTCTGCATCAGGTGTTCGAAATCTTGGATTTTTATACCTCAACAAAAAATGCTCGTCAGGTTGAACAACTTTTGCTAAGGCGTCATTTTTATATTTCTTATAGTTTACCTGAACCATTAAGGTTCTGCATCAGGTGTTCCAAATCTTGGATTTTTATACCTCAACAGAAAATGCTCTTCAGGCTGAACAACTTTTGCTAAGGCGTCATTTTTATATTTCTTATAGTTTACCTGAACCATTATGGTTCTGCATCAGGTGTTCCAAATCTTGGATTTTTATACCTCAACAAAAAATGCTCATCAGGTTGAACAACTTTTGCTAAGGCGTCATTTTTATATCTCTTATAGTTTACCTGAACCATTATGGTGCTGCATCAGGTGTTCCACTTTCCAAAATCAATTATAGCCTATATTTTGCCCAGGCTTAACAGCTATATAACAAAAAAAAATTGGTTGCCTGTAAAGTCGGTATACGGGCGAAAGTTTTACGTGACAACGACTTTGAGTGGTAAAATGTTTTCGAGTGGAAGGGACGCATGCCTTTCACTTTTTATGTCTGTCTCTCTCGCTCTTAGAAGGGACGCGTGCCTCTCACTCGCTCTCATTGTGAGCGCATAACGTGAGCGCGTTTCTTGAAGTGTCACCCGGCTAACCAATTTATAAGACGTTGTCACGTCAAAAGTTTCATTCGAATCCGTCCAGTACTTCCAGAGATTAGCGTGTACAAACAGACAAACAGACATACAGACATACAGACACACAGACATACAGACATACAGACAAACAGACAGACATTTTTTTTTAAATTCTTACTCTATTACTATATCTCCATCGCCTCCATTTGTTTTTTTGTAAATATATTCAATGTACAGACACATTATTTTTACTGTTTTATTATAAGTATAGATATATAAATACATAAATACGAGGATCATCATCAGGTCATTTTAGTCTCCACTACAGGAGCATGACCCTCTCTCTCATGTCCTAGACGGAAGAGAGAGGGTCGCTGGCCAGACGGGTTGGGGAGGGGGAATATGAGGATAAACTTGAAGACCTTTTTGACTTATAGTTAGCAGATAAGAGATAACAGGAAAACCCATATAAACACTTGTAATGTAATCTTAATAAATATTCCAGTGTGCAAATTATGGAGGAAAAACATGACAAGGAAAATAACAATTTGTCACAGATGCAGTGTACCAAGCATAATTGCGGTCGACATCGAGTCTAAAACCAAAGGAAATCGAAAAGCTATAATTTATGACTCACGAAGTAAACTCGCCCTGATTTTCCCTTTATTGCACAAGAAACATGGAAGGATTGCATTTCCGAAGCACTGATTTTTCGCGAGTTCTTCATACCAACCGTGAAAGGAAAAATGTCGAGAATTTTCGCAGGAAGAAATTGAAATCCTTCAAGCAATTTTATTCTAAAGAAAGTCGATATCGTAACGTTGTATTCATAGCCAAAATATTAGACAAATGCAAAGTTGCTACTTGTAAAAATGTCATAATATCAATATGGGTGTTGATTCTATGATTTTCTGGGACGTTGACGACAATGGCATCGATTTGGAAATTTAACGTAGTGGACCCGAATTACTTAAAAAGATTTTTCAAATTTTACCTCTCAGGGGGTGAAATGGAGGTCCAAAGTTTGTATGGGAAAACGAGATTAGTTGGACTATTTTATCCTAAATTTTACACGAGTACTTATATTGATTAATGAGTAAACAAGTGTTTGCCCCGAATGTCACACGAGCGAAGCCGCGGGCGAAAGCTAATACAATCATAATAGCTAATCAAAATAGTCGCATTTATTATAATTGCGTTCTTATCATTCAATTTTCCAGTTGAACAGTAATTTCCGTAACAGGTTTTCCGATAAATCTAAACATATGACTGTTGTGTTGTAATTAACTGTCAGAGTACTATTATATCTTACATTTGGACAAATAGTCAATCAGACCATCACTACGTATAAATTATGAAAAAAAAACTTGTCACGCAACTTGCTAGTTAGGTTTTATACGCACGAGCGGTTTTTTAACGTTTCAACACGAGTTTTTAGGGTTCCGTAGTAAACAAGGAACCCTTATATGTAGTTTCGCCATGTCCGTCTGTCCGTCCGTCCGTCCGTCCGTCCGTCCGTACATCCGTCCGTCCGTCCTTCCATCCGTCCGTCCGTCCTTCCGTCCGTCCGTCCGTCCGCGGCCTAGCTCAGAGACTCTTGATACTAGAAAGCTGTAGTTTGGCATGTAGATACATATTAACGATGCTGACAAAGTGGTAGAATAAAAGTGTCCCCCCCCCTCCCCCCCTGTATCAACGACACTGTTACATTTAGAAATGTGAAAAAAAAATAGTCAAGGAATAATTTCGCACGAATTACTTTATTTATCAGTATAAAAGTTCGTTAGTATTATTACTTATACTGTGATAAAAGTACGTGATAAAATCGTTTATGTGGTAAAATACAATATTCATTTATTGCGCTATCGTACACAAAGATGACAATTTATATTATATTAAAAATAAATAGCAGGAGCAGGCATACATTTTCGCCGCGCGGTAGAAAGAGCTGGATATCTGTGTAGCCAGGATAATCACTTCCTCTCCTACGCCGCGCCGGCGTGCGCCACTCCGTCTTACGAATTTTCGATCACGCCACGTGTCCTGACGCGAGTTTAACATTTTTTACCCATCCCAAAAAGTGCACAACGCCGCTAAAGAAGTTTTCACTTCAAAAATTTCCCATGATAATAATCCACTAAGAAAGAATTTTTGAAAATTCCCACGGGATACCATGATACGCGCGTACGAAGTCACAGACACAAGCTTTTTATAAATTTGCAACATAGCAAACACGTCAGAATCTAAGTAGCTGTATAGGCTCACAGTAGCTGTTTCTCCAGAATTATGCAATTATACAGAAAATTAATCAAATTAAAATGAAGGCTTGATTACATTCTACAGAATATTGGGTTGTTTACTGTTTACAACTTGTTCACGAGACGCTATCGTCATTTGAATAATGGACGCACTCAATCTCTTAGGGTTAGTCACACACACCCCAACCACTCCAAATAACCATCATGTAATTATTAGTTGTAGGTACGTTCTACACTGGGCTAATTTTCCATTCGCTTTCGCAGATTAAAGGTCTGATAGTAGTGATTTCTGTTATCTACATACAATTAATTTAATAGAAACATAGAACATACCCACTAAGTAATTATTATTTAAATAACAGGACGGGGGCCCGCCACAAATTCCTTCCTGTGTCTCCAGTGTGCAGCCAGGACAAAAAGCAGCGAGTACCAAAAAATGCAATGAACAAAGAAGTCCATTGCAGTCCCGGGAGTAAAACTACGGCTGCCTTGGAACTCACAACGAATTTAATCAGAAGAAATAAGTAGGAGTAAGAAGCTTTTGGAATTGGACTTCCCTCTTACCAATGTGTGAGACAGCCATATGGCAAAATATTATTTAAATAGTTGATTTCGTGCAATTCATCGCCCCATACGGGGCCTTCACTCTAGGACTTAACTCATCTGCCATCATTGACTTGGCAAATGTGGCCGGCGCACGGCCACTTCAGCTTGCTCACTCTGAGAACTATGTGCACAACTTTAGTTCTCTGTCGAATTTCTTATACGGTATACTCGTATATAGGCCGTGTGGTTTCAGGCAGACTAGAATAGAATCACTCCGTCTCTTCCCGTGGATGTCGTGCAAGGCGATTAATAGAAATACATTATAAAACATCGATCAGGCCTCTCCAACCCGTCTGGCCAGCGTGGGGAGTGTAGGCCAAATCCGCCTTCTGTCTAGGACGGACGAGAGAGGGTCGTGCTCCTGTAGTGGAGACTAAAATGACCTGATGATGATGATGGTACTCGTATATGGTGAACTAGTGGCCCGCCCATGCTTCGCTGTAGCTTAATGTTCTAGTTCCCATTCTCATGAGGAAATGAATTTTCCTCTGTTTGCTGTTCGGAGCGGAGAACTCGAGCTACGCAGTAGCCTGCTTGCAGATGGAAGGGGAGCCTACTACCAATCTGCTTGAGTGGCTGGTTGGTTTACCGGGCACGATAGCGGTGCTGGTAAACCAACTGTTATCCAACAATAGCGGCCCGAAATCAAATAATAGCGGTTCTCTCGCCTTACATCTCTCGCCTCGAATTACACTTGGCCAAGGGGGGCCCCTTGGCCAAGTGTAATTCGTAGTGTAACGAACGTTAGATAGATCACGTGACATTTGTTAATTCTCATACTAAAATGTTCGATTTTGACAAATGTCAATCAATCAATCAATCAATTTATTTGCATAAATATAGGTTACATTTGTCATGTGATCTATCTAACGTTCGTTACGCTACAAATTACACTTGGCTAGGGGGGCTGGTTGGTTTACTGGGCGAGCGACTTGCAATCCTGTCCTGTGATATAACTGAAAGGTTACATTACACAGGGGCGCATTAACTGTAGGCATAGAGTCCGTTGTTCGGAGCAGAGAAAAATCCAACAAATCCAAAATCACTAAAATTGTAAACCAGTTTATACATATAGATATACATATGCACATAGATTTGACCTGAATGTGGCAGAGATAATAAGCCAGTGGATGGTAGTGGTGATTATTTACTGTTGTTAAATACTATTTTTAGTTATCTCAATGGCCTCATTAAATTTGATAGTCTAATCAAACATACAAGTCAAGCAGCGGACCGCCACCCGTCTCTGGATTGATTCATATTAGATCAATATTTTGAAATGGAAACTTCTTTTTAACCGACTTCAAAAAAGGAGGAGGTTCTCAATTCGACTGAATTTTTTTTTGTATGTATGGTATTTATATCTTCGCGAATTGTGAACCGATTTTCAAAATTCTTTTTTTATTTGAAAGGGTATGATTGCAAGGTGGTCCCATATTCACCAAGTCAGGATCTGATGATGGGATCCCAGGGAAATAAAGGGAAACACTACAATTTTATAAGCGCGTATGGTCAAATTCTTTTTTTTTTACTTGAAAGGGTATGATTGCGAGGTGGTCCCATATTCACCAAGTCAGGGTCTGGTGAGGGGAACCCAGAGAAATCGATGGAAACCCTTAAATTTGCCCTGTTGCCAGCTGAAGTCGGTTTTTATTTTTGCTTAAAAATCATATCTTATTTAATCTTTTTTTTAGGGGATTGTATCTATTTCAGACATGCCAGCCCCACCGTACCCTAATCCAAGAGACTCGGTGATGAGATGTGATAATTAAGTCGAAGAATATTCTTGCCACCACTGATGTAGAATTAGTCAATATCTCGCCTCGTCGTCAACCCTTACTCCAG
This sequence comes from Hypsopygia costalis, assembly GCA_937001555.2. NCBI lineage: Eukaryota > Metazoa > Arthropoda > Insecta > Lepidoptera > Pyralidae > Hypsopygia > Hypsopygia costalis. The sequence goes on along the minus strand of OW443340.2, from coordinate 18,291,878 downwards.
GTGGGATATGGGTCTCCCCTCAACTGCGGGTTGGCAGAGGCCAGTGTTTTCAAGCCGGCTAAAAACCACTGACTTGGCTTAACGACTGTCATCTAAATGCTATAGGCGGGACCGACTTCGGTAACGTGCCCTCCGAAGCCGCCCAATTTACATTGAGTCAATCCGACATCGTTGATATTAATTTTCAATTTTCTCATCAGTGAGTCTCTAAATGAAACCTTCACGCTTGGCTATGTAACGCTCGTTCTTAACGAGTCAAGTCGGCAGTGTCGGAGCGATAAATAAAATTCTCTCATATTTCGTGTGCTCTTAATCACTCACCATATACTTTATACTACACTGACAAACAAGGCCTACATGATGTAAAGCTGTCAACATATAATACAAAAATATTATTCGCACGTTGGCGCTGCTACCGCAACATCTCTTTATCTCTAATCATGATACAAAAGCACAAGGTATGTTCTTTAGTGACAAATGTGGTCACGTGAATTGAACTTGCCTACGTCATTAGCTGTATTTTGTATGGAAAATGACAGATTTTGATAACCACACTCGTGACAAGCCCTGGCAATATACGGGAAAAACATACCTGGAGTTTTGCTATGATCTTAACTTCATACACTCGATCAACAAGAACACATCATTCCTAAAGGGAATTGAATTGTTTTGATCTTCTGTGAGGTGAAAGTATCTCTCTATGTCTTTTCGCCACAATTCTTATACTCTTTTACTGTACTTCTACTGTATAAACCTTTTAACTATAACTACGTTAGTACTATTACTTATATTGTGCTTTAACTCAGGTTTAAACGAAAGAGTCGGGCTTCAATGGAAAACGATTTATAACTCAGCTTCTCAGATCTCAGACCAAAACGTAGTCTGGGGTAGGGGTAGCGTTAGGTAGCTGTTTTAAAATGCTATAAAAGTGTAGGTTCATTGAAATATATCCGAAGACAAAGCCTTCCTATAAAAAGGCCATAAACTTAAACGGCGGTCGTGTACTTCAGTTATTTAATTTGTACACTTTGTCCATCATGGTTTAAGTACATAATACGAGAAAAAGCTGAACGACTTACTGGCATAATAGTAGATTCACTGTAGGGGTCATTTTCACAAATTTCTATCCGCGACTGCCAATGATGTTATATTTGTATAGATTTTTTTTCATATGAGAGGGGGGCAAACGAGCATGTAGGTCACCAGGTGGAAAGCAATCACCACTGCCCATGGAGATCAGCAACGCCAAGGCGTCGCCGATCCGTTGCCAGCCTTTTAAGGGAAATAAAGACTCTGCTCTTGAAGACCCCCATGTCGTAGTTGTTCGAAAATACCGCTGAGGGAAGTTGATTCCACATTTTCACCGTTCGTGGTACAAAATGTCTTAAGAAATGTACTGTAGTAGATCGCCAATTATCAAGATGATATAGATGGAATTTTAATTCATGGCGAGTTGTACGATAGTGGAATTCACAGGCAGATATCAAATCAAACAGCTCACCTGAGCACTCTCCGTGATATAATTTGTATAGTACGCAAAGATACGCTACATACGTCAAAAACGAACACCCGAAAAATAAGTCAATTGTTTCACCTTAATTCATATTTTTACAAAGAAAATTTGCGCCAATTTGCGCTCGGCGAGGAAAAGAAATAGCAAGTATATTAAATCGTTGATAAGATAGGGATGGCGATAGTCTATGTCCTAACGTACGTAACTAATTATAGCTAGCTATCAATTCGACAGGAACCGTTTTCTGACGCAATTTAGTATGGGTACCTATGCCATATCTAACACCAAAGGAAAGAAATAAACCCCTCATCAATCAAGGAATTCAGCCCCTGGAGTTATCGAGTTCACGCGTGTGCTTAAACAAACAGTCTAACGCTTGGAATGTTGTTGTGTTCCTGCAAGTGAGTGAGGAATTTTGAAGGAACCAGGAAGGCAGGAGTTGCTGCGTTGCCAGTGAGGGTGGCGAGGGTGGCGGCGCGCGATAGATATAAAATATTCCGTGGATTTACATGGCTACGGTAATCACTTCACATCACGCGTGTCTTTGTTTGCCACGCGGGCGGAGTGGTTCATGAGGGAGATTTAGGTATATACTTGATTAAGGTTTTGTGTAAATTAGCTGAAATATAACATAATGATTGTTAAAGATATCGGAAAAAATCATGCTGACTTCTTTCAGGATCTTTATAGGCATTCACCGCGTAAATCAAAACAGTTTTACCCGTGCGAAACCGGGGTTGATCGCTAGCATAAAACTAAAATTGAGTTATGAACTCTATATTTCTGGAATTTTTCATTAAGCTTTATAAATAGTAATAATTTTAACAAATAAAAAAATCGACTCCATACATTACTCTACATTTATGTATAGTAGATACAGGCTGATGATGATGATGATGATGATGAAAAAAAAATGGGACCAATCTGGAAGTTATACTCTTTCAAATAGAAAATTTTTTTTTCTAATCGGTTTATAAATCACGGAGTAATTAAGTAACAAACATAAAAAAAAATACAGTCGAATTGAGAACCTCCTCCTTTTTTGGAGTCGGTTAAAAATCTAACTAGGTATTTGCTTATTGCATACACGCGGGGGCGAGCATCCCCAATTAGATTTCCTATAGTCCTCTACCTACGAAGTATGACGCACGTGTCACGTGGAGATTATGTGACGTTGTAACAAACAGTTTTGACGTCATGTTTGTTACCTATACCACAGAATAAATAATAGAACATTCCTTTTCTTACAAAGGTTGAAATATGAAAGTATCAAGATTCTTTTCATTAATATGCTGGTCTGAACTGCATGCTCCGGTTTAGTATCTCTCACAAATTGCATATCACTTTTGTAACTAATGCTTCTCAACATTGTATCATTGTAGAAGGCTGATTCTGGGATCCTACCGCCGAAGCTGAAGCCGATTACCATCCGATTTAATGATTGCCAAGATCAAACTTCAACTTAGATTTATGCTACTTGTGTATAGCTATTTGTGTATAGCTGGTAGAAACGACGGAGCTCTACCGATTGAGCTGAAGGTGCTTGGCAATAACTTAAACGTAAAACCTATTTTTCAAACAAAGATATTCAGTGGCAATCGGCTTCAGCTACAGCGGTAGGGGCCCGGGTCTTGACGAATTGTCAAAATGGCTGAGGCCAAACCTCCATAGTCTCAACACATCTAACCAAACCAAAACCAACTACATGAGCTTCTCAATAAATGAAACTACGCAACCAGAGAGTGACTTCGACATAAGAATCCATAGCTGTGCCCATTTACATAATACTGCCTGCTCATGATCGTGATTAGATAGAGTAAAATCCGTAAAATATCTTGGCGTTATGATAGATCATAGGCTAAAATGGCAATCTCACCTCGAAATAGTAACTGGCAGGATACGCAAGCTAATACGGATTTTTAAAACAATCAGTCACGTCACATACAAAAACCTCCTGAATCGTGTCATAGTATCTATGTCTTTGATAATTAAAAAAATAAAGTTTCAGTCTATGAACTCAAGTCTATACTGATGTCTTTCATTTTGATTTATAATTTATAATTTTAATATAAATAACTTAACATGGCGCAGCCGGTAGGATAAAATAATTGGAGCAAGTAGCAAGTATAAATGAAAAAAGTGGAAAGTTTATTGTTTGCAATTTATTAAAATGGAAACGGTATTGGCTCCGCCGCCACCATTTTTGTTTGATGAATCATTTTTAGATGTAACGTCGGGAAGACTCACGGAAAATTGGGAAAAGTGGAAAAATGGATTCCAAATATATTTTAAAGCATGTGAATTGGAAAAGAAGAGTCCAGAAATACAGAAAAATATATTATTACACATATTAGGTGAAAAATGCAGAGAGGTTGTTGATCAAGAAAATGAAAAACCTGAAAAATTGGAAGCCATTTTAGAAATCTTGGATATAAAATTCAAAATTAAAAGAAATGTAACAATGGAAAGGCACAGATTTTTTACTAGAGAACAAAGGGAAAATGAAACTATTGAACAATATGTTTTTCAATTAAGAAAGTTATCATTAACATGCAATTTTGGAACTCTAAGGGAAGAATTAATAAAAGACAAACTGGTTTGTGGAGTACGAAGTGATACAATTAGAGAAAGATTATTAAGGGAGGAGAAGTTAACGTTGGAAAAGGCTCTTGAAATTTGTAGAATAGCAATTGAATCGAAAATTTACTGTGAAAATATGAAGGAAAAAACTAATGTCATTGATGAAATAAATGAAGGAAAGGAAGATTCAAATAATATATTTAATGTTAATAAAACAAGAAAATTGGAGCGAACTGGAATTGGAGCGAACTGTTGGGGTGGATGGCGAGGTGCTGATACGTCTGCGTTGGCAAGCAGGGGCACTGGGCCTTCGCAGCAGCAGCAACAAGGAATGGTGCGACCAATGCAATGTGGTCAATGTGGATTGACTCATAAAAGATACGAATGTCCAGCATTCGGAAAAAAATGTGTGCGATGCTTACGGTTTAACCACTTTGCAAGAGTGTGCCGTGTTTATCAAGTAGAAACGATGGGTGAACAGAACAATGAACAGGTAAATCATTATAATAGAAATGATTGGACCGTAGATTTAAAAATAAATTCTTTTTATATAAATTTTAAGATAGACACTGGTGCAGATGCGAGCATTTTGCCTTATTTTTTTTTATCGAAAATAAATCTCACTCGGGAGGATTTGTTACAAACAAATGTGATTTTAACAGGTTATGCGGGACATAAAATAAATGTATTGGGTAAAATTTATTTGAAAGTAGAATATAAAAATAAAATGTGTCCATTAGAATTTATCATTGCAGATGTGAATTCAAAACCTATTCTGGGCTGTGAAGCATGCTGTAGGTTGGACATCATTCGTCGAGTCATGTCTGTAGAGGAGAGTACAGCTAAGAATGTTCCTAGTTTTATAAGTGATTACAATGATGTGTTTGAGGGAATTGGTTGCTTACCAGGTAAGTACAGAATTCAATTGAAAGGTAATGTAGTTCCAGTTGTCCATGCTCCAAGAAAATTGCCTTTTGCTATTAGGGATCAAGTGAAGAAAAAATTAGATGAGATGGAATCACAAAAAATTATTGCTAAAGTTGAGGGTCCCACTGACTGGGTTAATAGTATAACAGTAGTTAAAAAACCAAATGGTGACTTGCGAATTTGTCTCGATCCGAAAGAATTAAATAATGCAATTAGGAGAGAGTATTTTAGACTGCCCACATTAGATGAAATACTTTCTAATTTATCTGGAGCTAAGTATTTTAGCACTTTAGACGCTGCATCTGGGTTTTGGAATGTTGAACTTGATGATTCTAGTAAATATTGTACTTTTAATACACCATTTGGTAGATATAGTTTTCTTAGACTTCCTTTTGGAATATCTTCAGCATCGGAAGTGTTTCATAAAAAAATGTGTGAAAATTTTGATGATATTGAAGGGGTATGTATGTATATTGATGATATTTTAATATATGCAGCTAATAAAAAACTGCATGATGAGATACTGAAAAGAGTATTAGATAGATGTAGATTGATAAACTTAAAATTGAATAAAAATAAATGTAAGTTTGGTCTAGAAGAAATTAAATATTTAGGACATTGTATTACAAGAAATGGGTTAAGACCAGATGAGTCGCAAGTTTCTGCAATTAAAAATATGCCAACTCCAAAAAATAAGAAAGATGTTGAGAGATTTTTAGGTTTAATAACGTACGTAGGTACATTTATTCCGAATTTATCTGATAAAACTTTACCCCTAAGACAACTTCTAAAAAAAGAAGTTGAGTGGCACTGGGATGATTTACAAGAAAATTGTTTTAAAGACTTGAAGAATATTTTATTGACAAAGCCAGTTTTACAATATTATAATCTAAATGTTCCTATAGTTATTTCTGTGGATGCTAGTAGAAGTGGTTTAGGTGCATGTTTGATGCAGAATGGGTTACCTGTTTGTTATGCATCAAAGTCTTTAACCGATACAGAACAGAGATATGCTCAAATTGAAAAAGAGCTCTATGCATGTGTATTTGCGTGTGAAAGATTCAATGCATATATTTATGGGCGTTTTGATATTACAATAGAAACAGATCATAAGCCTCTTATTAGTATTATTCAAAAGCCAATTGTAGACGCACCATGTAGATTACAAAGAATGTTGCTTAGGTTGCAACGTTATACCTTTAAATTAGTATATAAACCAGGAAAACATTTATATATAGCTGATACATTGTCACGGGCATATGAACAATCAGCAAATGATAATACTTATTTAATGAAAGAGGAGGTATGTGTAATAAGGTCTATTTCAACTTCATCACAGTATACAGATAGTCAGTTCGTGAAACTTCAAAAGTATACTGAATTAGATGAAGAGTTAAAACAGTTAAGATCTTTTATAAAACAAGGTTGGCCTGACGAAAAATCAAAAATTCCAGATATAGTAAAACCATATTGGACATTTAAAGAAGATCTGTCAGAGGCATTTGGTTTGATTTGGAAGAATGATAAGATAGTGATACCTAAGATTTTAAGAAAAGAAATGTTAGAGAAAATTCATATTGGTCATCTTGGGCTGGAAAAATGTAAATTACGATCAAGAGAGATAATGTTCTGGCCAGGGTTACAGAATGATTTAAAGAATTTGATAGAAAGTTGTGGTATATGCTTAACTTATAGAAGAAATAATCAAAAGGAAGAATTACAACCTCATGATATACCTGATAGATCTTGGGCTAAGATAGGTATAGATTTATTTGAGATTAAAGGGCAAAACTACTTATTATTAGTGGACTATTACAGTAAGTTCTTTGAAATATGTGAATTATACACAACTACATCGGAGCATGTAATTAATTGTTTAAAGAATATTTTTAGTCGTCAAGGAATACCTAATACTATTATGACAGATAATGGTCCTCAATTTTCATCTAGTCTTTTTCGGCAGTTTGCTTTGGACTGGAATTTTTCTCATATTACATCGTCACCGAGGTATCCACAGTCAAATGGTCAAATCGAACGTACTGTGCAGACTGTAAAAAACATTATTGTCAAGACAAAAGCAGGGAATAGAGATTATCGTCTAGCCTTACTGGAATTGTTAAATACACCTTTAGATGATAACTTAGCATCGCCTGCCGAACTTTTACAAAGTAGAAAGCTGCGTAGTATTGTTCCGATTTCTAATAAATTTTTAAAACCTAAAGTTCAAACTAATGTTTATAATAAACTAATTGAAAGGCAAGAAAAACAGAAGATCTATTATGACAGAAATGCAAGAAATCTAGATACACTAAATGTAGGTCAAAATGTTAAAGTATTATTAGATGTAAGTAGGAGATATTGGACATCTGGAATTATAACTAAAATATTACGTGATCGTTCTTATGAGATTAAACTTGTATCAGGAAATAGAATTATAAGAAACCGAAAGCACATCATTAAGGACCCTTCGCTGCGACATGACTTGCATGATGATTATAATTTTGAGTATGATGATATAAATCCCTATGACAGTACTTCTAATTTTAATAATAGTTCTGATAACTTTTATACTACTCGCTCTGGTAGAGTTGTAAGACCACCAGATAGATTAGATTTATAAAGTAGTTAATTTTATATTATCCTTACTAATATTATAAATGCGAAAGTAACTCTGTCTGTCTGTCTGTCTGTCTGTCTGTCCTGCTTTCACGGCAAAACTACTGAACCGATTTAAATGAAATTTGGTACACAGATAGTTTAGAGCCTGAGGAAGGACATAGGCTACTTTTTAATGCAAAAAAAGGGTTGTAAGGGGTTAAAAGAGGGGGTGAAAGGTTGTATGGAAGTATCGTTATTTTTAGAGCTAGAAGCTTGAAACTTATTTTTTAGGCTGTTGATTCGATATAAATAAATATCCTTACATCCTTACTTCCTTACTAATATTATAAATGCGAAAGTAACTCTGTCTGTCTGTCTGTCTGTCTGTCCTGCTTTCACGGCAAAACTACTGAACCGATTTAAATGAAATTTGGTACACAGATAGTTTAGAGCCTGAGGAAGGACATAGGCTACTTTTTAATGCAAAAAAAGGGTTGTAAGGGGTTAAAAGAGGGGGTGAAAGATTGTATGGAAGTATCGTTATTTTTAGAGCTAGAAGCTTGAAACTTATTTTTTAGGCTGTTGATTCGATATAAATAAATATGACATTCAAAGTTTGCAAAAGTTTTACCCACACAGGGGTAAAATAACAATAGGGAATAGGGGATGAAAGTTTGTATGGAAATATGCAAGGTTTATGTGAATGTTTTATAAGTTTGCGACAAGAGACAAAATATTAGTGCTATCCTGATGTAGATAACTTTTACGCAGTCATTACAAAATGAGAAACTGAAATTAACGCGAGTAAAAAACTTGCCAAGCATCGCGCCGTACTAGAGATGGGCAAAATGCCGGGCATTTACAATAAATGCCCAAAAAATAGTTATAAATTCAATATTTATGCCCAAAACTATGCATACCGCAGCCAAATAACGGTTCCCTTGAGGGCTGTTGTGTTCCTGCGAGTGAGTGAGGTCACCAGAAAGGAAGGAGATGCTGCGGTGGCAGCGGGGGTGGCGGCGCGCGAGCGATAGTTTATGTTTTATAAAAAAAAAAAAAAAAGTAGCGGGCAGCGTTTGGATGCGGAAAGCGGAGGATCACTGGTGATAAGCATTGGGAAAGGCCTATATCTATATAGTGGGTAGATACAGGCTGATAATGATGATGACTTTAATAAGCTATTTGCAACAAACACTGCAAATAACTCAAGTATTAATACGTAAGTGTCTTATTTGTAAAATAATTAGCCGAAATATATAAAAATGCTGCCCAAAGACACTATTCTACGCGGACGAAGTCGCGGGCACAGCTAGTACGTATATATTTTAAAGAAAGGAGAATGAAGATATGCATATTTTAGTTGATTACTTTAAAATACACAGTAGGTAGGTACCTATTAAAAGAATATTTTATTTTTCTTATATATTACAACTCAAATTTTAATGTTGTTATTTTCTTAGGAATAAGCAACCTTTAGATATTAAGTTATGGTTTGTATCTGAATTCATACATTTATATATATTGTACATTTAAACATATTGTTGTTATTTAATCTTTTCTTTATAAAAAGGGAGATGTCATAGTATCTATGTCTTTGATAATTAAAAAAATAAAGTTTCAGTCTATGAACTCAAGTCTATACTGATGTCTTTCATTTTGATCTATAATTTATAATTTTAATATAAATAACTTAACAAATCGAATTTACGAGGCATTGGCCCAATCTGTTTTAATCTATTGTATACCACTATGGTGAGAGGCCCTAAAAACTTGGATTAGAAGGAGCTCATAGAGAGCACTTTTAAAAGTTATGTATGCATTTTGTACGAGTACATTATTCTAAAAAAAAACATAAAACTTTAGCCCTGGGTTCTAAACCCTGACGTTGTGCTGAGGAGTAGGGACAAGGTTGTTATTTCATAATAAATATTCCTGGACAAATTACATACTGCCATATAGTCCGAAGCTAGGCAAAGCTTGTAATACTAGGTAACTGATATTATACTTAAATATATATTTTTTTGTAAATACATACAACACATAGAATACATACATATACATATAATACATAGAAAACACCCAGACGAAGAAAACCGTGTAGTATAAAAAAAAAAAAAAACAACAGACATGTTCGTGCACACAAATATTTGTCTTATATTTGAATCGAACCCGCGACCTCGGAGTCAAACTGGCCATTGCTAACCATTCGAACACCGAGCTCGTCAATGTATAAAAAATGTTTCACATGATAACTGTAGGCGTCCTCGGATACGTCTTATGTTGCGCGGTTGATCAGTCAGGCAGGTTTGAAAAACACGTTTTGAGAACACACGCAGTGTCATCTTTCGATCGAACAACTTTTAATAAGGGATTTGAAACCAGTTGCACGGACGTATTCTGAAATCACGGCAAAAGTTACATCCTATATTACAATGGATTAGGAATATGACTTTCGATATTTTTCATCGTCAACCCTGGGACATCCCTCAATAGAAGGGGTTTGTTTACAGCGTACTCCACCACGCTGCTCAACTGCAGGTTGATGGAGGCCAGAGTTTTCAATCCTACTAAAGGCCACTGACATAACGACTGTTATCTAATGACAACAGCCGGGTCCGACCCCATCCGTGGACAGGCTGCCGTCGACGTTGCTTAACTTGCGTGTTCGATTAGTCTAACACACTCAACGATGCCATCGAGCACCTATCGATATTTTACTAGCGTATTATTTATGCAATTTTATCGACAAAATACCATTTATTGGTGATTAATTAAATTGATTAATTCAATTGGTGATCTACCACAATTCGCTTTTTAAGACATTTTCTACCACGAACTTTGAAATTTACTACACACACTGTCCGGTGGAGATTACTTTCCATCAGATAACATGCACGCTTGCTTCCCTCTGATATAAAAAAATCCCAAGTGGTGGTTTCATCCCCGTTTCCTTGAAATGCCGGCTATTTTAAAAATATCATAATATATTGAAATCGACTTATTTTCTTTAAAATCAACTTACTTTAAAAAATACATTTGCAGCTATTAAGTTCTTCGACTGATATCAATAACCTTATCCGAAATTATGCTAAAAATATATACAAAATTATTATGTAATTTTATGTTTTCCTAGATATTTTTTATTCGTATGTTCATTACTGTTATTTTGTGAACCGGACTCGAGTTTTATCTGCTTTTCCTAAAGGTTGACTGGTATAGAAAGCTCTTCCCTTGTCTCCCTTCACTGTATAAAGCATGAAGTCCGTCTTTTGTACGTTTTTTCTATAGTCAATAAAGTATAAATAATTAAAAAACTTACGAAAAATTGCTTTTTTTTATACTACGTCGGGTGGCGGACAAGCATACGGCCCGCCTGATGTGAAGCGGTTACCGTAGCCATATTAACGCTCGCAACATTAAAAATATAGCTCGCGTGCCGCCACCGCAGCATCTCCTTCCTTTCTGGTGACCTCACTGACTCGCAGGAACACAACAACCCTCAAGGGAATTGTTATTTGGCTGCGGTATTCTGTGAGGTGGAGGTACATTCGCAAGACGGGTAAAGCTACCCGTCTTGCGAATTTACAGTTACGCTCTCTCTCTCTCTTTTCGCCAGAGCTTCGTTTGTAAGTCAGCAGGGTGCACTGCGCCCAGGTGAAGTTAGCTTTGGTTCAAAGATGTTGATGAACCAGTTACAATAATAAAAACAATTAAGTTAAAATAATAACAATTAAGGGGTCTTAATTTTTATTATTTTCAACCACGAAACATTAAATTTTAAAATGGACGCCGTTTTAGGATAGTGGGATTACGTTTCGTTCTCCACTGAGGGGAATTTTGACCATAAAATAGACAAACTAAATGATACACCAGTAAAATATTGGAAGTCGCATACCTCACATAGTATAAATGATGTATCTATTTTCGTGATTTCTGAGTTCGTCCCCTAAAAAACGAGACAAAGAGGCAAAGACACTTTGCGGGATGACTGGAGACAACTGTTTTCTCTAATGGCAATTCTCATAAACCAACGACACTATGAATAAAATTACACCCACAGTGATGTTGACGTTACAACCCATACTTAGTTCGATGTCCTATTCTACTCATAATAATATGTACTTATATATTAATATATTGATTCGAACATAAATCATCATCATCAGCCTGTATCTATTTCTAATGCTTTCCACCGTATGCGGTTCCCTTTGATTCCGTTTCCCTTGTTCCCTTGACTTCATCGGTTCATCTAGAGGGGCGCCCGTCGCTTCATCGCCCCATACGAGGTCTTCACTCTAGGAATTTCGTCCCCATTCGCCATCACTGACTCGGCAGATGTAGCCGGCCCATTGCCACTACGGCCTGCTCATTTTGAGAGCTGTGTCGACAACTTTGTATTCAGTCGAATTTCGTCGTTCCGGATTCGGTCCAGAAATGCCGAGCATAGCACTCCATTGCTCGTTGCGCGTCTTTCAATTTATGGACCAGCCCAACGGTCAGAGTCCAAGTTTCTGCACCGTAGATAATGGCGGGGACGATGCACTGGTGGAAAACTTTAGTTTTTAAAGTTTACGCTATTAGCGCTGTGAGGATGTGTCGAAGTATCTCGAATGCTGCCCGAACATAAATACCGATCCTAAAAAGCCAGGGTTTGGGGGAGGTATTTAGATTTTTTGGCCTGGTTGATCCTGTTAAGTCTGAAATTACATTTTAGAGTGAGCGGAGAATAATTTCTGCATCAACCCATCCATATTCATTCTCCAACTGGGATATGAGTCTTCCACAATCCAAGAAGTTCAGAGGGTACTCCACCACGCAGGATACAGGAGTGTTTTTAAGCCACGCAAAGGCACTTAGCTAAACGGTTATAATCTGAACTGACAACTTAACGTGCCCTCTGAAGCGCGCAGGAGTCCGAAATAAATAAACCCAACCATAAAAAGGTTACGATCGAGATTGATAAGACCAGCGGTTCAATCTTGTTATCCCTACCACCAACTAAGGAAATTGATTTTACTCTTTCCCTATATCTCATTACTTAATTTGTTATTATCAGTACTATTTCTTATACAGAATGCCTCTGTTATCCCCATGGGGGATCCCCATAACCCATAGATTTGAACATTTGAACTAGAGCTCCTCTAGGGCAAAATAGGCTACTCGTCAAGGTAAACAAAAATAAACAAAACTAGAACGATCTTAATTTTTTTATAACTTATGACTAACTTGTTTTATGGTCCACGAAAGTTTGATGAGAAAGTCAATTTTGAAGAAATTTTTTAACAAAAATTTTACCTTTGAAAAAAACAAAAAAAATACTATAACTTTTGTTATAGCACTAGATACATAAACGCAATATTTAACATAATATGTTATAAAAAAAAACTAATTTAATGCATACAAAACAGGAAGGTGTGACGTTATAACGTGGTAGCCTTTAGTACGGAGCGTTTTCGGTATAGTCCAAAATTGTTATTTTCAAGTTCATCATCATCATCAGCCTGTATCTACCTACCGTTGGATATAGGCCTTTCCCAATGCTTTCCACCATATGCGGTCCTCCGCATTCCGCATCCAACCGCTACCAGCCCCCTTTTTGAGATCGTCGGTCCATCTATAGAGGGGGCGCCCTACGCTTCGTCGCCGCATACGTGGCCTACACTCTAGGACTTTCCTCCCCCATCTGCCATCACTGACTCGGCAGGTGTGACCAGCCCACCACCACTTCAGCTCGCTGACTCTGAGAGCTATGTCGACCACTTTGGCTCTCCGTCGAATTTCTTCGTTCCGGGTTCGATCTCTTAGAGAAACTCCAAGCATTGCTCTCTCCATCGCTCGCTGTGCGACTTTTAGTCTGTGAACCAGCCCAACGGTCAGCCTCATTTTCAAGTCATATACCAATTATATAATGTCATGTTATAATTTCAAATTGTCTCGAGAAGTTTTTATGCTATCGATTTAATGGTTACACCTATCATAATATTGTGACATCTTGTACACATAATGATACATATCTAAGATATACTAAAAAAATTTGTATGAAATACATGAGAGATAACAGCTAATATACTTACTTCAATAGGTGTAAATTGTGCGATCGGCAGCAGTGCAGCGGCTGCTAGGAGGGCGAGGGCCCGCCTGCAGGCACGTCTGCTCAAATTGACTCCATGCTTGAGTGACGTCATGGCTCCCGCCTCACCTCATCGATCACCAACACTTACACACGGGAATACACACGCAACAGTCTGGCGCATAATTCACTATTCACTATTTCCTACAATTGTTAATACCACTGCACTGTAATGGTGAAATTGATTGATTGAACATGGATTGAACTCCACAGCGCACTTTCCATTATAACGATTCGTGATGGCGATAAGAAAAGGTTTCTTTCTTATACCAGTTCCACACATACCTACAAAACTTTATAAAATTGATGCTAAAGACATAATAGAATAAGAGCCAAGTAAGAAGACTTTGTTACCTTACAAAAAAAATAAGTTTCTTTGTGCAAACTCCTAACTGATTAGCAAGTATGTATTTAGATCAGGCTTTGGCAGAAAACAGGTAAAGGTGTACCGCAGACTTGCACAGAGATACTTTCTGCTTATTATATAACAAAGGCCTGGAAGTTCACGGGCTCTTAGACTATAAGGAAAAATAATGCGATAAACTTTTTGAATTTGCAAATTCCAAAACCAATCACGTGATGTAAACAAACACGTTTGGCGATAAAGTTTCGAGTTTTTTCGGCATCTCGAGAAACGTGTTTCAAATTGCTGTTGGTATGCATTGACCGAAATTGACCGTGTTCAAGGTGAATTTGTATGACTGCCTCCTATACCTATAGTATTGTAACTAATTTCCATATTGGAAGGTTATTAAACTTTGACTCGGAAAAAGAAATAAAAAATAAAGGAAAGTAATAAATTGAGTGACTCAAAAAATACTAAATGTTCGACTGGAATTCTAGCTATTACTTATACTGTGATACTAGGTTAGTTGTGTTTTATGTTATCTGTAGTCACAGTATACAGTCGCCTAGTTTTACTTTTTTCTATATTTAAGAGGGGTGGGGGGGACAAACGAGCAAGAGAGTCTCCTGGTGGAAAGCAATCATCACAGCCCATGGAGATCAGCAACACCAATGGGTCGTCGTTGCCAGCCTTTAAAGGAAATAAAGACTCTGTTCTTGAAGGCTCCCATGTCGTAGTTGTTCGAGCAGTTCGAGAATACCACGGAGGAAAGTTGATTCCACAGTTTCACCGTTCGTGGTATTATAAAATGTCTTAGGAAACGTACTGTAGTAGATCGCCAATTATCAAGATGATATAGATGGAAATACCACGAACTTCCTATTTTAAATATTTTATTTTATTACTACCCAAAAATAATTATGTTTACAGACATTAAATTATCAGGAATTATGTGTATGCAAATACTCTCGATAGGTATTATTATTAGCTATGTGACATGAGTATTATACAACAAGTGACCACGACGGCTTTTTCTTAGATTGTATTCATATTTAAATGACTACATATGTAGGTACTATAAAGTAATTTCTATAATGAAAACGTGTATTCGAGTTCGTTCAAATTTAGTTAACAAATGCTCCGAAGATAACCTCTGTCTGAGGACAAACGGGTGCTTTATGATTCGATTACAACATTGAAAGAAGTAGAGCGATGTAATAGCTAGCGTTAGAATGGCGTCGAGTTGGCGCCATGAGCGTCACGTGGCATGCCAGGGTTGAATGTACATCCCTTTATTATGGCCATTTACATATTCACATTCATGATATATTTAATTTTATAGTCAATGTTGGACATTTGGTTATATTTTTCTAATATGTAGAATACACAAAATTTGATTTTAAGAAATATAATTAAAAGAATTCGTATTCGAATTATAATACATTTTATTCCGTTATTCTTTCTATAGGGTTGCATACTTACGTTTCGTTTTACGTACGGATTAAAGAATGAAAAAAAAAACGAACGAAACCAATACATATAAGACTTATATATATGTGTAAAACCCATATATTTAAGATCTGTCTGTTTGTCCGTCAGTGACAGCTTAGCCAAATTTTCCGGTATGGTATAGTTCATTACTTCGCATTCTTACATATTGCAATATTATGTAACATACGAAATATTATCCTACCTCTAATTTGCGACTTCGTGCGCTTGGTAATTTGTTATATTAAATGTAGTGGTAAAATAATGGCGTACTATTTTTATAAGTTGGTATATCTATAAATTTTGGGAGTTAGAAAGGCCCATTTAAAATCGGATTAACCGTTTCGAATATTTTATTTGTATATATGTATACAAATAAGTAGTAATTGAACTTTTTCAAATTAATTACTACGAAGGTCTTATTTGTAATATTTACCCTTTTTTATCACGGGTCAAGTCCGGTCATTTGGTAGGGGGGATATGGATCCAACGCATAGTAGCCACTTTGAGAAGTTTGATGTAGTGTTGTACACCCGCCGTGACCCGCACCACGATATATCAATGGAACGATATACCCATGAGCAGGTCCCGGTAGGCGTCGAGATTATTACAAAGTGTGATGGAAAATAAATGGGCTATGGAGATGAGATCTGGGTAACTTATATTCAATTATTGTTAAAAGATTTGTAACTTAATTTCTCAATATAAAAATATTATTTACACGTAACAATATGTTACATATGTAACATAATGCAAATATTGTTCAGTATTATATAAAATATATATCGTCAACCCTATAATTATGTCCTTGGGCAACCTTGACCAAGGATGTCGACTCCGCAGGACTTCATAAAAATTATTAGCAACATAAGTATTAAGAGTTGGCATTGGTCCCAAATCTACTCGTTTGTAGAACGCAAATAGCCAATGTTGGCTAATGTAGAAACATAGCGAGGGTGAGGGTGTGAGGGACTGGATAGCACAGTCTAGCTGTTGGGCTGCTCATACATATTAATAAGAACATGAACATAACTTAAAAGACGAAGCAGGAAAATGAATATAAATACTCATCTCCACAATATATGCAAAATTCCCAGCGAATAGTACGACGTTTGTTTTTTTTTGTAAAAGTATTTTTCCTGTTAGTATAAGCAAAGGCAACCGTAGTTTTAGCCCTAGGACTGATTGACCTGCACTGAAAAACAGGGCTGAGATCACTCTGTGATCTCAGCAATGACCTGAGGGTGGGCCAAAGTTTCAACATCACAGTTTCTATTATATGTAATGTTGTATTTGTATTTATTTGTACTCTGTTATGTGATGTTAAAATAAATCTATTTCTATTTCTATTTGATTCGAGGGTAAAATTATGACCATCTTCACTGTTTGTCTTTGTTTTATGTAAACTGATACCATCCAGATAGATCAAGTTTTTACCCAATTATCATTATAATTTTATGATCACGTAAGTAATCTACGAGTTTAACGCGAACAAACATCGTGACACGGGATTCATACTATATAAGATACTAGCGATAGCCCGAGACTTCGTCCGCGTGAACTTTCATACACTATTTCAGTCCCATATAGGATGAATTAATAAAAAAACAATAAAGAACGATATAAATTGTGTTGAATAATTCTGCTATTCATGTGTAAATAAAGGACATTTACATATTACATAGAGAAACTGAAAAAATTGCTATATAAAAATTGGCAAATAACATAACAAAATTCATAATAAAATCTTTACAAATACTAATACAATTCCATAAAAAGTAAATGTAATTTAAAAACCATGTCCAATTCATATTATATCGTTCGACGTACTTTTAAATCGAGCCATTGCAATTAAAGAAACCATTTAAATTCATATTTCTATAAACCGCAACGATTACGATAAGCCTGCACGTAGCAGTTCATTGTTAGTTTTTCTCTCAACATTTTATTATTCAGATACAATAAAAATAAACAAACATTACAATAGAAAATTAATAGAAAAAATTGATTTATGTTAACAAAGTAAACTTTATGTTAATAAAGTAAATTAAAATTGTAAGCTCTATTATTTAGTTTTTTTTAATTTAATTATTTATAATTAGAACTATAGATTTCAAACGTACCCACGCTTCTTCGTTCATTAGAAATATTATAACGATCGAAGCTATAATAGGTTGAATATAATTGAACAGGTTGAAGCTATAATAGCTATAATTAGATGATACGTAGGTTGGGACATAGACTATCGCCATTGTTATCATATCAGCGATTTATATATAATGTACTTGCTATTCTTCTCTTCGGTGAAGAAACTTCACCGTGCACAAAATGCCGCCAATAATTCTTGCTATGAAATTAACTAAAAACAACTACCTATTATTGTGTAATATAGTGTGATTTGTCTTTGTTATCCTTTCGGCTTCAATTACTTTATCAACATAAATTATGCACTTTCGAAATATATTAGACGGCATTCTTACCTATTTCAATCAATTATTTCAAACATAAACAGATTTGTGCGCTTGCTTATGCGAGCACTGCGAACCAATTGCGAGGTAAGACAATTGGCTTACTTTTAGTGTATTAGTTTTCAGTGCTGTCATATCTATAGAAGTATAACACCACTGCTTACATAGCTTATAGCCACATGAGTAAATAAACGGTTTCTTTACTCATGTGTTCTTTACTATATAGCTCGAAATCTTACTAGGTTAATTTTATGGTTACTAAAATAACAAAAATAGTTCCTTTAGTTTAATAAACCAAATACGTGCCAAAGTAATAACAGAATTAGATAGTAATGTAATTCAATGCTGCAAATCTATTAACATGCACGATTATTAATGAAGTTACAAAGCGTTGGACCGTAACATAAATAAAACCTATTGCTCCTCACTATGCACGGTTGGTCGGCAGCTTCATTTGCATTGACTTACCCATTGAATATGATCATTACTAAATTTACAATTTTGTAATATGAAATAGTACAAGTTAAACGATATTAGTTATACGGTTATACTTTTAGGGCTCCGTACCCAAAGGGTAAGAAGGAACCCTATTACTAAGGCTCAGCTGTCCGTCCGTCCGTCCATCCGTCCGTCTGTCACCATGCTGTATCTCATGAACCGTGATAGTTAGACAGTTGAAATTTTCACAGATGATGTATTTCTGTTGCCGCTATAACAACAAATACTAAAAAACAGAATGAATAAATATTTAAGGAGACTCCCATACAACAAACGTGATTTTTTTGCTCGTTTCTGCTCGCAATTGATAAAAAATAGATAGACGCTTGAAATACTCACATAATATTTAGTTATATATTCACTTTAAAAATAAATAATTAAGTAAAAATAAAACAAATATTTAAGGGGAGCTCCCATACAACAAACGTGATTTTTTTGTCGTTTTTATAGATAATGGTACGCAACCCTTCGTGCGCGAGTCCGACTCGCACTTGGCCGGTTTTTTTTATATAAAGAACAATAAATAAATGAATTTTGCTGTCAAATTACACAATGTAGGCGGTCGGATCAAGACATAAAAAGAGGCTAAATTCGCAAAGAGCGACGTAGTTCTGATCTTTTGGTATGTTGTATACCCATACAACATACCAAAAGTTCAGAACTACAGACCCCTGTTGGGGTAGTGTGAATTTAAATTTGCAACTTCGAAAAACTTGTGGAAACTGAGAAATTCGAGAAAAACTTCGAAATTTTGGGAATTTTTTCACTATTTGCTCTCTAGGGCTAAAACTATGCATTTTTAGGGAACAATGTTTTCTACACTGTATGTTTTTTACACTGTGTATGTGTATGTGTGTTTTCTACAATGTTTTCTAAACTGTATTAAATCACGTACTTGCAAACTGTATCAAATTGCAGTATTTCGGCATCGGTTGCTCTCAACATGCCGTGCCATAATGGTGACGATGCATTTACGTCTGCTCCTATCTTATGACCAGTAAGAACATGCAAAATCCTACATAGATGATACAAATGCAAATCTATAGGGTCAGTAATTTAAAAATAACAACTCGGAATCGGAGCATCTATATTGTTCGAAATACTCAGAGGAGTATTTGTAGTGATCACGCGTTGCCAACCCCGCT
Source organism: Hypsopygia costalis (assembly GCA_937001555.2). Classification (NCBI taxonomy): domain Eukaryota; kingdom Metazoa; phylum Arthropoda; class Insecta; order Lepidoptera; family Pyralidae; genus Hypsopygia; species Hypsopygia costalis. The sequence continues at coordinate 18,272,185 of OW443340.2, read as the reverse complement.
ATAATTTTTGGGGTGTAAGTAGTTAATCAACATCTTTGCAACAAAGCCAACTTCACCTGCACGCGGTGCACCGTGCTGACTGACAAACTAAGCTCTGGCGAAAAGAGACGTAGGGAGCATAATTATAAGCTACCCGACTGGGGAATGTACCTCCACCTCACAGAATACCGCAGCCAAATAACAATTCCCTTGAGGGTTGTTGTGTTCCTGCGAGTGAGTGAGGTCACCAGAAAGCAAGGAGATGCTGCATTGGCGAGCGATAATTTTTATGTTGCGAGCGTTAATATGGCTACGGTAACCGCTTCACATCAGGCGGGCCGTGTGCTTGTCTGCCACCCGATGTAGTATAAAAAGAAAAACTCCTTAATGCCTTTTTTCAAGAGTCATCCTGCAGTTTCCAAGGAAAACCACAGCAACGAGTTCTTTCCACTACTATTGTAAAATAAGTACATTTTATATGTATAGTGTAACAATTATTCGAAATCTCAACGAGTTGATACCTACTAGTCCTTATTCTTTATTAATGAGTAATAAAATAACACTACTTCATCTGTGGTTATGAAGTAGCTCACAAACATCTATAGAGCCAGAACCCAGAACCGACCTCACCTGCACGTGGTGCATCCTGCTGATTCACTGATGAGGCTCTGACACAAAGAGAGTTAGGGAAGCTTAATTATAAGCTGACCGACTGGGGAAGTACCTCATCTCAAAATACCGCAACTAAATAACAATTCGATTGAGGGTTGTTGTGTTCCTGCGAATGAGTGAGTCACCAGGAGGGAAGGAACATATTGCGAGCATTGATATGGCTACGGTAACCGCTTCACTTCACGCGGGCCGTATGTTTGTTACCCGACGTTGTATAAAAAATATATGTAAGAGCAAACAATAATGGCCCCTCCTTTATATATTGGAGTTCACCACAGACGTGTGTCCCTTCCAAACACGTACATTCGTCTAGACGTAATCCCCAGAGACTATGCTGACTGATCATAAATAAGGCACATTATTGCGCATTCCACCACAATTCTATGGCAGCAGCATATGACATTGTTTTAAGCTAGTAACTTAGGTTCAAGCCATATTGCACTATATGTCGCGGTTTCTGAGTCGTTTTTTGTATACCGAGAGCTCAAGTTGTCGAAATAAAATTAAGATATCTTAGTTTATCCATACTTATATTATAAATGTGTGTGTTTGCTAGTTTGTGCTTCTTTTATGTAAAGAGGAATCAATGGATTGACATTATTTTCTTACGGGGATGGTTTAAGATTTGGAAAGTGACATAATCTACTTTTTATCCCGGAAAAACATCTTAATCCCACGAGAAAATAAGTTTTCACACATCACATGTACTTTAATGGTGTTGTTACATTCAATAGTAGTCAACTGAACCGCAATGTTTATTCAATTATACTCTAAGAGCGTTCTTTAGACAGGTACTCTTATATACCCACTCTTGTTTCTGCACACATTAGTTCTGCAATTTATTACTTAACTAGCGACCGCGACTTTGTCTGCGTGGACTTCAGAAATTATATTGAACAACTCCTCTCCTATCCGGTGACCGGCGTATCAAGTTAAAACATACACCAGATTTTAAGTTACTTCAGTATTACAACTGAGAAAACCGTGTGCAATTTCATATTCCACCACCAGTTCAGCAGCGTGGTGGAGTATGCTCTAAACCCCTTCGATTGAGGGGAGACCCGTATCTCAGCAGTGAGATGAATAAGGGTTGACAACGATATAATCAGGACGACGATCGATTCGACGGCTTAAATCGATAGAAAGATGCTGTAGAAGCAGACCTCCAGAAGCGCGAAGCGTCACCTTGCAAAACATCGCACAGGATAGAGAACTGTGGCACTTTCTCGTCACAGACCCAACGTAGTTAGTATAAGTACAGGTCATGATAAAGCATCCCCGTTCCATTGTAAACAGGTAAACTAGTCTCAATATTTTAATTATCTGTTGCTGGGCAGCCAATTAATGTCCATAACTCATTCTCACATCAATTTATTTTCATAATTCCTTGCACTATTTACTGTACACAAAGATAATACCTAGTATTAACAGCTTTCACGAGGTTATCTCTACATAAACAATAACATACACTATTACTGATATGCTTTTATCCTCATATATTTACATTCCGAAATTCCCAAGCTATCAACATACACAAAGATGACCTTATACGAGATATTACGTATGCGGAAAGTGTGTCTCTTTTACTCTAATGCTGGGCGGAGTTTAGAGATCGCAGATCAAAGCTGTGTTGAGATATTCATGCATATTCGTAAATCCGCGCGTACGCCCTAGTAGAAGCGAGGCAGATGGCACGTGGTTATTTGTGAAACAGGAAAATGCACGTGCAATACTCGGCAAAGAGGGGAGGAAAACTATGTATAAATTGACGAGCTTGTTACAAACATATCATATTAGAATCGACTTCAACACTGAACTCTCGTTTCTAACTTTACATATCAAACAAATCAAAATGAAATTCAACCTGATCATCCTTGTCGCTATTTTCTTCGTGGCCGCCATGATCATGCCGACTCAAGTTTTGGCGTGCATCAAGAACAGAAATGGATGCCAGCCTGATGGAAGCCAAGGAAACTGCTGTTCTGGATACTGCCACAAGGAGCCTGGCTGGGTCGCTGGTTACTGCCGCTAAATCTACGAGCCTTAATCGACATCCCCAGCTACAGCAAATTCGAAAATGGAACACCATGCAATGAAAAAACCTAACATCAAAGCTTACGATATAAAATGGGTTTTACATCTATCCTTTTATACTTGCGAAAAATGTTTTGTATTAAACCAAAGTGTGATAAATTTAAACAATGTACTGCTGTAGAATAACGTTATATTTATCAATGTTAACTCTTCAATAAATACATCTTTTATCTTTCATAGTATTATAGTTTATTTTTTTGTCGTCCACGCTGACCATTTTCGACTTCTCACCATCACCAGTAAGCTAAAACCGACCTGCCCTCTTACCACCATCTCTTATTGCGATTCAATAACTGAATAGAATGCTTATTCATACCAATGAATAAGCGACTCTATTCAATTTGAAATAGGGCCGCTTATGCATTGGTATGAATAAGCTTTCTTCAGTTATTTAATCGCAATAAGAGCTGGTGGTAAGGGGGCTGTACTTACATTTTATAGGTTACTGTAATTATCAGAGTTAGGGCAGCATATTCACAAGCTGCCCGACCGAGAAAGTACCTTCACCTTATAGCCTGTGGGGATGGTACTGAACTTCTTGATTGTAACTTTCCTTTTCAAACAACAGGCTATTTTCAGGAAAAATACTATATAATAATCAAATATTATTCATCATTTGATGAATTAGAATACCTCAGAATATTACTTTGAATACCTCATATTACTTAGAATACCTCAGCCAAATAACAGTTTACAGGCAATAAATTTGCCGTAAATTTGACTTCCTCAAAATAACACCTGAATCAATTAACTAAATAACAATTTGCTTGAGATCAGATCAGCCGATCACCAGCGGGGGTAGCAGCGCGCAAGCGATATTTCATGTTGTGAGCGTTTGTATGGCTACGGTAACCGCTTTGAATCAGGCGTGCCGTATGCTTGTTTGCGACCCGACGTTGTATAAAAAAAAAACATCTGCTTGAAACTATTCTTTATTAATTATTTTTATTAAAAATCAATAATTTTATTTAAAGCTTTTGAGAGATTCAGACTTTTATGTCCTATAGGCTATGTGGATGTTTAAATTTTAAAAAAATATATACAACTCTACTATATATACGTGTGCATACGTTTGAGAATCTATCCTTTAATAAAGATGATTAAAAAAAAAATTAAAACGATTTCAGTTGGCGAGCGCAGCTTATTGGTGGAATACGCCGGCAGATCCTGCTGCCCGTCTTCCGGGAGAGAAGTTATCGCGTGACACAAGATTCCTTAGTCGCCTTGTACGACATCCAGCGTAGAGCAATGAGTGGCACAATTTTATTCTGCCGGCTACCATGGGGCAAATTTAAGGTTTTCCCCTCGATTTTTCTGGGATCCCATCATCAGACCCTGACTTGGTGAATATGGAACCACCTCGCAATTACCCTTTCAAAGAAAAAAAATGAATTTGACCATACGTGCTTATAAAATTTAAGGGTTTTCCTTGATTTCCCTGGCATCCCATCATCAGATCCTGACTTGGTGAATATGGGACCACCTTGCAATCATACCCTTTCAAATTAAATAAAAATATGAAAATCGGTATGATTTGCTTCTGGAAAAATGTGAAAAATATGGTCTTAGGGGTAATACTTATAATTGGCTTAAAACATATGTGAACAATAGAATGCAGTATGCTGAAATAACCAATATTGATCAGCATCTCAATGAGACAGCATATAAGTCTGAGAATAAAGAAAAAAACATGGGTGTCCCTCAAGGAAGCACCTTGGGTCCATTGCTGTTTCTTCTATATATAAATGATTTACCGAAATGTACAAAACATTTCTGTTCATTATTTGCTGACGATCTCTCTGTAGTGATTCCAAATTTATTTGATACAAAATCTGACTATAGTAATGAAATTAATAAAACGATAGCTGACATTACAAATTGGTTAAATGATAACAATTTAAAATTAAATATAAAGAAGACGAAATATATACAGTTCCATAACCAAATAAATAAAAAAACTGTAAATTTGAGCGTTCAGAATAATGGACAATGTATCAACGAATGTAACGAAATATCATTTTTGGGGATCTTACTGGATAGTCATTGTACTTGGAAGCCGCATATACAAAGAGTATGTAAAAAAATTAATAGCTTTTCGTACGCTTTATGGCGGTTAGTTAATATAGCAGACGAAAAAACTGCTCTAATGGCATACCATGGATATGTGGCATCAAATTTAAGATATGGAATTATAATATGGGGAAACTCAGTAGAAGTAGGAAATATTTTTATAGCTCAGAAACAATGTATTCGTTCCATATGTAATTTGTGTCCCAGAACAAGTTGTAAGCCATATTTTAAAAAACTAAAACTGTTGACAGTACCCTGTATGTACATTTATGAAATGTGTCAATTTGTAAAGATACACTCTCATCTATTTCTTAAAAACTGTGATGTCATTGAAAACTATCGCGGAAGGTATCCAAATAAACTAATGTTACCCACGATGTCAACAACATTGTACAGTGATAGCTGTTACCCAATGGCTATTCGCATATATAACAAATTGCCAAAAGCTATTAAAGAACTACATTTTAATTTGTTTAAAACTAAATTGTACCGCGTTCTTCTAGACAAATGTTACTACACTGTTTCAGAGTATCTGACTGATGTCAATATAATGATTTAATTTGATGTTTATTATTGTTTTTAAACAATTTTAATTATAAATATTATGCATTTTATGACATGTATTTTAATTGGACATAATTCTGACATGTTTTTTAAGTTTTTTTTTTGACAATTTTAATTCTAATGTATTTGTAATATAATTTCTGACATAAATTTTATGCATTTTATGACATGTATTTTACATTAGACATAATTCTGACATGTTTTTTAAGTTTTTTTTGACAATTTTAATTCTAATGTATTTGTAATATAATTTCTGACATAATAACGACATTCATTGAATATTAAAGGAACTTTTTAGGAAGGAAGGATTTGATGTTCATTTATAATAATATCAAATAATCTTAAATAATGTGCCACCTTCTTTGGAGATATGTAAAATCAATAGAAGTAAACAAATGTATTTTTTGCATGTATTATGTACTAAGTGTGTGTCCTATACCATCTTATACCATCAAATTGTCACCACATTTAATGCAAATAAATTATATTCTATTCTTCTATTCTATTCGGTTCACAATTCGCAAAGATAACGAATAACATACATACAAAAAAAAAATCAGTCGAATTGAGAACCTCCTCCTTTTTTGAAGTCGGTTAAAAAAATATACGATTAAAGGTACCATGCCGTAGGAATAATAATGCAGGATAGAGAAGTTTCTCACTTTAAAATCGAAATGGTATACTTTGAGGTTCCAGTACAAAAAAATCTATGTACTGACGAGTTGTAGAGTAAATTCTTAAATGAGGTTTTCCCAGGAAACTGCAGAATGGGTTCTCAATAAAGAACGTAAACAGTTTTGTAGAAGGCTGAAACACGAGTGTTTCAAAGCTTAAGTTGACTGCAGTATTTGCTTTCCATCAGGCGGATGGTATACTTGTTTTCCAGTTTAATGATAATAAAAGTCCTTCTACCTCAGAAAAATCGCAGCTAATTAAATTCGTTTATGGCGAATTATACCACTTATGTGACAAACGACCATACGTACCATCGAATGGTAGCTAGTCTGATGTGTGTGAGACACCCTTAACAAAGACTGTACTCGACTGAAAATTCATAGAATAGGAGTAGGCGTAAGTGGCTCACAACCAGTGATATGCAGTTATAAGCTTTCCGACTTGGAAAGTACTTACATCTTACAGAATACCGCAGCCAAATAACAATTCTCTTAGAGTCTTAGTATCTCACCTAGGCGTGGCGGGTTAATTTTTCCATTTTTAAAAATATTTATAAAATCTTAGGGGTTGTTGTGTACTAGTTCGGCTAGTGAGTGCGGTCACCTGGAAGGAAGGAGTTGTTGTGTGACAGCGGTGGTGGCAACACCCGAACGTCACTTTATGTTGCAAGCGTATACATTGGGTGTGCACAAAAAAGTATATATTTATTTTTTTTACTCTCAGCCCAAAATTTCGTGGAATGTGTCCAAATAAAAGTCCTGACCCAAGGGCAGCTCGAAAGGTTCTCCATCGAACCTCTAGTTTTCCCATTTAAATAACGCGGAAAACATTATTTACCTCTGCAAGCCATGAAGATTTAATTTTTTCAATGAACCTTATTCAGTACTAGCTTTCGCCCGCGGCTTCGCTCGCGTGACATTCGGGGCAAACACGTGTTTACTCATTAATCATTTACCATACAAACTTTGGACCACCGTTTCACCCTCTTAGAGGTAAAATTTGAAAAATCTTTTTATGTAATTCGTGTCCACACGTTATATTTTAAAATCGATACTATTGTCGTAATTAACGTACCAGAAAACCATAGAAGCAACACCCATATTGATATTATTATGACATTTCAACCCCATTGCACCCCTACAGAGTTGTTGCTGCCACGTCGGCTATGTTGGATTATTAAATATGTAGTTGATTTTTTTCGTAATACCATAAAAACTGTACCTATGACGATTTTCAGACTTTTTCATCACATTTTAGATATTTCAACGCTATCGCACCCCAATAGGGGATGATGGTACGTTACCGCCCTACGGGTACAATAAATAACAATAATAGGTAATTTCTGAGATAAAATCTCTCTTAGGTATGTCCTTTCCAACTCAAGGTATTTCTCAACCAAATTTCATCTAAATCGGTACAGCGATTTAAGCGTAAAAAGGTAACAGACATTCTGTCGCATTTATAATGTTAGTATGGATTGGCGTTCAGAAAACCCGTAAAAACGACACATATATTGATATATATACATTTCAACCTCATCGCACCTCAATAGAGGATGATGGTCACGTTAGCCACGTTGAATTTTAAAATCGTTGTTGTTTTCGTAATCAGCGAACCTATAAACCATAAAAACAATACCCATGACGATCTTGAGACTTTTTGACCCCATTTTACCCTGTTAGGGGTTGATATTTTCAAATCGATGCCATAGAAAACCATAGAATCAACACCCATATTGATATTATGACATTTTAACCCCACCGCACCCCCACAGGGGTGTTTTATGTCATGTCAGCTATGTTGGATTATAAAATAGTTGTTGTTTTCGTAATCAGCGACCCGATAAACCATACAAACAATACCTATGACGATTTTCAGACTTTTACACCCCGTTTTACCGCTTTAGGGGTTGAATTTTGAAAAATCTTGAAACTATTCATTTATCTATAGAAGTACTCGTGTAAAGTTTCTGATAAAATAGTCCAACTAATCTTGTTTCCCCATACAAAATTTGGACCCCCGTTTCACCCCCTTAGGGGATGAATTTTGAAAACTCCTTTCTTAGTGCACCTCTAGACATCATAAGGAACTTACGTGCCAAATTTGGAATCTCTAGACCAAGCAGTTTAGGCTGTGCGTTGATATATATCAGTCAGTCACTCAGTTTCTACTTTATTATATTCAACCCCATCGCATCCCCACAGGGGTGATTTTATGTCACGTCGGCTATGTCAGATCATAAATTGTTGTTTTCGTAATCAGCAACCCGATAAACCATATAAAACAATACTCATGACGATTTTCAGACTTATTCGCCCCATTTTACCCCTCTAGGGGTTGAATTTTGAAAAATCCTGAAACACGTGTTTACTCATATCTCTATAGAAGTACTCGTGTAAAGTTTAGTATAAAATAGTCCAACTAATCTCGTTTCCCCATACAAACTTTGGACCTCTGTTTCACCCTCTTAGGGGTAAAATTTGAAAACTCCTTAAAAGGAGTTTTCAAATTTAACTTATATTAATATAACTTAGGGGTAAAATTTGAAAACTCCTTAAAAGGAGTTTTCAAATTTTACCCCTACATATTGTAGGGTTATATTTTCAAATCGATGCCATTTTCGTAATTGACGTCCTAGAAAACCATAGAATCAATACCCATATTGATATTATGACATTTCAAAGCCATCGCACCCCCACAGGGGGGATTTTATGTCACGCCGACTACGTTTGATTAAAAAATATTTTATTTTCAAATCGATGCCATAGAAAACCATAGAATCAACACCCATATTGATATTATGACATTTTAACCCCACCGCACCCCCACAGGGGTGTTTTATGTCACGTCAGCTATGTTGGATTATAAAATAGTTGTTATTTTCGTAATCAGCGACCCGATAAACCATTAAAACAATACCTATGACGATTTTCAGACTTTGTCACCCCATTTTAGACATTTCCACCCCATCGCTCCCCCAGAGGGGGGATTTATGTCACGTCAGCTAGGTTTGATTAGAAAATAGTTGTTATTTTCGTAATCAGCGACCCGATAAACTATGAAAACAATACCCATGACGATTTTCAGACTTTGTCATCCCCTTTTCACCCCTTTAGCGGTTGAATATTGAAAAATCCTGAAACACGTGTTTACTCATTTATCTATAGAAGTACTCGTGTAAAGTTTCGGATAAAATAGTCAACTAATCTCGTTTCCCCATACAAACTTTGGACCCCCGTTTCACCCCCTTTGGGGATGAATTTTGAAAAATCCTTTCTTAGTGTACCCCTAGACGTCATTAGGAACCTACGTACTAAATTTGGAATCTCTAGACCCAGCGGTTTGGGCTGTGCGTTGATATATCAGTCAGTCAGTCAGTCAGGACTTTGAATGTTATATTTATAGATTAAATTATGAAAAAAAAATACATTGAGTCAAATTTCTATAATCAATACCTGACACTCTACATTCTAGTTCGTAGAAGCAAAAATTTGAAAAAAATACATTTTTATTGCTTTGTAACTTTGTTATGATTAATTATATGAAAATGTCGATATGGACTTTTTATGGGATTTCAGACGTACTACAAAATTGTCATTTAATTTTTGGTCCTATGTTTAATAATTTAGCTGAAAAATGCAAAAAATACAAAATTTTGATACAATCGATGTTTTGAAACTTTGTATTAAGTCATGTTTTTCGTGATTAATGATAGATGACTCTACCGACATACGGATTAATGAATCGATCTCAATGGACATCGATATCTATTAAATATATAGAATGCTAGCTGACGCGATATATGTTATCAGCAGACCCAGAACAAGCCACCAAAGTTTCATTGCAATCGGATGAGTAGTAAACGAATGCATAAAGGACAAATACATATATGAACATTCATTTTTGTTTATAAACATAGAAAACGTTAATAGTAATTATCGCCATTATCTATACTAATATTATAAACAGGTAAAGTTTGTGAGTTTGTGCGGTTGTAGGGGAAAATCTCTGGATCTACTTAACCGATTTTGAAAATTCTTTTACCAATAGAAAGCCATGTTATTTGTGAGGGTCATCTATATATATAAAAGAGAAAATCACTGAGTCACTCATCACAAAATCCCAGAAACTATAACACCTACAAACTTGAAATTTCGCAGGTAGGTTCCTTATAGGGTGTAGACATCCGCTAAGAACGGATTTTACGATACTCCACCCCTAAGGGGGTAGAATGGGGGTTGGAAGTTTGTATGAAAGTCCTATGTTTTTGAAGCAAGACTTTTGAAATTTAAAATGTTTGCTCTATAGATGGTATGGAGGTGTACTAATAATGTATCTTTGGAAATCAACCCCTTTTTGGGGTTAAAACGGGGGTTGGAAGTTTGTATGAAAGTTCTACGTTTTTGAAGTAAGATGCTTGAAATTTAAAATGTATGCTCTATAGATGGTGTGGAGGTGTACTAATAATGTATCTTTAGAAATCAACCCCTTTTTGGGGTTAAAACGGGGGTTGGAAGTTTGTATGAAAGTTCTATGTTTTTAAAGTAAGAGACTTGCAATTTAAAATGTATGCTCTATCATAGATGGTATGGAGGTGTACTAATAATGTATCTTTAGAAATCAACCCCTTTTTGAAGTTAAAACGGGGGTTGGAAATTTGTATGAAAATCCAATGTTATTGAAGTTAAAGTAATTATGGCAGAAGGATTTTAAATGATATTTAAGTATAAAAAATATTGAAAACAACTACATACTTACTATTTTATTGAGTGATGTTTTATTATAACAATAAAAAGTACTTTAGGTTTTACAAAGAGGTTTTAAAAAATAATATCCGTCGACTTCATTGATTCTAAAAATTCGTCTAAATAGTGATTGTTTTTAACTTTTTTTATTTTTTTCCTTTCATTTGGTATTTAGATTTTTCGAATGTAATGAAAAATTATTTGCAAATAACTAACTTCACGCGTACGAAGTCGCGGGCGGCCGTTAGTAGGATATATAATATTAACCCGAAACATTAAAAGACTTTCTCGTAAAAATGTTTACCGCTCAACAAAGTGGACACGGGTCAGCTAGTTACCGATAAAACTAGCCAGTCAGTTAATTCGCGTGTAGGAAATGGTAACCTGTAATCATAAAGGGGCTCCATGCTGCGAAACTAGCGCCACCCGAGTAAAAAAAACTATTATTCGCTATGTATACAACGAATCAAATAATTTTAACAAAAAAAACCGACTCTAGATATTACTCTACATTTATGTATGTAGATACAGGCTGGTGATGATAATGACGATGAAAAAAATATGGGACTAATCTGGAAGTATACTCTTTCAAATAAAAAAAAGATTTTTTGAAATCGGTTTATAAATGATGGAGTAATGAAATAACAAATTGGGTAGATCTGTATCTATATTAGCCTGTGCTGATGATGATGAAAAAAAAATGGGACTAATCTGAAAGTATAACTCTTTCAAATAATAAATGTTTTTTTTCAAATCGGTTTTTAAATCACGGAGTAATTAACAAACATTTTAAAATATACAGCCTAATTGAGAACCTCCTCCTTTTTTTGGGTCGGTTAAAAACTGTTTTCTTTTTAGTGACAATTTTTTTACCAATTAAAAGCCACATTTTTTTGCGAGTGTCATAGGATATATAAAACCCGAAAAATATAAAACTTTTTTGTATACTTGAGCGAAGCCGCGAGCGGAAGCTAGTTGCTTTCTGTAAATGTCTTTGTGGTTAATATAGTAAACTTTTCATTGATTCATTCGTTCATGTAGTTCTGTAGATTTAAAAAGAATATCAAACCATGGACTCATACCGAATGCACGTTTTCTATTCAGTGAAATGAACGTAATGAGATTTTTAGAGTTCCTTTCATCAACAGGAAAAAAAGGAACCCTTATAAGATCACTTCGTTATGCGACTGTCAAGGTTCTATTCCTGAGAAACTCGCGAAGATGTCAAGTTAAAATTGATATCAATCACTTTGATATATAATTCCATGGAACTGAGAAAAATCAAACTTCTAAGTGAACTCAGTTTAAAAAGTATGGTCGTCTATGTTGTGCTAAGTCCATTGTTTCTAATACTACCTAGTTGCAACAACTGGTCCTAACTTCAATCAATCTAACGAAAATCAATGTCGAGTCTGTTATATATTTCGAATTTTATGCTGAGTAGAGACCACTTTCCGAAATTAAAGTACTGCACTTTAATTTTTTTATATACCTAATATTTGTGTCTGTTTGACTTGTTTATACATACAGTGCTGTGTAATGTGCAAATAAATGTTTTTCATTCTTTCTTATCAAATTACAGTTTACAAATTTGGGGTGTAAGTGGTTCTTCAACATCTTTAAACCAAAGCCAACTTCACCTGCACGCGGTGCACCCTGCTGTCTAACAAATGAAGCTCTGGCGAAAAGAGAGGTAGGGAGCGTAATTGTAAGCTACCCGACTGGGAAATGTACCTCCACCTTACAGAATACCCCAGTTAAATAACAATTCCCTTGAGGGTTGTTGTGTTCCTGCGAGTGAGTGAGGTCACCTGAAAGGAAGAGGAGATGCTGCGTTGGTGGCGGCGTGCGAGCAATATTTTATGTTGCGAGCGTTAATATGGTTACGTAACCGCTTCACATCAGGCGGGTCGTATGCTTCTCTGCCACCTGACGTAGTATAAAAACAAAAAAAAATGGGACAATGTTTTCGTAACTTCGAATGAAACGGAACCATTGGTGAGCGCGTGTCCGACTCGGAAAACGTAACTGGAAAACGCCTGCTAGTTTTTGTAGGCACTTTGGCGAGAACTGAATATAAATGGATTTAACAAATTGAATTAAATTAATAAAATTCCCATTTTAAAGTGTAATCAAGATCGCCTTCCGTCAGATTGAAGCTTCTTAACATCATAATGATCGTAAAATATACTAAAATGTATGAATAGTCTGTTTTTTTTATTTGACAATAGTCGTCAAAATAGAATTGTTGTGTATTTAACTTTAATATAAGTGTGTCTCTCGTTATCGCCTCGGTGAAAAACCTGGTGACACATGGGTATTTCGTTTCTTTACTTTGTGTAAATAAATAGATATTACAATGCTGGTCGGAGTGGGGAGGAAAATTGCATATAAATTGACGAGTTTCGTACATACACTTCATATTACAATTGAATACTACCTCGTTTCCAACTTTGTGATTGTACTCGTACGTAAATAAATCAGAATGAAATTCAACCTGATTATCCTTGTCGCCATTTTCTTCGTGGCCGCCATAATCATGCCGACTCAAGTTTTGGCGTGCATCAAGAACGGAGATGGGTGCCAACCTGATGGAAGCCAAGGAAACTGCTGTTCTGGATACTGTCACAAGGAACCTGGCTGGGCCGCTGGGTATTGCCGCTAAATCCACGAGCTTTTACTGACATCCCCAGCTACAACAAATTAACTTAATTTTTATCTATATTTAATATTTTAAATCGGTTAAAAATGAAAGAACTTACTTGTAATGAAAAACGTAACGTAAGATATTTAATGGATGGAGACCCATCCTTTTATACTTACGAAAAAAAAATTGTATTAAACCAAACAGTTATAAATTTTAATTACGTTACTGCTGTAGAACAATATTATATTTATGAGTATTACCCGATAATAAATGTATCTTTTATAGTTTATATACATTTTTTTTCTGTCGTCTGCACTGACCATCCTCAATCATCTCATCAAGAAAACTTGGTTACATTTTCTCATTATCATTACTATAGTTACAACCAACCTGCACGTGTACTTACCCATAGGATACTTCTTCTTTCAATTCAATGTACACTTTATTATAAAGAGGTAGGTCTTTTTCGCGTTACTGACTGATCACTATAGAGCCGAACTACCAAAGATATCGAAATTAGAACACTATATTCTAGGCAAGCAATAATACACGATTTCGGAAAAATGTATCTCCCTAAGGGCCTAACCTAAGGGCCTAACCTAAGGGTGCAAAATAAAGGTTGATAGTTATGTACGGGATGAATGAACACCCGTTTTATATTTTAAAATTTCTTACTCTGGCTCTTTAATTAAAATAATGAAGCCCCTGTAGCATTTGCATTGTTCAAAATTTAACAGATAATATACATAAATAAGAAGTTGAACATTTGTCTGGTAAAAGGAACCGAAACCACCGATGCTAGAACTATGAAATTTAAACATTGGGTTCCGTTTCTAGTCTAATAAGAAGGATTTTGAGAAAATCAACATTTAAACGTACGTAATTTGACTAGGAATTTGTATGAAATGATATTGTCTCTTTTGTAACTTATACTATTGAATAAAAATAATGATACAATTGTATCAGCATTTTAAATAAATTTATAGTATTTTATTTATTTAAAATGTTGATACAGTCGTTTCATTATTTATTATTATAAAATAGGGGATGAAAGTTTGTACAAGAGCACGTTGCAATATATTTGGGAAATAATTTTGAAAAATTCAACCTCTAATGATGTAAAACATTGGTTGAAATTTCTATGTATGTTACAAGTAGGACAGTAAAACTTCCGAGCAAAATTATCGATCGAAATCGATTAGGAATTGGGCAAAAGAGAAGTAGGTAATTATAATTTTGAAGACATAGCTATCCTGAAATAGAAAACATACTCCGAAAAAATTACATGTGGCTATGAGTACGAATAATGTATCTGCAAGAAATTCTTCTGGCGATAAATGATGAATGAAACAAGGACACTATGCGTACAGCTAATGCTTCTCTGTGCACCAACCTTTCGGTTATATCACAGGGCTGCAAGTCTATCGATCCCACCAACCCCGTAAAACGATTAAGTTTTACTAAAAGGCAAAAGGATCTTTACCCGCCCCGCTATCGCGCGCAGTGAACCAACTTAATTCCCAAGCATCGGGGACCTAACACCGCTCCCCAATCTCCATGATATCCATGGTACCGGAGCTTTAAGGCGCGCTTCCCTAAAACGAACGAACTCACTTGCCGACGAACTCTGTATGCCTAGGGCGTAGTGTAATTGTACACACACTTTGACGCCAGGGGCCTTCCACGTAAAATGAAACCGATTGCCAAAAAATAGATGTTAGGTTTTAGTTATTGACCAGTATTATTAACTTTGTCGGTAGAGCTTCATGGTTTCTATCAGCTAAACTAAACATAATTGAAATCGGCTTCAGCTTAGGCGGTACGGCCCCAGATAGCTTCATGAGTAGCAGATAGATGAATAAGACAATGGGAAAATTTTAATATGGGTACCAGGTGACCGTAAATAACAAATCAATTCACACTGTGACAGGCATGTATGAAACAAATGAGTAGGATTTTACAAAGCTGGCAACGCGAGTGATAATATAACTGCTTTCCATCAGGCAGCCAGTATGCTTGTTTGCGACTTTAGTGGTAAAACCTTTTGTTATGAGACAAAACCGCAGTCAATTAAAACCCCATTATTGTTTTGTTGTGATTTTTCAAACCACTTGGATGACAAATAAATATAAAACCGCCGAATGCTCAAATCTGATGTAGGTAAGGGTTTCTTCCCAAGAAACTTCACCACCTGATGGGTTTTCTAGAGACTCTACTTTAAGGAAAACTACAAAACACATTTGACTGTATCCTATGTTTGACATAATTAAATACCTAACTAACTATCAAAGATAGCCGTAGTATTTACCCTGCGCGTGCAATGAACTTCGCTGTTCATTGCCTTTTTGTGACTACAAGTCACTGAAAATCCTGGCTGCACAGGAGACACAGTGGTGGGAATGTGTGGTGAGAATACTGAGTAATCTTTCTTTAATTCTAAAATAGCTTGATTTTAGAATTAAAGAAAGACTAAAAATAAAAATATAAAAACGACTATATTAGACGATATAAGAAATAATGAGACGCTGGTTTGGCGGTGCGGAGGCAACGTGTAAACTTAAAGTATCCACACAAGAAAAATTGCTTTACATTCAAAGTACTTATTTGAAATTCTGCCGAGTAAGTGATGGCAGATGGGGGAGGAAGGTATTAGAGTGGAGGCCGCGCGTAGGACGACGAAGTGTTGGGCGCCCTCCTACTAGATCGTCCGATGACCTTAAGAAAGCGGCTGGGAGCGGCTGGATGCGGAAGGCGGAGAATCGTATGTGGTGGAAAGCATTAGGAAAGGCTATATCCAGCAGTGGGTACATACAGGTTGATGATGATGAGGATGATTTAAAGTTTGGTCTGCTACCCTTTATTATGTTTGCGTTCCTATGACATTTTTTCGTTTATACTACTGCGGGCTCTATCGAAAATAAGATTTAGGTTTAAGTACGTTAGTACTATTACTTATACTGTGGTTTAAGTTAAGAAAAGTTGCAAAATTTATATCCGCGTAGGACAACCGCCCCGTTCAGTGGACCGTTGAAATTCTGACTAGAATTTACTTTATAGATTGAAATACAATCTAAGACAAATCGTCGTTGACGAATGATAATTAAATATAATGTACACTAAGGTGGCAAATAAGCATACGGCCCACCTGACGATAAGCAGTTGCTACAGCCTATGAACGCTTATCGTTCTGCAAAACCAAAAACCCCATACTGTAATCTCATGGAAAGAAACACCTCGACAGGCTGTTTATTCCACCGCTTGATTTGTACGTGGGAGAAAACCTTCATGGAACCGCACAGTACGTAGCCACTTCGGTTGTAATATGTGAGGATGAATTCCATGTCGATGGGGTACGGAGCGACTGTAGGTCGAGACCATGCCTGGGTATTATGCCAAACAGCTCCTCTGAACACATCCCATTGTACAATCGGTGGAAAACACAAAGCGACACAAAATGTCTTCTCAGACTTAAAGGTTCTAAGCCGTCTACCAGCTTGAAATCATGAACAATTGCCTCAGAATCGAGTCACAAGGTGCAATATATAGTGCTCCTAGTCCCTAGATGATGCCAGCCCATAGAGGTACTATTCTATATGCGAGTTAAAGTACTGCCTACCTCTCTTTAATAAATAATAAATATTGTCATACAAATTACACAGCGCCATCTAGCCCCAAAGTAAGCGAAGCTTGTGTTATGGGTACTAGACAACTGATAAACATACGTAAATATATTTTTTTTTTTTGTAAATACATACTTATGATACATAGAAAACACCCAGACCAAGACAAACAGACATGTACATGCACACAAATGTTTGTCCTGTGTGGAAATCGAACCCACGAGCGTTGGTGTTGAAGCCGCGTCATTGACCGCTATGCCACCGAGCTCGTCGCATCTCTATTTTGTGGTATTGCTTTGCTCTGTTACATTTTTGTTAGCTACATTGTTAGATCGAGGTACTAATAAAACGTATTGTTCAATAATGTGGATTTTTTTATACTATATACATCGGGTGGCAGACAAGAATACATCCCACCTGATGTGAAGCAGTTACCGTAGCCATATTAACGCTCGCAACATGAAAAATTGCTCGCGTGTCGCCACCCCCGCTGCCCACGCAGCAACTCCTTCTATTTTGGTGACCTCACTCATTGGCAGGAACACAACAACCCTCAAGGAAATTGTTATTTGGCTGCGGTATTCTGTGAGGTGGAGGTACTTCCCCAGTCGGGCAGCTTACAAATATGCTATAACCTACCTCGCTTTTGCCAGAGCCTCTTTCGCTAGTCAGGAGGGTGCACCACGTGCAAGCGAGGTTGGCTTTGGCTTTAAGGTCGTGGTGAGCCACTTACACCCCATATGATGACTTTCTTGGTAGACTAATACATAAGAATAAAAATCAAATTTTTGTTTTTTACGTATAGTATACTATTACCTCAAAATCATCTAAATCATGGACCTTTTTGTGTTTGGTTTAATTTACTTTTGTTTTATTTTTCGTTTTCATTCAAATTTTCAACCTAATAATAGTTTCATAGATAAATAAGGAAAAACAAATACACAATTTAACGTTGTGTTTTTAGGTCACATGCAAAATATTTACATAATTTAAATTGATTGTCATACAAAAACACGACGCAATTTGAACAACTAGAAAGATAGGTATGTGTTTATTGCCGATAATAAAATTTCAATAATCAAACTATCCTACTGGGAAATCCTCCATCTTACAGTAAACCGTATTCCTTGAATCCTAGAGGGATTTCGTGTTCCTGCGAGTGACTGATGTTACCAGCAAGAAAGGTTTTGCTGCGACGGTAACGGCGGTGGCGTTGCGCGTGCGATAGTTTATGTTGCAAGACACTATATACTACGGTAACCGCTTCACATTAGACGATCCATATGTTTGTCTAGCACCCGACGTAGTATGAAAAAGAACTGTAACAAAATTAACTCGAAAGACTAAGTACGACAAATTTACTAGTAGTAATTTAGTTGTTAAGTCTTCCCTTAGCGGTAGTTCCGCACCAACACGACATGGGAGTCATCATGAAAAACTATGCTCTACTTTCCCCATAAAAACGAGCTCGGTGGCGTATCGGTCAATGACGCCCGTGGGTTCGATTCCCACATAAGACAAACATTTGTGTGCATGAACATGTCTGTTTATCTTGGTCTGGGTGTTTTCTATGTATCATAAGTATGTATTTACAAAAAAAAAATGTTTTACCTATGTTTATCTGTTGTCTAGTACCTATAACATAAGCTTCGCTTACTTTGGGGCTAGATGGCGCTGTGTAATTTGTCTGACAAAAAAAAACCTAGCAACGGATCGGTAACTCTTTGTTGTTGCCGATTAATTTCTTCCGACCATCAGTTAGCCATCAGGTGCTTAAATGCTCAACTAACATCGTTTTGACGAACCCGGTGGTCGAATGGCTAACAATGGCCACTTTCGACTCCGAGGTCGGAGTTCGAACCTTGAAAAAGACAAACAAATATTTGAGTGCAAGAACGTGTCTGTTTGTCTTGATCTGGTTGTATTTATAAGTATGTGTTTTAAAAAAAAAATAAGTATAATATCAGTTATCTAGTATCCATATAATACAAGCTTTACTTAGATCGGAACTAGATGGCAGTGTGTAATTTGTCCAGGAATATTTATTTATTTTATATAAACAAAAACCTAAATCGCAGTAAGAAGCAGCTCTTTTACAAACATACACCTTTTGTTGTACAATGGTTTCTATTGTACTAAAATGTATGGATCATCTGTTTTCGTTTACGATTTGACAATGGTGATCGAAGAAATGGAACCTTTTATTAAAATTATTACCGAAGGTCAGCTGCCAGTTTTATTTTAGATCAAAGCAGATTTTTTTATAGAATTAATGGATAAGTGTTTTTGGTATGAGTGTATACAATCAAAGTACAAAAACATTTCAGTTTGTTAAAATTTAAATTGCTAATATTTTTTCAAAGATTTCATATTCTAGTATGTATTCCATTCATTAATTTCAGTTCACGAAATCATAATTTTTGACGTCTACTGCCAAACGCGGGGGATGTGGTGTCCCGCACGGGACATTAGCCTAAAAAAACGGGACGTCCCGCCAAAAACAGGACGCCTGGCAACGCTGTAAGGTATACCTAACCTAAGTACTAAACAACTTCTTTGGGTGTGTGTATCGTTCCCGCCTTGGTGGAAGCAAGGCGGATGACACCATGTCATGTTTATTTTGTTTCTTTTTATGTGGGCGTGAACAGGTAAACTCACAGTACAATGTAAGGCATGTAATAACGGAAAGTTTTCAATTCCGATACTGATATTAATATCGGAATTTCACAAATGCGTTATACATCCTCATAAAGTTGGGTTCGATACAGTAAAAATAATATTTCAAATCAAATTCTTTAATTTGGTACAAAACTTTAAGTGTTTTATTAAATCACAGATTTCTCGTTATAATCCTACATTACTTATTAATCGGACTCATAATCAAAATCAACATGGGGGTGTAAGTGGCTCACTATCATCTTCGGAGCCAAAGACAACCTCAACTGCATGTGGTACACCCTGCAGATAAGCGGACGACGCTCTGGCGAAAAGTCGCCAACCCGCCTGCCCAACTAAATATATGGCCCCTAGTACCCGGCAGCCCTGCATCCTGAAATCCTGGGCCAAGGTGGCGGTCTTGGTTCAACAATCTCCGGTTGGCAGGCCACCACAAACAATTGACCATTGGCAGGTTTAATACACGGACACTGAGGCGTGACGAGGATGTGGGAGAGCTGGAAGTAGAATTGAGGTCAGTCAAATACCAGATTCTGGGTCTGTCGGATAACCGACGAGAGGGAGAGGAGACCGATGATACTCGAATCTGGCAATCTCTTCTACTACCGTGAAGGAGATCAGCTCTCCCAGGGTGGTGTCGGGTTCCTCCATCATAAAGCTCTCGTCAACAACGTAGTGGAGGTATCCAGTGTGTCGTCGAGGGTAGCATATCTTGTGCTAAAACTGACGAAGAGATACTCTTTGAAAGTAGTACAGGTATATACCTGTACTATTTTTAAAGAGTATCTCTCGTCGTTTCATATGTTCGAACGACGAGACACCAGGATGAAGAGTTCGAGGCCATGTATGAAGACATTACAATGGCCATACATAATACCACCAAGACCCACTTCACCGTTGTTGTCGGGGACTACAAGCCAAGGTGGGTTACAAGAATGCGATGAATCCGTCGTTGGAGGGTTTGGTTTGGGGTCGAGGAATCACATGGGGCAAATGCTGGTAAATTTCCTTCAAATGGAGGGGCTCTTTTTGATGAACTCGTACTTTAAAAAGAAGCCCCAGAGGAAATGGACCTGGCAAAGCCCCGACAAAGTGACTAGGAATGAGATCGACTTCATCATAACGGATAAAAGGAGGATATTTAGCGATGTCTCGGTGGTTAACAGGTTTGGTACCGGTAGCGACTACCGACTTGTACGAGGCACCCTAAATATCAGCTACAAACTCGAAAGAGCCCGTATAATGAAGTCGAATGTACGTCCAACTCTTCCTCAAATCACTCAAACTTTGGAGAAGTTCCAACTGGAACTTCAAAACCGATTCAATTTGTTGGAAACCACTGCGGACATGGACGAGGCAACAGACAGAATAAGGACAACACTACACGAAATCGGCAGCAAACACTTTGGGCGGCAGCATGGAGATCTAGAGGCCAAGCTCTCTAGCGAAACGCTGGCTCTTATGCAGAACAGACGAGAGGCAACAGCGTCTGTTAGAGCTTCGACAGAATATGCAGCTTTAAATAAGCAGATCAGAAGGCTGATACGTCGGGACTATCGCGTCTTCAATGCTAAACAAGTTGAGGACGTGATAGCGCGTAACAAAGAGCTGAAAGTCTTTTCTCAAAGATCTTTTCTGAAAGGGCTTATCTGTCGAAGCTCAAGCTAGAGGATGGTAAGCGATCGCCGAGCCCCGCTAACCCGACACGAAACCGAGGACATTCCAGATATCAGCATGGGTGAGATTAGGATAGCCCTTGAACAGCTGAAAAATGATAAGGCTCCCGGCATAGTATAAATAGAGAAGTAGGAGAACTCAAGCCCCGAGCGGGAGATAATAGCCTAAACACGTAGGGCTGTCGCTTAATAGTTTATTCAACCGTCAAAAATACTTGGTCAATCTCTATTATACAAAATTAAGTAAGGTACAAAATACAAAATTAAGTAGGGTAAGTTAGGGATCTGTAACAAAAAGCCGGCCAAGTGCGAGTTGGACTCGGTCACGAAGGGTTCCGTACCAAAAACGACACACAATCACGTTTGTTGTATGGGAGCCCCCCTTAAATATTTATTTTATTCTGTTTTTATTATTTGTTGTTATAGCGCCAACAGAAATACATCATTTGTGAAAATTTTAACTGTCTAGCTACCACGGTTCATGAGATACCTACAGCCCTTGGTGACAGACGGACAGACAGACGGACACCGGAGTCTTAGTAATAGGGTCCCGTTTTTTTACGGTCCCTTTGGGTGTGGAAATCTAAAAAGAATAAAAATAATTATTTTTGTACATACACCAGGAGTGACTGCAATTTTTTCATTACCTACATTTTAATGCATGCTTACTCAGTGACAAACGAGCAGACAGCCCACCTGATGGTGAGCGGTAACTGTCGCCCATAACATCCACGATTCACGCATTCAAGCTGTTGGCAACAAAAATGCAGAATCGCAGGTGCGTTGTCCTTCAAACCGGAACACAAAACACAACAATGCAAGCATTGTTGCTTGGCGGCAGAAATAGATAAAGCAGTGGTCCTCACCCAGGCGGACTCCTACCATTTGATAAAACCTACTTCATGTTATCTGTTTAGTGATTAGAAAAATTACGGTCTAAATAGGAATAGGATTAATTAAAACGTAGCTTTACTGAATCATAATATTTATTCAAATAATCTAAATTATTATGAAAATATATTTTTATTAAGTACATATTATATATTATTTTTTATACTAAACTATTTTTAATACTTTTTAACTTACACACTTATCATGTGATTATTAGGAGTGTCGGTGGCCGAATGGTTAGGGTATCCGACAAATTGTTATATAGACATCCATGAACACTGCAATGTTTTGTATGGCTAGTCGACTTTGTAGCCATCTTTAACGAATTTGTAGTTATATACGACGTAGGTAGGTACCTAAATGTTCAAATTATTAACGAACGTCAGCGCAGGCGCGAATCTTGCGCGGTTTTGCTTACGGCGCAGCTCCGACCCCGACTGGCGTTCCATATAACCTCTTATAAATGTTGTCAGTGTGTGCGTGCGACGGCCATACGTACGGGCGCGCTCACATACAAACCGCGCTCGGTGCGTTTGTATGAAGTTACCTTACTTCTCTATTTATACTATGCTCCCGGTGAGGACGGAATCACAACAGAACTGTTGAAAGCTGAAGGAACTCCGGTTCTAAAGGAACTACAACGTCAGTTTGATTCCGTCATTCACAATGGGACCGCACCAGTTGCGTGGACCAGGAGTTTGGCCGTCTTGTTCTTCAAAAAGGTGACAAAACCTTATTGAAGAATTATAGACCGATCTCACTCCTGACCCGCGTGTATAAGCTGTTCTCAAGGGTTATCACGAATTGTCTCGCTCGAAGGCTTGATGACAGGCTGGTTTTCGTAAAGACTACAGTGCCGTAGACCACATATATACATTGCGACAGATTGTGCAGAAAACCAAGGAGTACAATTTGCCGTTCTGTGTGGCTTTTGTGGACTACGAGAAAGCCTTTGACTCCATCGAAACTGGGTCAGTTCTGGAATCCTTACAGCGATGCCAAGTCGACCAAAGCTATATCGAGGTGCTTAGATGGCTATATAGCTCTGCGACAATGACTGTCCGCGTCCAGGATCAGCAGTCTAAGCCTATCCAATTGCAGTGGGGAGTACATCAAGAGATGTTAATTCCCACAAACTATTTACCGCTGCTCTGGAAGACGTATTTAAGACGCTAGACTGGAAAAAACGGGGCGTCAGTGTGAATGGCGAGTACATCTCACACCTTCGGTTTGCCGACTAAGTGGTCATAATGGCTGAATCGCTGGAGGATCTCGGTCGTATGTTGGTTGATCTCACAATGCTGCATCTCGACGTGTGGGGCTCTCCCAACTCATGGGGAAATCCCAGAAGATCAAATTTGTCTGACGAAGTTACGGTTCTCTTCTTTTCTTTGCACTTTTCCAGTTCCTTCTCAAGTTCTTGATGCAGGGTTAACTTACTTGTTGTAACGAGACGAGCTAAGGGTTCATCATCTTCATCGGAAGATAATAAAGCAGTTGTCGTAGATTCTATCTCTGTTTCTGTGACGGCGATAGTGCTAGTTGGATTTTCTTTATATTTAAGGCGTTTCAACATGTTTACAACAACGTTACATATTGGCTCACTGTGGGTTTCGAAAATATATCATCTTTGCAGCGCTGTTGCTTGTGGCGCGCTTATTAACTTTATTGCGATATTCCGAGATTCCGAGATTCATGCCCTAGTACAATGCTCCTCTGAGTGGGGTCGAAAAATACGTATAAATTGAGGAGTTTGTTACAGATGCATCACAATTACAATCGAATTCAACACTGAACTCTCGTTTGCAACTTTGTAACTCGTACGTAAACAAATCAAAATGAAATTCAACCTGATCATCCTCGTCGCTATTTTCTTCGTGGCCGCCATGATCATGCCGACTCAAGTTTTGGCGTGCATCAAGAAGAAGATGGGTGCCAACCTGATGGAAGCCAAGGAAACTGCTGGTCTGGATACTGTCACAAGGAACCTGGCTGGGCCGCCGGGTATTGCCGCTAGCCGGCAGCCTTCACTGACAACTGAAGTACAACAAATTGGACAATGAAAAACTTAACATTGAAACGTAAGATATTTGGATTTTAGAACTCAAAAGTTATGAAAAAGATTAATAATGATTAATAACCAAACTGTGATAATAAATTTTCATAATGTCACTACTTTAGGATAATGTTATACTTATTGATTAATGAAAAAATTACAATAAATGCATTTTTTTATATTTCTTCTTGTTTTACTTAATTATTTCTGACACACCCACATAGACGATTCTAAAGATTGTTTTTTATAATTTTTCATTGTTATCTATAATCCGAATTAGAATGCAGCAAAGTTCTGTTCAAAAAATATCATGAATTCGTAGGTAAATCAACTGTTCCATACAAAATCTTTATTCATTCTGAACCAATAATGTAAAGTCATTGCCTTTAACATTGAATAAAATATGTATTACGATATTAATTTCTTTATTTTATTTTATATACCTAATAATAATCTAGAATTTAAGGAAATTTTCATATAGTAATAATTAAAATAAAAAATAAAATAAAATTGATAAATCAGTCATTGACATGTATTTCTCATTTATATTTGTTTAATGTATTTCATTTACTAATTCATTTTATAGATTTTATATGTATTATACTGATTTTTTTCACTCTGCAAGAAACTTAAGAATATATTACATAACATTAATGTATACCTGTATATTACCCATATTCTATAAAATACATAAAAAAAGAAAAAATATATAAATATTCCCGGACAAATTAAACTAAGCAAAGCCTGTGTACTATGGGTACTAGAACCTATGGATGATATGGATATTTGTACTTAAATACATTTTTTTTTCTCCGCCAACCCGTAGTTGAGCAGCGTGGTGGAGTATGTTTTAAACCCCCTCGATTATGGGGAGACCCCTACCCAACAGTGGGATGATTACTATTACGTAGGCCACACTAAAAGTTTTGCGTAACTTAAAAAAACAACATGTTATAACCAAAATATTATGTTTATTGCTTCTCAAAATAATCTCCTTTACATTTTTAACATTTTTTCATGCGATCGAACCACAGGCACAGTCTTGCGGAGAGAGAGAACTTTTAAAATCATAAAAAATCATCGCTCTAAAATCTTTTCGACTTAATTCCATTTTCGTTGCGTACGTAGAACTTTGATGTGTGATAAAAAAAACAATTGACTAATGATTTCCCGCCAATTTTTTTTTATTACTAAGAATGTTGCAAGTGCTTTCAGAAAATATAACATTCGATATTAAAATAGTTCCGATTAGCTAGAAGTGCAAAACTTTTAGGGTGCCCCATTATTATGATGCCGTACATAATTTTTTTGCAAATACGTACTTAGAAAACATCCAGACCAAGACAAACAGACAGACTTGTTCATGCACACAAATGTTTCTCTTGTACGGGGATTGAACCCGCAACCCCGAAGGTGGAGTACTTCCCCAGTCGGGCTCCACATGCCCTACCTATCTTTTGCCAGAGCTATTTTTGCTAGTCGGCAAGGTGCACCACGTCCAGGTGAGGCTACGGCCCTAAAGATTCCGCTGAGTTCCGCCACCGTACAACTCACAAATATTAAAGTTTCCTAACATATTTTATACCACGAACGGTGAAACTGTGGAATCAACTTCTCTCAGCGGTACTTCCGAACAATTATGACATGGGGGCCTTTAAGAACAGAGTTCTTATTTCCCTTAAAAGGCTGTTAACAGATCGGCGACCCCTTGATGTTGCTTATCTCCATGGGCAGTGGTGATTGCTTTCCATCAGGTGACCCACATGCTCGTTTGCTCCTGTCTCAAGACCTGGCGCACTACCGCCAGAGCTGAAGCCGATTCCCATCAGGTTTTTTGTTTGCGAAAATCAAACTTCAATTTAGATTTATAGTACTTGAGCTTAGCTTAGCCTTAGGGTAGACTAAACAAAAGATGATTGTCAATAACTTAAACATAAGGCATTTTTCGAATCAAAATATTGGATGGTAATTGGCTTCAGCGTCGGCTATACTACCACTCTGTTTGAGTGCCTGCCCCCTTACCACCGACTCTTATTGCGATTTAATAACTGAGTAGACTGCTTATTCATACCAATGAAGAAGCGACGCTATTCAATTTGAAATAGAGTCGCTTATTCATTGGTATAAATAAACATTCTATTCAGTTATTGAATCGCAATAAGAGTTGGTGGTAAGGGGGCTGGTTGGTTTACTGTGCGCGATAGCGGGGCGGGTAAAGGCCCTCTTGCCTGCTTGGTTTACTCGGGGAGAGACTCGTGATCCTGTGATATAACCGAAAGGTTGTTGCACACATGCAAGTTCATAAATTTATTCCTCTCATCCAAACAAGTTTCAAAAATTAAGACGACGCCTTGACGATTTTGAAGGCAGGGATGTGTATTATTTTCAGCAAACACACAAATGTAATTTTTGACTACCTCATGCTTCATGTAATGAAATATTTTCTCAGTTACCGTTCCAGGAATTGGTCTCATTGAACTCATATAACAGAAAAAAAATCGCAAGGTAACCCCTTGTTAAACAGAGATTTGTATTTTAATACAAATCTTAATTAATGAGCAGAATACTTAAATATTCTATCTTTTTGACACGAAATATTTATTATTTCTACCATAGACCTAGGAGTTTTGGCTCTACAAGGGGCCTACCGCCTAAGCTGAAGCCAAATCCCAATTAGTAGCCAAATAACAAGTCCCTTGTGGGTTGTTGTGTTCCTGTGAGTGGGTGAGGTCACCAGAAAAGGAGATGCTGCGTTGGCAGCGGGGGTGGTGGCGCTCGAGCGATATTTTATATTGCAAGAGTTAATATGGCTATGGTAACCGCTTCACATCAGGCGAGCCGTATGCGTCTGCCACCCGACGGAGTATAAAAAAAAATACGTAAATTGGACTTCTGTCTTGATTCTGTCTGATTTATACCTTACTGTCGATTGTAGATTTTTTATAAGAAAGGGGGGCAAACGAGCATGCTTCTCTCCTCTCACTCCAAACTTCTCTCTCTCCTGCTTGAGTCCCTAAAGGATATCACATTTGCATGATATGGAATCTAACAAAGCAAACCATGAGCGTTTGTATGACTATTATAATGTAAAGAGGGCATTATACCATGTTTCATGTAAAAAAATATTTATGATTATGACAGTGCAAGCTTTGCTTAGTTAGTCGTAAACTAAGATTGCGCTGTGTAATTTACTCAGAAATATTTATTTACACACAGTACAGTTTAAATATCGTATTATATCAGCAAAAATAATGTCACAACTGTAAAAAAATTGCTAGTCAATATCAATCTAGGGCTCTTGAACAAATCTGGCACCCTACCGCCTAAGCTGAAGCCGATAACCATCGGATTTTTTTGAATATGAAAATGACACTACTGCTTATATCATTCGTAATTGTGTTTAACTCAGCTGGAAGAAAAGCTAGAGCTAGAGCTTTATCGACTAAGCTGAAGATGTTTGTCAATAACTTTAACCTAAGACCAATTCCACGCTCGTGGGTTCGATTCCCACACAGGACAAACATTTGTGTGCATGAACATGTATGTTGTGTGTATGGCAGATGGGGAGGAAGGTATTAGAGTGGAAGCCGCGCGTAGGACGACGAAGTGTTGGGCGCCCTCCTACTAGATCGTCCGATGACCTTAAGAAAGCGGCTGGGAGCGGCTGGATGCGGAAGGCGGAGAATCGTATCTGGTGGAAAGCATAAAGGCTGATGATGATGATTTAAAGTTTGGTCTGCTGCCCTTTATTATGCTTGTGTTCCTATGACATTTTTTCGTTTATACTACAGCGGGTTCTAACGAAAATAAGATTTAGGTTTAAGTTAAGAAAAGTTGCAAAATTTATATCCGCGTAGGACAACGGCCCCGTCAGTGGACCGTTGAAATCCTGAGTAGAATTTACTTTATACATTGAAATACAATCTAAGACAAATCGTCGTTGACGAATAATAATTAAATATAATGTACACTAAGGTGGCAAATAAGCATACGGCCCACCTGATGATAAGCAGTTGCTACAGCCTATGAACGCTTACCGTCCTGCAAAACCAAAAACCCCATACTGTAATCTCTTGGAAAGAAAAACCTCGACAGGCCGTTTATTCCACCGCTTGATTTGTACGTGGGAGAAAACGTGGGAGTTCATGGAACCGCACAGTACGTAGCCACTTCGGTTGTAATATGTGAGGATGAATTCCATGCCGATGGGGTACGGAGCGACTGTAGGTCGAGACCATGCCTGGGCATTATGCCAAACAGCTCCTCTGAACACATCCCATTGTACAATCGGTGGAAAACACAAAGCGACACAAAATGTCTTCTCAGACTTAAAGGTTCTAAGCCGTCTACCAGCTTAAAGTCATGAACAATTGCCTCAGTATAGTGCTCCCAGTCCCTAGATGACGCCCGCCCATAGAGGTACTTATTCTATATGCGAGTTAAAGTACTGCCTACCTCTCTATTTTGTGGTATTGCTTTGCTCTGTACATTTTTATTTGCTACATTGTTTGTATTGTTAAATAATGTGATTTTTTTTATACTACATCGGGTGGCAGACAAGAATACAGCCCACCTGATGTGAAGCAGTTACCGAAGCCATATTAACGCAACATGAAAAATTGCTCGCGTGTCGCCACCCCCGCTGCCCACGCAGCAACTCCTTCCATTTTGGTGATCTCACTCATTGGCAGGAACGCAACAACCCTCAAGGAAATTGTTATTTGGCTGCGGTATTCTGTGAGGTGGAGGTACTTCCCCAGTCGGGCAGCTTACAAATATGCTATACCCTACCTCGCTTTTGCCAGAGCCTCTTTCGCTAGTCGGGAGGGTGCACCACGTGCAAGCGAGGTTGGCTTTGGCTTTAAGGTCGTGGTGAGCCTCTTTCACCCCATATCATGACTTTCTTGGTAGACTAATACATAAGAATAAAAATCAAATTTTTGTATTTTACGTATAGTATACTATTTTTTTTTATACTACGTCGGCTGGCAGACAAGCACACGGCCCGCCCGATGTGAAGCGGCTACTGCAGCCATATGAACGCTCGCAACATATAGCGTCGCTCGCGCGCCGCCACCCCCGCTGCCAACGCAGCATCTCCTTCCCCTCTGGCGACCTCACTCACTCGCAGGAACACAACAATCCTCAAGGGAATTGTTATTTGGCTGCGGTATTCTGTGAGGTGGAGGTACATTCCCCAGTTGGGTAGCTTACAATTACGCTCCCTACCTCTCTTTTCGCCAGAGCTTCGTTTGTCAGTCAGCAGGGTGCACCGCGTGCAGGTGAAGTTGGCTTTGGTTCAAAGATGTTGATGAACCACTTACACCCCAAAAATTATATTACCTCAAGATCATCTAAATCATGGACCTTTTTGTGTTTGGTTTAATTTACTTTTGTTTTATTTTTCGTGTTCATTTAAATTTTCAACCTAATAATAGTTTTATAGATAAATAAGGAAAAACAAAAACACAATTTAACGTTGTTTTTTTAGGTCACATGCAAAATATTTACATAATTTAAATTGATTGTCATACAAAAACACGACGCAATTTGAACAACTAGAAAGATATGTGTTTATTGCCGATAATAAAATTTCAATAATCAAACTATCCTACTCGGAAATCCTCCATCTTACAGTAAACCGTATTCCTTGATTCCTAGAGGGTTTTCGTGTTCATGCGAGTGACTGATGTTACCAGCAAGAACGGATTTGCTGCGACGGTAACGGCGGTGGTGATGCGCGTGCGATAGTTTATGTTACAAGACACTATAGACTACGGTAACCGCTTCACATTAGACGATCCGTATGCTTGTCTAGCACCCGACGTAGTATGAAAAAGAACTGTAACAAAATTAACTCGAAAGACTAAGTACGACAAATTTACTAGTAGTAATTTAGTCGTTAAGTCTTCCCTTAGCGGTACTTCCGCACCAACACGACATGGCAGTCATCAACATTGACGAGCTCGGTGGCGTATCGGTCAATGACGCGGCTCGACTCCAACGCTCGTGGGTTCAATTCCCACATAAGACAAACATTTGTATGCATGAACATGTCTGTTTGTCTTGGTCTGGGTGTTTTCTATGTATCATAAGTATATATTTACAAAAAAAAAATGTATTTACGTATGTTTATCAGTTGTCTAGTACCCATAACACAAGCTTCGCTTACTTTGGGGCTAGATGGCGTTGTGTAATTTGTCTGACAAAAAAAAATCTAGCAATGGATCGGTAATCCTTTGTTGTGGCCGATTGATTTCTTCCGACCATCAGTTAGCCATCAGGTGCTTAAATGCTCAACTAACATCGTTTTGACGAACCCGGTGGTCGAAAGGCTAACAATGGCCACTTTGACTCCGAGGTCGGAGTTCGAACCTCGAACAAGACAAACAAATATTTGAGTGCAAGAACGTGTCTGTTTGTCTTGGTCTGGTTGTTTTCTTGTATTTTAGGTATGTGTTTAAAAAAAATAAGTTTAATATCAGTTATCTAGTATCCATAATACAAGCTTTGCTTAGATCGGAACTAGATGGCAGTGTGTAATTTGTCCAGGAATATTTATTTATTTTATATAAACAAAAACCTAAATCGCAGTAAGAAGCTGCTCTTCTACAAACATACACCTTTTGTTGTACAATGGTTTCTATTGTACTAAAATGTATGGATCATCTGGTTTCGTTTACGATTTGACAATGGTGATCGAAGAAATGGAACCTTTTATTAAAATTATTACCTAAGGTCAGCTGCCAGTTTTATTTTAGATCAAAGCGGATTTTTTTATGGAATTAATGGATAAGTGTTTTTGGTATGAGTGTATACAATCAAAGTACAAAGACATTTCAGTTTGTTAAAATTTAAATTGCTTATATTTTTTCAAAGATTTCATATTCTAGTATGTATTCCATTCATTAATTTCAGTTCACGAAATCATAATTTTTGACGTCTACTGCCAAACGCGGGGGATGTGATGTCCCGCACGGGACATTACACTTTAGCCTAAAAAAGCGGGACGTCCCGCCAAAACAGGGATTGAAAGCGGTAAAGGTATAAGGGTATGGTACTGGTATAAAATTACGATATCGTTTTGATTTAAAGGTAGAGCCAAAACGGTTGAGACTACAATGTAGTTACGATACCGGTAAAACAAGAAGAATACCTTTACTTTTTTACGGTACCATTATACCTATATATTACCAGTACCTTAACCAAAACCATTTCGGTACCGAAAAAATGATGCGACAACGACGCGACGTAGGTACTCGTATCGATCAAGTACTTACCTACCAATGCGGCCGACATTGTGGAAAGAAAACCTTTATTTTATAATTTAGATACCTAAAAAAATAACGATACCGGAATATTACAATACCGAAATTATTAAGATACCTTTACTTTAAGGTATCGAAATTTAAAACCTTTATTTTATAATTTAGATATCTAAAAAAATAACGATACCGGAATATTACAATACCGAAATTATTAAGATACCTTTACTTTAAGGTATTGTAACCTCCCCCCCCCCCTATTTAACTCTCCTCCTCCTCTACTCTATTATTTTTTCGACCTACCTAGTTGCGTGTGTATACCTATCTCTCATCTTACATCTTACTATTCATCTTACATCATCATCATCATTTCCTTACTACTATTTTCTCACTACCTTTCTTCTTCTTTCGCTCACATTAGTACGTCAAATCTATCACTCCACATATACCTAATTAAACGACATAAATTTGATATACATCTCCCTATAATTAACACTCTTACACCTTAAATTTAAACCAAAACTTATGTTGTTGTTGTTGGAATCGGATGAATCAACCTGATGGTAAGCTTTACTAATACATAATGGCCTCGTGATCGCGTCTAGTGTCCTACATTGTACCGTAATTTCCCCAGATACTTTTACACGCAGAATAATGACTGATTAAACTCCTATCACCCTAATACATAATATATACTCATTGAATTAGTTGTATTACCTAATATCCACTATAAGATAAAACTATGTGGTTGAAATTCTATTAACTAATGACCTGAATATTAATTAGTATCTCTTATAATGATAATGAATCTTTTAGTTATTATTTCCAGTATTAACTTTGTTATAATAGTAAACCAATATTGAACTTAAATTAATGAGAAACACTGCCATAATGGTAAGACTTTAGACATTATGTTTTAGTGGTAAAAACAATATGACATTAGACACTTATGTTAACTAATTAACATACTCAAGGTTAAAGCTTTTAAACATTATTTCTTTTGTGGCAATTGACTAGCCCCATCTCCCGCTAGATCACGTAAGAACCAGCCATCTCAAGTTCTTCCCGGCCAACTTAGATTGAGCAGAGTTTACTTTACAGAAGTTTCACCTAACTTCTCTAGAAACAAATAACTAGAGGCCGTCTCTTACCTCACAGTTTTCTATTACTTTTTAACCTTGATATCTTTGGTGATTTTAACCTAGTCTTAAATTAAATAAATATGCTCAATCTTTTATTTACTGAAGCTACATTATTATTACATTATATTCTTTACTTGAGACATTTATAGAAATTTCTCAAAAGAACCTTAGGAAACTTATAAATTCCTTCGGCAAATAAATTCATTAACTGGCAAAATTAATTTCTGCATTGATTCTAGATATGAAACCAATAACTCTCTTTAGTCTATCTTTCAAACTAAATTAATTCATTCTTATTTAAACTCAAATCATTTGAATTTAGATTATCTACTGTAATCACTGAATCCATACAAACAATCCTAATCTAGTGTGCGACTGTTTAGTAATCTTGTTACTTCATAAATCACAACACTCATATATTTATACACATATGTCTATAATCAAACTTTGTATTCTTGATAAAAGTAACACATGCAAATTATTTAGCAATAATCTTTACTAGATATAGATTCTCATCTATTGGAATATGCCCTAATTTCAACATTCTTTGCTCAGCTGAAATTTCAAGAAATCTATTTCCTGTAATGTATCATCATTCACTATTTTGAAATATGAGAAGTCATTATAATACAGTCAATAAAAGATGTTTTGATCACTCACCGAGAAAATCTTCAAATTTACTGGATAGAAGACCTTACCTTTCAACTCTGCTAATTCACACAAATTAATCTCTTTCGCGATAAGTTACTATGAGATTCTTACAAATCAGTGAAACGCCCAATTAGTCTAATAAAAGTAATTTCATTCCTTATTTATAGGAAACGAAAGAGTCAGGTTATGTTGTAAACTTTAACATTTTGAAGATTGGATGTCCGATGCTTTTTTATTCACATTGAAATCATCCATAAGTACGTATTGTTACTTTTGATGTCAAGTTTCAACATTCGCCTTGTAATTTCAAAGTGATTTTAAATATGATTGTTCAAATTGGGCACTTCTACTTTTCAATCTAACAATCTCACAAACCTTTTTGTATAATTAAGGCATCTATCAAACGTAAATCAATTTGATTACTCAAATAAATAATATCTCTCAAACCTGTCTCAGCAATATTAAAACAAGTGAAAATCTAATTTTAAAACACTAAAATAACTTTAACACTGCCCCGGTATCATAGTACATATTTACGGAAATATGCTAATTATTATCTCCTTACTCGCGAATACTAATAAATCGAATCCTCCCGCTTAAAACTCGCGTTTTTCCTTTTATAGTCCTAAGCCCCGCCCACTTTTGAATTTAGTGAAGTGACATACCTAATTTTTAACCATAAAATCTAATTCTCCTAGTTTAATCGAGTAATCTATTTGTATTAATTTATCTAACTAATTTTTACCATATAAATTGTTTCATGTTTAATCTTAAGTACATCGAAAATACTCGATTCTTACCAAAATTATTCGAATCTTTCTAAAAAGATAATTAAATCATTTTAGTTTCACAATTTTACCTTTATTTCTTATAATTTTTATCTTCAAACCTCAAATTAATCTAATTTTGTACTTATATTGATCACACTACAACTTCCATTCACTAATTTTAATAGTTATAAAGAAAATATAAGATTTTCAATCTTAAACTTTATTCGTGTTTTCTTACAATTCACTCCTTGAATCAATTCACCCGATTAATTATGAACGCCACTAATATCAACCAACGCTTATTATATCTAAATTCCCTTAAATATTGTATACAATATCATTGCATACTAATATATTATCAAATTAATCGATATTAGTACCATCGATTCCCATCTATTTATCATAAATTTTCCCGCCAATCTTTGCCTAGCAACATAACCTCTTGCGTCTATCCCTATCAATGATATATTACTCAACCAATCAGAAATCCCCATTTGACCAAATTTGTCCACAGCTTTTCCGAGAATTTCACCTGCCATAAGGTCGCCCCATAGACTTTTATTTGATGAATTAGGTCAATCACAAACTGATCTTAGATATTTTATCTAAATTTCAAAATTCTCCTGTTAACTAACGCTATTAATTGTATGGGTTAGTTACAATTCGCCTCCAGATTAAATTATAGAGTAATCCTGCATTACGGTGAATTTAATCTCACCAATTACCTAACTTATTATATAATTCTAACATCCTAATCATAGATCAAAAAAAAAATGACTCAATTATGTTCCGATTTATCGATTCAAATATCCAATGATGTCCCTTCACTAGTACCTTCGCGTTAAACATCTTCCGAATGACAATTCGTCTTTATGGCTTCGTAAAACCTTTCTTATATATATCCTTTTAAAAAGACACAAAAAAAAATATATTTAACCTCAATCATTCAAGTGATTAGTGTCTATTGTTTTATTCAACAACCCAATTGGTATGCAAATAAGTACTAAAACAAAAGTGATCAAATTATACTCAAGTTCCCTAGCTTATAATCATTTTCATCACCTATTCAACTTAAATATTCAACGTGAATCCGCTTAAATAATGCTTTCATTATAATAATCATCTGTTTATTAAGGTGCAACTTCGCTATGTAATTTCCATACCCTCAAAATCCCTCTACTTAATAACAAACCTTATTCTAATGCAAAATTTCGATTTCCTTTTAAAAGTTGGCATTTCTGTACATATTTCAATTATATGTCATTGCAATGACTTTTTGTTCTACTAATACCCTTACAAAATTAAATATAAAGATTGTCTTTTACACAAATAGCCAAGTTATAATTCATTGACAAATTTCCCCAAAGATCTGATCTTGTAATTAACTATCGTTTAATACAACTAAATTAATGAACTCTATCACTATAGGTAGACGCTCCCTAAAACTACAAAACAACGCTAGCTATATAAAATATATAAAGTGGTTTTTTAGAGAAAAAACACCTAGGCATTTGCGTATACCCTACCCGTAAGCTAAATTAGTAAATAAGTTCACCTAACCTAACCCTAAATCGAGCTGGAAGATCAATCATAAAAATCTGAGTGCATCGTATCCTTCAGAGTATGATAATTTTGCAATCTTGGTAGGCGAATCTACGTTTCTTCGATTACATGACGGTAGCTACCATTTATATGTATAGACTACTTGGTCTTGCAACCAACATTGAAGTTATTATATCCGACAGAATACCATATTCACAGATTCTTAGGTCAATTCCGCCACCTGTTCCAAATTCTTATCCAATTGCGGTAGACTTCTATTTTAATGTGTACGAAACCTTTCGAACCCAATTCTCCGGATACAAACTTGGAACTTCTCATGTGTAACAATTTAAAATTACATCCTCCCCTCTGTTTCCTAGATTATACGAACATCCCTGTTTATTAGCAATGTCCTAGGGTTTAGTCACATTAAACACCACTAATACGAGTAAAACTTTTGACAGATTTACTCAATTAATGTATATCATTTAATTAATGTTCCAAATTTGACCCCAATTGAAGCCGATTTCCGGTTTTTCGGTCCCAATTGCATTGGATCAACCTTGGAACTATTCAACAGGATTCAAACCCTTTAACAACTAAACTAATAAGTGTTAAATTAATATTTTTAAATAGTTAACCTTGCTGATACGCGATCAGCTGAACAAATGGAGCGTCTTCCTCTAAACAATTTCCCCTTACTACTTAATTCATGTTAAACTCAAAACTGAATCTTTATTAATGTTTTCTTATCCTTTCTACTTCATATCTATGAATCAGATCAACATTACATCATAAGAATCTTTTCAATACTGTAAATATCTCTTTGTAATCTTATCCTTATTCTCATTACAGATACTGCCTACCTAACATTTAACAACTCATTCATCATTCTACTAACAAAATTCTGAAGCCAACTGTCTGCAGTTTGTTAGCAATAAACAATCTTAATGTAGGTAGTAACCTACAGATTTGAGAAAATATTTGCTACTTACTATCTTAAAGTACTTCATCATAGTCCTTATCAACTACTAGTTAATCCGCCTAACCTCTTACTACCTAATAAACTATTGTTAATACGTTATTTTGCCTACGCAAATACCTCCCACCAGTCCTCGTACATCATGACATGGTAATAAACTTCCACTCACTAAGTACTTATTGTAAATAGCCTGTCTAAATTATAATAAAGTTAAGAAATTCTTAAATTTCACGTAACATAAAATCAAACTCACTCTTCAAAGAATATTTTAAAATTATTAACAAAATTGGTTCATCCATATATGAAATTCACCCTTCGCAATCTTTCTTTCTTAACTATGAACTTACGCCCCTAAATTTCTCAATTATTAATCTTTACTAAACTATGTTACCATGCCCTAGAATTTACTCTTAATTTTCTTTATACTAACAATTTGTTTACTCGCTTTCAGTTCCGTGGTTCTAAATAAACATCCACTGCTCAATGGTTTCCTACCATGTATCAGTACAGACCCTCGCCCCAACTACTTAAGACATTATCACTGTTAAAGATCTCTATAGACTACGCGTGAATTTTATATAAAAACTTACTCTTAAAAAAACTTAAGTTCCTAATATCCTTACAATTTAAATATCACTACAAAATCACCCTTATTAACCTATTCGTTGTTCAACATTAGCTGCTTGTACTTATGTAAAAGATTTTCTTAATAAGTATATACTAAAAAGACAGATCACATTCATTTGAAATTTATATCCAAAACTTAAATTTCTACATATATAGAACTGTAATATATGTCAAAATATAATATTTCATATTTTCTCCACATAATACCACTCTTTACCTACCTTAACTTAAGTAAAATGCTCTGAATTTTCTAAACCATATATTTTTCCTTCTAACCTTCTATTAATAATAATATAATAATCTTAATTAACAATGTCAGCCAACTCACACATCGTCAACCAGTTCCACCACCCTCGAAATCTGTGTTTTATACGCCAATCTAATTACACATCTCGGCCGGTACACACTAATGTCTCGTCCTACACCACTACATAAACAAAGATGTCTATATGAATTGCAACTTAGCATGTGTGCATGCAACGTCACACAAACCATTCCAGACCTTTCCCAAAGATCAGCTGGATCGACACGAATGAACGGCCGGTAGTGAGTACACTGTACTAAGTACTACTAATTTTACTATGTTCCTAATAACATAACATACATAAATAAGTTCCTTCCTGTTTCACAAATATTCACACTCACAGGAAATACCCCGACCCATTCAAACAGCCACGTCCATGCAAAAATCCGCCCATGTAGGAATCGAACCCACGAACGTCGATAATAACTTCGCATCTCCGACCGCTGTCCCACTGAGCTTAATTTATTTTTTCTAAAATCTATCTATCTCACCTTATCTCCTCAATCTATTTCATTGCTTACTAAAATTATTTTTAAACTAATTTCAGTGTTCCTGTACTTTCAACTCAATGCAGCCGTATGCTCACTCTTAAATCAACAACCCGCTTCCAATCTGGATCTAAATCTCCGCTCATCTTTCTACTCATCTATCGTTACGAAAAATGAAGATCGATCTTGATTTTAATTTAATATTACTACACAATATACTCATCACCCCCCCTTCAATTAGTCACTCCTTCTATCAATATACTGGTTATTTATAACATCTATCCATCCTACACTCATCAACATAGCCCAGTATTTCATCAAGTAATATCTTTAACTAGGTCACTTTCCCTATCACTTAAGAATGTTATAGAATGTTACATTTCTTTGTCGCTAAAACTAGGTTTTCCTATTTTCCTTATTGGTCACTTATTAAATCCTCTAATCACATTATCGCCAAAAATTCCTCTCATCATTCTATAATTAATATATATATATTTATATATATTTATATTCGCCTCCCAATGTCTAGCATAGCTGACGACCTTTCGTACTCACTTATCTGCTATTTACAATTCTCTTGTAATTACTACCTTCGAACATAAACGAAGCCACATTATAAAAATAAGTTGCATCCGCCTCCAGTTTTCTTGCAAGACAATCATCTAACAGAATGTTGACAACCAACGAGGTCATAAGTGAGCCTATAAACCACTCAACCAACATCTCCACTCACTTCACAGAATTAAATCAATTATATTACAATAAGAGCTGTTGTGTTCCTGCGAGTGAACGAATTCACTAACCAAATGTACCACCATGCCAGCAATGCGATCGACCACACGCAAAGACTGTAATGGGAGAGCCCAATATAAGCGCTAAACACGGCCATCATAATTGATTCCCATCAGGCGGGCTCCACGCTAGTCTGCCACCCTACATAGTATATAAGAAATATACATAAACCTTTTCATGCTTAGACCCTATGAATTGTTATTACCTAAATCTAATTACGAGAGAAAATACGAAACATAAATATTCTCATTTCAAATAAAATTATACGTTAAACTTAATTAGTGTCCTTTGTGTCATCGTAATAAATGAATTCTAGAATTAAACTCAGTATAAAACATTAGTAATATTCATCATTAATAAATAAATCGAATTTAAATTTTAACTCATAATTTATTATTTACTTCTAAAATATTTTGTATCTGACTGTACTTGTATCATGTAAAAACTATTTCTTAAAAAAGTAATACTTCCTAAATCTCATTAGTCAATAACCAACCTATTTATACGTATAACAGTATTGAAGTCTTATCAATATATATATAAAAAAAATTGCATATTTTAATATATTTATAAAGTCCTATTTCCCAAACGATCCCTAATTAATATGACAAACGTCACATACTACCCTATAACCATCTAGTTATATTAAACTATTAATGTTTCATCTTCTCGTAAAATCTTAAAATTCAAATAAAATTTACCTTTCACCTTAATGAACTTATTACGTATCTATTTTATATTTCCTTCCAATAAAATTGATTGCT
Source organism: Hypsopygia costalis (assembly GCA_937001555.2). Taxonomy (NCBI): domain Eukaryota; kingdom Metazoa; phylum Arthropoda; class Insecta; order Lepidoptera; family Pyralidae; genus Hypsopygia; species Hypsopygia costalis. Next base: position 18,232,493 of record OW443340.2, on the reverse strand, counting down.
ATCTCCAAATCACTATACCCTACAACGTTTTCTAATATACCTATATTTATTTTCATTATTTCTTTTAAGCTGACTGTAAATTAAATAGAAATTAATAAAAACGAATTAAGTGTCATAATAAATTTTAATTAATAATAATAATGATGAATATACTCAGGAAAAGACTATAATAAAACTCTATTAAAAAATAAAATCGCAAAAACAAATGTTGGTCTTGAGGTTCGAACCAGGAATCTTAGATCCAATGGCTCTATTTTCTACTCACGCGCCATTGACTCGATAATGTAAGCGACAAAATTCGCATATGTATTTTAGAGTACCACGACTCTGTCAACATCAATTATTTATTACTAATTACGTAACTATCTTTTTGTTAAATAATAATTGTTACCAACATTTTTATTCGCATTTTCTATCGCATTGCACTAGTTTAGTTCAAAGTTTCACCAATGCTTCTACATGAAAATTTTACTTAACTGAATATTTAGACGCCTCCCCATTCATAAAATTTAAGAACCATTCAAATAAAGAAAGCAACTATATAAATGTAATTTTTAAGCTACTATTGGATTAAAATATCAATTCTCAATAAAACTTGTACACCCGCGCCATCTGTGACTCAAACCCCGAACTAATTCCTCTTTCGTCCATCATGCTATTTTGGTCGAACCATTTTTTTTATAATTATCGATAACTTTACACGGACAATATATTACAATATGGAAATATGAATATATATAACAAATGAAATAATCATATTGGTTCACGTTCAAAAATCAATACATCTCTTCGCAATCAAAATCTCTTTGATGCCACTTGTGTGCGCTTTTACCGCCCTCCCACGATACTTGCATTAACTATTTCCATTCGAGTTAGACATACACCTAAAATATAGATAATTTTTTTTCGTCTCTAATTTTGCACAAAATAAATACTGCTACATTAAATAAATATGTTAACATTATTGAGAAAATTCCTACATGTTGTGTACCAAATTGTAAAGAAACTGGAGGCCACCAGTTTCCTCGAGATGAGAAACTTAAAAAATTGTGGTTCAAAGCGATAAATATTATTAACCATTTTAATTATTTACTCGCATAATTTCTAATTGAAATACATGTTTTAAATCGTAAAATTGTCAAGAAATCAACGCAACAAACAAATCCGAAACGTTTATTGATAAATGACAAAGGTTCGTACAGTGGTGGCGCCATCTGAGATCAGCTTTAACTTGCCAACCCCATTCTAACCGTAAACCCCATGTAAACGTCTTTATTTTGTCCTTTTCTTTCTTTTTAAAGTATGTAATTGAAATAAAGTTATCTTATTAATCTATAACAAAAATTTCATTTACTTTAACTATTCATAATGTAATTCTATATCGAATTTAGATTCATAATTCCGACAAAAGAAATGAATCTCTTAGTAAATCTTAGTGTTGCCACTTCTTTGCAAATTTACCATATAAAGGTATTTCAAACTTTCAGGGATTACTAAAACTCAATTATCAATATGACAATTTCATAACCTCTCAATTACTCTAGTCGCCTCCACAACCTTTCGTCCGAAAATCTCACACATAATTTAATCTTAATTTACCTATTACCCCATATTTGCGTCAGATACCCGGAAATAGTTATTTAAATGTATTTATTACTACGTTATCGTTTATTTTATGAAATTAAAGTATTATTTTATATACAATTATGTTAATAGCTCATTGTTATTTTGCCCATTTTTTTTTTTCATATTAATCCTTTCTTTATTATCATTCTAACAGAACTATATCTAGATATTTTTCATATTTTATTATTAATATGAATGAACCAATTAAGTTATTCTTGCTTAAATTATTAATGATGTTATGATTAATAATGTACCGAAAAGTCAAAAATGCTTATTTTATATCAAGATTCCTAAAATTTCCCTTTCAAAATTTTGAACTTATATCTTATAGGAATGTTGGTAAGCCGACGATGGCAACCCTATTTTTGTTCTAACTCATGTCAATAATATCAACAACGCGTAAAAAACATAACAATAAATCCTATTCGTATTAAAATTCCAATTGCTTGTTATAAACCCCAATTTCATCACAAAAAAAAAGAAATTATATATACTAAATTACTTGGAGTTTATAAAATGTCACCAAGCTAACCTAATTGTTTCTAAAACAAATTTGTAAGTATAACTTTTCATTATATGACTGCTAATTATTCTACCTAAACCACGTATCTCAAAATTAATCTTTAATTTCTTTGTTTCAGTTGATTTTCCTTCATGGGGTTATATGTAAAATGCACTAACACAAATTCCTGAACAGAGGTTATCAAACGTTATCATTTACCATTTAAATATTGAAAGTCTACAAGTAATCTCATGTAAGTATGATGTATCTTATTACATTTCTTAATTACTTTCCCCTTTTATCATAAATTTTCCTAATACATACCTACTAGGCAAGCTTTCCTATTAAAAAGGAAAGTCTGATATGTGATTTTATTAATGTAATTACATATTACTTTCAGATTCCTGTCCAATTAATATCAACTGTGAATGGGCATATCGCACCCCCATATGGACTAATTAGTTCTATCTGTCAACGCTGAAATACTATATTTGATTTTACTCAAGAAGTAAAAGTGAATTTTTCAATACTTAGTAAGTATAACCTAAAATTCTTATGTTTTTAATTATATATCTCTCTTTAGTACTGGCAAAATCTCTATGAATGTTTTATTTATAGTGAACTATAAGTTTTTGAAATCAATTATTACATTTACCCCGCTCTCAAGTGCATATGGCTAACTAAACTAATTTATACCCTTTTTACTTTGTTTTCATACCAAATTTATACTCGGTAACATTACAAATGTATATATTTTCAATTATAATCCTACTTTTAATTAACTTTAGATAATTCTAATATTCTGTTATCCCATAATTATGTATTCACCATTTGTAACTTTGTTTTAATTTTAATTTTTAACTTATTTTTCAGGATCATGACTCATCGTAGATACTAACTGAAGCCCATCCATGAAAAATAATTGAAGAATTTTATAACTCAAGTCCTGTGTTATTTAATTATATTTAGACCTTAGTTGTAAATATGTGAAATTAATTATATACTATTAATCTGCTTTAGGAATCCAGGAGGATTCCTTCTTCTGAGTTAATTTACTTACAAATCCTATCTGAGTTAAAACAGTCATATATCCTTTGTGTTCCAATTGCACGTACAGCAATTGTAGGTTTTCAAGAAAACCCAGACAACTAATTTATACCACAATTAGATTCACTCCATTCCAACAACATTTGTATATTTGTAAAATTACTAATACATATACATATATTTTAGCTTATATATAATCCTGGTCACGGCACCAATTGTAACCTCCCCCCCCCTATTTAACTCTCCTCCTCCTCTACTCTATTATTTTTTCGACCTACCTAGTTGCGTGTGTATACCTATCTCTCATCTTACATCTTACTATTCATCTTACATCATCATCATCATTTCCTTACTACTATTTTCTCACTACCTTTCTTCTTCTTTCGCTCACATTAGTACGTCAAATCTATCACTCCACATATACCTAATTAAACGACATAAATTTGATATACATCTCCCTATAATTAACACTCTTACACCTTAAATTTAAACCAAAACTTATGTTGTTGTTGTTGGAATCGGATGAATCAACCTGATGGTAAGCTTTACTAATACATAATGGCCTCGTGATCGCGTCTAGTGTCCTACATTGTACCGTAATTTCCCCAGATACTTTTACACGCAGAATAATGACTGATTAAACTCCTATCACCCTAATACATAATATATACTCATTGAATTAGTTGTATTACCTAATATCCACTATAAGATAAAACTATGTGGTTGAAATTCTATTAACTAATGACCTGAATATTAATTAGTATCTCTTATAATGATAATGAATCTTTTAGTTATTATTTCCAGTATTAACTTTGTTATAATAGTAAACCAATATTGAACTTAAATTAATGAGAAACACTGCCATAATGGTAAGACTTTAGACATTATGTTTTAGTGGTAAAAACAATATGACATTAGACACTTATGTTAACTAATTAACATACTCAAGGTTAAAGCTTTTAAACATTATTTCTTTTGTGGCAATTGACTAGCCCCATCTCCCGCTAGATCACGTAAGAACCAGCCATCTCAAGTTCTTCCCGGCCAACTTAGATTGAGCAGAGTTTACTTTACAGAAGTTTCACCTAACTTCTCTAGAAACAAATAACTAGAGGCCGTCTCTTACCTCACAGTTTTCTATTACTTTTTAACCTTGATATCTTTGGTGATTTTAACCTAGTCTTAAATTAAATAAATATGCTCAATCTTTTATTTACTGAAGCTACATTATTATTACATTATATTCTTTACTTGAGACATTTATAGAAATTTCTCAAAAGAACCTTAGGAAACTTATAAATTCCTTCGGCAAATAAATTCATTAACTGGCAAAATTAATTTCTGCATTGATTCTAGATATGAAACCAATAACTCTCTTTAGTCTATCTTTCAAACTAAATTAATTCATTCTTATTTAAACTCAAATCATTTGAATTTAGATTATCTACTGTAATCACTGAATCCATACAAACAATCCTAATCTAGTGTGCGACTGTTTAGTAATCTTGTTACTTCATAAATCACAACACTCATATATTTATACACATATGTCTATAATCAAACTTTGTATTCTTGATAAAAGTAACACATGCAAATTATTTAGCAATAATCTTTACTAGATATAGATTCTCATCTATTGGAATATGCCCTAATTTCAACATTCTTTGCTCAGCTGAAATTTCAAGAAATCTATTTCCTGTAATGTATCATCATTCACTATTTTGAAATATGAGAAGTCATTATAATACAGTCAATAAAAGATGTTTTGATCACTCACCGAGAAAATCTTCAAATTTACTGGATAGAAGACCTTACCTTTCAACTCTGCTAATTCACACAAATTAATCTCTTTCGCGATAAGTTACTATGAGATTCTTACAAATCAGTGAAACGCCCAATTAGTCTAATAAAAGTAATTTCATTCCTTATTTATAGGAAACGAAAGAGTCAGGTTATGTTGTAAACTTTAACATTTTGAAGATTGGATGTCCGATGCTTTTTTATTCACATTGAAATCATCCATAAGTACGTATTGTTACTTTTGATGTCAAGTTTCAACATTCGCCTTGTAATTTCAAAGTGATTTTAAATATGATTGTTCAAATTGGGCACTTCTACTTTTCAATCTAACAATCTCACAAACCTTTTTGTATAATTAAGGCATCTATCAAACGTAAATCAATTTGATTACTCAAATAAATAATATCTCTCAAACCTGTCTCAGCAATATTAAAACAAGTGAAAATCTAATTTTAAAACACTAAAATAACTTTAACACTGCCCCGGTATCATAGTACATATTTACGGAAATATGCTAATTATTATCTCCTTACTCGCGAATACTAATAAATCGAATCCTCCCGCTTAAAACTCGCGTTTTTCCTTTTATAGTCCTAAGCCCCGCCCACTTTTGAATTTAGTGAAGTGACATACCTAATTTTTAACCATAAAATCTAATTCTCCTAGTTTAATCGAGTAATCTATTTGTATTAATTTATCTAACTAATTTTTACCATATAAATTGTTTCATGTTTAATCTTAAGTACATCGAAAATACTCGATTCTTACCAAAATTATTCGAATCTTTCTAAAAAGATAATTAAATCATTTTAGTTTCACAATTTTACCTTTATTTCTTATAATTTTTATCTTCAAACCTCAAATTAATCTAATTTTGTACTTATATTGATCACACTACAACTTCCATTCACTAATTTTAATAGTTATAAAGAAAATATAAGATTTTCAATCTTAAACTTTATTCGTGTTTTCTTACAATTCACTCCTTGAATCAATTCACCCGATTAATTATGAACGCCACTAATATCAACCAACGCTTATTATATCTAAATTCCCTTAAATATTGTATACAATATCATTGCATACTAATATATTATCAAATTAATCGATATTAGTACCATCGATTCCCATCTATTTATCATAAATTTTCCCGCCAATCTTTGCCTAGCAACATAACCTCTTGCGTCTATCCCTATCAATGCTATATTACTCAACCAATCAGAAATCCCCATTTGACCAAATTTGTCCACAGCTTTTCCGAGAATTTCACCTGCCATAAGGTCGCCCCATAGACTTTTATTTGATGAATTAGGTCAATCACAAACTGATCTTAGATATTTTATCTAAATTTCAAAATTCTCCTGTTAACTAACGCTATTAATTGTATGGGTTAGTTACAGTATCGAAATTTAAAGGTATGACGTCATACCTTTAACCGATATATCCAAATTTTTTCGGTTATTCAATCCCTGCGCCAAAAACAGAACGTCTGGCAACGCTGTAAGGTATACATATGTACTATTCCCGCCTTGGTGGAAGCCACAGAAATAAAAAAACAGGTAGAAATCGTATGACGACCTATTAGTAAGAAAACCTTTGTCGCCAAACTCACACATGTAAAGCAAAATGTTAACGTGTTACTACATGCATGTTTGTGCTATGATTGGTCTAAAAATACTGTAAAAAATGACATATAAACAAAAATATGTTAGTTTAAATTCAACCTTATGCAGTTATGACACGGTTCATAAACAATTAAATCCCGAATAAGCATCTAGTGAGCAATAGCTGTACTTCTTATTTTGTCAGATTCTAAACAGTATAGCTAATCGACGCAAGGTGGCGCTACTAATATTAATTTTAATATTATGACTTCTGTCCTTGACTAAAGCCTGATATTTGAATGACCGTACTGCACGAATGTCGATATCACTACTTTTCGAAGTGATGTAGTAATGAGGAACACCAAGTATCACCGAGTACTGCTACCGGATTAATGAATATCTACCTATTATAATTTTTGGTACCATAAAATTGAATATTTTTACAATCTTTTCTTCAACTTACAATGTATGTATGTCAGTATGTAACAATGTTTGTTCGGGTGGAATGCATTCGGGTGGTGCAACTTAATTTTGAGACAGATTTTCAACCGATTGAGCTGAAATTTTGTAGTACACGTTTGTTTGGATGACAATGCATGATAAACGTAAAAGCTGCCGTAGAAGCTTGTCCCAAAAAAAATTTTTTTGAAAAAACTTATTAATTATGATGATATATGATGATGATAGGTGAAATCATACTTCACACTAATAATTATAAATGCGACAGTTTGTGAGGATGTTTAGAACTTTGTGACTCGATCAGACTAGATGAAATTTTGCACAAATATAGATAGTCTGGATTAATATATAGGATACTTTATATGTGACAACGAAGTGCTACGCAAGCGAAGCCTCGCGCTACAGCTGGTTTGTTATGCCTGCCTATATTTATTTATAATTTATAACATTTCTTACAATTTATTATATTATGTTCATAATTATGATATAATATTTTTTCATAATTCAAAAATTATACTGTTTCAATATCGTGATGGGAGTAAATAATCAAGTAAATAAATACTGACGATACATGAGTCACATCACTAATCGATTAACGCTAGAATGTTCTAAACAAGAGACGTGGAGTGCGTTAGAAATTTGACCTTAAAATTAAACGCATAAAGGTTACTTTAGTTTGTTCGCGTTTGTGCATTTTATTGAATATGCTTAAATTCTATTAAATAATGAAAATAATGAGAAATATTACTTACCGATGGTATGAAATGCCACCATTAGACACATTATTTTTGCTACTATTATTCTTACACGATAATATGGCACAAGAAAGCATTTTTATATTTTTTTTCTATGATTGTTTCCGCGGCTGTGACAAATGACGACTGAGATATGCGACGATCGAGATATGCCAAATTGGAGTATATTGACCTACGCGGGTAACGCCCACTTGTTATTTCTAGTCCTTTTTTATTTCTGTGGTGGAAGCAACGCGGATGACACATGTTTATTTTGTTTATTTGTAAGTGGGCGTGAACAGGTAAACTCACAGTACAATGCTCATCGGAGTGGGGTCGAAAAATACGTATAAATTGAGGAGTTTGTTACAGATGCATCACAATTACAATCGAATTCAACACTGAACTCTCGTTTGCAACTTTGTAACTCGTACGTAAACAAATAAAAATGAAATTCAACCTGATCATCCTCGTCGCTATTTTCTTCGTGGCCGCCATGATCATACCGACTCAAGTTTTGGCGTGCATCAAGAACGGAGATGGGTGCCAACCTGATGGAAGCCAAGGAAACTGCTGTTCTGTATACTGTCACAAGGAACCTGGCTGGGCCGCCGGGTATTGCCGCTAAGTCTACAAGCCCTCACTGACAACTGACAACAAATTGGACAATGAAAAACTTAAAATTGAAACGTAAGATATTTGGATTTTAGAACTCAAAAGTTATGAAAAAGATTAATTATGATTAATAACCAAATTGTGATAATAATTTTTCATAATGTCACTACTTTAGAATAATGTTATACTTATTGATTCATGAAAAAATTAAAATAAATGCATTTTTTTATATTTCTTCTTGTTTTACTTAATTATTTCTGACACACCCACATAGACGATTCTAAAGATTGTTTTTTATAATTTTTCATTATTATCTAGAATCCGAATTAGAATGCCTAAGCAAAGTTCTGTTCAAAAAATATCGTTAATTCGTAGGTAAATCAACTGTTCCATACAAAATCTTTATTCATTCTGAACCAATAATGTAAAGTCATTGCCTTTAACATTGAATAAAATATGTATTACGATATTAATTTCTTTGTTTTATTTTATATACCTAATAATAATGTAGAATTTAAGGAAATTTTCATATAGTAATAATTAAAATAAAAAATAAAATAAAATTGATAAATCAGTCATTGCCATGTATTTCTCATTTATATTTGTTTAATGTATTTCATTTACTAATTCATTTTATAGATTTTGTATGTATTATATTGATTTTTTTCACTCTGTAAGAAACTTAAGAATATATTACTTAACATTACTGTATATTACCCATATTCTATAAAATACATAGAAAAAGAAAAAAATAATATAAATATTCCCGGACAAATCAAACTAAGCAAAGCCTGTGTACTATGGGTACTAGAACCTATGGATGATATGGATATTTGTACTTAAATACATTTTTTTTTTCTCCGCCAACCCGTAGTTGAGCAGCGTGGTGGAGTATGTTTTAAACACCCACGATTATGGGGAGACCCCTACCCAACAGTGGGATGATTACTATTACGTAGGCCACACTAAAAGTTTTGCGTAACTTAAAAAAACAACATGTTATAACCAAAATATTATGTTTATTGCTTCTCAAAATAATCTCCTTTACATTTTTAACATTTTTTCATGCGATCGAACCACAGGCACAGTCTTGCGGAGAAAGAGAACTTTTAAAATCATAAAAAATCATCGCTCTAAAATCTTTTCGACTTAATTCCATTTTGTTGCGTACGTAGAACTTTGATGTGTGATAAAAAAAAACAATTGACAAATGATTTCCCGCCAATTTTTTTTTATTACTAAGAATGTTGCAAGTGCTTTCAGAAAATATAACATTCGAAATGACATTCGATATTAAAATAGTTCCGATTAGCTAGAAGTGCAAAACTTTTAGTGTGCCCCGTGTATTATGATGCTGTACATAATTTTTTTGCAAATACGTACTTAGAAAACATCCAGACCAAGACAAATAGACAGACTTGTTCATGCACACAAATGTTTCTCTTGTACGGGGATTGAACCCGCAACCCCGAAGGTGGAGTACTTCCCCAGTCGGGCTCCACATGCCCTACCTATCTTTTGCCAGAGCTATTTTTGCTAGTCGGCAAGGTGCACCACGTCCAGGTGAGGCTACGGCCCTAAAGATTCCGCTGAGTTCCGCCACCGTACAACTCACAAATATTAAAGTTTCCTAACATATTTTATACCACGAACGGTGAAACTGTGGAATCAACTTCTCTCAGCGGTACTTCCGAACAATTACGACATGGGAGCCTTTAAGAACAGAGTTCTTATTTCCCTTAAAAGGCTGTTAACAGATCGGCGACCCCTTGATGTTGCTTTTCTCCATGGGCAGTGGTGATTGCTTTCCATCAGGTGACCCACATGCTCGTTTGCTCCCGTCTCAAGACCTGGGGCACTACCGCCAAAGCTGAAGCCGATTCCCATCAGGTTTTTTGTTTGCGAAAATCAAACTTCTACTTAGATATATAGTACTTGAGCTTAGCTTAGCGGGTAAAAACCCCAGAGCTCTACCGACTAAGCAAAAGATTTATTTATTTATTTATTTATTAAGGTACACCAACAGGTTACATGATTACATTCAATATAAGTAATTGTACAAATCTGGGCCCAGCATGCAACCCAATTACAGGTGAACACAACTTTCACAAGAAATTAACAAAATAAAAGATGATTGTCAATAACTTAAACATAAGGCATTTTTCGAATCAAAATATTGGATGGTAATTGGCTTCAGCGTCGGCTATACTACCACTCTGTTTGAGTGCCTGCCCCCTTACCACCAACTCTTATTGCGATTCAATAACTGAGTAGACTGCTTATTCATACCAATGAATAAGCGACTCTATTCAATTTGAAATAGAGACGCTTATTCATTGGTATAAATAAGCATTCTATTCAGTTATTGAATCGCAGTAAGAGATGGTGGTAAGGGGGCTGGTTGGTTAACTGTGCGCGATAGCGGGGCGGGTAAAGGCCCTCTTGCCTGCTTGGTTTACTCGGGGAGAGACTCGCGATCCTGTGATATAACCGAAAGGTTGGTGCACAGGGGCGCATAAGATGTATGCTGTGGTATAGGGTCGTTGCCCCCTCTCATATAAAAAAAAGATTTTGTTGAAAGTTGTTTTTAGGGTTCCGTACCTCAAAAGGCAAAAAGGAACCCTTATAAGATCGGTTTGTTGTCCGTCTGTCTGTCTGTCTGTCTGTCAAGAATTTCTATGTCGAGAATGCGTGTAGGTATCAAGCTGAAATTTGAACTGTATACTTAGGTCTACGTTCCCATGAAGTTGTAAAAAACTCAAACTGCTAAGTTTACGCAGAAAATAGTTACGGCCGTTTATTCAGCAAAAAACGCATATTTCGACACACTCAAGGGAATCAAAACCTATAGGGTACTTCCCGTTGACCTAGAACTATGAAATTTGGCAAGTAACATCGTTATAGACTACAAGTACAGGAATAAATCTCAAAACTATACATTTGTAAATAGATCTTAAAAAATAGGGGGTCTATATTTTTTATAGGGTGTCGAAATTTCAAATTGAAACTACTAGTTTAAATGGGGTATCATATGAAAGGGCTTGATGTACACATTGCAAAATATATTTTATTTAATTTTTTCGACGCATTATTTCTTATTTATAATGAAAAATATCAAATTTAATATTGATACAACGTACCTACGGAACCCTCGGTGGGCGAGTCCGACTCGCACTTGTCCGGTTTTTTTTTTTTTATAAAATCTGCATATATCCTTAAATAGTCCGGTTAGTCCAGTCGCCACTGTATACTTTATTAGATCTGATTTCTTGCGTTTAAAGGACCAGGATAATCTTAAAGTTTTCCATAGATTGTATGTAAACAAGTTCATAAATTTATTCCTCACATCTAAACAAGTTTCAAAAATTAAGACGACGCCTTGACAATTTTGAAGGCAGGGATGTGCATTATTTTCAGCAAACACACAAATGTAATTTTTGACTACCTGATGCTTCATGTAATGAACTATTTTCTCAGTTACCGTTCCACGAATTGGTACTCTTATAACAGAAAAAAAATCGCTAATTAACCCCTTGTTAAACAGAAATTTGTATTTTATAGGCATACGGTACAGAGGAATTCCTCTAAACTTCATATATACATAGGTTAGTTAGTCTAAGCACACAGTTCATAAGTTAGTTCTTTTAAATAAGGTTGTAAGCCAGTTGGATTTCTTAAAATAAGTTATAGTTTATTTTTTAGAGGAAAAAATCAGCATGGAAGAATAAGTAAAAGTTTTATTGTACGGAATACTTCGTTCATAATTGCGTCACGTTAAGATATGTAACATTGAAACTTATTAGAAAATACATAAAACGTGATAGTAGTAAATTTTATCAAAGTTAATTAATGAGCAGATTACCTAAATATTCTATCTTTTTGACAAGAATTATTTAATTATTTTACCTAGGAGTTTTCGCTCTACAAGGGGCCTACCGCCTAAGCTGAAGCCAAATCCCAATTAGTAGCCAAATAACAAGTCCCTTGAGGGTTGTTGCGTTCCTGCGAGTGAGTGAGATCACCAGAAAAGGAGATGCTGCGTTGGCAGCGGGGGTGGCGGCGCGCGAACGATATTTTATGTTGCAAGAGTTAATATGGCTACGGTAACCGCTTCACATCAGGCGAGCCGTATGCTTGTCTGCCACCCGACGTCGTATAAAAAAATGCGTAAATTGGCCTTCAGGGGCCCTACCGCCTAAGCTGAAGCCGATTACCATCGGATTTTTTTGAATGCGAAAATGACACTACTGCATATATCATTCGTAATTGTGTTTAACTCAGCTGGAAGAAAAGCTAGAACTAGACCTTTGTCGACTAAGCTGAAGATGTTTGTCAATAACTTTAACCTAAGACCAATTCCACGCTCGTGGGTTCGATTCCCACACAAGACAAACATTTGTGTCCATGAACATGTCTGTTTGTCTTGGTCTAGGTGTTTTCTATGTGTCATAAGTATGTATTTACAAAAAAAAAAATATTTACGTATGTTTATCAATTAGTCTAGTACCCATAAGACAAGCTTCGCTTACTTTGGGGCTAGATGGCGCCGTGTAATTTGTCTCACAATAATAATTATTATTTATTATGTATCTCTCTTAAATCACGGGTCAAGCCCGGTCATTTGATAGGCGTGCACGGGGATATGGATCCAACGCGTAGAGGCCCCTTTCAGAAGTTTGATATTATTTTAATTTTTGGAATAAAAAAATCTGATGGCAATCGATAGGTCCGGGTGTTTAAATTTGTGATAAACATTTTTAGTTTAATCAGTAGCGCGCCTCCATCCCTACCTGCTAATGCTATTCTTTTTAGCACAAATTTAAGATGAAATTAGATTTTGGCAATCAAAAAAGACGATCGTAATTATTCGTAATCGGCTTCAGCTTAAGCGGTAGGGTCCCAGATTTGTTAAAGAGTGCTAGATTGATATTGACTAGCATTTTTTTTACAGTTGTGACATTATTTTCGCTGTTATAATACCATATTTAAACTGTACTGTATGTAAATAAATATTTCTAAGTAAATTACACAGCGCAATCTTAGTTTACGACTAACTAAGCAAAGCTTGCACTATCATAATCATAAATATTTATTTACATGAAACATGGTATAATGCCCTCTTTACATTATAATAGTCATACAAACGCTCATGGTTTGCTTTGTTAGATTCCATATCATGCAAATGTGATATCCGTTAAGGAATCAAGCAGGAGAGAGAGAAGTTTGGAGTGAGAGGAGAGAAGCATGCTCGTTTGCCCCCTTTTCTTATAAGAAATCTACAATCGACAGTAAGGTATAAGATAATTTTCTAAACAAACAATATCATGAAGCACACAAAACTAGAACGATCTGCTAGTTATTATGGTCGATCAAAGTTTTGGCGGGAAAGTCCATTTTAAAAGGATGTAATATATTTTTTTAAATATTAGCATTGGACAAATACTAAAAAATACTATAACTTTGGTTAATTAATAATTTTTTGAGTTTTTTTTTTTTGTTGAGGAAAATTTTACAATCAAACGTTTAAGAGCCCTATTACATTTGCACGCTGACGAGCTCTCGCGCAGTACTAAACCCGCGAAGGCCGCCGGTGCATCGTTTTTAGGGTTCCGAACCTCAAAAGGAAAAACGGAACCCTTATAAGATCACTTTGTTGTCCGTCTGTCTGTCTGTCTGTCTGTCTGTCTGTCTGTCTGTCTGTCTGTCTGTCTGTCTGTCTGTCAAGAATTTCTATGTCGAGAATGCGTGGAGGTATCAAGCTGAAATTTGAACTGTATACTCAGGTCTACGGTCCCATGAAGTTAAAAAAAAATCAAACTGCTAAGTTTACGTAGAAAAAATTTACGGCCGTTTATTCAGCAAAAAACGCATATTTCGACACACTCAAGGGAATCAAAACCTATAGGGTACTTCCCATTAACCTAGATCTATGATATTTGGCAAGTAACATCGTTATAGACTACAAGTACAGGAATAAATCTCAAAACTATACATTTGTAAATAGATCTTAAAAAATAGGGGGTCTATATTTTTTATAGGGTGTCGAAATTTCAAATTGAAACTACTAGTTCAAATGGGGTATCATATGAAAGGGCTTGATGTACACATTGCAAAATATATTTTATTTATTTTTTTCGACGCATTATTTCTTATTTAATAATGATACTACGTACCTACGGAACCCTCGGTGGGCGAGTCCGACTCGCACTTGTCCGGTTTTTTTTGTAGTAATTTTGAAGTTATATTTATCGTTTTTATTGAAATAAGATAATAAATTCATGGTACAAAGTTTATTCATCATGAAGTAACAATTATTCTCGTATAAATTTTGCTCAATAATATTATCGTTTATTCGAGAAATTAACAGTTTACTTAGAGCGATTTTCGAAGTTTTTTTGGTTAAAAGAATGTTTTTTTTTTCTATATATTAAATCAATGATATTTCTAAATTCCGTGGCCGCTATGTACTATACGACTATATAACAAATAACATTCTATTTTTTTATTTCATTTGTTTGGAACAGTAGTACAATCCAGGAGCTCAAAATAGTGAATGCGCGCATTTTATGAAAATCTTTCTCTGCAATTTTGGGTTTATTTAAAAAGTTAAGCAAAATTTACAAAAAGCGAGGCCGCTATGTACTACGCCAATAGCTATTCTGTACTATTCAATAAGTCAACATTGTTAATGTATTTTTGTTTCCGAGATCGAGAACGCCAAAATTGGTCATTTTACGCAAAAATCACAGTCAAAATGTAATATGGCTCTTAAGAAACAAATATGTTTTTAAATTTTCCTCGTAGGATTGGTTACGTATTTGCAGACCACACAAGTAATAACTCAGTCTATCACAGTATTGACCCACATTTTCTTCCACAAATGATGTTTCCCCTTGACCGGGTTGGGTGCGCCCAGTACGCACCTTTGACCAAATTTATTACCCCGAGCTCCGAGACAACTAACCGACAGTGCTGGCACCTTCACTCGAGACATGCCCCAATTCCGTCAACGTTTCTAATTGAATTATAGATTTTTGGAAACAATAGAGAGAAATTGTCTATAGAAAGTTATTGACAAAAGTAGATTTTTACATAAGTGGACTGAAATAATAAATAAATAAATATTTCTGGACAATTTACACAGCGCCATCTAGTCCCAAATTAAGCGCAAAGCTTGTGTTATGGGTACTAGACAACGGATAAATGTACTTAAATACATTTTTTTTTGTAATTACATACTTATAAAACATAGAAAACACCAAGACCAAGACAAACAGACATGTTCATGCACACAAATGTTTGTCTTGCGCGGGAATCAAACCCGCGAGCTCGTAGTCAAAGTGGCCATGGCTAAACCATTCGACCACCGAGCTCGTCAAATTTTCGTGAAATTACTGAACTCTACTCCTGTACTCAAAAGTATTAATTTATTTTTGGGTTACGATCTATACATGTATGAACGTGCTTTCATGAGGCGGCCATTACATGCAAATGCTTAACGAACTATTAAAAATTGTATTATTTTACATTAGCTTTCTGTACGAAGAAATTCGACGGAGAAAGTTGTCGACATCGCCATCAAAGTTAGCAAGCTGAAGTGGCAATAGGCGGGTCACGTTTGCCGAGTAAGTGATGGTAGATGGGAGAGGAAGGTATTAGAGTGGAGGCCGCGCGTTGGACGCCTTCTAGAAGGTCCGATGACCTTCAGAAAGCGGCTGGAAGCAGCTGGATGCGGAAGGCGGAGGATCGTATTTGGTGGAAAGCATTGAGGAAGGCTTATATCCAGCAGTGGAAAGATATAGGCTGATGATGATGATGATGACATTAGCTTTTATTGTCAAATTGAAATATTAGGCACTTTAGTAGTAACTTATGCTATCCTTAATATATCTCTTTTAGCTGCAATAAGTGAGGCAGAAGGCTGTTGATTTTGATACATGAACGTAGAGTCAAAAGGTAAAGTTGTCCTAGAATAATGCCTATACAATAAAATAACTGGACAAATACAAGCCTAACTCGCGAACCGAGGGTTTCCTACAAGTTTTACAGCTTAGTTACTTCCACAAAAATATTTATCTTTTCGCAAGTTATATCAACTTGAGTGAAGTTAATTATTTTTGTGTACTATGCAAGCCTCGAAAATAAAGGAAAAGTTAGGTTGGATTTAAAGACAAGCTTAACGTTTTAGTAGTAAATTGTTACAAACGGATTAATAATTTGCTAAAATATTCCTACATGTGATAACAAAGTTCGTCCAGTCCACATATCTAGGATTTTTCTAAATGGTCCAATCACATCATGACTACGTAATTTTCCTTTATAAATATTGTCAGCAAATTTGAAAGGAAAACAAATTGCTATTACGAAAACATATTCCTTAAGCACTTTCTACAAACGAATATCAAAAAAATTGTTAATAGATGTAAATGTTTCAATTACAACGTGTAAATTAATAAGCATTTGTGCACAAATATGAGTACACAGTTATTTACAGGACAATGTTTACTTGTATTCATTTTGAGACCATCCACTTTAATATTTCTGAGTATCAATCAACAAGGTTAAAGTAAACGTACGCTCTCTAAAAACAGCTATTAAATCTGTGACTGACTGCAAATGGAGAGAGTATGGCTTTAAAGATACTGATGACATTTTTGGAGCCAAAACCAAACCCGCAGCCAAATAAGAATTCCTTTGAGGGTTGTTGTGTTCCTGCGAGTGAGTCAGATTACCAGGAAGGAAGAAGTTACTGCTTGACAGCGGGGGTTGCGACACGCGAGCGATATTTGAAATGAAATGAAATGAAATAAAATTATTTATTTGCACATATATTTTTTTTTTAAATATACAGTCATTTACATAAATATAAAGCCAGGGCTGGAATTTGTTTGGCAACTGTACATTGCCTTAAAAATGTACGCATACAATATTCTCTTCAACGTAGTATAATACAATAGTAAAAAACGCGTAAGCGTAGTTCGTTGTAACTTTGATCGATGTTTTAATAATAGTGTATTTTTTTTAATTAAAAAAAACTACTTTCTACATCTCGTTCAAACCAATTTTCGGTGGAAGTTTGCATGGTAATCTCTTATTTTAGAAGTTACAGGAAGGGGGGGGGGGGGGGAGGGCACATTTTACCAATTTGGAAATGTCTCTCACGCAAACTATTCAGTTTAGAAAAAAAAATTATAAACCTCAATATCATTTTTGAAGACCTATCCATAAATACCCACACGAATAGGTTTGATAAAAAAATTGAGTTTCATTTCTTAGTATGGGGAACCCCCAACATTTATTGTTTTACTTCTATTTTTGTGTGAAAATCTTAATGCGGGTCAGGGAATAACAGTAGTTCTTATAGTTTCAGAAAAAAGTGGCTGTGACATACGTACGGACAGACAGACAGACATGACGAATCCATAAGAGTTCCGTTTTTTACCCTCTGGCTACGGAACCCTAAAAAACACAATCGGTTGCAGAAAAGGCCAATTTTAATAATTAACATAGATTTGAATATCAAATTAATCTGACAGCACATCAAATCATTATACATCATATTATCATGTTACATTAAATAGTATCCATTACTGTTAATTATCAGCATTTGTAATCTTATATCATGGGACTGGTCTGCCGTGGTTGTCATGGTTGCAAGGCAAACAATAGGAGAATTTAGATAAGTAGTAAGTATTCGATTAGTCAATAATATAATTATTAGCACACCAGGAACGTGCAATTAATAAATTGTAAGAAAATTGTTGACAAAAAAAAATTACGATTGTTAATAAAAGGTATGAACCCCGGGAACTGTAGATTGTAACTATTATCAATAAAAAAAAATCTTATATCAATATGATAGTATTTAAACTTTAAAAAAAAATAGAAAGTGTTCAATCAATAAAACAGGGGTGTTCTGGGGCTGGTGCCAAGCCAGCTCACGTCAGAATCAGAACTATCATACAGAACTATATGTGCAAGTTCAAGGGCACTGCAGTGGCTCGCTTAGGTAACAACTACGTGACCGGTATGTTGAAAGGTAGGCTTTGTTCAGGCTCAAATAAAATGGGGATCTGCAAAATAGTTTTACTACACTTCAGTTTACTCCTCTACTTATTTTATGTCCAATACTCGAAGGTGTAATAGAGATCTGTCTTATTTTGACGCGATAACGTCTTATAAATCGTTGAACGCCGGCTGCACGCACGGAAAAGCATGACACATTGTCACGTTCCGCCTGAGCCGAGCGTGCAAGCGAGAGCGCGGAACAAGCGATACAGAGGCATGATCGGCCACTCATTCCCACTGTATCTCTTGTGTAGCCAGGATTAACAGCGGAGACCACCAAAAAAGGCAATGAACAATGAAATCCACTGCAGTCCCGGAGGTAAAACTACAGCTGCCTTGGAACTCACAACGAATTTAATCAGAAGAAATTAGCAGGAGTAGTAAGTTTTTGGACGAGATCTCTTGTGGAGATAACGCCACGTTTGTACATTATAATACATTATTTGTAAATACATTATTTATTTCTTTCATCATGTACAATACAAAATAATACAAACAAAGAAACAGGTTAATACAAATAATAGAAAAAAAGAAGCAGAATAGAAGCATGTTTATTTGTTATGTTTGTTGTTTGTTATGTTGATGTTTAATTGTCATATTTACAGCTAGCGTAAATAACACTGTAGACAGGAGTAGAATAATAACGAATCCTCACAGACATTCAATTAATTGGATGTCTGTGCGAATCCTATACGAATAAAAACGAACGAAGAGAAAGAAGAAACAGGGATGGCAAATAATAAAACGCTGACATATAGGCGGCTATCGTACAAGGAGCATCATTTGTGAATTGCAACCGTCTGCTGACAACGTCGTCGTCGTCTTCAACCCTTATTCATCCCACTGCTGGGATACGGGTATCCCCTCAAATGAAGGGATTTAGAGCAGACTACACCACGCTGCTCAACAGCGGGTTGGCGGAGGCCAGCGTTTTCAAGCCGCCTAGTGGCCACTGACATGGTCATCTAATGACAATAGCCGGGACCGACGGCTTAAAGTGCCCTCCGAAGCACGCTGCTGACAACACACTTTAGTGGCACTGATACATACACACGATATTGTACACTTTTCATCGATATGCGCCACCATCGATAAAAAGTACAAAGCCAAGGGGACCTTCACAAGAGTTTGTTTAACAAACACTGCAAGCCAACCAAAAGCTCGCGTAGTTTACGTCTGTTTGTCAGTTAAAGAGCGATATACAGTGAGCAAACAACACTTGCGTGCCAAAGCATTTTGTACATTACGTTTAAAAAAATAAGCTCTTAATTGCTCTAATTAAAGTTTATTTATTAGTATGCTTAAGCCAGTATAATAAGAGACCTTAAAGCTTTTCTAATTTCTTCCAATTTTAATATAAAGTAAAATCATAAGTGATGAACTTCCTCGTCCTCTAAACTTCGACATTTCACCTGGCTATGAAAGTTTTAAAAATGTTAGTGCCATTTGTTTTCAATTTTGTTGACATAAAAATTAAGAAGAGAAATAGGTTTCCATTGGAAAAAGATTTGCTTAAAGATTTGAGTTGATGAATTATTGAACAATAAATCAGACTCTTACCATCAACTCTTATTGCGATTCAATAACTGAATAGAATGCTTATTCATACCAATGAATAAGCGACTCTATTTCAAATGGAATAGAGTCGCTTATTAATTGGTATGAATACGCAATATATTCAATTATTGAATCGCAGTAAGAGATGGTGGTAAGGGGGCTGGCATGCTTACGTTTTTTTTATTGTAGCGATTACCCAAAATATTTGCTTTATTCCCCCGCGACCCCCCGTATATAACTTGGCGACCCTTCTGGGGGTCGCAATCCACAGTTTGAAAATCACTGATTTAGAGAATGTCTTCTGGAAGGTTTATATGTATAATACATTTATCCCACAGATGCGAAGCTGGGACGGGTCGCTTTTAATAATTAATATAGAACAAATAACAGTAATAATGGGATCTAAACAGCTGTAGTGCTATCTTCGTCCGCGGCCTACATCAGTTCAAGGGCGGTGCAACAAACATTCACCGAGGCTCGCGTGTCGTATGGAGAGCCACCTTCACGTCCCATTGGACTGAATAACGAATGAGTCCAGCCTTGCAGTGCCAAACTGTATTATGTAAATCGTTGTTTATTTTGTATGACATTTTACTCACATAATAGTCATATACCCAAATACATTCAATACACAATTAAATGACGAAATTATTATGTTAATACATTTTGTATGTTTAGTAAAAAATACTAATAAATTTACTTTACCGTGTTTAGCAATGGCTGTCATGCTTGTTTTAGGATCAGAGTTTTCCAAACGGAATTTTATTCAGTAATCAAGAGAAATGTTATTTGACAGAGGTATTCTGCGAGTTGGAGTTACTTCCCCAGTCAGGCAGCTTACAAATACGCTATGCCCTAGCTCTTTTTTGCCAGAGCCTCTTTTGCTAGTCGGCAGGGTGCACCACGTGCATATGACGTTGACATTGGCTCTAAAGATCCTGGTGAGCCACTTTAAAAAAAATAATTTTATGTAACAAGCAAGTAATAAGTCTGTAAGGCTCCCAAATAAGTACCCATTTTCATTAAAGTACGCGCATAATGTTCGACTGACGAGATGCAAAGCTAAATATTGATTTTATTGCATATTTTTTTTTAATAAAATGGTCAGAATTTACTTACAAAATTAAATTACCTATAAAATTAAATTACTCTGAAACTAATATAAAAACTTATATATTTTATCTATAAACAAAAGAAAAAGATACGCGATAAAAAAATAAACAGAAATTTACGTACAAATAAAAAGTATCTCCAAGATTGTTGCCTGTCGGCAGTGTCCCCAGAAGGCTACTCCTATATACCTCGCTGGATAGCAATACTAATTCTCTGAGCAAGGTATGTCCAGTCTTCTTCATTTTTAGGGTTCGAACACAAAGTCAAAGTCAAAGTCAAAGTCAAAATATCTTTATTCCTTGGACTTTATAAAGCACTTAGAAACGTCATTCAAATTAAATATAAGACATGTATCTAAATCATTACTATCTACTTAAATCCGCAGAGCTTAGATGCACTTTCATCACACTATCTGTGAAAGTAAATTTAAGTGCCAGTTCCGGCGACGGGGCTTCTTGAGAAGAACTGGCAAGAAACTCAAGGCCGACTCTTTTAATTGCCAATATCGTTACATTAAACACAAATACAATCATTAACATAACAAGAGCAATTCATTTCCAAATACTTTTATCATTTATGTAATCTGAGATACAATAGTAAGCCTTTTGACATAGTCTAGTTTTGATAAATCTTTTAAATTTACCCATGGATAATTTGTTGACACAGCGAGTTTGTTTTTATTTCTTAAATTTAATTGATGGAGATCACTGTTTTTCCTAAATTTAGTTTGATTTTTATGAACGTAAATAACATTTTCATAAATATATTGTAATGTCATAATATTTATCTCTTTAAATTTATTTCTCAGTGTCTCCCTGGGACTCATCATATAAATAGCACGGATAGCTCGCTTCTGGAGCACAAAAATTGAGTCTACATCCGCAGCACTACCCCAAAGCAATAAACCATATGACATAATGCTGTGAAAATAGCTAAAATAAACTAAACGCGCAGTGTCAACATCAGTCAGTTGACGTATTTTCCTTACGGCGTACGCTGCTGAGCTGAGTCTACCTGATAACGTTTCTATATGTGGGCTCCATTGTAATTTAGAGTCTAATGTTATTCCAAGGAAGACAACCTTATTGACCAATTCCAATCTCTCATTGTCCATCACCACACTGGTTTTTACTTGTTTCACATTTTTTGTAAAAAATCTAACATATTTGGTTTTACTACCATTTAAAAGTAGGTTATTAGCACTAAACCAGTTTACTATTTTTGAAAGAGCATTATTTACATCGTCAATTTCTGATTGTTGTCTATTTACCTTAAAAATTAAAGAAGTGTCATCTGCAAACAATACTATTTCGTGATTATTCTTTACAAGATGAGGTAGATCATTAATGTACACGAGAAACAGGAAAGGGCCCAAAATAGAGCCTTGTGGCACCCCCATCGCTACAGTTGATCCATGTGATCGCATTAACATCTACTTTCTGAACCCTATCACTCAGATAAGAAGCAAGAAGATCAAGAGCGATGCCTCTTATACCATAGTGGTGTAGTTTTCTGACTAGAGTTTCATGCTGCACACAATCAAAAGCCTTAGATAAGTCACAAAACACCCCATAGGCGTCCCGTGACTCCTCCCAAGCCTCATATATACATTCTAGTAATTTTACCCCAGCATCACATGTTGACCGTCCATGAGTGAAACCGAATTGTTTAGTGTGCAGCAGATTATTTTCATTAAAGTAATTAAGTAACTGAGCGAGAATTAGTTTTTCAAAAATCTTACTAAATGTAGGTAGTATTGATATTGGTCTGAAGTTTGTGGGGTCTAATGTACTACCTGATTTAAACAAAGGAATAATTTTGCTTAATTTCATCAAGTCAGGAAACACACCACAATCAATACATCTATTAAATATCACAATTAAGGCGGGAGCAACAATGTCAAATAAAGATTTTATAATATGTACGGAAATGCCCCATAGATCAGCCGTTTTCTTAATATTGAGTGATTTAAATGCAACTTTTAAATCAGACCCATTAACATGACGGAAATGAAAATCGTTATAAAATTCAGGCACATTATCTTTAATTAATGACTCTGCAACGGAGGTGGAAGAGCCCAAGGCACTAGTTAAAGTGACAGGGAAGGCAGAAAAAAATCTTTCAAAAGCATTGGCAACTTCTAAATCTGACTTGGTAACATGACCATCAATACTTAATTTAAACTCTGAATCCTTT
Source organism: Hypsopygia costalis (assembly GCA_937001555.2). Classification (NCBI taxonomy): domain Eukaryota; kingdom Metazoa; phylum Arthropoda; class Insecta; order Lepidoptera; family Pyralidae; genus Hypsopygia; species Hypsopygia costalis. Next base: position 18,209,172 of record OW443340.2, on the reverse strand, counting down.
GTCCTACCCTTCCCAGTCTCTTCATTGATAACCGTCCAAGTGGCTTTAATTTTATTACTACTATGTCTAATTTTTGATTTAATAAATATAGATTTTGCTACTTGACAAACGCGTTTGAAAATTTTCGAATATGATTTTACATGTTCTTTAAATTCTTCACTATTATTGAATTGTCTTTCATAGTATAACATGTACAAAGTTTGCCTACTCTTATAAATACCTACGGTTGCCCAGTCACCAAAGACAAGGCTATTGGTAAAAGTAATTTCCTTGGAAGTAAATATTGATTTAAATTCGTGAAGAAATGCATTAAAAAATGAATTATACATCAAGTTAGGTTCCAAGTCATTATCTAAAAACGGTAAGTTACTAGTTAGGTTTACTCTCATACGTTCTAAGCGACTCACTGTTACTGGCACAAAAGTAATTTTTGTCTTGACAACATTTTTATTATTTATTTTAATACTTATCATTTGCCCAGAATGATCAGAACCCAATTTATTAATAATACTTTTTTGGGTTGGACTAATAACAACAATAACACAAAGGGTAAAAAGGAACCGTCCGCCCGTCCGTCTGCCACCAGGCTGTATCTCATGAACCGTGTTATTTAGACAGTTGAAATTTTCACAAATGATGTATTTCTGTTGCCGATATTATTTATTATTATATATTAACGAAAACTAAAAAACAGAATAAAATAAAAATTTAAGGGAGCTCGCATACAATAAACGTATTTTTTTTTTGCTCGTTTTTGCTCGCAATTGATAATGGTAATAGATAGACGCTTGAAATACTCACATAATAATTAGTTATATATTCACTTTAAAAATAAATAATTGAATAAAAGTAAGACAAATATTTAAGCTCCCTTAAATATTTGATTTAATTATACAAACGTGTTTTTTTTGCCATTTTTATAGATAATGGTACGGAACCCTTCATGCGCGAGTCCGACTCGCACTTGGCCGGTTTTTTAATATTCTTATCTCATTTTATGCAAGCATTTTTATAAAAGTTTTGTGATATCTTTTACAGTTATGAAATAATTTCGAGCTTAAATTTTATCAAAACAAAAACTGCACTAGTAAACTGCTATGAAGTAAAACTATTTAGATAGAATTATAGAGCTCTTGAATTTTTAAAAGTATATTTTGAGAAAATCTCGTTGGTAATATAAAGCCATCATGAGAACTCCAACCCTAGTTAGTCTAGATGAGATTATTTTAGAAGCTCTAAGTCTCACGGTTAGCTTGTGGAGTTCCTTCCAAATTAATTATATTCAGTTCGCGCGGGAATGCTGAGTGGCATCACGCGAGAGATGTCCCTAATACTGCTAACCTTTTTTTTTAATACTACGTCGGGTGGCAGACAAGCATACAGACCGCCTGATGTGAAGCGGTTACCGTAGCCATATTAACGCTCGCAACATAGAATATCAGCACGCATCGCACCATCTCCTTCATCTCTGGTGACCTCACTCACTCGCAGGAACACAACCACCCTCAAGAGAATTGTTATTTGACTTCGGTATTCTGTGAGGTGGAGGTACATTCCCCAGTCGGGTAGCTTTCAATCACGCTCCCTACCTCTTTTCTCGCCAGAGCTTCTTTGTCTGACAAAAAATATATTTGAATATGTGCCTACATCAGTTATCTAATCTATTAATAGTTTATGATCAGTTCAGCTCGCATCAACGCTGTGAAATAAGCACCAAATTACATAATATTTTATTCTGTAAGCAGAAACTAATAAAAAATCTTGTCTACGCAAGTGCTACGCTTTCGTAGCGATGGCGTAACTGTTTACAACAGAATAATAAAGCACGGAAACTACTGTTGTTTACAGGAAATTATAGTGATACTACCATATGTGTATATATGGCTATTATATGTATGTGTGTATATAGTTTAAGTACGTATATTTAGCATAGTCATTATTTATTGACATTATTTATTGGCCGTGTGGTTACCGGCTGGCCGTGTGGTTTCCGGCAGACTAGAATAGAATCACTCCGTCTCTTCCCGTGGATGTCGTACAAGGCGACTAAGGGACATACATTACATAACATCGATCAGGCCTCCCCAACCCGTCTGGCCAGCGTGGGGAGTGTAGGCCAAATCCTCCTTCTGTCTGGGACGGATGAGAGAGGGTCGTGCTCCTATAGTGGAGACTAAAATGACCTGACGATGATGCTAAATATAACTGCCTCGAGAAACTTCGGTCTACTGAGGGTATTCTGTGGTTGACTGGAAGAGAGCCTTGTAGTACTACTATTATAGTAGTAACTATTACTAGTAGTTACTACTATAATGGCGGACTTATCCCATCAAGAATCTCTTCCAGTATATTGCACTATATTAGTAATACATACAGTAATATTGGGGTGTTAGTGGTTCATCAACATCTTTGAACCTAAGCTAACTTCACCCTGCTGACTGACAAATGAAGCTGTGGCGAAAAGAGAGGTAGGGAGCGTAATTGTAAGCTACCCGACTGGGGAATGTATCTCCACCTCACAGATTACCGTAGCCAATAACAATTCCCTTGAGGCTTGTTGTGTTCCTGCGAGTGAGTGAGGTCACCAGAAGGGAAGGACATGCCGCGTTGGCAGCAGGGGTGGCGGCGCGCGAGCGATATTTTATGTTGCGAGCGTCAATGTGGCTACGGTAACCGCTCCACATCAGGCGGGCCGTATGCTTGTCTGCCACCCGACATAGAATAAAAATTAAAAAAAAGTGTCAATATTATCAACTCTAACATCTAAAACGAGGGTAGCTTTAGTTACCTCATTAGCATAAAGTTTAATTACATACATAAAAATATAAGTCTGGAGACCGTTATTTCAGGTTTATGACCAAACCTACTTCAGGGACTAGTCCCTCACCACATAGGATATAAAATTATCTTTGCACTAAAATATAAACACAGATTTAACACACTTTAGTAAAGAGAACTTTCGTTATTGAGATAGGTTACACGATCAGAAACATATTATAAAAAAATACCTAACGATTTACTATGCCTATGTTAGCCTGATACTCATAAGAATGAAGAACGGTTCATTGGTCGGATTATATATTATAATAAAGGATAATAAATTACGAAGCAACTTTGATCATTAATGCTCTAAAAGGAATCCCTGTCAGTTGAGGAAAGCGTCGCAGAGTTACATGGAATGTGGCGTCACGCCAACAACTGGCTTGACTTGGTGCCTTATGTAGTATCAACAAATATTTTATAAAGGAATAGAATCATAGCATTATAGAATAGCATAGTATCACAAATGTCTATTTATATTTAAATGTAAATGAAAATATATCGTCGTTATACTGGGAAAACCAGCTAACTCGTTTTTTTTTTTACTGGTATATCCTAGTATTTCTCGCCCTCTTCGTCTACGAAGACCCTTCGTAGACGAAGAAAAAGACCCTTCAAACGCAAAGTTACTTAATAACAGATATAATTTCAGCGAATAGAATATAATATAATAAATAGAATAGAATACAGATATAATGACAGCGGAAATTGCAGCTAAGTAATATAAACACTAAAATAAAATGTTTGACATGGAACTTTGAATGATTTTTTTTGTAAAATGATATTGGGGTGAGTTAATTAGTTGGTTTACCCACTTTAACGGCGATATGTCGTCTATCTATTTACAATTTCGAGCTCATTTTAGGTATTGTTATTGTTAACGTAATATTTTAAAATAAAACGGAATATTATTAGTAGGGTGTGGTGTTATTTTTTAATAATATGTCTACCTGTACTTTAAGAAAGGTATTGTACTAGAAAGTACCACTAAGATAAACAAGCATTCGATTTACCTAATGGTAGGTATGGTAGGTAAGCTATCATCGTAGCCTATACCATAATTATTTTATCTCAGCTATGCCCCTCTATACTTGTAGAGATTTTTAATATATGTTATTTTATTACAAGTAACAGCATATTAATTGAACACGCATACTCGCCATTTATCAACATCAACATTTTTCAATTAAGTACACAAAAATGTGATCGTTCACAAATTAGAACCCATTTACCGCTAATGTGAGTTTGCTTATTTCCACCCTAAAAAATGTACCGTCATCTAAATAATATCTCAGCTAAAAACGTCCATGTGTTCGTGGGCTATTAATTACAAAAGCGCCGCTCAAACCTAGCGTGACGTGTAATTTAACTGGCTTTAAATGTAACACGCTGTGTCAGCGTCGAGGTTATTAGGAATTTCTAAAAAGGTCTGGGTCTTGTTACTGCGTGTTTAAATGGAGTGGCAAAATAATATTTAGACATTTTCAGCGACTGTGAATGAGGGCCCTATTACATTTGCACGCTGACGAGCTCTCGCGCAGTACTAAACCCGCGAAGGCCGCCGGCGCATCGTTTTTTGTAGTAATTTTGAAGTTATATTTATCGTTTTTATTGAAATAAGATAATAAATTGATGCTACAAAGTTTATTCATCATGAACTAACAATTATTCTCGTATAAATTTTTCTCAATAATATTATCGTTTATTCGAGAAATTAACAGTTTACTTAAAGCTACTTTCGAAGTTTTTTTGGTTAAAAGAATGTTTTTTTTCTATATTAAATCAATGATATTTCAAAATTCCGAGGCCGCTATGTACTATACGACTATATAACAAATAACAGTCTATTTTTTTTATTTCATTTGTTTTGAACAGTAGTACAATCCAGGAGCTCAAAATAGTGAATGCGCGCATTTCATGAAAATCTTTCACGTCAATTTTGGGTTTATTTAAAAAGTTAAGCAAAATTTATAAAAAGCGAGGCCGCTATGTACTATGCCAATAGCTATTCTGTACTATTCAATAAGTTAACATTGTTAATGTATTTTTGTTTCCGAGATCAAGAACGCCAAAATTGGCCATTTTACGCAAAAATCACTGTCAAAATGTAATATGGCTCTTATTTTCTTATTTTTTTATACCACTAAAGTGACAAACAAGCATACGGGGCATTTTTGGGGTGTAAGTGTTTTATCAACATCTTTAAACCAAAGCCAACTTCCCTGCTGACTGACAAACGAAGCTCTGGTGAAAAGAGAGGTAGGGAGCGTAATTGTAAGCTACCCGACTGGGGAATGTACCTCCACCTCACAGAATACCGCAGCCAAATAACAATTCCCTTGAGGGTTGTTGTGTGAGTGAGGTCACCAGAAAAGAAGGAGATGCTGCGTTCGCAGCGGGGGTGGTGGCGCGCGAGCAATATTTTATGTTGTGAGCGTTAATATAGCTACGGTAACCGCTTCACATCAGGCGGGCCGTATGCTTGTATGCCACCCGAAGTAGTATATAAAAAAAAATACGGCCCCCCTGATTGAAAGTAGTTACCGTAGCCTATGAACGCCAGTAACACCAGGGGCATCACACGCGGTTGCCGACCCTGTAAATTCAACATTATGTATGTATGCATCATGTAATTTAAAAACAGTAATACTTATATGCCACGTATACAATAATAACAGTGAAAATGAAACAGAACACATTCAATTGCTATTTCTAAAAATAAAGTGTTGCGGCGAGAGACACGTTGGCATTTCCATTTGATGTTCGGTCGACCGGCAGAATGGAACTGGTTGAGACAATCGCATACATATATCAGCCGTAATCGAACACATGTGAATGGAATCCGATAATAGACGCATTTACATTAAAAATAAATAAAACATGTACTATATAACGACCTATTCCCGTATATAAATATAGTAGGTATAAGTGGTTCATCAAGATCTTTGAACCAAAGCCAACTTCACCTGCACGCGGTGCACTCTGCTGACTGACAAACGAAGCTCTGGCGAAAAGAGAGGCAGGGAGAGTAATTGTAAGCTACCCGACTGGGGCATGTACCTCCACCTTACAGAATATCGCAGTCAAATAACAATTCCCTTGAGGGTTGTAAGGACTCGCGTAGTGCTACGAATGCTAAATAACAATTCCTTTGAGGGTTGTTGTATTCCTGCGAGTGAGTGAGGTCACCAGAAAGGAAGGAAATGCGGTGGCAGCGTAGGTGGCGGCGCGCGAGCAATATTTTATGTTGCGTGCGAGCGTTAATATGGCTACGGTAACCGCTTCACATCACGCGGGCCCTACGGTTGTCTGCCATCCGACGTAGTATAAAAAAGAATGCGACAACCCAGGACAGACTTCTACCTTCTGGCTAACTTCGATTAGTTCGGTTGAATTAAACAAAATTCCCACAGACTACTAAAATATGCGCATATGAAGTGGTGGGCCAAAACTAGTCATCAATCAAATAGATCATTTAGTAAATTTCACTAACAATCCAATTTCAGAACTTCTGTCTGTGGGAATTTCGCAAAGGGCGATGCTCGCAAATATGTGTGATCGAAGGATGCTCGTTTATTTTATATCTACATAGTTTGTCAGTACATTGAACTGTATCAACGCATCTAGACTTTAGGCCATCGTCACCACTTTGTGGACTTATAAAATCTTTTGATTAAAGACAGAAATCTGCAATCGCGAAGTTGACGGTTTTGTAGTAGGGATAAACAACGATGTGAATCGATCGCGCGTCTATTTAAAAGACTTTATCTAATCTCATACTGAAATTTACACATTAAAAAACTAAACACAGTATCTTAATGACAGTCTTTACGCACAGGCTATCAAAATAAATTTTCAAATTTATTTTTCGATACAGCTCTTCTATGGGCAACTGGTATGGGCAAATATCTTCTATGGGTAAAATAACTTTTTTACCATTTCGATACAGCTTCAGCCCTGGATACAGGTATTTTAAACAGGTTGCAATGCAAATACATTGCAACTATGCAAAATTTTTCTACATAATCTGTGAACGCGGCGTCGCGCGGCGCGTCGCGCATGCGCACTACGCATGCTCGATCTGCAAATGGATTTATAAGTAAGAATTATAGCTGTTAAATTAACTTCATGGTTGTATTTAAAATATTATTATCATATATTTCATGAGATTAGATAAAGTAGTGTATGAAACTGCACATAGTTAGGTATTAAAATACTCGTGTGGTCTATTATAACATTCGCCTTCGGCTCATGTTATAAACTCACACTCGTATTTTAATAACCCTTATTATGCAACAGTTTCATAAACTACTATTATTTCACAACTTTTTGTTTATAATCGAAAATTTATCGATTTCATGATTTCGGATGCTCTCCGAAATTAATTAACTTTCAGCCGAAAGTTCGGAATTTTTGAAATACGTTTTATAGCGTCTACGAGAAAATAAATTTCCATGTTTCATATTTATTGCGGTATTTAGACTATTTTAGACAATACATTAGGCCCTGTTGTATGAAAAGTTTACATCTACCGGCCTCGCCGCCACCGTGAACCCTTATCCATCCCACTGCTGGGATACGGGTCTCCCCTCAATCGAAGGAGTTTAGAGCTTCACCACGCTACTCAACTGAGGGTTGGCGGAAGCCAGTGTTTTCAAGCCGCCTAAAGGCCATTGACTTGGCATAACAATTGTCATCTGATGTCAACAGCCGGGACCGACAGCTTAACGTGCCCTCCGAAGCACTGAGGAGATCGATATAAATAAACCCATGCATGGACAGGCTACGGCCGACGTTACTTAACTTGCGTGTTTGATTAGACGCCATCGAGCTCTTCAACTACTTATCTACTGGCCTAATCTAAGGAAATTCGTATATGAAGAAATCTGAACTATCGACCAAAGCTTCGATTTTTTTTATATATTTTTATACATTATTTATTAATTCAAATGTTCATAGATAAGACGGTGGACTCATCACATAATCGCGGACCCCCAGGGGACCGGGGACCACAGGTTAAGAAACACTACAGGATGAATTATTACAAAAACCGCCGTATCTCTCAAGTTGAACGTAAAATTACACATAATGTTGAAATATAAAATTCTCGTGTCACAGTTTTCGTTGCCATACTCCTCCGAAACGGCTTGACCGATTTTGATGAAATTTTGTGTGCATATCGGGTAGGTCTGAGAATCGGCCAACATCTATTTTTTATACCCCTAAACGATTAATGTATATGGCAAAACAACGTTTGCCGGGTCAGCTAGTAATGTTGAAAATTTAATTAAATTGTGACACGGAATCTTTGTTTAGATAAGTAAGATTGGTGTGGGAATGTGGGATATACATCGAGTGCTAGTATAATATTTTATTGTCTATATTTATAGTATAGCAACATTGTGTAACGTTGTGTATGTTCTTTCTAGTGAAGTCATTAATCTTGTCGTGAACCTACTAATGATGCGGGGCACACTGTTGCTATCTTGGCAGCTAAGTTATACAATATTTTTGAGATAAAATTTTAAAACGCTTTACCTAGCAATACGTTTGTTACTTTCATCAAATTTAGCGAACAATGTACCTAGTTACCTAATGATAATAAATTGTTTTTCCGTTCAAGCTTCAAAGTTATTTATGACATGAATGTTTATTGCGTGGGTTTATAAATTGTTTAGATAAAAATAACTCCATTTTTAGGATTCCGTACCTCCGAAGGAAAAATGGAACCCTATCACTTCGTTGTCCGTCCGTCCGTCGTACGACGGTCCGTCCGTCTGTCAAGACCCTTTTTCTTACTGACGTGTAGCGGTATCAAGTTGAAATTAATATCAAATACTCAGGTCTGCAATCTCTTAAAGCAATACAATAATTAATTGGTTTAATTTGGTTGTATTATATAATAAAATCAATTGACCACTATTTATGCTACTAAATTCATACAAATCATTCGGACGCTTACAGTACTGTTGACACGCACGCCACGTATACATCCCATATCTACTATATGTTTAGTCTGTGCTCCAGGTTAAACCCTTTCGATTGAGGGAATCGTATCCCAGCAGTGTGTTGAATAAGGGCTGAAGACATAAGGACTCTACGAGACACAAAAGTGTGGGATTCTCCGATCTAGGTTATAAATTTTAATTATTTAAGTTTAGTTTATTTATGATGTCTAATTAGTTTTAATTTAGATATATTTATTTAATTTTACCAATTTTAAGTTTATTTTAAGTTGTATTTACTGTATTTTATTATTTTGTGTTCCTTAAGATAAATGTGTTTAGAAATATACAGATACATACAAACAAAGGTGCAGATCAAGATGGAATTCCATCTAGATTTAGGTATACATTCCTATGCTAAGGAATTGTGTAAGCTATTATGCATGATTTTTAGTTAATTATTATGAGAATATTATAACAATATTCCAAGGTCGCGTATTACGCAAGGGTATCCATATATCCTTTTAAGGTTACGGTACCCACAAAAATAGCCTTGAAGTTAACGCAGATCGTTTATAGAGATAAGTACTCTTACTCGTAAGTGCGTACATATAAAAGGTTAGGTAATATATGTTCTCGCATTGAAAAATGTTCGTCTGATGATATTTCTGCGTGCTTAGTGCGATTTTTGGTCACATTCTAATGTGTTAACGCTTACAAACCGACCAAGTTGAGAAAAAGTTTCATATTGTGAATTTACCAGACGCGTGTTATATATCCAAATTAGCCGGGTTGCTCACTTCAAAAAGTAAGCTGGTAAGCCACATAATTTTGATATGTAACACGCGTCTTATAAATTCACAACCTGAGATTTTTTTTTATACTACGTCGGGTGGCAGACAAGCATACGGCCTGCCTGATGTGAAGCGGTTACCGTAGCCATATTAACGCTTGCTACATAAAATATTGCTCACGCGCCGCCACCCCCGCTGCCAACGCAGCATCTCCTTCCTTTCTTTTCTACGTTGATATGATCGAAAGCGAACAAAAAACTAGCACTAAGCACTCTGTACCATTTTCTTGAAATCGGTATGGTGTACAACCTTCAGACATATTTGAAGAGCCCGGTGGTCGAATGGTTATCAATGGATACTTTGACTCCGAGCGTCACAGGTTCTATCCCCGCACAAGTCATACATTAATAAGCATGAATATATTTATTTATCTCAGTCTAAGTGTCTATGCATTAGATATATAAAATATATATATTTATCAGTTATCTAGTATCTAGTATAGTATAAGCTTTGTTTAGTTTGTGACTAGATGGCGGTGTGTAATTTAGACTGCAATATTATTTATTTCCCAGACTTAACTTTCAACAGTGTAGCTAGATTGATAGGTTAAAGAGGCTTAAAGTGATATTTCTATTGATTCTCACAAAATCCTAAATAACTCATTGTCGAAATAGCTATCTAATATCCAAAAAATATGTAATTTGCTATTTTGACTACTATAATTATACATATTTTGTTAAGAGCAATCGAAAACGTTAGCGATATAGATTTGTAGATTACAAATACAAAATCAGTATCGAATATGACTTGTGTAGCAAATATATGGTTTTTATTTTTTATACTCGTGATTTCATACGTAATATCATAGCTATTTTGTACTTTATTTAAGTAGTATTAAGGGTCAAACATATTGGGCAAACGCGATAGACCAACTGTTCGTGGTCGCGTAGTACGATAAATAAAATAATGGAAATAGTTCGCCGCTGCAACTATTCGCGATCGTGGTCGACTAGTGTGCGGAGGCCGTTAGAAACAAGTGAAATTAATATCACAATATTAGTTAAACAACGTCAAAGTGCACATATTGAAGCCGGGAGGACGTAATTTCATATCAATCATGTTTTAGAGTACCCTTCGAGTGCCTTAGTTTAAGTCTCAGTACAGCCGATTAATAGGCGATATTAAGATACTAGCTTGCGCCCGCGACTTCGTTCGAGTTTATTCCATTAAACTGTAGGGATTTTCAAAAATCGTTTCTTAGCTAATATCTACTTCATATATGTTTTTTTCGCCATCTAGTCCCAAACTAAGCACAGCTTGTTCAATGGGTACTAGATAATTGATATACATAATGTTCATAAATACATTTTTTTTATAAATACGTATTTTACATAGAAAACACCCAGACCATGACAAACAGACATGTTCATGCACACAAACATTTGTCATTTGCGGGGGGATCGAACTCGCGACCTCGGTGTCAAAGTGACCATTGCCAGCCATTCGACCATTGGGTCCGTCGATATAATAGTTGCCTATATGCCAACTTTGGGTCCGTAGTCACGGGACTTGAGCAGTAACGGTTGCCTTTTAAAGACATTGGTTTACTAATTTCATCAACCTGACCTCTGAAGTACGGAAATTTCAAGGTAAATAAACCCATCCATAATAGAAGCTACAATCGACGACTTAACTTGCTCATTCGATTAGAGTGACACGCAGGACGACGCCATCGATTTCTTGAATGACGCCATCGAACTCCTCCATTCAATTATCATTATACCTATTGTCTGAATTCAATAGCTAAAAAAACAGGACGGGGGCCCACCACACTATCCTACCACTGTGTCTTCTGTGTGGCCAGTATTAACAGCGGTGACCACCAAAAAAGGCAATGAACAATGAAGTCCGAGGGTAAAACTGCGGCTGCCTTGGAACTCATATCGACACATTTAATCAGAAGAAATAAGGAGAAGTAAGAAGCTTTTAGAATTTGACTTCCCCTCTTAGCAATGTGAGAGATAGCAATATGTCAAATAAGGCATTATAAGCCTAAAGAGATGGCTAGTCAAGTGAAGCTCAACTGCCATGCACCACGGATTTTAAGTATCTAACACTATTGGGGACCTAATTGAGTTGTTACCTAACACATCGATTCCAATAATACATGAATTGCAAAAAGCGAAAATTTCAATAGCTATGTAAGTTTTTAAATATGATAAAAGACTATACATGTGGTAATGTTACTAAATTAAAAGCAAAATAATTTACAGATATGATATGCAGGCGACTTGGGTGCATAATTGACGCAGTTCAATACCTATTCGGTAGCAGTCGTGCATCGACCTACCCCAACCAGACTAGCACTGTATACTGCGATATATATAGATTGCATTCTGGCGGCGGTGCCCGTTCACATCACATTATACAAATTTATAGTGGCACCAAGTATGACATTTTATATAAAGACAGGTCATAGGCGAATATTACGGCAGTAAAAATTGGCTACGAAGCACTAGTTCAATACTTACGCATGTTTACCTGCATGCAGTAAGCAAAGAAAGGTAGGTAACGTGAACACACTGGAATACATTTTATCTAAAACTTTTCAATAAATGTTTTTGATTAACGTTAACGTCTTGACGGCCAGTAGCGTCGGGTAGAGTGAATATCGGGCTTTACGGGATATATCTTGCTTTGTGCTTACCATAATGAATATCGGTAGAACGCATCTATAAGTAAAAATATCTTAGACTACTTAATTAATCTCCGCAAGGACTCTTTTAGACGTGTAATAAACGCGCCTGTCTCCTTAACAGACTTTTACTATCATTTACAATGGTCTTTCTTTTACAACTTAACCCTCTTGGATCTTTTGACTCTTGGGCATGCGTGATACACTCAGGATCAAAAGTAGAATTATTTCTAAGTAAAAGATCTTTTTTTTATACCACTAACAAGCGACAATAAACAAGCGAACGACCCGCCTGATGGTAAGCAGTCATCGCAACCTATCACGTGTTGCCAACCCTGTAAAAACCCCTTTACGCGTTTCTTGAAGAATCTCATAGAGTAGTCTCCTGGCAAAACCTTGGCAGGGAGTTCATTCCATAACTTGAGAGCTCGAGGTAGGAAACTTCTCTGGAAGTGCACAGTACATGACTACTTGGGCTTGAATGTGTGAGGATAAATTCCCTACCTAAGGCATCATATCAACTCAACTCTTCTGAACATAACACCTTATACAGATCTAAAACGATTAAGGAAGTAATCGAAGAGGATAGATAGAAAGTTACATAGAATATAACTTCAAATTCATTACGTAGAGATTAAACTAAAAGATAAGAACGGAAGTACATATATTAAAAGAAAGACATTTCACTGAATGAATGAATTTTCTGGGCATCAAATAATAATAAATTGATTACATTAAATAACAATTGTATAACCCTTGAGGGTTGTTGTGTTCCTGGGAGTGAGTGGTCACAAGAAAGAGAGGAGATGCTGCGGTGGCCGCATGGGTGGCGGCGCGCGGCGATATTTTATGTTGCCAGCGTTAATATGGCTACGGCAACCGCTTATATCAGGCGGGCCGTATGCTTGTCTGCCACACGACGTAGTATAAATAATTAAAAAAGGATATAGCCTACCATTTGGCGCGATGTAACTAATATTGCAAGCTGTAGGCATAGCTAGTATATTACTATTGTAGATAATAGTTACTGAAAACAATGATCCTTAGCACTGTTGTGATGACTTTGGGCACGCTTTGAAACATGGATTAAGATGGCTTGTGCCAGATAGTCCAAATCTTAGTTTGATGCTTTCTGCAGATATGTATAACCTCTCATTTAGTAAGATACATGATACCTTAACAATATGAGTTAGTCAAAACTAGCGTCACTTGTATAATAATACTTACTATTACTTTAAATGAAGACAAAGAAGAGTAATATATTGGTTCATTATCAGTTTTCGATAACAATCATATTGTTTTAATAATAAGTTCAAGATTACATAAAAGCTTAACTATTATAATGTAAATATCTCTAAATTTTCCCTCGGTCAAGTACCGACAAAGACCTTTGGAATTTCTGGAAATGATTCAGCACAGATGAGCCCGGTGGTCGAATGGCTATAACTCCGAGGTCGCGGGTTTGATCCCCGTACAAAACAAATATTTGTGTGCATGGACATGTATGTTTTTCTTGGACTGGGTGTTTTCTATGTATTATGTAATATATGTATTTAAAAAATCTCTGCTTAACAATTAAATTCTAACTGGGCGATGTCTGTATATAGGAGATATTTATGAAACGAATCAATATGATGATGATGGTCTTATAATATAACAATGAAATCTAAAACAATTATTGTTAGAATTTTTGTCTGAATCTCTTCATTCAAAAACTACTTTACGAAATTTAATGCAGTTTTCGAAGTTGTAATACTGGAGAAGTAACTTATAATCTAGTGTATTGATACGTTAAATAGAAGTGGAGTTGTTTATTTTCTTAAATCCAACGCGGACAAAGATGTCAGCGTTTAAAAAAAAGAAATTTCCGGTTAAATTTAGACGGTTTAACCACTATACCTATTTTATAATAAAGGTTTAATAAATTCTATTTCACGTTAATAGCGCAAATTATAAACTCTTCAAACTTCACTCAGAATTTTAAACTGAAAAATTTACTCACAATTTATTATTCAGTCACCGTATCACCATTTTCATAAAAACACTCAAATATAATGGAATATTTAACCAGCTGAGCCCTTGAAATATAGGTTTTTAGAGTTCTGTACCACAATTTATGTAATAGTGTCCGTACTTAAATAGCATCAACGGGGTATTATTGAGGGACCTATTACTAAAGCTCAGCTAACAGTCTGACCGTCCGTCTGTTATACAGTATCTTTTAAATTGCAATATGTAGTAATTTCAAATTTTCACTAAGTGTTTATATCAATAACTTTATAGCGTCTGTTAAGCCGCTTAACAGGCGCTATAACAATAAATATTATTATTAATAATGAAACGTTTATTGTCCTTGTGATAAAAACGAATACAAATCACACCATCATCATACTCATTCAAATCTTTTAAATGAAATCGTGTAAATATTTATGTATGCATTACATAGATAAATGTATGTTGTGAATTGTGACTTTATTATTTTAATACTAATCACACCGAGGCCACTCTTCAGCACATTCATATCGGCACCCATAATACAGATTAGTCTAGTGTGAGTACCACTGCTAATAAAAAAAAAGATAAGTCGAATAAACTTCATAACTAAATTATTATTGTATTATTCGTATTTCAGCCGAAGTCCACTGCTGAACATAACACTTCTATAATGATTCTATAATATCTGTGCCGTTTGCATCCATCGGTTTCCTGCAATCTTTATCAGATCGTCTGTCCATTTACTGGGAGACCGTCCTACTCTGCGTTTTCCGATCTACGATCACCACTCCAGAACCTTCCTGACCCATCGTCCATCAGTTCTACTGCTACAGATATACTCGTTCTAAGCCTATTACAGAGAGATACTCCGACCATAGCTTACTCCGTCGCACGCTGCACAATCCTAAGTTTTCGAAAGATGCCCTCAGTAAAGGACCATCTCTCTGTGTCATATATTATCACTGGCAGCACACACTGGTCAAAGAATTTCGTCTTGAGATAATGATTCTGAACCAAAAGATCTGTCCCAATTCGATCTGTCCGAACACTGCTCATAAGAGATTAATAAAAAACGTAAATGAACAATATTTAATATGGGCCTGAACGAGTATGTTCCTGTGTTTCAGGAGATATGGGCTTACTTAATACACTTAAATTATTACTTTTTAATATGAAATTATAAATATTGTACCTACAGTGTTTTAAAAGTGGGACTTAACATACTACTACTCACAGTTTTATAACCAACACTCAAAGGTTGGCTGGTAGAGATCTCTTACAGAGATAAGTGCGCTTTTGTACATCTCTATTTTAAGTTTTTGTGTATATATATTATTATTATTATGCAAACAAACAAACAAATACTATAAAAAAATAAAGTTAATAGTTTGCTCCATTACAAGAAAGCTTTTCGGCGTTTTTTTGCTCATTGTACTATTAAATATCATACGGTGGTACGGAGTCCTTCGTATTCGAGTCCAACTCAAACTTGTCCGTCTTTTACACCGGTGCGTGCCATAGCTTTAATAATTTCAACATTCATCGGAGCTATGATTGAATTAACATTTTATTTAGTTTGACCTCACCACAGGGTTAGTCACGAAAAAAAGCAACTGTTATATAAATTTTGTTATAAACTACGTACTTTGTTTGGTCCAATTATAACTACCACTTATGTTAACGTACTTCTACCAAACAACCTACTTTTTCAATGGTCGCTTTGTCTGAATATCGGAAGCGGCTAACTTGGAAATGAGCCTAAGCAACCCTTAGAAGTCTTCACACTACACTCGCTTCTCACATGATTAGTACCAAATCAGCAGTGTGTAAACATTTTTTTCACCTTTTGTCTACCCGGTCACGTTTGGTCCAGCGGAAAATTCATCGAAGTTTTTGTATTTTTGGGGATTCATACAAATGTGACTGAACGAAAGTTGAAGAACCCGTAAAAATACCGAAACCGGATAACTTTTTCGCTGAACCAAAAACGTGATCGAGGTAACGGGGAGAATAAATGTTATTTGGCTGAGTTCTGCTAAAATTTTATTTCTTTTTAGAAATTCTTTGTTTCTCTAATTCTTTCGCCATTATGACCGTACGACTATGGAACGCTCTCCCCGACACCACCATTAGGCAAGCACAGCTACAATACTCATCTAAAACATAATTATATGAACATTTCCTGGAATAGACATTGTTCTGACACGTTTGAATACATTGGCTGTATAATTATGTTTGTATTAATGTGTATAATATATGTGTGTATGATTATTAATGTATGTTTATATATCATCTTTCATAAATGAAAGTATTTTCATTTGTAGAATACAAAAAATTTCGAATTATGAAACTTGCACCTATCATATAAATGTTTAAAATGTCCCAAAGGTAACCTTT
The DNA here is from genome assembly GCA_937001555.2 of Hypsopygia costalis. Taxonomy (NCBI): domain Eukaryota; kingdom Metazoa; phylum Arthropoda; class Insecta; order Lepidoptera; family Pyralidae; genus Hypsopygia; species Hypsopygia costalis. The sequence goes on along the minus strand of OW443340.2, from coordinate 18,192,526 downwards.
GAAAGTCAACTTTGAAGAATGCTATTGTATTAAGTTCGCCTTTTGCATACAAATTTTGTATTGAGTGCAATAAAGCTTATATAAATAAACATGTGTAGAAGTAAAATCTCCTTGTTTAACATAAAAATCTTAAATGTTTTTATTCTTATTAAAGTAACTGTTACGTATATCAGCCACTACACTAGGCCACCCTAATATCTTTTCACCCTGATAAAGCTGTAGACTGCTGTAGATATATCAGCAAACACCCAGAATGCATTATTGTGTTTGTGGTCAAATAACACGAAACCCACGACACCGACGTAAATTTGCGTTGTGGTGAAATGGGCTGCGCATTCACCGTTATGGATAAAGAAAACTTTATTATTTTCTTCTTTTTTTTTTTTGAGCGTCGGCCATATGATCTTATAATGTGGCTTTGACCGTATAATTTAGTGATTATTTATGTTCAACTTAGATATTCACTCAATGACCATTTCCCACGTTTGCTGGTAGTTCGATTAAAAAAAAATAGCACATAAATTATTGTTAAAGTTATTAAGCGAAACAAAACTTTTTTTTGTTGTTACACACTCCAATTTTTTTTTTCGGGTAACGCCATATTTAAATAACATATCGTATGGCAGATATTAGACGTATAAGCGACGGAGAGAGCTATGCTTGGGGTTTCTCTAAGAGATCGACTCCGGAACGAAGAAATTCGATGTAGAACCAAGTTTGGCATGGCTCTTAGAGTCAGCAAGCTTAAGTGACAATGGTCCGGCCACATCTGCCTTCCTAGTGATGGCAGATGAGGGATGAAAGCTCTAGAGTGGAGGCCGCGTATGAGGCGATGGACTGTGGGATACCCCATCTCTAGATGGACCGATGACCTCAAAAAACTGACGGTTTGCAGAAAGTGGAGGATCAGAGGAAAACATTGGAGATGGCCTGTATCCAGCAGTGGGTAGATTAGATACAGGCTAATAATGATGATGAATGATGACCGTATGTCACTCTCACAGCTGAGACGAATCAAACGACACCACATATGTTGGAATCCGTGAAGCGTTTTTTCAGCGTGCCAAAGAAATATACATAAATATATAATAGGTTTTTACCTATGAAATTGCCGTTCTGCATTACTGGCCATTTCAAATCAAAATAATGTTTGTGTTGGTGCGGATAACTTCTTGACGGGAGAAAAATTCAATACCCGAGAGGCAGTACAAAATGCCGTTGAAGAATTTGTTACCTCCCGTCCAGCTGATTTCTTTAAGAAGGGCATCAATAAACTGCCACTGCGTTGGCAAAGATGCATTGATTGCAGAATGCTAATATTTAAAAAAAAATGCTTAATAAATACATTAAATAAATAAATAAAAACATTTCACACACTACCATGAATTTGACACACACACACGCATTTACTCTTTTGTTTATTGTTAAAGTCATAATTTTAATTAATTAAGATCGAATTTCGACCACTGGGCGACCACTATTATATAATACATACACTCAAAAAATAACTCAACCTCTTTGTCAGTCAAATATTAGTAAGAAATAAATGCTTCAAATAATAAGCTACCGGTCAATTTAGTTTGACCTCATCATCGTAATTGCACTGGTGTATCGTACCGCTGTCATATTTATAATGAAAACTCTAGGCAATATGAATAAAACAATCGAGATAATAGAAAAACTGAACCATGTCGCCATATAGTCTCAATAGATACTATGTGTCTAAAATAGTTGTTCATTTACCAAGCTCGCCGTCCCATGACCCACATTTCCTACCCCGGACTCAATAATAGGTTAAGTTGTTAACATACTACCTACCCAAATTACTAAGGTATTGTCGCTCGAGCTCGTTTTCTAGATAATTAATATTGTATGTCATTTGGAATACCAAGAATAATCTAGTACCTATAATTGTTTGGGTGTCTTATTGATTCTTTTATGTAGCTTCATAGCGCTTCTTGCTAAATATAACAGTGACTCATATGAGTGACTAGGTATATACATAAGAAAAGGTTTCGAGACATTTTTTTTTAATGCTCATAATATTTATTTGATTCCTTGAAATTATCTAAAGTAAACTATATATATGTACAGTAGGTAACTTCTAAAAAGACAGTTGTCTTCGCGATAATCGCAGGTCTAGATGGTCGAAAGGGTTTCGCCTAGTTTTGGATCCAAATTAAGCTTAACTTATTATATGTCGTTAAAAACAAAAATACTGACGTGTTGACCATAAGTAATCAGTAAATCATGCTTATTGTTTTTCAATAAATTCAATCTATATATTTTTAGTAGACGTTATCAGTACCACTACCAAAAAATATGACTTCGGAGATATAACCATATTCAAAAAACGAAGCATTATTTTATAAACGGTTAAACCTTGGAAAACCCGAATATAACTTTGCTCCGCATAATTTTATTATTTAGTACATGATAACGATGTGATTCAGATTTACATGAACCAAATTTCATCGTTATACTTAGGTAAATAAAATGGCTGTGTGACATGACAGAGACAACCATATCAGACAAAGTTATTACTTACTTGTTTGACTACTTATTTAGCTATAAAAATACTGCTTAAATATCGGAACTGTCTCACACGCAGACAAACTCATACGTTTGAAACTTTGTGGTCTGAAAATCATAAATACATTTTCATTGTATTTATAAAAACATCTATATCAACTGCCCCTCATACACATTTAATGGTAGGTAGGTAGGTAAAAGTTACAGTTATATCATTCAAAATTTTTAATTATTTACGTAGTTACAAAATAATAATAAAATTGAATAATAGAGGCTGTTTTTGAACATAACTGTACTCAGCCTTCGTTAGGTCGCAGCCTCGCAGCCTACCCAAAAGCTCTGAATTGTAAACATAATATTATCGTAAAATACTTTGAGTACTTACCTAAACAAACACTCTTCTACCTACATACATAATGTAACGTGGCGCGAGATCATACTCCATGCCCTTACGTCACAACAAGGATAGCGTTATATAACGTCGACTTCAATACCTACCTCATTTTGTAAGCAATAATCGCCTATCGAATAACGTGATACCACGCATTAGTTTACGTAAGAACTCTACATTTGTTTCGCAAAACCAATAACACCATACGAATAGTTCCAGAACGAGTATGATTCATTACCAAACGAGCATGATGTGTTTTATGTCGATTAACAAATCGGTAATCAAAATCGACAAAAACTTAATAAGTTATCGATTTAAACGCCACCCGCTTGACATTTACGTAATAGCACAAAGAATTATAAACATGAACGAACTCGAATATGATAATCGGACACGTAAACAATTACGCGAGGATATAGATAATGGTTCACTTTGTGATGCTGGGACCGCGATCATGTGTTTCAAAGGAGGCCATGTTTGATGGTGTCGACGAAGAGACGAGATCTCTACGGTTAAGTTACCCACTTGAAAGATGTGAAGTTCTTCTTCGCTGGTGGAGTTCAATCGATGGGGGTTTTGGGATGTTTAGTGATGTGTAGGTTAGTCCGTTATTGATCGCGGGCCGCGTGGAGGGTGCGAGGTACGCGCGGGCGGCAGGCTACGCCGCGACTGGCAGGGCGGGCGCCTGGCTGCGAAGTCCGTCCTGCGCCACCCTCGTCTACGACTGCGCGATACAAGTTTTATTTTGATCCGCAACGGTTGCCGAGGCTACACTCGTCGGGATGGGACCGTCCACGTGAACAAGATTGTCAATAAACTTGTAATGGTCCCTTATTGCCACTTATGTTTTGTTAAGAAAGTCCTGGGCTTGGTTTACACTAATTCGAGCTAATACATAAGTGTAATATTATATAGAAATAAAATAATATTATATTCTCGATGTTCTACAATATCTAAGTTTATTCAATTCACAATTCAATCTACAATCTATATGATAATATTTACAATAAGAATATTTACAAATAAAATATTTACAAAGAGGTAGAAAAAAAAAGGAAGAAAAGGAATAAAACAAAAATTATAAATAAAAAATTTCCCCCAAATCGTTGCCCGTTGGTAACGTACCAAGAATGCTGGCAGCATTACCTCGCTGAATAGCAATGCTAATCCTCTGAGCAAGGTAATGGCCAGCCCTCTGGTCACATGAAGCCTCGACCAACCTCCCGCATATCTCTTTAAAAAGATTGCGGGCTGATGGACCCCACGGCCCTAATGTCTCTACCCCAAACGGCTCAAATATGTAAGTGTTAGTCAATCCAGCATATTTGCGCCGTTTGAGTGACTCTGCTGATGCCGCAGCCATACCGGCCTTAGACTCAGTGACCGGGAGATGGGAGGGAGCCAGAGTGTCAACACAAGTGGCATCCCACACTAAGGCACGCCCCAACCTCCAGGGCACTAAAGTCATTCCATCTGGTCTCTTGCCATCGTCCCGAGCCAAGCCGTTCGGTTCCAGAACGGCAGGAGCGGAGACGCTGACAAGAGCCCGACGAATTATATCGTTAAGGCCGGCATGACGTGCTAAACGTCCTGCACTTCTAGGACAAGAAAGGCCGTGGTGCCCGAATTGGTCGACGGCGTGACCACACGGGCAACGATGAGGGACAACACAAGGAGCCCCGATACGGAGGCATGTAGCCAAACGAAATGTGGTGTGGTCTAGCAAATTACCTACATTAGATGAAGGCAAAGCCTGCAGCCAGAGCCCCGACTCCCACTCTGATACAGCTAAAAGACGAGCTCGCTCCGCAGAACCTACGGACGTTTGAATGAGATTATCCCACACGATTCTGCAAAGCGGCTCGTCCCACTGCCTCTGAGAAGAGATGCAAAAAGGAAAAAATTATGTTCTACATAATTTTGAAAGCAGTTCCAATTTAAAGCATAGGAGAGACATTTTATACAAAATAATCCAAACACACATACAGCATGTATATGTAAAGAGGTTACCGTAGCCTATGCTTGCGAGCTAATTCAGTATTTCCTCAAGTCTAATGACATCACTCACTCTGAGGAACCCAATAATCCTCGAGGGTACTGCAGTCTTCTTTGCGGTGGTGAAAGTCAACCGCTTATAGACCGTCACACTTCTAGTATATGATGGTTTATTATGTTTTTTTATATACGTCGAGTGGCAGACAAGCATACGGCCCGCCTGATGTGAAGCAGTTACCGTAGCCATATGGCTACGGTAATATTAACGCTTGCAACATAAAATATCGCTCACGCGGCGCCACCCCCGCTGCCAACGCAGCATCTCTTTCCTTTCTGGTAACCTCACTCACTCGCAGGAACACAACAACCCTCAAGGGAATTGTTATTTAGCATTCGTAGCACTACGCGAGACCCTGTTGTAGTGGAAGCTTCTTCTTAAAAGCAGTTGAGTAAAAATCGACATATTTCGTGAGATACATAGTAAAACATGATTTGCATATAACAAAAAGGTAACAAATTGTACATACAAGTAGTTAACAAAGGCGAGCTTATCTCTAACAGAGATCTTTTTCAGTTTAACGTCAGCTGTGGCACGCTTTGTGAGTAGCGGTTAGTGTATGAATACATAATACTATGGAATACAATAGACACTTAGTACATACATAATTATATATTAAATATACATACACATGCACTTGATATGCATTTACATAACACGAATAGGTAAATACAGATTACATTTGAAGTGTTAAAACATTTCAAATTATTTTTTTGGGTGTAGTAGCTCACCTTTGAGCCCAAGCCAACCCTACCTGCACGTGGTGCACCCTGCTGACTGACAAACGATTTTGTGGCGAAAGAGGGCGGCTCAGCACATTTAAAAACTGAGCGCGACTGGGGAAGTACCTCCACCTCACAGAATACCGCAGCCAAAACAATTCGTTTGACGGTTGTTGTGTTCCTGCATATGAGTCAGACCACCAGGAAGGAAGGAGTGTTTGTTATATCTCAGCCTATGGACGCTCGCTATACCAAGTTGCTGCGTTGCCAGCGGGGGTGGCGGGGCGCAAGCGATATTTCATGTTGCGAGTGCTTATATGGCTACGGTAACCGCTTCATATCAGGAGGGTCCTATGCTCACCACCCGACATTGTTTAAAAAATCGATTTATAACGTTACATTACTACCTCCTTTATTGACGAGCAATCGTTTGTACGGGCTTGTACACAAAACTGCGATGCGACGCTGCGGCTTGGGCTTACTTGAGCGCGAATCGCTGCTCATCGTCTGAAGAGGTAGCCAAGAAACTAGAGCCTCTTCAACTTCGTAAGGACATTCGCTAGCTAAAGATTTATCTCCTCTACAATGATGAGTGCCCTGAAGAACTGTTGCGAATTCGCATCGCATCGCATCGCAATTTTGTGTACAAGCCCTAATGTATGTTACATTATATGGGTATAATCATATGGGTATAAATTGATACTAATGCTGGAAGGAAGAAGTTACTGCGTTGGCAGCAGCAGACAAGCATACGGCCCGCCTGATGTGAAGCGGTTTCCGTAACCGTATTAACGCTCGCAACATAATATATCACTTGCGCGCCGCCACCCCTGCTACCAAAGCAGCATCTCCTTCTTTTCTGGTGACCTCACTCACTCGCAGGAACACAACAACCCTCAAGGGAATTGTTATTTAGCATTCGTAGCACTACGCGAGACCCTGTTGTAGTGGAAGCTTCTTCATAAAAGCAGTTGACTATAAATCGACATATTTCGTGAGATACATAGTGAGGACTGTTGCGAATTCGCATCGCATCGCATCGCAGTTTTGTGTACAAGCCCTAATGTATGTTACATTATATGGGTATAATCATATGGGTATAAATTGATACTAATGCTGGAAGGAAGAAATTACTGCGTTGGCAACAGGGATGGCGACGTGCGAGCGATATTTCATGTCGCAAAAAAAAAAAAGTATCTGTTCTCTTCCTCTTCTTTCTCTTAGTTCTGCTCCCTCACTGTTGTAATGTTCGAATCGGTAATGTAATATTACAAGCGAATGCTCCCAGTAATTAAGCACCTTTATACAACACGCGAAATATGTTGGACATGTTAGCTAAAAATTTTGCTAACTTAGCTAACACGTTATATTTAACTGTTGCTAACAAGTTGTTGGACATGTTATCTAAAAATTTAACTGTGTATACAAATAACATGTTGGTATATGTATGGCAGCTTTTAGAAGAAAAGGTAATTTCTGTGGGCTCATTGGAATAATAACGATGTTTATCACCTGACCCTGATCACCTCTACCTACAACCGAGTTTTTTTTATATTACGTTGGATGGCAAACAAGCATACGGTCTGTTTGGTATGAAGCGGTTACAGCAACGTGAAATATCCCCCCCCCCCCCCTCACTCCTTTCACCCTCAAGGGAAAAGATATTGATGAACCACTCACCACCCAAAAATTGTTAGTATCGTAGAGTATGTTACTTTTTATTTTTATAAGAGGTTTGGTTTTGTTGGAGTTTTTTACATTAAATATTTTTGCTTTAATCGAATTTTGGTTCAGAATAATCCATAAAATATAACAAAAACAACTCGTTATCATAGAACAATCTGTGTTTTTTTAGACTAAGTCGGGTGGCAGAGAAGCATACGGCCTGTCTGATGTGAAGTCGTTACCTTCGCTATATAAAAGCTCGCAAATCGCCGATGCGGTATTCTGTGAGGTGGAGTTCCCCAGTCCGGCAGCTTACAAATACGCTGTACTCTACCTCTCTTTTAGCAGAGCCTATTTCGTTAGACGGCAGGGTGCACCACGTGCCGGTGAGGTTGACTTTGACTCTTAAGATTGTGGTGTGGTTCATCTCACCCTTACACACCCAAAAACTTCTTTTTATTATTCACAGAACGTAATAAATATGATACGTAATAACTAGCGGCCCGCCTACTTTTAATTCAATCTTTCCGTTCCCTTCTCATTTCAATGGATTTATTACATAAACTTTGTCCTGATAATAAGTAACACAACAAAAAAAGAATTATCCAATTTCATGCACCCGTTCGAAAGTGTGTAAAGCGTGTTTTTTTTTATACCACGTTGGGTGGCAGACAAGCATACGGCCCGCCTGATGTGAAGCGGTTACAGTAACCGTATTAACGCTCGCAACATAATATATCACTTGCGCGCCGCCACCCCTCGCTACCAAAGCAGCATCTCGTTCTTTTCTGGTGACCTCACTCACTCGCAGGAACACAACAACCCTCAAGGGAATTGTTATTTGGCTGCGGTATTCTGTGAGGTGGAGGTACATTCCCCAGTCGGGTAGCTTACAATTACGCTCCCTACCTCTCTTTTCGCCAGAGCTTCGTTTGTCAGTCAGCAGGGTGCACCACGTGCAGGTGAAGTTGGCTTTGGTTCAAAGATGTTGATAAACCACTTACACCCCTAATGTGTATATACATTTCTGAAATTAGATTCGGAAAATAATATGCTACAAAATATATTTTCCGAATGAATAAGTAAAACTTACAAGTATAGTTAGATTTTCTTTTATCTCGACTTGAGTTGTTAGAGGTCATAGGGATCTACACCAGATCCATTATGTAGATCTGAGAGTTCTACAAAAGCTAGCGAGGTTATCTACAGGCAAAACCTATTGTTACTTCTATGCAATAAACTGCCTGTTTAGGATTCCGTACCCGAAGAGTAAAATGGAACCCTATTACTAAGGCTCCGCTGTCCGTCCGTCTGTCACCAGTCTGTATCTAATCAACCGTAATAGTTAGACAGTTGAAATTTTCACAGATGATGTATTTCTATTGCCGCTATAACAACAAATACTAAAAACAGAATAAAATAAATATTTAAGGGGGCTCCCATACAACAAATGTAATTTTTTTGATCATTTTTGCTCGAAATTGATAACGGTAATAGGTAGACGCTTGAAATACTCACATAATATTTAGTTATATATTCACTTTAAAAATAAATAATTAAATTAACATAAAACAAATATTTAAGGGGGGCTCCCATACAACAAACGTGATTTTTTTGCCGTGTTCATAGATAATGGTACAGAACCCTACGTGCGCGAGTCCGACTCGCACTTGGCCGGTTTTTTATATAACACCAGAGGCCTTACCACCGAAGCTGAAGCCTTTTACCATCGAATATTTTGATTCGAAAAATAGCACTTATGTTTTAGTTATTGACAAACTTCATTATCTCAGTCGGTAGAGCTCTACGATTTCTACCAACTAAGCTACACAAGTACCATATATCTAAGCTGAAGTTTGATTTTCGCAATCAAAAAATCCGATGGGAAGTGGTAGGGCCCCAGGTTCCAAGCAAGCTTACGACCCGCCTGATAATAACTTTCAAACTTTCGCATTGCATTATTAAAATGTTATTAACCACGGGAATTAACGCGATCATGCATTAAGGTATTTTTACATACCTCTATTATTGCCTGACGTTTCGACCAGGGGCGCTACCGCCGAAGCTGAAGCTGATTACCATTATTTTCTGATCAAAAATAGATCTTAAATTTAAATTATTGATAAACATTTTCAGCTTAGCACCTGCTAAGCTGAAAATGTTTATCAATAATTTAAATTAGAATAGATTTAAATTAGAATAGAGATAAATAGAGCTCTACCTAGAGCTCTATAGTTTTCACCAGCTAAGCTAAACACAATTACCGCCCATCTAAACTAAAGTTTTATATACGCAATGAAAAATCCGATGGCAATCGGACTTCGGCGGTAGGGCTCCAGGTAGCACCGGCCGTAGTCACAGGCTGACTGTATCAGCCGTGTCACTTTGTCTCCGTTGTGTAGGTCGATAAATCGTCATCTACCCCCATAAAGGTATGTAAAAATACCCTACATGCATGACCGCGTTAATTCCCGTGGTTATTATCATTTTGACCCGCCTGATGTAAAGTAGTTACCGTAGCCATACAAGGAATATTGTTCGCGCGCTGACACCACCGCTGCTAACATCGCCACACATTTGGTATCCTCACGCGAGTCGAGTTGTTTGAGTTGCTTCGCAGCAACACAACAATCCTCAAGGGTATTGTTATTTGGTTGCGTTCTTTTATAAGGTTTTTTTTTATACTACGTCGGGTAGAAGACAAGCATACGGCCCGCCTGATGTGAAGCGGTTACCGTAGCCATATTAACGCTCGCAACATAAAATATCGCTCGCGCGCCGCCACTCGCGCTGCATATGCAACATCTCCTTCCTTCTGGTGACCTAACTCACTCGCAGGAACACAACAATCCTCAAGGGAATTGTTATTTGGCTGCGGTATTCTGTGAGGTGGAGGTACATTCCCCAGTCGGGTAGCTTACAATTACACTCCCTACCTCTCTTTTCGCCAGAGCTTCGTTTGTCAGTCAGCAGGATGCACCGCGTGCAGGTGAAGTTGGCTTTGGTTCAAAGATGTTGATGAACCACTTACACCCCAAAGGTGAAGGTACTTCTCCAGTCAGGCACGACATGCTCTCTTTCTCTTTCGGATAGCCTCTTTCGTGAGTTGGGAGGGGGTACACGTGCAGGTCAGACTTTGACTCTAAAGACATTCGTGAGCTTCTTACACTCCAGAACCTTGAAATTGAAATATTTATTGTGGGGTGCGTTCACAGGAGTTGTTTGACATGATGCCCACGGCCATGGACAGGGAATTCATCCTCACACATTGAAGCCTAATTGGTCGCCTACTGTGCGGTTCCACAGAAGTTTTCTCCCACGTACTGTAAAACTGTGGAATAAACTGCCTGTCGAGATTTTCTCAGGAGACTACAGCATGGGGTCGTCAAAAAGGGCGTGTAAAGGTTTTTGCAGGGTCGGCAACGCGCGTGTGATGCCCTTAGTGTTACTGGTGTTCATAGGTTGCGGTAACTGCTTTCCATCAGGCGGGCCGTATGTTGATTTGTGACTTTATTGGTATAAAAAATGTATACTTAACAAAACCAGAAAATAATTTAATGCAAACAACTTAAGTGGGGGCATTATTACACCATGCAAATATAACATTGCTATGAACATTGTCTCATTGTGAGCAATTTCAAACGATTAAACAACGGAAGTCAGTCGTTTCACGATTTTCCATGGCATTATAATGGTGTCACTCCGAAAAGTTATGGCGACTGATTTACATTAACAGTTCGGATACCGATTGAAGCAGTTGTGTGTATTAAAAATAATAAAGCATAATAATTGTCTTCAATCCCGATGCAAATAACAACATTAAATAAATAAACAATCATTAGAAACAATGATTGAACTTCTATTCATTGTAAACGTACCTCGCAAAGAATACGAAGAGGTATTAAGAAGAAAAGAAAATTCTAAGTTGGTTGTTGAGAAAGAAAAGATTAATAAAGCCTCTGAGATTGTCCGTGAACTGAAAGAGAACAAAAAATTTAGCAGTCTAATTTCGTCCATAGAGCCATTACCGCTGGATGATTGTATATCGAAGAGTAAGTCAACAGATTGCCTACATAAAGGTAATGAAATCGGTTTATATAAGTCTAGAAGTGAGACTACTCTTAATGGGTTAAGTGGTGAACATAAAAGTAATACATCTTGGGACGATATCAAGCAAGTGATTAAACCAAGGAGGAACAAACTGAAGATAAGTAAACCGGTGCGTGGAGTTGACATTCTTGGAGCGTTTCATTGGGACACTCCACTCGAAACTGTGAGTACTGTTTGTAGTTTTTATGACAACTTCTAAATAGAGGTTCTCAAGTCAATCGACTTGTGAACCTCTCTTTAGGTCGTTAGTCGTATGTTTTATCTATATGGTATGTTACGAAATGTCGTCGTTGTTTGTGAACCAATTTTCGAAATTATTTTTGCGCTCGAAAGAGGCAACTTCCCCAGTCAGGCACGGCATTCTCAATTCCAATATCCATAGTATAAATGTGAAAGTGTGTTTGTTTGTATGTCCTTCTTTCACGTCCAAAGGAATCAATGGATAGACATATTTTTTTATGGGGGATAGTTTATAGTCTAGAGAGAGACATTTGCCAGTTTTTATCCCGTGAAATATCTTTCCCATGGGAAAAAAAGTTTTCCAGAGCCTCGTTAGCCAGTCAGAAGCGTGCACCATGTGCAAGTGTAGTTGGAGTAAGCTCTAAAATTAACATGTTTGTGACTTCTGTTGTACTTGAAAAAAGTTTTTTATTGTTTAATATTTTTTTCTTTATTAATATTATTAAACACAGAACATTCATATACGTGTTACTTCTTAAAATGTCATTTGAGAAGAGAATTTGACAGTCTTATCAGAAAACATCTGTTCCAAACTTTGAATACTCAAAGGTTCCAAAGGTTGCGGTTGGGTAATTACGTGATAATTACTTTTGGATCTTCATTCAGTGGTATTTAGTTACCTACGTCCAAAGTTGCCTTCAAATTCATGTTAAATTTATCTCTCGAGTCTTCTAGTTGTGTAGATAATGGCGGACAAAACTATACCACAGTATAAGTAGTAGTACTACATACAGTATGGCCGCCCCTACCGCTCGCTCGTATCAACCTCACCTCCCCTCTGAGACGAATCTGAAATAGTTTGTATGGCACCGCACGCACACACGCTTTTCGCGCTCTGCACAGACGTCATAGTTTATGTAGTAGTAAACGACGCGACATTTGTATGGAGTCGCCGGGGTGTGACCAGGGTGTGTATAATTACGGTTCATTTTGAATATATCTATTGTACAATATAAAATAGGGAAGGTACAAACGGAGAACGTTTGTAAGCGGTTCATCGCCATCTTTGATAACAATATATTACAAAACCAACCTGATTTGAACGTGGTGCACCCTGCTGGTCGACTAACGAGTCTCTGGTGAAGGAAACGTAGGAGCCCGACTGGAAAAGTACCTCCCTCTCTCAGAAGACAGCAACCAAGTAACAATTCCGACAATTTAATTGTGTACCTGCGAGTGAGTGTGGTTAACAGAAAGGAAGGACTTGCTGCGATGGTAGCATGGGTGGCGGCACGCGATGGATAGTTAATGTCGCAATCATCATAAGCTAAGGCAGATGGGAGAGGCAAGTCTTAGAGTGAAGACCTCGTATGGGGCGCCCTTCCTCTAGATGAAACGGAAGCGGCTGAATTCGGAAAGCAGAGGATCGCATATGATGGAAAGAATTGGGGAAAGCCTATGTCCAGCAGTGGATAGATACGGACTGATGATGATAAACAGAAGTCCGATTATTAAGCAGTTTAACATTTCTAAATTTAGAGCTACTGTTAAGGAATGGTAGGTCAAAAAATGTTTTTACAGAATTCAAGAGTATCTAGATTATAAGCAGTGATATAATAAATTTAGCGTTATTGTTTAATATGTAATTATTTTTATTTTATTTAATATAATGTGTATACGCCTGAAAAAGTAGGATCATGTGATACCTTTTGTAATCAACATTAAGACCGGCTTTTTATTACCTTGTTTTCATTCAATACACAATAAAGTACTTACTTACTTACGATTTTCTCAATCAAAAAATCCGAAGAAAATCGGCTTCAGCTTAGGCGGTATACAGGCCCTCTACTACCTCACTGATATGTCATTGTGTACAATCGACATTTTTTCTAAAACCGACACCTCTCGCTTTCACGCAAAAAACCAATCATTTAGTTAGGAAATTATGTAACATAATCAACCATGGTAAATTTATTGAAAACAATCAAGTTACTTAATTTATTGTTTCAATACCTGTAGGTACTCAACAGATTGCTATAATTTATTGTTCCAAAGGAAACTCGGATGTATTTCACTAGTCCCACGCTTCCGATCATTGTAGTATGTTTAGTAATAAACAGTAATAAAATATTTCTGACAAGCCTCATTATTACAAGTGGGTTTTAGCCATTTTTGTGTGATTATTATACTCTAAAAAGAAAAACAAATCGACCCATAGATGACTTCGCAGATAATTATTAAATACATTAATCGCGCAACATCCTACATTAAAAAGTATAGTTTTTTTATACTACGTTGTGTGGCAGACAAAGAAACGGCTTGCCTGATGTGAGCTGTTACCGTAGCCATATTAATGCGCGCAACAGGAAATATCGCCCGTGCGCTGCCACCCCCACTGTCAACGCAGCAACTTTTTCCTTTCTGTAATTTACAAATCGTGTGGTTGCAGCTGGATTTTTGATGCTAATTAGACCGTTGGATTGGTTCTTTCAATCTGTATTGTTGATTGTAGACGTCTGACGTCCCCTTCTTCTTCTTCGTTACGCTCTTGACAGAGCGTTGTCGTCGTCGCTCGCCTCACGATCTCTCGCCCTCTCGCCCTTGAGGCACTCCTGGTATACTCATACAATGGTCCGCCCACAACAGAAATTATTTGGGGCCTTTTTATTTTTGAAGTGAAAACTTCATTAGCTGCGTTGTGCACTTTTTTGGAATGGGTAAAAAAATGTTGAACTCGCGTAAGGATCACGTGTCTTGATGGAACATCCATAAGATTAAGTTGCGAAACTACAAAATTTAACTTTAAACAAAGACTATACGATAGAGAATTCTTTGAATATTTTAATGATTCGAAATGACAGTTCATAAGATAAAGCTGCGAGACTACAAAATCCAACTTTAAGCAAAGACGATACGATTGAGATTGCTTTGAATACTTTATGTTTGTGTACGATAGCGCAATAAATGAATATTGTATTTTACCATATAAATGATAGTACTGTTATACTGATAAATAAAGCAATTCGTGCGAAATTATTTCCTAACCATTCCATAATATTTAAAAATGCACAACGTTAATGTTCACTTGAACATTAACGTTGTGCATTTTTAAATATTATGTTATCCGGGAGTGCCGGTAGAAGTGAAGACATCTTCACTTCTACCGGCACTCCCGGAGTGCAACCCGTTGTTTTTAGGGTTCCGTACCTCAAAAGGAAAAACGGAACCCTTATAGGATCACTTTGTTGTCCGTCTGTCTGCCTGTCTGTTTGTCTGTCTGTCTGTCTGTCTGTCTGTCGGTCTGTCTGTCAAGACCCTCTATGTCGAGAATTCGTGGAGATATCAAGCTGAAATTTGAACTGTATACTCAGGTCTACGGTCCCATGAAGTTGTAAAAAAATCAAACTGCTAAGTTTACGTAAAAAAAAAGTTACGGCCGTTTATTCAGCAAAAAACGCATATTTCGACACTTTCTCAAGGGAATCAAAACGTATAGGGTACTTCCCGTTGACCTAGAACAATGAAATTTGGCAAGTAACATCGTTATAGACTACAAGTTTATGAATAAATCTCAAAACTATACATTTGTAAATGGATCTTAAAAAATAGGGGTCTATATTTTTTATAGGGTGTTGAAATTTCAAATTGAAGCTACTAGTTCAAATGGGTATCATATGAAAGGGCTTGATGTACACATTGCAAATATATTTTATTTATTTTTTTCGATGCATTATTTCTTATTTATAATGAAAAATATCAAATTTAATAATGATCCTACGTACGGAACCCTCGCAGGGCGAGTCCGACTCGCACTTGTCCGGTTTTTTTTTTATTTAGCTGAAGCCGGTTACGTAAACGGCACGTTAAGCCGTCGGTCCCGACTATTTTCTTTAGATGTCAATCATTAAGCCATGTTCGTGACATTTAGGTGGCTTGAAAACACTGGTCTCCACCAACCCACAGTTGAGCAGCGTGATGGAGTACGCTCTAAACCCCCTTCGAGACACACATATCCCAACAATAAGAGTTGATGGCGAATCACCTTGTATTAAAATGTATACATGGAATGCTTTATTTTGCAGATTCTATCAGAAATCTTAGGACGTCTCGATATCAACAATGCTACATGGACCGCAACAAAGAACAATTATTTATGGAAGGTAACTCATATAATACTTCACTAAGACACTAATATCCCTGCAGACTTTCTACGTGGTAAAGTCTAATATCACATCCGATGTAAACTTTAAATGTCAAACAACTCTATAACGTTGCATGCCAGTCAGAGCATTCCTGGTACACAAACAAAAAGTAATTAAAAAAATGGAGGTGCCTACTATAACAGTATTATGAAGCGATCTATAACAGTATTAATGAAAGCCTTGCAACTTCTTTACGAAATTGAATACATATACCATAATAAATTTCAAATAATCATCTAAGGCACTATGTAATCGTTAAATATAAATACTACTGCGATATATAGATGAATATTTTCCGTTTAAAAAGGTAAACAGTTTTTACTTTACAGCACCTATTGTAAAGTTTACCTTTGTAAACAGAAAATATTAATCAGCCCCCTTACCACCATCTCTTATTGCGATTCAATAACTGAATAGAATGCTTATTCATAGCAATGAATAAGCGACTCTATTCCATTAATGAATAAGCAACACCACTAGTTAAAATTGTTAAACTTAATGTTTTTATATAATTTTTTGTCTCAATATATAATAATAATAATAATAAAAAAAAAAAAAAAAAAAAAAAAAAAGTGACGTTGTCAAGTCAACACGTACTTTTCTGTTTGAAATTTTTATTTTATGTTTTTACCTTTTCATATTCAAAAAAACCTTACTAGTTTCGAAATTATATATTGCAAAAAATGTTATAAACTAATATTTGTGAAAAAATCAACCCACTATTCTGTAACACCGCAACTATGGAAGACGAAAAGAAAGCAGCGAGCTGACAGGAACTGTCAAATACGGTACTACATAATAACAGTGTGTAGAAAACCAACTAAACATGTAATTACATAGAATAAAATGTACCAAACAAGATTGAGACGGAGACAAGAGTCACAAGACACAAACGCACGCCCACCACCACCGCCCGCCTCGTCTAGCTCCACGTCTTCGGAGGAGCAGTACGCGACACCTCCGACTTCCAACGTGTCGAGCGACGAGGACGGGCCGCCGCCGCCCCCGTCGCCGCCGAGACCAGCGCGACGGAGAGGACGGCCCCCACTACCGGCCGGCTTGGGGTCTTCGGGGCACCCTGCCCCGCGACAAGCCCCCGCTACCGGTGGTGTAGTGCGACGCATGAGGTGGACTAATAGTATAAATGAAAACGTCATGCGCGCCTACTTTGGGGCAACGGAGGGGGGGACTAATCTCAGTGCGTACCGTGCTCGGATGCTTCCTCTGTTCCAGGTACTTGAACCGACCACCACCGTTACAGTACAACGTCTGTCGGATCAAGTGAGGGCTATCCAGCGATGTCGATTGCTGGATGAACCCACGCTTGAGCGACTTCGTCAGGAAACGCGACCTATTCGGACAGTCGACGAGGTAAGCGAAACCTCTCCTGCTGCGATGTCGAGTGTCATACATTCGGCAATAACGCAGTCGGAGGATAAGCCAGTACTTGACGACTGTGTGAATATAAGCGTTGACCTAACCCAGAATGATGAGCAATTGAGGAGAGCATTGGATGATGCGCTTTCTATATACAGATCTATGCCGATTGCTCAAAGACCGCGTCTACCACGCTTGCCCTTGCATAAACGAAATATGGCGCTTATGGGGGCCTTAGACCGCTTGTTAGACTCATATTTGGCAACTAGCCAAGATATAACTGATACCCACTCGATTCTGTATTGTGCAGCCATTGCGGCTTGTCGCGTAGCTCGGGTCAAATTCCCGGACAGTAATAGAGCTCCGCGAACGGTCGTCGATGTACCTATCTGGCAGATGAGAATCGAGCGGCGTATCAATGCGGCTAGGACACTCATCGGCAAGCTAATCTGTTTCAGGTCGGGCAACAACCGCCCGAGAATCATGCGCTTTGTGCACCAGGCATTCGCGGGGACCAATATCAGGCCCCAAGACTACATGCACTGGGTCACAGAGCGCATTGACTTCCTGAAGCAGAAAATTTATGCTTGGGCAGGCCGTATTCGACGGTATAGGCAGCGGGTAGATAGGTATTATCAGAACCGTATCTTCCAATGTGATGAAAGGAAGGTATACCGAAACTGGGAAAGACCCACTAACTGTGTGGTGGACAGGCAGCTACCGACTGCCGACGAAACGTCACAATTTTGGCGTAGCATTTGGTCGGTGCCTGTCAGCCACACCGAGGGCGAATGGATTGATATAGTCGGGAGGGCATGTGAGTCGATAGGAGCCATGGAAGCTATAAACATAAACCAGCAGGATGTTAGCTGTGCAATCCGTTCGGCACATAACTGGAAATCTCCAGGTCCGGACGGATTGCACAACTTCTGGCTCAAATGGTTCCGTCGTTCACATGCTCTCCTGGCATCTCAATTCCAAGACGCCCTTATAGCTGGATCTCTCCCAAGTTTCATGACCACTGGCATTACCTTTCTGCTCTATAAGAGCGGTAGTACCACGGAAGCTAAAAACTACCGACCCATCACGTGCTTACCAACTATGTACAAGCTTCTTACATCCATTTTGACATCTAAAATCACAAAGCATATTATTGCCCATAATATTTTGGCGCCTGCTCAAAATGGATGTAAGGCTGGGTCCCGTGGTACTAAAGAGCTTCTCCTCATAGACATGACCATTTGCCAACAAGTTCGTCGAAACAAGAAGAGCCTTTCCACCGCTTGGATTGACTACAAAAAGGCCTATGATTCGGTGCCTCATTCATGGCTGAGACGGGTGTTGGAGTTGAATAAAGTAGATGCAACTCTATGCGCCTTCCTTGGTTCATGTATGGGGCAGTGGACCACAGTCCTTTGTCAACCAGGAGGTGGAGTTACTCTTGGGTCGACGGACCCCATAAGGATAGAACGCGGTATTTTCCAGGGTGACAGCCTGAGTCCGTTATGGTTCTGCCTGGCTCTGAATCCACTCAGCACTTTACTGAGGGACTCAGGGTTAGGAGTCCGACTTCGCAGAGGGGGTGAGATCATTTGCCATCTGCTATACATGGATGACCTCAAATTGTTCGCACCAAATAAAACAGACCTGGTGGAATTACTGAAAGTGACTGAAAATTTCAGTAATGCCATCAGTATGGAGTTTG
Organism: Hypsopygia costalis; assembly: GCA_937001555.2. Taxonomy (NCBI): domain Eukaryota; kingdom Metazoa; phylum Arthropoda; class Insecta; order Lepidoptera; family Pyralidae; genus Hypsopygia; species Hypsopygia costalis. The sequence goes on along the minus strand of OW443340.2, from coordinate 18,173,589 downwards.
GTGTTGACAAATGTGCGGTCATGCATGTGAAGCAGGGAAGAGTTGTAGACTCTGATAGTTTACAACTCTCACAGACAGTGTCCCTCAGATCCCTCTCAGAAGTCGAGACATACAAATACCTTGGTATGGCGGAGTCATTGGGTTTAGCTAACGGGGACATAAAACAATCGGTGACCGAACGTTTCTTTGGACGACTGACAAAAGTACTGAAAAGTCTTTTGTCAGGTGGTAACAAGGTGCGTGCTTTCAACGGTTGGGTTATGCCCCTGTTAATCTACACCTTCGGCATACTAAGGTGGACTCAGGCCGAATTGGATACCCTGGACATAAAGGTCAGAAAGCTGCTCACGATGTATCGCATGCATCACCCACGATCATCAGTAATGAGACTGTACATCCCACGGAAATGTGGGGGTCGAGGCTTCTTAAATGCCAAGAACTTACATAACCGAGAGATGTGCAGTCTCAGGGAATACTTCCTCCACTGTGAAAGTGGGATGCATAGCGACGTCGTAGCAGTAGATAAAGGCCTTACCCCGTTGTCCTTGGCGAACGAGAACTGGCGCAAACCAGTGGTGTTTACTACCCGGAGCCGCGAGGACATATGGAAGAGCAAGGAGCTACACGGGCGTTTCTACCGGGCTCTTAACGGGCCTGATGTAGACTCGCTCGCTTCGGTGACCTGGCTACGCTTCGGTGACCTTTTTGGGGAAACCGAAGGTTTTGTCTGTGCAATTATGGACGAAGTTATCAAGACGAATAACTACCGGAAATATATCCTGAAGGACGGTACGGTCGACATATGTCGAGCATGCCACCGTCCCGGTGAGTCACTCAGGCATATAGTTTCCGGTTGTTCTCATCTTGCTAACGGCGAGTACTTGCACAGACACAATCAAGTAGCTAGGATTGTACACCAGCAACTTGCTCTTAGATATGGCCTCGTCAGCTCCGAGGTACCATATTATAAGTATGCACCAGCACCAGTTCTCGAGAATGGTAATGTCACGCTCTACTGGGATCGGTCTATTATCACAGACAGGACTATTATTGCCAATAGACCTGATATCGTGGTAGTAGACCGGGAGAGAAGGCGTGCAATTCTCGTTGATGTCACCATTCCCCATGACGAGAACCTCGTTAAGGCCGAGAAAGAGAAACTTTCTAAGTACTTGGACTTGGCCCACGAGGTTACCGCCATGTGGCATGTGGACTCAACGATTATTGTTCCGATAGTTGTGTCCGTAAACGGTCTTATAGCGAAGAGTCTCGACCGTCACCTCGAGAGGCTCTCGCTTGGCGGTTGGATCAAGAGCCAGATACAGAAGGCGGTTCTTCTGGACACGGCCCGCATTGTGAGGAGATTCCTTACTCTGGAGCCCTGACCACCGGTAGTTTGGGTCTTCGCTCCACTACCGGCGGGTGCCCCTGTTTTTTTATATTTTTAAATGTATTTTTTTTTTATATGAATATATTTAAAAATGTAACTTAATAAGAGATGAAATAAAATAAATGAATAATAATAATAAAAAAAAAAAAAAATGACGCTGTCTTTGTCACATCTACTTTTTTGTTTAAATTTTTTATTGTTTGTTATTTTTCATATTCTAACATCATATTCACATTTTTAACGATATATTTATCAAGCAATACTATATAATAAATAATATTTAAGAAGTCAAACATTTTACAGTGAAAAATATAGATAAACAAATATGAGCAAAGAGCACCATGACAATGATTGTCAAAAACGTCAAGTGATAAATACGATGAGTATGAAATTATAACAAATATAAATGATGATTTCAAGAGCAAGACAGAAACTAGTGTCACAGACCAACGCACGCCCACCACCACCCGCTTCGCCTAGCTCCACGTCTTCGGAGGAGCAATATGCCACACCTCCGACCTCCAACGTGTCGAGCGACGAGGACGGGCTATCGCCGCCCCCGTCGCCGCCGAGACCTGCGCGACGAAGAGGACGGCCCCCGCTACCGGCCGGCTTGGGGTCTTCGGGGCACCCTGCCCCGCGACAGGCTCCCGCTACCGGTGGTGTAGTGCGACGCATGAGGTGGACAAATTCTATAAATGAAAACGTCATGCGCGCCTACTATAGGGCAACAGAGGGGGGAAGCAATCTCAGTGCGTATCGTGCTCGTATGCTTCCACTGTTTCAGGTGCTTGAACCGACTGTCACCGTTTCTGTTCAACGTTTGTCGGATCAAGTGAGGGCTATCCAGCGTTGCCGTTTGCTGGATGAGCCTACGCTTGAACGACTTCGTCGGGAAACGCGACCTGTACACGTAGTCACCGAGGTAAGTCAAACTCCGACTGCGGTGATGCCAAATAACATACATTCGGCAACAACGCAAGCGGAGGATGGACCAGTACCAGATGAATATGTGAACACGAGCGTAGATCCATCCCAGGATGATGAGCAACTGAGGAGGGCATTGGATGAGGCGCTTTATGCGTACAGATCCACACCGATTGCCGAAAGACCGCGCCTACCACGTTTGCCCGTGCATAGACAAAATATGGCACTTATGGGAGCTCTAGACCGCTTACTAGATTCCTACTTGGAATCTAGCCGAGACCTTGCTGATACACACTCGATACTCTACTGTGCAGCCATCGCGGCCTGTCGCTTGGCTCGGGTCAAATTTCCGGATTGTGACCGAGCCTCGCGACCAACTGTCGATGTTCCTGCATGGCAAGTAAGAATCGAGCGGCGTATCAGCGCGGCTAGAGCCCTCATAGGGAAACTAATCTGCTTCAGATCGGGTAATAATCGCCCGAGAGTTATGCGCTTTGTGCACCAAGCATTTGCTGGGACCAATATTAGGCCCCAAGATTATATGCATTGGATCACAGAGCGCATAGACTTTCTGAAGCAGAAAGTGTATGCTTGGGCAAACCGTATCCGTCGTTATAGGCAGCGTGTGGATAGGTACCATCAGAATCGGCTTTTCCAATGCGACGAAAGGAAAGTATACCGAACTTGGGAGAGACCCACTAACAGTGTGGTTGATAGGCAACTTCCGACCGCTAATGCTGTGTCACAGTTCTGGCAAAGCATTTGGTCGGTACCTATCAACCACACCGAGGGAGCATGGATTGACGTTGTCGAGCGAGCGTGTGAGTCGATCGGAAACATGGAGGCTATTTCCATCAGCCCCCAGGACGTTAGCTGTGCAATCCGAACGGTAAATAACTGGAAAGCTCCAGGACCGGACGGATTGCACAACTTTTGGCTCAAGTGGTTCCGTCGCTCGCATGCTCTCTTGGCAACTCAGTTCCAAGAAGCTCTTGAAGTTGGATCTCTACCAAGTTTTATGACCGGTGGTATTACTTTCCTGCTCTATAAGAATGGTAGTGCCACGGAAGCTAAGAACTATAGACCCATCACGTGCTTGCCAACATTGTACAAGCTCCTTACATCCATTCTGACATCTAAAATTACTAAACACATTGAGTGTAATAATATTTTGGCCATCGCTCAGAATGGGTGTAGGGTTGGGTCCCGTGGTACTAAAGAGCTCCTTCTCATTGACACAGCCGTTTGCCAACAGGTCCGCCGAAACAGGAAGAACCTCTCTGCCGCCTGGATTGACTACAAAAAGGCCTATGATTCGGTGCCTCATTCATGGCTGAAAAGGGTGCTGGAGTTGTATAAAATAGATTCAACTCTATGCTCCTTTCTCGGCTCATGTATGGGGCAGTGGACCACAGTCCTTTGTCAACCGGGTTGCCGAGTTTCTCCTGAGTCGGTGGACCGTATAAGGATTGAACGTGGTATCTTCCAGGGTGACAGCCTGAGCCCGTTATGGTTTTGTCTAGCTCTGAATCCACTTAGCACTCTGTTAAGGGATTCAGGGTTAGGCATCCGACTTCATAAAGAGGGTGAGATCATCTCTCATCTGCTGTATATGGATGACCTCAAGTTGTTTGCACCAAACAAACCAGACCTTTTGGAGTTACTAAAAGTAACAGAAACTTTCAGTAACGCCATTTGTATGGAGTTTGGTGTTGACAAATGTGCGGTCATGCATGTACAGCGGGGTAGAGTTGCAAACTCGGAAAGTTTGCAACTCTCGGAGACGATGTCCCTCAGATCTCTTTCTGAAGTCGAAACCTACAAATATCTTGGTATGTCGGAGTCTTTAGGTATAGCCGCCGGGGACATAAAACAATCGGTGATGGACCGATTCTTTGGTCGCCTGACAAAAGTCTTAAAAAGTCTGTTGTCGGGTGGTAATAAGGTTCGGGCCTTCAACGGTTGGGTTATGCCCCTGCTGATATACACCTTCGGCATACTAAGGTGGACTCAAAAGGAACTGGACGCCCTGGATGTAAAGGTCCGAAAACTGCTTACGACGTATCGCATGCATCACCCACGATCATCAGTGATGAGATTGTACATCCCACGGAAGTGTGGGGGTCGTGGCTTTTTAAATGCCAAAAACCTACACAACCGTGAGGTGTGCAATCTCAGGGAATATTTCCTAAACTGTGATAGTGGGATGCATCGCGGCGTTGTAGCAGTTGATAAGGGCCTTACACCACTATCCTTGGCAAACGAGAATTGGCGTAAACCATCTGTGCTTACCACCCAGGGCCGCAAGGATATATGGAAGAGCAAGGAGCTACATGGGCGATTCTACCGGGCTCTGAATGGGCCTGATGTAGACTCGCTCGCGTCGGTGGCCTGGCTACGTTTCGGCAACCTCTTTGGGGAAACCGAAGGTTTTGTCTGTGCAATTACGGACGAAGTTATCAAGACGAATAACTACCGGAAATATATCCTGAAGGACGGTACGGTCGACATCTGTCGAGCATGCCACCGTCCCGGTGAGTCACTCAGGCATATTGTTTCCGGTTGTTCTCATCTTGCTAACGGCGAGTACTTACATAGACACAATCAAGTAGCTAGGATTATACACCAGCAACTTGCTCTTAAATATCGCCTTGTGAGCTCTGAAGTACCATACTACAGGTATGCACCTGCGCCAGTTCTCGAGAACGGTAGTGTCACGCTCTACTGGGACCGGTCTATTATCACGGACAGAACTATTGTCGCAAATAGACCTGATATCGTGGTATTAGACCGGGTGACGAACCGTGCAATTCTTGTTGACGTCACCATTCCCCATGATGAGAACCTCGTTAAGGCCGAGAAAGAGAAACTTTCTAAGTACTTGGACTTGGCCCACGAGGTTACCAACATGTGGCATGTGGACTCAACGATTATTGTTCCGATAGTCGTATCAGTAAACGGACTTATAGCTAAGAGCCTCGACCATCACCTCGAGAGGCTCTCGCTAGGCAGTTGGGTCAAGAACCAGATACAGAAGGCGGTTCTCCTGGACACGGCCCGCATCGTGAGAAGGTTCCTCACTCTGGAGCCCTGACCACCGGTAGTTTGAGTCTTCGCTCCACTACCGGCGGGTGCCCCTTTTTTTTTATATTTTTAAATGTATTTTTTTTTTTATATTTATATTTAAAAATGTAAAAAAAAAGAGAAAAATATTAAATAAATGGTATAATAATAAAACCATTTATTTCAGACAACATTGCAATGCATACAAATTTACAAAACAATAAGTCCATAGAATAGATACCTTAATCTACAAATATATATATATTTATTACTTAATTCTACTTAAAACTAGATTACACGTTGAGTCGGCGACGTGTATCGCATTATATTCGGCAACCGACCTCGGAACTTCCGAAATACGATGCCCTCCGGCCAAAAATCTTCGTTCAAAAATGTTGAAAGATGGTGGGTCGGTACTCTCACCACAAATGAGTTGAAATTCACATTATGGCGAGACTCCAACCGCTCAACTCTTAGAATGAACTTGGTCTTCATCCGCACGTATTCTACAACCTCTTCTACCTTTGTAGACCAGTGCAGTCGTGAGACGTACAGCTGCGTCGACGGTATTTCTGCACGCAGCTGGCCTGGTTCAGTCGGTGCGGTGCCGCAAAGATTGCGGCTGGCGGGCTTATTCTTCTTCTTTCCCTCGACCTTGATGAAGCCCTCCTCGTCACATTCTTTCGTGTCCTGTCGATGACACGGTGGGTCAGCCCTAGGAGTAGGCTCACATCGGCTTTGCTTTTTACCCATATTGGGCCGCTTAGTTGGTGGGGCAGCAGCGCGGGGAGTCGATGCACTCGCATGCGATACATCGGTGCAGCGGGCGGCGGGACGCGGCAAATTGCGGTCAGAAACAACTGTCGGTGACGCAATTACGGCCGATGCAAAACTGCTGACTGATACGTTTTGCGCTTCGCGACAAGTGTTCACATTGTCCGCCTCGAGTGACCTACTTACCGCATCATTGCGTTTTAACGAAAATAATTCGGCACGTAGCTCACTGATAGTACATTCGGAGGCTTCTAATCTACTTTTCACTTCGTCCAGACTAGTCTTCAGGACCCTAATATCCTTCAGCAGCCTAGTGACGTCGACGTGTTCGAAGTCCACAGCTGGAAGTTTATTCAGCTGCTTCGCCACGAAGGTGGGCACGTCGTCCGGATCTGTCTCCTTGAGAAGAGTGATGATGTCCTGTACACTCCTCTCGGTGCCATCTCTCCTGCGAGACGGCATCTGCGCGGTCTTACCGAGCTCTTCAAATAGCAGCTTCTTGCCACTACTAATTTCCTCTTCGTTGAAGTTCGACTTGCAGATCTGCATGATGCTGACCTCGTCGAATGTGTCGATGGCATACTGGATGTATGCCAATAATTCGTTAGCTACGAGTTTTTCGGATCTCATAGACATTTTATTACCGTGTCACGGCACATGCCGCGCGACTCGCGAATTATTATAATTCGTCACTGTGCAGAATAGAGCGGCGCGTCCGGCTTAGAGCGCGCACTGCACTGCACTAATATAGATTAAGTACAGTACAGTACATACACTAATAAAACACCTACTTTTTACCAGTATCTATTGTTATCAAAATTAAATTAGAACTTAAAGTGACTTGACTACAACTATGTGACCCCCCCCCCCCCCCCCCCCCTGGCGACAAAGCTGGATCCGCCCTTGCTACCACTTCTGTACTCATAGTGTTTTGTGCCCAGTTTCAGTATAATACTGGAATAGGCTTGTATCCCATTTTTTTTCGATTTGTTATTTAATGACGTCACAATAATATAAATATAGGTGAAATAATTACTTCGATTGCATAAAAACTTCTCGAGATATGATAACTTGAAGATCACCATTTTGGACTATCCCGAAAACGGTCCATACAAAAGGTCACCACGTTATGACGTCACACCTTGCTATTTTATATGCATAAATCAGAAATTTGTACGACAACTATGTTAAATATTGCGTTTATGTAGCCAGTGCCGTAACAAAAGTTATAGTATTTTTTATTGTTTCTACAATGGTAATATTTATTTTTTATAATTTCATACTTTTAAAAATGGACTTTCCCACCAAACTTTGATCGAACATAAAACACGTCAGACATAAGTTATTAAAATTTTAAGAATGCAGATCGTTCTAGTTTTATGTATTTTACGTTACTGATAGTTTTTATAATTTTGTAACATTGGCAACTAGCCTATTGTTACGGAATTTAAGCCATAATTATCTTGCTATGTTCAGATTTATTTATATAAAACTTTACTCTAAATAGATTTGGACCAAAAATATATGCTTTGTGTTTGTATTATTTGTATGTATGTGTGTGTCGCGGTAACTCTCGAACTGCTGCGCTAATTATGATATAATTTGGCAGGTACAGTCATTTCAGAAGTGCATAGACAAATTGTGAAAGAAATTGCCTGCGCTGGTCAAGTAGTAATGAAAACTGTTTTAAGCCTTACTGTATTACATTAAGGTTTATATTAGTGCTTATAGCTTACAATTGGGACTACGCGACTTTAGTCTTTAAGCTATATATGGACTTTTGCAAATGTCTGTACGTACAAAACGTAAATACAATTTTTGAGTTCGAACAACAAAATAGATTAAGTAGTTTTTGAGATATATCCGTTTATCCGTAAACAAATATTCCATTATTACTGCTAAACTGCTGATCCCATTTTGATGAATTTTGGTGGATATGTAGGTTAACTTATACAATTCCCATATTTACAGAGCATTGTGACCGATTCAATAGCTTTTGAGATATCGAAATTCATTTTTAAAACCTATAAATATCATTACTCGTTGCAACTCTCTTTTTTTATACCACTTAAGTGGTAACCAACCATACGGCCCGCCTTATGGTTACCGTAGCCGTAATCAAACGGTTACCGTAGCCTATGAGCGCCTGTAACACCAGGGACATCACATGCGCATTGCCGACCCTGTAAAAACGTCTTCACGCCCTTTTTGAAGAGCGCCATGCTGTCTCCTGAGAAAACCACGACAGGCAGTTTATTCCACAGCTTGACAGTACCCGGGAGAAAACTTTTCTAGAACCGCACTACTTAGGCTCGAATGTAAAACCTCACTGCCAGTGCATCACTTTTTCTATGGCCTTGATATTTGACAACCCCATAACTTTTATGGCTAAATCGTGTGTGTTACTCCGTCACTCGTGGAAGGTCGCGGGATCGATTTACGCATTACAACTTTTATGTATAATTTTATTATGTGTATAATAACTTTTGTTTGATGTCTGAATACGTCGTACTCGTAGGTATTTTTACTGTAACTTGTTTAGTTACTTCAAGGTAATGAATTGTACTTATGTTAAAATGAATACCACTTTAAAATACTAGATACGGGAATATCGGATTCGGGGATTTAACTTTTATCACAGTATAAGTGATAGTTGGTACCGCTCTATTGTAACGACCTCACCTCCCCTCTGAGACAAATCTGGAACAGTTGTTTGCGACGCACGCACACACGCTAATTCACGCCCCAGCACAGACGTCATTGTTTATGTAATAGTATACTACGCGACATTTGTATGGAGTGGCCGGGGTGTGCTTTTTTTAAACTACGTCGGGTGGCAGACAAGCATACGGCCTGCCTGATGTGAAGCGGTTACTGCAGCAATATTAACAGTCACAACATAAAATATCGCTCGGGCGCCGCCACCCCCGCTACCAACGCAGCATCTCACTCGCAGGAACACAACAACCCTCAAGGGAATTGTTATTTGGATGCAGTATTCTGTGAGGTGGAGGTACATTCCACAGTCGGGTAGCTTACAATTACGCTCCCTACCTCTCTTAGTATAAACTCTTAATATTAAGCTTTTATTAACCACAAAAAAATCGTTGATTTTTTTATCGGTCGGGTCAAATCACATCTGCAGGAATACTGACATATGTATCGTATACATATATGTATAGATTGTATGATTAGGATTCAGAGGAAGTAGCTAGACTTTATTGATCGTGCTACTCGTATGTATTCGTATAGATACAGTACCCGGTCCTAAATTTAGCCGAGCTGACTAGCTGATTTAGAGAGGGTATTATATATAGGGCTCTACCACAGCATAGTAATACAACCAGTAATTTAACTTCATGCTAGCGCCCAAATCGGCGCACGCACGCAGCCAAGCGTCATTTACACGGAAGCTCAGGAAGTTTTGGTGCGCCGCGCACCAAATCGTCCTGAGCGGTCTACTATGCTGTGGCTCTACCGCCTAAGCTGAAGCCGATTACATCGGATTTTTTAAATGAGAAAGTTAAACCACTGCTTATATTGTTGATAATTATGTTTAGCTCAGCTGGTAGCATCCTTAGAGCTCTACCGACTAAGTTGAAGATGTTTGTCAATAACTTTAAACTTAAGCTAAGACATTGGTCTTAGCTTAAAGTTAACAAAAATTATCTGTTAAATTAAATATAAGTGTTTTATTATAACATTATTATCAAAAATTGTTTTGGATAAAAAAATCCGGTGGTATCGGTTAGAGCTTCAGCGGTAGTTCCCTGGGGCCCTACCGCCGAAGCTGTAGCCTACTTACCATCGGATTATTTGATTGCGAAAATTAAACTTCAGCTTATATTTATAGTACTTGTGTTTAGGTTAGCTAGTAGACGCCCTGCCCCCTTACCTTATACCTTATTTATACCAATGAATAAGCGACTCTATTTCAAATTCAATAGAGTCGCTTATTTATTGGTATGAATAAGCATTCTATTCAGTTATTGAATCGCAATAAGAGTTGGTGGTAAGGGGGCTGTAGCTCTACTGACTAAGCTGAAGATGTTTATGAATAACTAAAACGTATGTCCTATTTTTCGAAACAAATTATTCGATTATAATCGGCTTCGGCTTCAGCGGTAGCTCACCAGAAGGCCAATTCTCGTAATTTTTCTTCGAACGCAGATTGAAAGTTAACCGAATCGAGATTGAATTGTGAATTGACTAAAATTATATACTTGATTTCATTAATTAATTATTATCAATTCGTGTTGTTGGCAAAGTAACATTCTTAGTTTGTTTAATTTTCACTCATATTTCGATATAATCCCGCTTAAATTTAATTTTGAAGTTACATATTGTGTTACGAGAATACCAAATGTGACATTTGTGAGATCGAGACTGGATCGAAACTGAATTTTGACTATAATTTAATTACGAGAATTGCCCCTCTGGTCTAAACGTCAGGCAATAATAAAAGTATATAAATTATGCATGTTCGCGTTAATTTCCCGTTATAATTTTCATAAATCTATAACGGGAAATTAAAGTTTAAAAGTTATTGTAACTATATTATAAGTTTAACCCACTAGAATAAGCTATCCTACATAAAATGGGGGAGTTACTGAATGTAGTGTCTGGAGTAGTACATATTTTTTTCTTACTATAATATTACGTGAGCGTGGTATTACTAAATCACTCGAATTCATTTCTGGACTACATCAGTAAATATTAGTCCCCAAACCCAAATAGTAATAATCTCTTCAAATAATATCATTGAATAGTGATAATAGAATAAAAATAGTAATAATAATTATAACTAATGTACTAATAATAAGTCTGTAATAATATTATTGTGGCTGCATTGTGATATTGTCTCGGTACTCAGGCAAAGAGTTAATGTTAAGATTTCTGTGAACTTTGCTAGTGTCATGGCTGTATGTACCAAAATAAAATAAATAAATTAGTGATAAGTTAATACATATTTGTACGCCTGCAAGCAGAACACAGCGCATTGTATATTATATATTTAACAGCTTGTAACCTGTTATTCACAAAATAAATAATTTGAATTTGAATCTACTTGATGTGCCATTTAAATGCCGGAGACAAGCACTTTCTCAATTCGTCATATATATCATCCAAAAAGGCAAGTCTAAATATGCCACTGGCACTTAGCCACGCGATTTATTGGCGTCGTATGATGAAAACAATGGCATATAAATATGAACACGTGCAATTGGAATTATTTTATTATATCAAAGATATTGTAAGTACTTATTGTGACTAGCCACATAAAAATGTTATAAGAGTTTTTTTTATACCACCAGTGTGGCAAACGGCCCGCCTGATGGATAGCAATTACCGTAGCCTATGAACGCCTGTAACACCAGAGGCATCACACGCGCATTGCCGACCCTGTAAAAACCTCTTCACGCCCTTTTTGAAGAACTAGTATAGGTATATCATTATATTTGGTTTAAAAATGTATTTCAGTGAAATTATTGCGAACAAACATGTCAGTAAAAGGTTGTGTAAAAGGACTAACGCACGAGCCTTACAAAGTTGGTTCACAAGTTGGTTATCTCTATATATATAAAATTCTCGTGTCACAATGTTAGTTACCATACTCCTCCGAAACGGCTTGACCGATTTTTATGAAATTTTAAATACATATTCAGTATGTCTGAGAATAGGTTGCTATCTATTTTTTATGCAAAACAACGTTTGCCGGGTCAGCTAGTAATTTATAAAATATACACAAAACTAAACTTAACTGAAAATAATAGAAAGATTCTTCGTTCTTGAAATTTCAATCCTTAATTTATTAGAATATATACGAAAACAATTTCTTTTTTTAATACGAATATAATAAAAAAAAATGATTCAGATACCATTAGCGACTGCCGTGGTAGTAGGTACTGTAGCAACTGGAGCAGAGACAACCAAAGCAGCCAGGGCAGTCGCATGCATCTGCTAAAGGTTGTGGGCACCCACCCACATTAGTTTGCATGGTGGCGAAAACATGCAAAGTAGTATAGATCAAATTGCCTATAAATAAAAATAGCAAAAGCATTGCTCATGCGTTAACACCTCCGATGTTAACGGAGCTTCTCTTTCCGCCTGATGGTCATCATATTTCATTAATAAGAACTCACTTCAAGGCATTGTATGAGGTGAAGGTACTTACTCAGGTATGTTCGATATAGCAAACGTCTCTTTCTCTCGAGCTTTTCGATATATTTATGAAAACTTATTTACGTTCATAAAAATCAAACTAAATTTAGGAAAAACAGTGATCTCCGTCAATTAAATATAAGAAATAAAAACAAACTCGCTGTGCATAAAATCTCTAACTCGTTCCAAGGTTAAATTTAAGAAATATATCAAAACTAGACTATGTCAAAAGGCTTACTATTGTATCTCAGATTACATAAATGATAAAAGTATTTGGAACTGAATTGCTCTTGTTATGTTATGTTAATGATTGTATTTGTATTTAATGTAACGATATTGGCAATTAAAAGAGTCGACCTTGAGTTTCTTGCCAGTTCTTCTCAAGAAGCCCCGTCCCCGGAACTGGCACTTAAATTCACTTTCACATTCAAGATAGTGTGATGAAAGTGAATCTAAGCTCTGCGGATTTAGAGTAGATGATTTAGATACATGTTCTTATATGACGTTTCTAAGTGCTTTATAAAGTCCAAGGAATAAAGATATTTTGATTTGATTTGATTTGAGTTTGCTACTAGGCAAGGACCACCAAGAGTTAAAAAGAGATTGGCTTAGCTCCAAAGTTAATGGTGAAAGTGGGATGGTTTGATGATTGATTACAGGTTGATGCCGATTAGTGTGTTTTTGCCTTGCCAATGCAAGTGGCATTAATTGGGATATGGGTATCCCCTCAATCGAGGGGGTTCAGAGTATACTCTACCACGCTACTTATATGCGGGTTGACAGAGGCCAGTGTTTTCAAGCCGTCCAAAGTCCACCGACTTTTGACTTTCACTTAACGACTTTTATCTGGTTACAACAGCTGGGACCGACAGCTTAACGTGCCCTCCGAAGCACGGAGATAAATAAACCCATCCATAATCAGGCTACTCGTGACGTTCCTTAACTTGTGTGATCAATTAGACTGACACGCGCTACGACGACATACGATATAAAAACACCCTAAACATTTAACAAATTTTGTTCTAGGTGACGTTCTCCCTAGAGTCCGGGAACCTTTGTGAAGAGTTACTACAAGTACTAAGAACTTTCGGCATTGGCACGCGTCACCAATCCTCTGTGAGCGTGATCCCCTGCGCACTCCACTATAAGTCAAATAACGATAAGAAGGCAACAACTGAACAAGAAAAATTATGGCAGTGGTACGTTACGTGTGTTGAATATATCCGGATCAACTTACTGATAAATTCTAACCTTGTATTGTATTTTTTTTATACTACGCCGGGTGACAGACAAGCATACGGCCCGCCTGATGCGAAGCGGTTACCGTAGCCATATTAACGCTCGCAGCACCCCCGATGCCAAAGAAGCATCTCCTTCCCTTCTGGTGACCTCACTCACAGGAACACAACAACCCTCAAGGGAATTATTATTTGGCTGCGGTATTCTGTGAGGTGGAGGTACATCCCGAGTCGCCCGACTCGGGAAGCTTAAGTATTCTGACATACTTAATCGTGATCCAACTCCAGACGGCAAAAATTATCATAATTACGAGTACGTTACGATCGCAGAATGGCAGTTGACTGAATCGAGATTGAATTGTGAATTGACTAAAAAATTATAAAATTGATTTCATTCATTAATTTTTATCAATTCTTATTGTTGGCAAAATAAATTCTTATTATGTTTAATTTTCGCCATATTTAGATATTTAGATAGGTACCTATATTCCTACTAAAATTAGACTTCTAAATTTCATATTGTGATACGAGAATACCAACTGTGACATTTGTGAGATCGGAACTGAATTTTTACTACATTTTAATTATGAGAATTGCTCCTCTGGTAAATAAGAATGACCCGGATTGTTTCTCGTAGGAAATAATGAAGAATTTCATAACTCTATAATAATATGCAAATATTTCGCTAGAGCAATCGTGAGTGCATATCTTCGCATCGAGCTCCGCTTTACTGGCTTCATATTAGTTTATCAAACCAATACGGATTATTATCTACAATTTATTCTAATTAAAATACTTCCAGTCTTTTTATTACCATTAAATGATGTTCTTGAATATTTCAAGAATATAGAAGACTAGCTGCCGCCCGCAGCATGAAACTTTGGGTTATCCACAGGATATTATTTATTCTGGACTTTTAATATGCCATATGCAAAATTTCATGGCAATTGTTACAGTGGTTAAGGCGTGAAAGTAAAACAAACAAATTCTCGTTCCCATATAAGGAAGTAAAGGTGAATCTCCGGATAATGATTCTCTTCAATGCCCAAAAAAGTAATGTTCTTGCAAGAAACATCCGATTAAAATGAGTGTATTATACCTACCGACTTAGCAATGGCAAAAATCTTTAGAGAAAATTCCAACTTCACCTGCGCGTTGTCCCTGTCAATTAGCAAGCGGAGTTCTTGCAAGGAGAGGTAAAGCATATCGAGCCCGACTAGGAGAGCACCTCTATATCGCAGGAGACCACAGCCACATAACAACTGGCACACCCACTGCCAACGCTGCAACTGGTTCATTCACTTGTGAAAACACACCAATTTTATTTGGTTGTTGTCTTCTGCGAAGTGGTGGTACTTCCCCAGTTGAGCTCGATATGGCCTCAGACCTACCTAGCTTTCGCTAGAGCCTCGTTTGCTAATTAGCAGGTTATTTTATACCACGTATAGATAAGATTGGCTTTGGCTCTGTTGGTCCCAGTTATACCCCAATTAATATGCTATAATAATAAGTTGAGGTATGCTTGGGGTTTATCTAAGGGTTAATCCAGAAAAAAGAAATTCGACGGAGGACCAAAGTGGTCTGCATAGACAGCAAGCTGTTATGACAGTGGGCTGGCCACATCTGCCGAGTCAGAGATGGCAGATGGGGAGGAAACTCCTAGAGCCTAGACCGATGACCTCAAAAAAGCCGTTGGTAGCTGTTAATGAGGAAAGCAGAGTATCGCATATCGTGGAAAGCATTGGGGAAGGTATATCCAACAGTGGGTAGATACGGGCTGATAATGATGATGAGAAATGATATCTAATTTTAAGTTTCTTCCAAAAATTTCAGCGAATCAGACTCTGCTTGGTCTCGCTTCTCATCGACGGTGCGCGCGCGAACCAACTTAGCTCAAGTCCTGCACGTAGTCCGAACAGAAGCAGCTCTCACTTTTGACTGGGTCTTCTTGTTGGTTGTTGCTGCTTTCGTAGCCGCCATTGGGCTTGTTGAAAATTCTACTGTGATACTAGTTGCTAGTATGCTCATATCGCCTCTAATGGTAAGTTTAAGGTTAAGTTAAAAATAATTTGAAATTTAAGACGCTCGCTGCCAAGTTTAAAGTAAAAAAAAACCAACGTCTTCTGTTCGTGGTCCCAGCTGCTTAGACGAAACTGGCGAAAGAAAGGTAGGACATGTGAAGCCCAATAAGGAAATACCTCATCTTACAGAAGACCGTAGCCTAAATCACAGTACGCTTTAGGACTGTTGTGCTCCTGCATATATGTGAGATTACCTTACCATACGTATGCTGCGTTGACAACGTGGATGCCAGCGCGCGAGCAATACTTATTGTAAGTATAACAAGTGTATATAGGCTGCCTTAACGGATTTACGTCAGGCGGACCGTATGCTTGTTTGATTGATCTCCAACAAGCATACCATGACAAAGGACCTGGTACAAAAAATATATTTCCGAGAAAGATTCTAAAGAAGTTAATAGTGGGCTTATAAATAAACGTTCACATCTATCTTTATAGTACGTTTATAGTACATTTAATTATATACTTCTTATGAAGTGTATGATCAGACATAGGTAGGTATTTTATTATGATAACCTCACTTGCCCGTGGTGAAACTCGCCAATTAATAAATGAAAAGACGCTCTGCAGAAAGAAACGTAGACACAAGAATGTTGTTAGAATGAATGAAGATGATGATGATGAAGAATGTTCTAGAGTAGCCCGATTGGGTATGGACATCTAACGTACCAAATAGCGCAACAACATAACAACTTCCTGTACGATGGTCAGGTTCCGGCAAGTGTGGTAGCTGGGAAGTTTACACTGATGGTTACTGTTGAGCATGGTACAAAAACACAAGGCATGTTCCCGCATATTGCCAAGACTAGGTAGGTATATCACTAAATCCTTCATTTTCCATACAAAATACAGTAGATGACGAAGGGAAGTTCAAATCACGTGACCACATTTCTCATCAAAGAACAAACCTCCGAAGCTGAATCCGATTACCATCGGAATTTTGAATGCGAAAAGGAAACTACTCATTAGATTGTTGCTAATTATGTTCAGCTCAGTTGGTAGAAACCCTAGAGTTCTATCTACTAAGCTGAAGATGTTTGTCAATAATTTTAACCTAAAATCTATTTTTGGATTAAAAAAATCCAGTGGTCTTCGGCTTCAGCTTCAGCGATAGGGTCCCTGGTGTTCTTGTACCCTGCTGTGTTGAGCAGGCTGTCGAAAATGAAGTCTTGTTTTGAAGGAGTTGTGTTCGAAAAGTGAATGTGTGACACTATTTCAGGGTCCTTTAACAGCGGCTACATTAGGCACAGCAGTTCGTGATCGGACCCTTCAGCAAATGGGCCTGATGCACGAGATGCTGGGGCTGTTCGTCTCACTGGTCATCGGCTTCATCTTTGGCTTGGTGATTTGCGCCGTTGATGAGCACTATGGATCTGGAGATTGGCCAACGTACGAGATGATGTCACGGTAAATATGCAATGTCAAAAAAATATTTAATATAAGTCATACATTTTTTTTGACAGATAAGCACACCTACCGCCTGATGTGAAGCGGTTACCGTAGTTATACTAACGCTCGCAAGGCATGAAATACCGCTCGCGCCGCTACCACCACCCCCGCTGCCAACGCAACAAGTTCTTCCTTTCCAGTGACCTCACGCGCAGGCAGGAACACAACAATCCCCAAGGGCAATTTGATCTACACTACTTTGCGTGCTTCTGCCACCTAAACACCACCGCCAAAGTAGTGTAGATCAAATTGCCTGTAAATTTGACTTCCGCAAAATAACACCTGAATCAATTAAAAACCCTCAAGGGATTTTTTATCCTTTCGTATCGTAAGGTCATTTAAGTAAAACGCCCTATGAGCACAACGTCCTAAAAGCAAAAGGGCCTATAAGCAACTCGTCTTATAAGCAAAATGACCCATTTGGCCGCGGTATTGCATCAAACCACACCGAACACAATAATAACGTGTAAAATCGGTCGAAAACACAAAGAGAGGCAAAATTTCTCCTTAGTCTTAACGGCTCACTTCCATTTAAAATATTGTCTTACATGTTGACATGATCGACATAGAAATTTTGGAGTAGACGTACTTCGGAAGGCTAACTAGCCCTCCTGGCCCCCGCTAAGTCAGTGGCCTTTGGATGGCTTTGACACTAATTATACCACTGGTACCACTAATTTGGCAAATACCAATTGCACATGGTGCACCCTGCCGACTAACAAAAGAGGATCTAGCAAAAGAGAGGTAGGTATTTGTAAGCAGCCCGACTGAGGTAGTACCTCCACCTCATAGAATAACGCATACAAGTAACAAATCCGTTCGGGGTGTTACTGATTCATCAACATCTTTGAACCGAAGCCAACTTCATCTGCACGCAGTGCACCCTGCTGACTGACAAACGAAGCTCTGGCGAAAAGAGAGGTAGGGAGCGTAATTGTAAGCTATCCGACTGGGGAATGTACCTCCACCTCCCAGAATACCGCAGCCAAATAACAGTTCTGTTGAGGGCTGTTGTGTTCCTGCGAGTGAGTGAGGTCACTAGAAACGAAGGAGATGCTGCGATGGCAGCGGGGGTGGCGGCGCGCGAGCGATATTTTATGTTGCGAGCGTTAATATGGCTACGGTAACCGATTCACATCAGGCGGGCCGTATGCTTGTCTGCCACCCGACGTAGTATAAAAAAAAATCCTTGAGGGTTGTGTGAGGAATACAACAGTATTCCTGCGAATTATTGAGATCACCAGAAAGGAAGGAGTTGCAGCGTTCGCGGCGCGGAATCGATATTATATATCGCAAGCGTCAACATGACTTCTGTAACCGCTTCACTTCAGACGGGCCGTATGCTTGTCTACCACCCGACGTAGTACAAATATGTAAACATAATACAAATATATTACAAATATTGTTGCTATGATCAGGTGTGAGATCCGTTCCCTATGGGTCGGTGTGCTCGTGGCGATACCGAGCGGTGCCGGCGTAGCTCTCGCTGTCCTGGGCGAGTACACAGCTTCCTTGGTTGGAGTGGCCATCTCCGCCTCTTTGCTGCCACCTGCTGTGAATGCTGTTAGTACTTACATTGTACATTTTAGCTATCTATAAGTATGTAACTCAGCCAAGTTCAGTCCAAAGTCAACTAAAAACAAACCACCCAGATTAACGAAAGAATAGAGGGAAAACCATATCAACATATCTCTCAATCACTTTAAGCTTGAAAACACTGTGCTCTTCCGGTTGAATGACCTTTATTCCGACAGCGGAGTGGCTCTGGATCTACTGAACCGATTTTGAATTTTACCAATAGAAAGCCACGTTTTTTGTGAGTGTCATTGGCTATATATATATTAACCCGTATATTAACCCGAAAAATTGAAAGATATATAGATAAAAATTAAAAGATAGTATATTAACCCGAAAAATTAAAAGATTGTTTCGTAAAAATCTTTACCGCCCAACAAAGTGGGCACGAGTCAGCTAGTTGAAAAATAAAATTCTGGTTATGTAAAGGAAACATTTACAATATTTCTGCCACAAGTTATCATCGAAAGATTGGCTGGTAAATTGACAAAAATTTCTGATGTGTGTTGCTATTACAAAATGGTATTTAGATAAATGTTACAATTTTATTTTTAGCATTTCGTACTTGATCCTGTTGACCCATCTCCTACCATTTATTGCCAATTTATCGATCAACCAATGACCTAAGTATTTTTTGAAAAATTGAAAAATTTTTCTCCCCCCTCCCCCCCAGGTGGGATGTGAATTTTTCCATTTTTCAAAAAATATTTATCTGGCAAGTTGGCCAAGACAACTGTTTAAATAATAATAATGACCTAAGTAATAGCCACTTTCAAAAACAAGGTTTTGTCTCCATCTTTTCACATATTTTACCTCCACAGGGTCTACTCTGGGCTATGGCACTAGTCCACCTAATCTTCTCAGATGACGAAACACGGTGGACGGGTGTGATCACCACTAACTACTTCAGCAACGAACCGACAACAGAGCTCGCCTTGCTTGGCAGTGTGTCACTGGGTCTGACGCTGGTTAATATTGTCTGCATATTTATTACTGGAGTTGTCGTTTACAAGGTCAGAATTTGGCAATTTCTTGATGAATGAGCAGAGGGCCTACTCCGAAATGAAAATTCGAACTTTCGGTCAAAACATCGATATTTTTAAAATACATATTATATATAGTGTCTTTGAGAATACTAATGTCAATGTATGAAACATTTATTGTGTTACTAGCTTCCACCCACGACTTCGCCCGCGTGAATGTCGATTATCGCTGCAAATGTTTGATACTTTTGATCATCCCTCGGGCACAGCTCATTTTTTTCTGGATAAAAGGTTTACTATTATTAATCTGGACTTCTAATATAATGTATGGAAAACTTCATGGCAGTTGTTAGGGCGTGAAAACGTTACAAACTAATTAACAATTAAACTCATTTTCACATTTCATAATATTAAGTAAGAATCCTTACCTTGTCCTTTTGGCACGCGATAACAGACATTCACGCGGGCGAAGCCGAGGGCGCCGGCTAGTTTAGATAATAAATTATGCCTAGTACCACAATAGCTAGTACAATGAAATATCTACATACGCGCAACATTCCAAACTTTCCCTCGACACTTTGGACTAAGGAGTACGGCCCCAGATCGGAACGGGGGCCCGCCACACATTCCCGCTAATGTGTCTCCTGTATATCCAGGATTAACAGCGGCAACCGACAAAAAAGGCAATGAACAATGTAGTCCATTCCAGCCCCGGGGGTAAAACTACGGCTGCCTTGGAATTCACAACGAATTTAATCAGAAGAAATCAGTAGGAGTAATAAGCTTTTGGAATTTGACTTCCCCTCTTAGCAATGTGAGAGACAGCAATATGGCAAATAAGGCAATAAAAACCTAAAGACATGGCTAGTGAAGTGAAGCTCAACTTCCGTGCACCACGGATTTTAAGTATCTAACACTATTGGTCAAATAAAACATTGAGTTGTTACCTAACACATCGATTCCAATAATATGAATTGCAAAATCGTCTGAACGCTTGGTAATTAGGGCCCCAGATATCAACAGTACAATGAACACACATTGGTTTTACTATAATAATATGTGTGTTGTCATGAAAAACTTGTATGTATGTTTGCTAGTACATTACATTTGTTTCCAGATAAAAGAAGTGTGTCCTTTAGAGAGACAAAATATATCTTGGTGGAGAGCAAACAGAAATCGTTTGCAATCTTCTTTTAACAAGAAAAAAGTTGAAAGTGATTGGGATCTTTACAGGTAGGTACCATCACAACTAAATATGCTGAAAACATACATTATTTAATATGATAATAATAAAGGTCAGGCAATAATAAAAGTATATAAATACCCTTATGCATAATCGCGTTAATTCCCGTTATTATTTTCATACATTGTATTTGTCTATTCCACACCAATATTTCATTCATGTACGAGTATATATCCAATAATATTGTAGTGAACGTTACATACAAATACGTGAACGTGTCCACCTCCTGGCACAGGTATAGTTTTGCCTAAATGGAGAACCCAAACACTTGTTTTGATCTGTAAATGCATTCTAAGTAAATAAATATCTTTGATAATTTTTAAGTATTTGCAAAGTTATGGTAAAAATAGGTGTGATAAAATCCCTAAACTGCTCAAATGAGGGTTTGATCAATTCCCTAGACCTACTGCTGAAATGGGGATTTGATCATTTTGATCCAATCACCAAACAGACCAAATGAGGTTTGATCTAATCCCTAAACTGGTTTAGTGAATTGAAAAATATAAATAATTACAATGTTGTACTAAATATAATGGTAAAAGTTAGGGAGAAAACGGTAACAAATCAAATAAGATGCCTCCTCTGATTTCAGCAGTTGGTGTAACGAACCTGATGAAATCAAACAAGAAATGGTAAAGAAAGAATCGACTCAAGGCATGGTACACAGCGATACAGTCACTTATCGTCGGCATCAGATCGATAGAAAGAGACCGAAGGCCCAACACATCGAGGATTACTGTTTCGAAAAAGAACAGTAAGTTTCTACGAGTAGCATTCATTTTTTCTCTCATAGGTAGTAAGAGACACACGTACACGTACCGGAATTTTCGGGCAGATTTCTCAGGAACCAGGTCATATAGTAATCACACGCAAAGACAGACAAGACTTCATAAAGATTAGCATTCGCTGTCCGGAATATTTAAGGCATATGTTTTGTCTTATGATCGAGGGTGTCATCGCGATAACGAATCTAAAAGATTCTTTGGAATCTTGATGATATAAACTTTAAATTGGAAACAATGGAAAATGCTTTCAGAACACAAACAGAACACGTTCCGTGGTATAAAAAAATAGTCTAAGCAGTTTTGACAAACTTCTTAACATATTGTATGTTGCTAAGATTTTTCTTTATTTTTTTGAAAGCGAATCCAGCAGTCAATCTTAATTTGAAAACTACAATGTCAAAATTAATGCCAATCTAGATGGTAGACATATCATAGACCTAATTTGTTAGACTTCCTTTGGCTCACTGCATTAGACTTCCTTTGGCTCACTGCATTTAAAACAAAAATCTATATGAACAACCAGTGCCTGAAGCTGATTACCAACGGATTTTTAGATTGCCAAAATCAAACCTCAGCCAAGATTGATGGAAAAAACTTAGCTGGTGGAACTCCCAGAGCTCTACCGACTAAGCTGAAGATGTTTGTCATTAATTTTAACCTAAGTCCTATTTTCGGAATCAAAATATTCTATCGGAATCAGCTTCAGGCAGTAGGGCCCCTGATTGTCTGTCTATATTATTGACACAGCTGCCGTAGACTAAGGTCATTACGTTTTATGTGCATGCTGTTACACCATTAAGTAACCATAGAACAAAAATACTATTAGCATTAACCTCTCATACAATTTCTTTTTGTTTTAGAACTAAAGAAAGCTACATGCCCTTGGATATAGATACACAAACACCAATACACTCGATAGAGTTTCGCAATAAAAACGTTAAAAAAAATGACGAAACTAAACTCAAATCAAAAAATTCAAAGTACTACGAAACTAGTAACGATCATAGTTTTTATAACATGGGATTTGAAGATGAGGGAAATATAAAAGAAGAAAATATACATCCCACGATTGAACCATCTCTAAATTACACAGTGGATGCAAAAAACTATGTAGTATTAGACAAAAAATCGTTTCATGTATGAAAACCCATGAAGATCACAAATTACACATAATACTTAGTTACTTCCAAGATCTTTGATAAATGATGAATCACCACTGCGCTCTACTTAAGAACAGGGGAATCTAAGCCAAGAAGCATGGAGTATTATTTTACTCATGACAAATTTTATAGGATACCTACTTATTTGAGTTAAGTTTATTATGTCTATTACGGTTTTTATGATGTTGTTAATAAATAAATGTAACGATATTTGGTTCTTTATTTTAAGTATCATGGTTTTATCAGTTATAGGATGGTATACTTGCTGCTTGTCCTAGCTATCACATGTTTTTTTTATTTTCATCTGTCCCGGTGTGTATAATCGAACCTCGCAAGTTAAATTTGACCCACTCCGTAGTGGTCGATCAAGCTGAAAATTACCACGAGTATTTTCAAAAGTGAGTGCGCCACACTCGCTTTTGAAAATTCTCGTGGTAATACACGATTATGTAAATGTGACCACTTTTAATCCAATATGGCAGCCGCCGAAAATTACGATTTATAATTTCCACATTTACCGTTATGACGTACATATCAAAATGTAGGCCTTGATGAGCGAAACGCAGTAAGTAAATTTTTTTGTTGTACCAAATAATAAAAGCTTATTTATATTTTTT
Source organism: Hypsopygia costalis (assembly GCA_937001555.2). Classification (NCBI taxonomy): domain Eukaryota; kingdom Metazoa; phylum Arthropoda; class Insecta; order Lepidoptera; family Pyralidae; genus Hypsopygia; species Hypsopygia costalis. Next base: position 18,150,142 of record OW443340.2, on the reverse strand, counting down.
TTATCTTGTTCCAATACGATTCGACATAACTCTATAGCTCTATCAAACAAATCAACTCTATTTGACATAACACACACACACACAAACACATTAACAAATGTGTACACAATATCGTTTTGCGTGCCGCGATCCCATGGTGGGTACAGCGTTTGGTATAGAATTGACAGTACGTGGTACGCGAGGGCTCAAATTAAAGCAAACATATCTGTATCATGCACACACCCCGGCATTTTTCCTGAGTGCTCAGGATATTAAAGCTTCATAATTATAGTACTTATCCGTTTCATTAACATATGTTTTATTAACATATTTATTAACATCCGGACCGCGGTAATTAACAGCTAGTTGAAGATGGAGAGATAATAACGTCGAGGTTCAAGCCTCCATTAATAGTATTATGTAATTTGTGTCTCTACTTATAATTTTTGCCATCAAATAAGATAACGTCACACACTTATAATCGTCTAGTCCCAAACTAAGCAATGCTTGTACTATGGGTACTAGATAATAAATAATAATAATAAATATTTCTGGACAATTTACACAGCTCCATCTAGTCTCAAATTAAGCGCAAAGCTTGTGTTATGAGTACTAGACAACTGATAAATGTATTTACATTTTACGTATAAGTACATTTTTTTTTTTTTGTAAATATGTACATACTTATAATACATAGAAAACACCCTGACCAAGACAATCAGACATGTTCATGCACACAAATATTTGTTTTGTGCGGGGATCGAAACCGCAACCTCGGAGTCTAAGTTGCCATTGCTAAACATTTGACATTCAAACACTTCAAAATATTTTTTTTATTTTTACACATGTGTATCTTCATTAAACAACGACCTTTAGAGCCAAAACCAACACCTGCACGTGGTGCTCCCTACCGACCGGCGAAAGAGGGTCTTGTCAATAGAGAGGTAGGGTAAAGCGTATTTGTAAACTGCCCGACTGGGAAAGTACCTCCACCTCACAGAATACCGCAGCCAAATAACAATTCCTTTGAGAGTTATTGTGTTCCTGCGAGTGAGTGAGGTCACCAGAAGGAGTTGCTGGCAACGGGTGTGGCGGCGCGCGAGCATTATTTCATGTTGCGAACGTTAATATGGCTACGGTAATCGCTTTACAGTGGTGCTGTATTATTGACTACCACCCGACGTAGTATAAAAAAAATGCAATGTGAGAAAACATAACTGTTTTAGACGTCGACGGCAACCCTGCTGCCAAGGCCAGAATAATTAATAACATTATGTTAATTCCACGGGATTACGAAACAGGCTCACTTGGGATTTAGATTTCTTGGCAGCCGGTGTACAAAGAAAATATTAATAAATAAGTAGCTATGCCATCCGGCGTTGTATTCGTAATATGTATCCCTTCGAGTAACTACGAACATATCCTAAGATTTGGAAAACCTAAGAATATAATTTCTATAGATGAATCTCCGGCAAAGCCGAACCGTTTAGAAGTTGAATTATTGAATAGAAAGTCTAAAAGTATACCTGTGCATTTAACTCAGCAGTATTATAATGATGGATTTAATCCTACATTGGAAAATATTAACGAAGATAAAGATTTTTTTACTATGGAAAGTGTAAGTACCTGTTTACTGTATATATGCGCTCTACGATCTTTGTCCGAATCGCCAATAAATGCTTGTGAAAATCATTATTTAGTTTAGCTTTTATTTGGTCTCAACTCAGTGTCTGTAATCAAATCTTTCAAATTAAATTTAACCCCATTCCCGAGAGAAATAAATATTATTCATATATACTCGTATATACTACCTACTTGGGGTAACTGAGAGCTCTTCCAGGGCACCGTGATATTACTGAATTATCATCTCGTTATCTGATAAGCAGCGTGGTGGAGTATGTACTCAAACCCATTCGATTGAGGGGAGACCCGTATCCCAGCAGTGGGATGAATAAGGGTTGACGACGATCTCGATATTTCCCTAGTTCTAGAGGCGTATTCGCTTAGTCAATAACGATATAACACTTTAATTGCATTCAGATATTGCAAGAGTTGCTAAAGAAACTGCAGGTGGATCACGTGGTGTGGGTGAGTGATAAAACTGGCAACTACTTTGAAATCATATTCCCGTCGCCGACCGGAGACAAATGCGAGACTATGCTGCACTGTCTCACTCAATTTAACATTGGAGTCAGATTTAAATCTATTGTCAGGTATTATCATCATCATCATTATCAGCCTGTATCTATCCACTGCTGGATAGGTCTTCCCTAATGCTTTCCACCATATGCGATCCTCCACTTTCCGCATCCACCCGCTTCTAACTACTTTTTTGTGGTCATAGGGTCATCTAGAGAGATCTGCACCGTAGGTCATTATAGCGGGGAGGACGCACTGGTTGAAGCCTGATGTTGGTGGGGATTAGTCCCCACCAACAAGAACAGGCGACGCTAGTTCTTCTTGCACACGCTAAAGAGCAGGGATGGTATCACATTTAAATATATAGTAAATGGAAGAAGATGAACTTCTCTTCTGTACGCTCAATTATTCCAACGACAGATCACGTTTGGAGTTAAATTTTTTGGATTTTTTTTAAGTATCGATCACTATTACAAGTAATCCTATATTAGCATTTATGATCAGTTTAAATCTACTGTATACTTTTCAGCGTATTGCCTTGCAATGTAGTGCACTCAGCAATCGAGGACGAACAGGAAGACGAAGATACAATATTGTAAGTTAAAAATAGAAAGTAGAATATTACAACTCATCACAACTGCATTTTAAGTGACTTTAATCTGCATAGGTATAAAACCGAAGACGCGAAACGTTGGCATAGCTTTGTTGAGTCTATAAGGTCTAAACTGACTGTGAAGCAAGTGGTCGATGGCGTCAGAGGTGGAGGAGAGTTGTCATTTGATTATTTGACACTGATTGTCACAGCGGAGTAAGTATCGATATTAAAAATATCATAACACTATTTATGCGAAAAACATAAGATTGACGACAAAACCCTATTATGTTAGAAATGGAATTAAATGGTTCACTTACAGAACAAAACCGTAAAGTTACAAAATATTTAAGATATTTTTTATCTATTCATAAAACACTACTTGTAAAAGCTGCCATACATTAGCCAACATGTTACGTTATGATAAGTTATAAAAAATATTTGTAAATTCCTTTTTTATTAGTATTTTTATTAAACCTTTGATATCACAGAAACCCTACATTAATGATATGGCCAAACGTGGATTAATTGATATATCATCAAACTTCCCCCTCCCGCGCTTGTGCGAGACGGTCGAACTAATCTGTCTGTGCGATTTGATATTGCAAATTAAATAATTCTCTTAATTTGTTTCGTTAAGTGTGTGGGCATTTCGGTGAATTTTGTTCATCTGATCTAAACTTATCATTTCCGCGTTAAATTTTGATCATATTTAGGTTTTATTTGTAAAAAAGTTGATACAGTGATTATTATTCGCAAACTAGTAGGTACAACAACAAAAATTTTTTGTGCTGCTTCGTGACTAACTACGGCTGCATCACTCGTTGTAAAACAGGTTTGGCCCGTAAAAGGTACGTAATAATTTCATATTTTGTTATTATAATACTGGTTTTTATTAGTGTTAATTATATTACAACAAAAGAAATACGTAAATCTTTCAGTGTTGTCACTTTATAAATTTACCCCAATATCGGGGAAAATTTTATTTTGATAGGTAATAGTTTTATTCCTGCTAACTCGTTATAAAAACAAAATGTCAAGTAATACCGATGATCCTGGTGGCACGACACCAATTTTTGGTCGTAGTAATTTGACGCCGCGATCACCGCCGGCAACTAATGCCAAGCGAACATTAGGCGATATATCACCAACCCACTTATCACCTGATGAAAAGCGACTACAGCGGTCAGCAAGCACGGAAAATGTAGACAACTTAAGCCTTAGCTCCTCGGCTGAAATTCTTGATTCAAATATTGATTATGTTGAATTTGTTCGCGAATCTTCGGAATGTCTGGAAAAAATTAATGAGATAATTATCGGGCAAACCTCGCGAATTGGTGTAGCAAATAAATCGACAATAATGGGCATGACCCAACGAGTTACCTCACTAGTATCGATGCTAGCCATAAAGTCAGCCACAGCGGAAAAATACCTCGCCATTTCTGAAAAAAAGCTCGCGATTGTCGAACGGGATTTATTATCCTTAAAATTAGAGTCCAAAAATAACCCCGTTGCGCCTGTAACTAAGGCTAGCGAGTCGTACGCCGAAAAATTGAAACTTCGCTTGCCAAAGCAAATTAAGCCGGTTCAAACTCGCGAGCCTGTGCCTTGCATAGTAGCTTATCCAACAGAAGAACGATCCGCGGAGTTAACAACATCCGAAGCTACTAAGGAGGCACTTATGAAAGCAATTAAGCCATCCGATGATGGGTTTCAAATTGTAGGAGTCAAGAAAACTGCGAAATCCGGTGTAGTAGTACGCGTTTCTAATGACGCTCAAATTAAAAAGCTGCAATCAATTCAAAGCATAAAATCGGCTGGACTTAAGCTTGAAAAGCCTAAAGGACGCCGCCCGCGTATTATTATAAAAGACATTCCAGATACAATGGACGACACTAAGTTTTTAGCCGCGTTATATAATCAAAATATAAAAGACGAATTAAAAATTACATTTTCGGAATACCTAAAAGACATAAAAATCGTGCGTCGTCGTCCTACTGCCTACGGCAGGAAGTGGGTGGGAGTCGAAATCTCCCCGGAAATACGCAAACACCTTATTTCGACAAAAGATAAGATTTTTATAGATTTTGCCACATGTAGATTCGTGGACGATATAGAAGTCGTGCGTTGCTTGAAATGTCAGCAGTATGGGCATGTCAGCAAATACTGCTCGGCAAATAACTCCACCTGTGCCCACTGTGCCGAAGCACACGACTCCCGGGAATGTCTGAAGAAGTCTGAAGCAGACTTCAAACCTACATGCGCAGCATGTAGGCGTCAAAAAAAGACTGCTGACCACAAGATCGGGTCAGAGTCTTGCCCCACATACGCAGCACGGTTAGAATTCAATATTTTAAACACCACCTATGGATAACGTCGTAATTGGACAACTAAATCTACACAACGATAAAATTGCTACGTCTGAGTTGGATAAGCTCGTTGCGGACTATAAGCTCGATCTTGTTTTAGTTCAGGAGCAGTACCAAAGATCTCAATTAAACAGTAAATTTATACAACTTAATAACAAGTCGCGCGCGGGTATATATGCGCCAAGGGGCGGATTTACTATAACATCAATCAATCACCTAATGTCCACTCACTGTGCGGTAGCTGAAGTAACATCTCCATATTTAAGAGTATTTGTAGTCAGTTGTTATTTTCAATTTTCTGACCCTGTGGGTTTGCATTTGTATCATCTACGAAGAGTATTGCATGCTCTTACTGGTCATAAGGTTATTATAGGAGCAGACGTAAATGCATCATCACCATTATGGCACGGCAAGTTGAGAGCGACCGATGCCGACAGACGCTCTGCTGTTGAAGAGTTCATTGCTGAAATGCATCTTCATATTCACAATACCCCTTAAGCACCACCTAGTTTTAGTAGCCCAATGGGCGAGTCTTTTATTGACGTCACACTTTCTAGTGCAGACGTCCGAATACAAAACTGGCGCGTTCTTCCTGAAGCTTCTTGTAGTGATCACCGTCTGATTGTGTGTGAGTTCTCCCCAGTTGTTGATAACTTAAATCCGCAACAGTTAATAGGTTTTCAATATAAAACTAGGAACGCCGACTGGGCAAGCTTTGCTTCACTTTTCGCTTCCCGCGCCAAGGATTTTACTCGTAGTGAACTTACAGTCACGGAAAGTGTTGAAATTATGTCTGACACATTCGTATATTGCGCTGACGTTGCATTAGGTCGAAAACCTATAGTTAATAACAGACGATGCGACTGGTGGAATGATACCCTTATTAGGTTGCGTAGGCATTTTCGTGCCGCTAGACGTAAAATCTCAAAGTTAAAGAAACGTAACATCGAAGGAGAAATTTATCAAACTGCTCTAAGGGACTTGCGTATTGCTAGATCTCACTATCGCGCTGCTGTTGAAAAATCCAAAGGTAATTTACTAAAACGTATTGTAGAAAGATTAAACAGTGAGGGCCCGTGGTCTCCTCTATATAACGAATTTAAAGCAAATAGGCGGATTGATCAGGCATACGTATCCAATATAAAATTTAATAATTCACATACCCTTGGTGTAGAAGAGACCGCTGAGACAATTCTGCATGGGTTAATTCCTGACGATTGCGCCGATAGTGACAGTGACTACCATCGTGAGGTTAGGAGCGCGGCGGATATGTGCCCTTCCACTCCAATATCAAATGTACCGTCGATGGATGAGTTTATGTCTATTGTTAAAGCTTTGCCTACAAATAAAGCCTCCGGTGATGATAAGATTTCGAATAGAATGATTAAAGAAGCTTGTAAAGTAGCCGCTGAACCTATCTTAACAATACTTACTCGGTGTATTGTAGAAGGTCATTTCCCTGGCATTTTGCGAAGTGGTGTTATAAAAATAATACCAAAAGGCGGTGATAAACCACCAGACGATCCGAAGACCTACCGTCCTATTACTCTGCTACCGTCGTTGGGTAAGCTGCTTGAGCGCTTGGTTGTGCCACGGCTGCTGCCCGGAGGCCCACAATTTCATAAAAATCAGTACGGCTTCACCATTGGCAAGTCCACTGTTGATGCTGCGCTCGCAGTGCGCAAAGTTGTTGAGCTCTCGGAGAGCAAGTATGTTGTAGCTATTTTCTTAGATATCTCAGGTGCCTTTGATAATGCTTGGTGGCCGATGTTGTTGCTGAAACTTAAGGTGAGAGGTTGCCCTAGCAACATCTACTCTCTCATTCGATCGTACTTTTTGAATGGTACAACTAAATTAAAACTTGGCCATTATGTTGCTTCAAAGGTGCTCACGCAGGGCTGCCCCCAGGGTTCAGTGTTGGGACCGTATCTCTGGAATATCGGTTTTGATGATTTTTTTAGCCTACCCTTACCGGAAGGGTGCTCGTTAACTGGTTACGCTGACGATGGTCTCTTATTAATCAATGCTAATTCAAGAGCTAGCATAGAGAAACTAGCCAACACTAGCCTAGGCTTAATTTCAGATTGGGGTTATCGTAATCGTCTCGATTTTGCGCCACATAAAACATATCAACTCTTGCTTAAGGGAAATTTACAGGTTTCACCGCGATTTCATTTTAATGGAGTATCTGTTGCTAATAGGGTTTCGGTTTGTTACTTAGGTTTGCTTTTGGATAGAAATTTTAATTATATTGAGCACATGAAGCAAGTAGGTGAAAAAGCAAAAAAGAATTTCTATGCCTTAACACGAATTTCTACCTCTACGTGGGGATTAACTTTCAAAACGTTAAAAACTATTTATACCGCCACATACTTAGGTTGTGTTACGTACGGTTCACCTGCGTGGGCAGATAGGGCTACTATAGGTGCAGCACGTCGTAAATTGCTTCAAAGCCAGCGCCTTGCTCTGATATTTTTATGTAAGTCGTATAGAACTGTAAGCACCGAGGCACTACCCGTGCTAGCAGGTGTGTTACCGGTAGACTTAGAAGTACAACGCCGCGCTTCAATGTACTATACATCTAAAAATATGGTCCCTGATTTCTTGAAAACGCGTGATCGTGAAAAAATAGTTAGACTGTTCAAACCTTTTAATGAAGTATTTGAAACATTGCTGTCTGAATGGCAGAAAAGGTGGGAAACTTCTACCAAAGGACGCCACTTGTATCTGTTCTTTCAATCGGTAAGAGATAGATTAAAGAAAAAGTGGTTAGAAGTCGACCACCCTGTTGCGCAATTTTTAACTGGACATGGCAATTTTAAAGCTAAACTCTTTTCGTTTAAATTAGTGCCGTCGCCCTTATGCGAATGTTCTACTGCTAATTCTGAATTCGATCAAACAGCACACCATGTTCTCTGGGAGTGTGATCTTTGGCAGCGGGAGCGGGATGACATGTTGAATTCATTGCAAGTTGCATCCGGGGTAGTATACTATTCAGATTTGGTAGCAACAAGGGAGAATTACCAAGCGTTCAGACGATTTTGCAATTCATATTATTGGAATCGATGTGTTAGGTAACAACTCAATGTTTTAGGTCCCTAATAGTGTTAGAAACTTAAAATCCGTGGTGCACGGCAGTTGAGCTTCACTTGACTAGCCATCTCTTTAGGCTTTTAATGCCTTATTTGCCATATTGCTGTCTCTCACATTGCTAAGAGGGGAAGTCAAATTCCAAAAGCTTCCTACTCCTACTAATTTCTTCTGATTAAATTCGTTGTGAGTTCCAAGGCAGCCGTAGTTTTACCCCTGGGACTGCAATGGACTTCATTGTTCATTGCCTTTTTTGGCGGTCGCCGCTGTTAATCCTGGCTACACAGGAGATACAGTGGTGGGAATGTGTGGTGGGCCCCCGTCCCATATCATCAAACGTTGACGTTTAAACGATACGCCCAGTTTTATGTGACTATATCATGAAATACAATCATTTCATGAAATAATCAACCACATCATGATGTGATAAATTTTAAGATATGGCCACTACGTATACACTTTTATTTTTATCACCTCGGTGAATTGTATTCATGACAAATTGCAGTACTTATATTTCGCTTGCGCACTTTTACAAAGAGCTAGAAAAATACCAAAAAAATGTACTTTCACTTAATAGTTATGAAAATATTTCTAATGTTCCGCAGTTCCTTGGCAGCTCTTGGTTTAGTAGAGAACAATGCTTCAAACATAGTAGCTGCTATGTTGGTATCACCACTGATGGGCCCAGTCATGTCTATCACGTTTGGTACCATTATTTCTGACAGGAGCCTCGTTAGAAGCGGCTTTGAGAGCCTAATTGCGGGCATGTTAATTTCATTGCTGTTCGGTTTCATATTTGGACTCATTTTGGGCTCCACCGCTATGCCTTGGGGCTTTGGAGATTGGCCCACTGAAGAAATGAAAGGCCGGTAAGCGAAGTCTGTATCATAATAAATTTGAAATCTAAGTAAGTATTAGTATATAGTGGCTCATCAACAGCTTTGAGCCAAAGCCAACCAGACCTGCACGTGGTGCTGCTGATTTACTAACGAGGCTCTGGCAAAAGAGAGGTAGAGCACAACGTCATTATTAGCTGCACGGCTGGGGAAGTACCTCCAATACTCTCTAAGCTTATATAAATCTTTATATATCTAAGCTTAAAATATCAATTTTAGGATCCTAAAGACATGGTTCCATTCTCAAATCCACAACCCTTGTAGTTAATGCGGGCATTGCTAACCATTCTATCACCAGGCTCTTAGAGATAGAATTAAATGCATCTCACCGCCACCACATGAGAAGATAACCATTGCACACTCTATATACCTACTTTCCTGTCAACATTCGAGCCAGTAAGATTCGGTGCAAGTGCATACAAATTTAACTGATTATACTATTTACTTATATAGTATTCCATCATTGAAAAGGCAAATAGCTCATGTATTCCTTTGGCAAATTTGCACATTTTGTACTGACGCTAGACACGACACTCATGCTGAAACGGTTCGATATAACTAGAGATACGGCATAAAAGTCCGTTTACATCTACAAATACGAACGTGTCAAACACGTGCACAGAGAGACAAAATCACATTCTCTTAGACAGCGTGCACGTGTTTATGTCTAATGAGAGAGACACGACCGCGCAGGTCGTGCTCGGGTATATAAAAGCTATATCGGGTATATAATAATATTTTGCGGAAATTATATTTTGACTGCGCTGTTAATGTCTGTACGTGTCTGTGGACTTCTGCCGGGCAGTATGATTGAATAAAGCAGTTGGAACTCGGAACCGTGCAGACATTTTTATTTCATCTGTGAATAAATAGCGTTTGTCGATGTCAGACACGGCACTTATCTGATACGCTACATATGAATAAACAACGTCTGTCGGTTTCGGCCACGTCACGAATCTGGCACTCTCCATGTCTGTATATATAAACGGACCTTAAGCATTTGAAGGCCGGTACGACGTCAGCACACCGACGTCAGCGTCAGAGCGGAGAAGAGAGACCACAGCAATAAATATCTACATTTCTATAGTGTGCATAGTCATTCGTGACGCGGTATAGCTCGTGACGCTATTAGCGGCCGATAGCGTTTATATTATGAGTTCATAGCTACATTGATAGTTCATAAAACATCTGCGTGTGTAGATAGTAATGAAAATTTTCGAATTTTCCGAAGCGTTATATTTCTAACTACTATCAATGAGGAGGCCGATAGCGTCATTACGCGTTTCATTATAATTTATCGTACAAGTGATGCAAACTTCGACCTTTTGCCTGTCTATGCAAGGGTTTACATATCCCTTCGGTGCATCAGAGGACATATTAAGCCATCAATCTCAGTTGTTGTCATTAGATGACAGTCGTCAGTGGCCTTTGGGCGGCTAGACTGGCTTCCTCCGCCAAATCGCAGTTGAACAGTTAATGCTTACTATCAAGATAACTGTTAGTGCTAGTAACGTAAATCTTCGTAAGTAAGTACAATTTAGCGTAAAGTGTTACACATATTATTTCTCAGAATAATAAATAAATAAACAAATAAATATTCCAGGACAAATTACACATGGCCATCTAGTCCCAAACTAAGCAAAGCTTGTACCACAGAATAATTGCTTGTACTATGCGTATTAGATAACTGATATACTTACTTGAATACATTTTTTTTTTGTAAATACATACATATAACACATAGAAAATACCCAGACCAAGACAAACGGACATGTTCATGCACACAAATATTTGACTTGTGCGAGGATCAAACCCGCGACCTCGGAGTCAAAGTGGCCATTGCTAACCATTCGACCACCGGGCTCGTCATGTCCGTGTATGAGAAATGCATATAAATTAGATAACTCTGGTCTATTTAGTTTTCATTTAAACTTAGTAATTGTGTAACCTTTCTAGGCATACGTTCTCTTGAATTATAATCTAAATCAATAAAACACCCACACACACACACAGACACACACAAAAGTTAGTCAGCTAAGTGTCCTACTAAGTATCACTCTGGATCTAAACTATTGTATTGGAGAGGCAGGATTTTCTAACACAAATATAAGTATTTTTATTTAAAAGAAATCCTAAAATGCAACACGGAAATGTAATACCTACTTAATGTGATACTGAATAAAGAATTTTGTACATTTGTATTTGTACTTTATGGTAATTTAATTATAAATGATACTAGCGGCCCGACCACGCTTCGCTGTGGCTCAATCTTTTCGTTTCCATCCATTTCCTTAGAGATGGCGCTGTATGTGAAAAAAGATTTTCCCGCTTTTCTTTTCAAATTTTTCCAGAATTTTCTTTGCTATAAACCTCACGGAGCCCGAGACCTTTCCAACGAATGCAAAACCGTGGAAATCGGTTCGTGCGTTCTGGAGTTATAGCGTCAGGAAGGAAAACCCGACTTATTTTTATATAGTAGATTAGGATTGTAATCTGTTGTATGCCAATAAATAAATAAAGTAATGGCGCCGTATGTAGATATAGTAAGTAGATATTAATTTTACGTAATGAGGGTTTCCTTATTAGCAGAGGCTGTGAGCTCCTTTTCTAATTATATCAACGTTCTTGAGGTTTCTCATCACTATATAATTAAATTCATCAATCCGCATTAAGACCGCACCATTAACCTTTCAAGCCTTAACGTACAGAAATGAACACATAAACTTCAGACCCGAGATTTTAATCACTATCAAAATTGACAATGTAAGTATTTTTTTGTGGGGTGTAAGTGATTCATCAACATCTTTGAACCTTTTTTTTTTTTTTGTTTTTTTTTTTTTTTACGTGGGGAAATCCGTTAAGGATACCACGCTGCCCAAGCGTGGTTATGTCGGACTCTGCTGCCATGACCAGTGGCAGCCATACCGACTAAAACCCCACGATCTCCTTCCCTCCGCCGATTGGCGGGGACACGGGAACTGCGAAAGCATTACCTCCGCGACCCAACCGGCGGTTGTCCGTGAGGACCCTCCTCCTGGGGAACCCGAGTTTCTCCCCCTCCTCGATCAGTGGCGCACCGGGAGACATACGGCACGCCGACACCAAGGGTTATTTTTTAACGAGGTTTTCTTCCTCGTCTGTTTGGGTATGATGAAACCGGCTCTCCGGGCGTCATAAGACATACCCGGCCTCGGTTTCACCTCCCCCCGCCTCTGTAATTTTTTAACGAGGTTTTCTTCCTCGACAAATCGCACCCCAGTGTACCCCTCGCTACCTACACTGGGGAGCGCTCCTCCACTGTGCGCCTCACCGTGACCTCTGCTAGCTCAGAGGGACGGGAGGCGCAGACGCCCAAAAGCGCAGTACGAGTATTGCGCTTTCCTCCACTGCCAGAACATTGGCCAACGGTCAGCAAGATCTCCGCGAAGAGAAGTTACTGACCGTTGTTGCCCAGGGTGCACCAGGCTCAGGCTGTTGCTAACGTCGTTCTCACCGGACGTATCCAGCAACAAAGACAGGTCAACAACAGTCACGAGCACACGAGGAGGTTTTCCGGCCTTAGCACCCCAACATCTTTGAACCTAAGCCAACTTCATCTGCACGCGGTACACCCTGCTGAATGACAAACGAAGCTCTGGCGAAAAGAGAGGTAGGAAGCGTAATTATAAGCTACCCGATTGGGGAATGTATCTCCACCTCACAGAATACCGCAGCCAAATAAAAATTCCCTTGAGGGTTGTTGTGTTCCTGCGAGTGAGTGAGGTCACCAGAAAGGAATGAGATGCTACGTTGACAGCGGGGGTGGCGGCGCGCGAGCGATATTTTATGTTGCGAGTTAATATGGCTACGGTAACCACTTCACATCAGGCGGGCCGTATGCTTGTTTTTCCACCCTACGTAATATAAAAAAGAATTAGGTATTTTAGTAGCGAAATATTTATCTCCCGATACCTATGTATATATTTCTGGCAAATATGATTGATCAAACTGCTAATGTTATTTGTACACCTGTATATCCATATTTAAGCATACTAAAGGATTCTAGGATGTGACTCACGCAGTAAAATATAAAATGCAAAAATTCGTCACCAACACAAACCTTCCTGGTAGCTCAGTTGGAAGAGCACTCGACCGGTCATCGAGAGGTCGTGGGTTCAAATCCTACCTAGGCGGGGAGGTGAATTTTTCCATTTTAAAAAATAATTATAATAATAAAGGATTCTATTCTTTTTTCTTGAGAAATAAAACCGTTTTTTATATATGTATTGCGTAGTACGAGCCGTATACTGAGTTACGGCATTTAATGAATCCGATGATGATTCGGCATTTGATGAAGAATGATGGTTATGACATTTAATGAATAAAACTGTTTTTATCTATCGCATAGTACGAATTGTATACTTTTATGATAGAAGCTTGATGGCCTCGTTGCGTCTGTTATTCTTATTGTTATTCTCCTTTTCTAGCGGTAACGTGAGATCTCTCTGGATGGGCGTGCTCTGGGCTCTGACTTCTGGAACTGGCGTGGCCTTAGCTCTGTTACAAGGCAGCGCAGGACCACTCATTGGCATTGCTATATCAGCTTCACTACTACCTCCGGTCGTGAACTGCGTAAGAATTTTTTTTTACTAGCACTCGTCCCAGCCTAATGTTTTTCTCGAGTAACTTTGACCAATTCAAAGTGCTTGCAGTCCAGCTTTGGGTCAGGATATCAATATATTTATAAAGCCTTTGTTATTTTGAAAAACGACTCTAGAACTCCTGGGCTTTTATTTATGACTTTATTAACCACAATAATAATATGTTACCACTAACGTAATTTAATTAAACCTAAATAGATATTTATACCCTATACATCACTACATATTATAAAACAAAGTCGCTTCCCTGTCTGTCCGTCCCTATGTATGCTTAGTTCTTTGAAACTACGCAACGGATTTTGATGCGGTTTTTTTTAAATAGATAGAGTGATTCGACAGGAAGGTTTATACGTATAATACATGCTTAATATAGTAGAGAAACACTGATAATTTTAGAGGTTTCTAATGTGATGTCGTAAATAAACACATTTTTTGCGCTTACATTTCAAACGCTGGCTGAACACGACGAGATAGATCAAAATAATGTAGTACATACAGTATTGTTCACCTTAAAATGATCTACAAAAAAGTCTGCGATGGTATATGTCTATCTCTTAGGGATAACCCACAATAACCGGTTTTTATATTTTATTTTTTACAAGAAATAATGGCTTATTTACGAAGCGATTTTAAGCAATAAAGCATTAATCATTATCCAATTAGGTACCTTAAAAATATTATGCATTTAATATAGATCAATATGGCCCTTTACAGCATGAAATTTACATCAATATTTTAGAAGATATTACAGATTTAAAATGCAGGGACATAACGGTTGAGGCGGTACCGGCCGGGGAGCCGCTGACGCGGCGTGCGTCCCTATCACTGTGGAAGAACAGGATAGAACAATGCGCAAAGACCTTCTGTAGTACATTTAGTATCAGCATTGCACCCGTGCGAAGCCGTGGCGGGTCGCTAGTATATAATATATATACTTAAATAATATAGTTATATCAAATTACTACGTGAACAAACCCTGAAACAAAAAAGCACGCACTCTATTTTTGAAAGTACGAGTCTAGGAATAGATTCGGGTTTCTAGAGTTTTTACTTATCGAAGAACATTTTTTTTTTAACGAGACGTGCCCACCACATATTCCAACCACTGTCTTACCTGTATTAACAATTACATTAGCCAGGATGGCAACCAGGAAAAAGACAATGAACAGCGAAGCCCACTGCATTCCGAAGGACCTAAAATTTTTCGCTATGTAGTTGAACCCATTATATACGACATAACTTGTTCGGAATCCAGGAGGCAATTTTATACTTATACTTTGCCAGAGCCCTTCCATACCTTATATGCATTCCTTTACTGTGTCCTTTACATTACAGAGTTTACTCACTCAACTAAATAGATTCCATACTGTTTGTGTTTGAGACAAGCATATGACAAGTATTTTTACTTTTACAGGGTTTGTATTGGGCGCTAGCATGTATATGGTTATTGAACCCTGGAGTAAAAATCCCTCACATTAAAGGGGAACCATATCATGGTAATTCTTCTTACCAACCACTATATCATGACTACCTACCCATAGAATTTGCCGTCAATGGTGAGTGTTACCATCTAACTCTACTACTAATATCTTACTACGACTATCGACGAGCTCGGTGGTCGGTTAGCAATGGCCACTTTGACTCCGAGGCAGCAGGTTTCATCCCTGCACAAGACAAACATTTATGTGCATGAACATGTTTTTGTTTGTCTGGTTCTGTTTGTCTTGGTCTGGGCGTTTTCTATGTATTATACCTATGTATATATTTACAAAAAAAAATGTATTTAAGTATCATACCAGTTATCTAGTACCCATAGTACAAGCTTTTCGCTTAGTTTGGGACTAGATGGCGCTGTGTAAATTGTCCAGGAATATTTGTTTATTTGTTTGTTTACTACTCTCTGTATATTGTGCTACTTCTCTAGTTCTTACTAGATACTTAATTCTACTAATATTATAAAAGCGTAAGTCTGTTCTTGTTACATTTTTTTTAAATATAGTGGAAAAATTTAACTCACCGCTTTGGTGCGATTTGAACCCACGTCACGCCACACTGTAATTTCACAGCAGTAAAATAAAATTAAAACATTCGCTACCAATACAAACCTTCCTGGTAGCTCAGTTGGAAAGAGCACTCGACTGGTAATCGAGAGATCATGGGTTCGAATCCCTAGGCGGGAGAGATGAAAAATGTCTAAAATTCATCTATCATTTTAAGGTATCGTAAGTTGCTGCCTCACGATAGTGAACGTGATATGCATATTCATCACGGCTATAATATTCCTCAAAATCAAAGAGGTGGCCGCGCCTTACACCTCGACTCCAGACCTGAGGCGGTTTTGGGAACAGGACATCAAGGTAGCGAGAGACGCCAACAGAGAGAACTTACAACGGGCCGAAGCGGAAGAACGTGCTCAGTAGGATATTTTTTACTTTTTATATACGGAGTTATTGCCATGTAATAGGCTACTGGACAGTTTTTTTTTTCGATTTGTTATGTAAGGACATCACTATAGTACATCGAGGTCATCAACCCTTACTCATCCCACTGCTGGGATACGGATCTCCCCTCAATTGAAGGGGGTTTAGAGCATACTCCACCATGCTGCTCAACTGCGGGTTGGCGGAGGCCAGTGTTTTCAAGCCGCCTAAAGGTCGCTGACTTGGCTTAACGACTGTCATCTACTGACAACAGACGTGACCGACGGTTTAACGTGCCCTACCGAAGCACGAAGGAGCTCGAGATAATATAAACCCATCCATGGACAGGCTACGGTCGAGGTTGCTTAACTTGCGTGTTCGATTAGAGTAACACGTGCAACGACGCCATCGAGCTCCTCCGTATATATTATACTATTAGTATATATTATAGGTGAAAGAATTATTTCGATAGCATAAAAAGTTCTCGAGATATGACAACTTGAAAATCTCATTTTTTTTTACTTTTCCAAAAACGCTTCATACAATAAAGTTAAAACAAACAAACAAACCTTTTTGCAAAAACATGAATCTCGTAAGCGTGAAAAATTTTTCCCGTTTCAGGTTAGTTTTAGAAGATTTAGACCAGACTAACGAAGATGTAAAAGATAAATTAGAGGCCGCTGTGAAAGAAGCACTAGACGACGAAACTTACAGGAAAGTTAAGAGGATGAGTTACCAAAGCCATAATGCGGATGAGGCAAGTATTGAACCTAATATTATGTGAGCTATCATAATAGACGATCATAGACACTCATTCATTTCAACAAGAGGTAAAGAGCTCCATGGCATTTTTTATTT
This sequence comes from Hypsopygia costalis, assembly GCA_937001555.2. Taxonomy (NCBI): domain Eukaryota; kingdom Metazoa; phylum Arthropoda; class Insecta; order Lepidoptera; family Pyralidae; genus Hypsopygia; species Hypsopygia costalis. The sequence continues at coordinate 18,133,159 of OW443340.2, read as the reverse complement.
ATACTACGTCGGGTGACAGACAAGCATACCGCTGATGTGAAGCGGTTACCGTAGCCATATTAACGCTCTCAACATAAACAACCCCCGCTGCCAACACAACACCTTTTTTTCTGGCGACCTCACTCACTCGCAGGAACACAACAACCCTAAAGGGAATTGTTATTTGGCTGCGGTATTCTGTGAGGTGGAGGTACATTCCCCAATCGGGTAGCTTACAAAGATTTTGATGAACCACTTACACCCCAAAAGGCATCTTCACGAGTGCTAGTTGAGTTTAGTCAAGCAATATCGACTATATATCGACGGTTTTATACCTTCTTCGGAGAGCAGACTAAACCGCTGATATCGGTTGCACCACCCGGCCACTTTGACAGGTTTTTTATACCACGTCGGATGCCAAACAAGCATAACGCCCGCATGATATAAAGCGGTTTCTGTAGTCTATCCTCCTCCTCGCGTCGTACTCCTCATTACTGAGGGTCGTGACTCCCTCGCAGAAATATCTTCCTTCTAACAATTTTTCTCCAACCATTGCGATCTTTAGCAACGCGGAGGGCACTGTGGAGGTTTGAGTCCAGAGATGTGCGGATCTGGTCAGACCATCTCATGCTGCGGCCTCTTGGTCGTTTGCCGTCAACCTTGCCAGTTGCTATAATATTCCGTAGTCTATAGATACTTGCTAACGCAGCATCTCCTGACGTCTGATAATCTCACTCACTGGTAGAATAAGACTAATCCTCGAGGGTTACTTACCTGCAATCGTCTGTGTGGTGGTCCCAGCAAAACCAGAAGAACTACCCTACATCCTCGGTTGGTTTCCGGCAGGATGCACCACGTTCAGGACAAGCTGACACAGGGTGCAAAGATTACGGTGAGCCTCTTGCACTCCAATTCGATAGTATGCCAAATGAACTGTATACCCACTGCTAGAAGATTGGCGAGTAGTGGTGGGGCCCCGATGCTAAGGATCCGAGAGTCGAACGCCATGAGCTACTCGACTTAAGAGTGGTCAAGTAGCCTGCTTGCAGGTGAAAGGGAAATAAGACTTGCTACCAATCTGCTTGAGTACCAGGGGGGCTAGCCAAATGGCAGTTTGCGAATTAGAAAAGCGTAGCGATCGCTAATTTGAACTGTGGAGCTCATCTATATATATAAAAGAGAAAATCACTCACTCACTCATCACGAAATCTCAGAAACTACAGGTGCTAGGGCTCTCAAATTTTGCAAGGGGGTTCCTTTTAGGACGTAGGTGCTCACTAAGACGGGAATTTGGAAAATTCAACTCCTAAGGGGGTGAAACGGGGGTCCAAAATTTGTATGGGGAACCAAGATTAGTTGGACTATTTTATATGAAACTTTACACGAGTACTTCTGTAGATAAATGAGTAAACACGTGTTTCAGGATTTTTCAAAATTCAACCCCTAAAGGGGTGAAATGAGGTGCAAACGACTGAAAATCGTTATGGGTATTGTTTTTATGGTTAATCGGGTCGCTGATTCCAAAAACAACAGCTATTTTATAATCTAACATAACCGACGTGACACAAGAGCACTCCTGTGGGGGTGCGATGGGGTTGAAATGTCATAATATCAATATTGGTGTTGATTCTATGGTTTTCTGAGACGTCAATTACGAAAATGGCATCGATTTGAAAACGTGGACACGAAATTTCCATATCGGTATAAAAATCCAAGATTTGGAACACCTGATGCAGAACCATAATGGTTCAGCTATACTATAAGAAATATAAAAATGACGCCTTAGCAAAAGTTGTTCAGCCTGATGAGCATTTTTTGTTGAAGTATGAAAATCCAAGATTTAGAACAACCGATGCAGAACCATAATGGTTCAGCTAAACTATAAGAAATATAAAAATGACGCATTAGCAAAAGTTGTTCAGCCTGATGAGTATTTTTTATTGAGGTATAAAAATCCAAGATTTGGAACACCTGATGCAGAACCATAAAGGTTCAGCTAAACTATAAGAAATATAGAAATGACGCCTTAGCAAAAGTTGTTCAGCCCCATAAGCATTTTTTGTTTAGGTATAAAAATCCAAGATTTGGAACACCTGATGCAGATCCATAATGGTTCAGCTAAACTATAAGAAATATAAAAATGACGTCTTAGCAAAAGTTGTTCAGGCTGATGAGTATTTTTTGTTGAGGTATAAAAATCCAAGATTTGGAACACTTGATGCAGATCCATAATGATTTAGCAAAACTATAAGAAATATAAAAATTACGCCTTAGCAAAAGTTGTTCAACTTGATGAGTATTTTTTGTTGAGGTATAAAATCCAAGATTTGGAACACCTGATGCAGAACAAAGCTAAATTTATTTGCATAAACAACATGGTGTTTACAATAAATTATAGTTTAAAAAAATAACTAAAAACACGCTATAATAGCAAATAGAACTAAAAAAGCTACTTAAAATATCAATAAATAGTTTAACTAATATAATAATTTAGTCAGTTTATTATAGAAGTGTACGTTAAAATTGAAATGGAACGATTGGTATATATTCGCACAAACCAGAAGAATGCGTGCATTTGCGAGATGCTATGTAGCAAGATTTTGTGATGCAAAGTCTTATTTCTTAGATGCTTCAGGAGGGACTGGAAAAACATACCTGACGAGAGCAATCCTCGCTGAAATCAGGCGCCAAAATAATATCTCATAGAAGAATGGCCAGTCATTGCAGCCATATTACTTCTAGGCGGAAGGACGCAAATACAATGTTCAATATTATAATCGATTTCTACAGAACGGAAACACCGACATGCTTTGTGAAACGAAACTGTGACAAAGCGAAAATGTGTCAGGATTGCTGTCTAATCGTTTCAGATGAATGCGAAATGGCCAACAATAAGGCAGTAGAAGCTGTAGATAGAACTTTACGTACCCAAGAGTTTTCTAAAATATTATTAAAATTTGGGGAAGATCTCCTTCCTGAAGTAAACTCAATGTTGAGCTGCTCAACATTGAGTTTACTTCAGGAATTATGTATAATTGAAGCTGAGATTCTCACTGGGAGTGGTACCGATGAAACTGAATTTATTCCGCATATACCACTCTTCCTTCGTGGGGAGTGTAGGCCAAATCCTCCTGTCTGGGACGGACGAGAGAGGATCGTGCTCCTGTAGTGGAGACTAAAAGGACCCGATGATGATGATACCACTCTTCTCCAACAATTTTCCATTTTAATCTGGAAATCGTCATGGGTGTTGTTTTTATGGTTTATCGGGTCGCTGATTACGAAAACAACAACGATTTTAAAATTCAACGTGTCTAACGGACCATCATCCCGTTTTGGTGTGCGATAGAGTTGAAATGTCTATATATCAATATATGTGTCTTTTTTTCTGGTTTTCGGAACGCCAATCCATACTAATATTTTAAATGCAACAAAGTGTCTAGCTGTTACCTCTTCACGCTTAAATAGCTGGACCCATTTAGATGAAATTTGATTCAGAGATACCTTGAGTCCTGGGAAAGGACATAAGATAGTTTTTGTCCCAGAAATTACCTATTATTGTTGTTTATTGTACCTGTAGGGCGGTTCTATGTTCGACTGTATGTATTTTTTTAATTCAATGTTTTCTGCGTCAATTGTACAACAATTTTAATAATTCTTATTTGTTTGAGAGGCTTACTCTCCAGGTGGTCCCATATTACCTAAAATGAATGTTGCTAAGCGACAAACTCGAGAACGGCTCGACAAATTCTGCTAATTTTTATTTTAGTATTTTCGTTAAGGTATAAGGAAGGTTCTCATGAAGAGAAAAGATATAAAAATTGCGAGGAAAAGAAAACAACACTTTCTACCCGTGCGAAGCCGGGGCGGGCAGCTAGTACTAAAATATTCGAGTTGACAAATGTCACGTGATCTATCTAACGTTCGTTACGCTACGAATTACACTTGGCTAGGGGGGCTGGTTGGTTTACTGGGCGCAATAGCAGTGTGGGTAAAGGTCCTCTTGTCTAGTTGGTTTACTGGGTGAGAGACTCGCAATCCTGTGATATATCCGAAAGGTTGGTGCACAAGGGCGCATTAACTGTAAGCAAGAGTCGTTGTATACCCCCTGCTGGACAAAGCAGTGGGTACGACTCTAACCTTCCCTAATTCTTTCCACCATATGCGATCCTCCTTCTTTTCACAATTTGGGATCCTCCGCTTAACCTTATATTTATTTCCAGATAATTCGCACGATTGGACTTCAATCTCAAACTCCCGTCTCCAAACGATCAAGTCAAATCAATACCGGGGCGTCGTCACCACAATCTGTGCACGCCCATCAAAGATCAAACGTTGATGACATAGCAGCGTTAGACAAGCTTCTTACATCACTACTAGGGATGAGCAACAGGAAATCGTTCTACTCGCATCGAGGGACTCCCAGGAGCAGTCAGATACTTGGTGTAACTGGTCCAGGGCAGAATAGACGCATGGAGTCTTGGTCCGATAGAATTCACGAGAACTCCATTGTACATAGTGTACTTAATAATTTAAAGGCAAACAAAAGGAACTCGAGCGGAGAAGAACCGTTCTTAACACCGAAATAGATTATTTTCGTGTTTAAATACAATCATAAATATCATCAGCCTGGTTCGCGAGTTAGGCTTGTATTTGTCCAGTTATTTTATTGTATAGGCATTATTCTGGGACAACTTTACCTTTTGATTCTACGTTCATGTATCAAAATCAACAGCCTTCTTCTCACTTATTGCAGCTAAAAGAGATATATTAAGGATAGCATAAGTTACTACTAAAGTGCCTAATATTTCAATTTGACAATAAAAGCTAATGTCATCATCATCATCAGCCTGTATCTTTCCACTGCTGGATATAAGCCTTCCTCAATGCTTTCCACCAAATACGATCCTCCGCCTTCCGCATCCAGTTGTCTCCAGCCGCTTTCTTAAAGTCATCGGACCATCTAGTCTAACGCTTCGTGGTCCTACGCGCGGCATCCACTCTTATACCTTTCTCCCCCATCTGGATACAATATGGAATAGAAAATATAAACAAATTGTATTGCAATATTTTATATATTATTGTATTAATTATCAACAAAATATACAAATAACAATTGTATATCATATAATTTAATTATTATGTACGTATAGTATCACAGCACTTTTTATACCTATTCTAAATAGAAGGTAAGGTAAGGAAAGGCTTGATGATTGAGTATGAAATAAGTAAGTACATTTTATACTTCAGCGGCCGTACCGGAAAACATTACCTGGATGGGTGATGTGAAGTAAGCAATTTTTAACCAAATGCGCTCTGCATAAGAGTCATAATGCCACGATATGATCGTCCTCATAATCTTGGCTAGTACTATTTCATGATCTTGGCCCTATCGCCAATCGCCAAGTGTTATTAGAAATATCCCATAATAGAGCGAAATATGTGTACCTTATGATGACGGCATAAAGTTTAAAACTGCTTGTCACAAATGTCAAATCTATATTCTTTTTTATACTACGTCGGATGACAGACAAGCATACGGCCCGCCTGATGTGACCGAAACCGAACTGCAGTTTACTCAACCATGATCAGCCCCCTTACCACCATCTGTTATTGCAATTCAATAACTGGATAGAATGCTTATTCATACCAATGAATAAGCGACTCTATTCCATTTGTAATAGAGTCGCTTATTCATTGGTATGAAGAAGCATTCTATTCAGTTATTGAATCGCAATAAGAGATTGTGGTAAGGGGGCTGCACTCAGCTGTACAACATAATGAGTATAGTAATTAAAATGGGCTTCGTGCAAAATTGATAGGTACCTGTAAGAAACAATGTCGTCACCGGTCCTCTTCACTCAGAATAGAAGGTACCAGACAAGTACACGTAGCTACGGTAACCGCTTTACATCATGCGGGCAGTACGCTTGTCTGCCACCTGACGTAGTATAAAAAAAATTGTCCGCTTTCCGCTTCCAACCACTTATGGTCGGTGTTTTCGGGGCACCATTCAATTTAGAAAGCGCCCAACATAAAGCGCAATCATTTAGAATAAATAAAATTCATTGCGGAATAATGCGCGCATTATTTGCCATTCCCTTGGTATAGTTTGTACGAGAAACACTAATAATACGTATCTAACCAGTTTATGATTTAGCTCTCCATATGTGGCAGCGTTACTGATTGTCAATAATATCGAATGCGATTTTGCGATGATACGTCCTGCGTTTTTCCACACAGCTGCGTTTTTATCGGCCGATATTTCCAATGCGTGCGTGTGTGTACACCTACAGGCCTATCCCCGTCCACAGTACCCGTGGCTTCCGCACACATGAAGAAATTTATTTGCGATATTATAGCAGTGTCCATATCGCATGCGTCCTAACAAAAATGTACATAGGACCATTGAGATGTAAGTACTACGTAGTACTTATATCTCAATGCTTAGGACAGATATCGCAGAACGGAGGAACAAGGGCGTTTTACGTCTTTTACGTTATCATCAGTCGGTAATATCGCAAGTTCGCAAAACTGTGAGAGACTGCATGCGTCCTAATACAAAAAGTATTATGAACAGATATCGCATGCGGCAATAACGACCGATAAACTCGGCATAGCGGGGAGCGACGAGTTCGAAACATCCGCACAGCCATTATTATCATCATCATTAACGGCCTGTATCCACCCACTCCTGCATATAGGCGTTCCCTAATGCTTTCAACGATATGCGATTCCGGTTTCCGCATTTAATCGCTTCCAGCCGCTTTTTTGAGCATATCGAATGCGTCTCAACACAAATGTACTAAGAGGTATCGCTATTACAACCATTGACAAATTAACTATGAATTTAGGCGTTTTCTAGATGCAGCTAAGAGCATGTCAATCCTGAGGCTTCGATATTTGTAGTTTTTACGATTCACACAATAGAAGCTAGAATCTAACAACTATGCTGACAAACTTGGTGTGCCCTTAGCTGCAGAAAATCACAGACAAATAAGCTATTTACGACATTGACCTAGCATCGTAATGAACGCCGAGTTTAATACAAAAACCATAGAAAATCGTCCGAGTTCAATATACTGTAAACTTGGTTATATTTATGGAAGTACATATAAACATTTCAGACTTGAAAATATTATACACATCTTTTCTCACTAGAATAGTTTAAACAAGATTTCACAATAAAATACGGCATTGCGAACGTGTAATGCGTCAGTCGTCTAAATGAAGACTGGCATGCAATTATTGCTCTTTTTAGTATTGAAGAGCTCGGTGGTCGAATAGTTAGCAATAGCTACTTTGACTCCGAGGTCGCGGGTTCGATCCACGCACAAGACAAATATTTCTGTCCATGAACATGTCTCTTTGTCTTGGTCTGGGTGATTTCCATGTACTATATGTATGTATTTACAACAAAATGTATTTAAGTAGGTATAATATCAGTTATCGAGTACCCATAGTACAAGCTATGTTTAGTTTGGGACCAGATGGCCGTGTGTAATTTGTTCAGGAATATTTATTTATTTGTTTCTCTTTTGGGATGGAAACTTTTGAGCACAGATCCGACGTCCATTAAATAGTAGATAATGGTGACTAACGTTAACAATACTTAATATCTGTTCTGTAGGACACTTTCCTTACGTTTATCTAAGTACATAGTAATTATGTTGGTAATGTGCCAAGATTCACTACAATTATAAATTGGTCTACAAAATTCATTTTGTCAAGATGGTTTGTTAACGATTTTATTAGTTGTGTTTGGTTTGTGATGTTTCACTTGGGATGTGTAGATATCATATCCTAATGATATAGTATTATCATATAGAACTCTGTACTTAGTGGGTAGAAAGTAAAAGTTGAACACCTGCGCTGGGGGCCAAACCATCCATTCTGCCCGATAAAGGGTTATAAATTTATCTCTGACTTCCTCTCTAAAATTTTCCATTGGATTGTCTTCAAATAATGCTACACTACCAAAGAATGTAATTATCATGATTGGCGAAAATATCACTTGGTCAAGGATCAGTTTCTTTGCAACCATATCAAAAGTTTTGCCCACAATAACCCTGTCTAAAACTTTGTACCAATTGTGGCATAACACTCCAACTGCAGCACCTGAAAATGCCATGTGCAGAGTCCGTTTTGGGTCATACTTCTCTTGCTCCCCAATGTACAGTTCATACTTCTGCTCAATCATATCACCTAATGCCGATAAACTTACTGATATGGTAACGTTTGTATAAAGTAAATATTTTTCACTAAACAATACATCAATCACTCTTCTTATATGCGACTTGCACTCGAATTTACGACGAACATTGGTTGCTAGTTTCCTCCATGTAATTCCTAAGGCTTGCATTGTCTAATTACCTGAAAGTTAATTAATTGATACTATAAATACTTTAATACTCTATACTTATAGTAAACTCGCATTTTAAGTATTGTTTTTTATTAAAAAAATATTAATAATAGTTCATATTAAATTCAAACACAAAACTGTATTATTAATCCATCACTTTTGTGTCTCTTTTTTAGACTTCTCATGTTTTACATGGGAGGTGTACGCATCGTAGCCAAGAGAAATCATATTATCATAGATAACTCTGTACTTTAGAGGTAAAAAGTAAAAGTTTATAAGCTGAGCAGGAGGCCACACCACCCATTCTGCCTTGTACAATGTCCAAAATTTATCTTGCACTTCTTCTGTAAAATTTTCTAATGGATTTTCTTCAAATGTGGCCACAGTGGCAAAAAATACTAATATTATAACAGGTGAACATATAAATTGGTCCAGAAGTATTTTTTTCAATGCCATCTGAAGAGTTCTCCCAATAATTATTTGATCAAGAAATTTATACCAATTATGGCAAATAATGCCTGTGGTAAAACCTGATAATGACATATGGGCAGTACGACGAAAGTCCAATGAAACAATTTCCTCTTGATGAATTTCATAAGTTTGCTCTAGCAAGTCCCCTAGTGTGGAGATCCCTATAGATAGCAATACATTGGTGTAAAACAGGTATTTTTGATTGAATGCTGTATTTGCTGCATGTTTGTAAGTAGTATATATTTTAGAAAATATTCTTCTAAATGTCATTACCAATATAAAACAATTGACCTAAAACAAATGAGGAAAATTTAATAATAGATAAAATAGCTGTTTTACATCAATATATCTATTACCTAATATTTTATTAACTACGAAAAAAAATATTATATTAAATCAAGCAATTATAGTAGAAAAAATCTATATTTATTTGGATATTCCTTATAAATTTTGCCCTGCTACAATGTTTATTAGTAATATTTGTTGGAGATCTGCTAGAAACTACTTGGGGGCCCTATTGGCCATGAGAACCAGGAAACATGTTTCCAGTGCCCAGTGAAAAATAGAAGCCTGGCCATTAGTCAATAAAGCCTATTACATGTTCTTACTTAGTTACTTGTGGGTAATCAATGATGTCTAATGAATTTGTTAGGTATTTAAAAAAGGTTATTTTATAACATATATTTTTATGCCACTTCAGTGGTAACAGTAACGTGAAACTGAGCCCAACTGTGTTGGGCTGTTATCTCATTGCACCCCTCACAAGAACACAAAAAGTCTGTACGGATTTCATATATAAGATGGCAGTAATTCTCCAGTTGGACGTTAATACTCTTCAAAATATCACTATGATGGTATAATAAATATATACCATCTCTCTTTCACCAGAGCCTCATTTTCATCATAATAAAGCCCAGAGGGTGCACATTTACACAACGTGCAGAAGACGTAGTGCATGCGGCCATAGGCTCCTGTAAATGCCTAATATTAGACAGACATATATTTCATATAAAGGGGTATTATGTTCTGTAATATAAGTAGATACTGTGTCTTATCATAGATCTGAGATTTACAATTTTTCATGAATATTTTAAATAGGTACATAAAACGAATTCAATTCCGCGAATAGTAATAGCCTAAAAATGGAAACGTGAAATAATGACTTAAATAATATACCATTTTACTATTTATTATTACTATTTAACGTATAATTTGTTACTATCATGATACAATAATTGTAGCATAGCATATTAATAAGTTTTTGTACTTACTTGTATTCTTGGAGCACAAGTAATTTATGTATTCAGAAAAAAATATGTATTGTAAAACGTGGCTAATATCAACGCGTGTTATATAACACTCAATTTATAAAGTGTTTAATCCAAGCCATAATCTTCCAATGTATTCTCACACACAAAAAATGAGACATAACCTACGAAAAAATACCTAAAAATGAGATGCTTTGAAGTTTTGAAGTTTTGAAAATTCACGAGATAAAAAAAAAATATTAAGTCAAATTTCTTAAATAGTTTTACAACCCTAGATACATATCATTAGATCGTTGGTGGTAGCGTATCCATACTTATTATTGACGTTTGTGAAACAAAACACTGGAACTGAGCCCTTTTCCTTTTCCTGATGATATTTTTCAGCATATTCCTGTCCTTCGATTCCCGTAAATGTTCAACCGCTACATTATCGCAATGACGAGCTCGGTGGCGTAGCGGTCAATGACGCGGCTTCAACATCAATCATATCATATCTTCGGCTCGTGGGTTCGATTCTCACATTTGTGTGCATGAACATGTCTGTTTGTCTTGGTCAGGGTGTATTCTATTTATGTATATATTTACAAAAAAAAAATATTTACGTATGTTTATCAGTTGTCTAGTACCCATAACACAAGCTTCGCTTACTTTGGGGCTAGATGACGCTGTGTAATTTGTCTGACAATATTATTATTAATTATAAGTGACTCAAAATTCCGACTATTTGGGCAATTTCGGCCTGCGAGCACAGCAACTGTCAATCCTGGGCAGCGATATTAAGAGGCATATTGACCAAATACGGTAATTACCGTACGTCTGTACAGTAATTACTTTACAGAAGTATTTGGTCAATTTAAACATGCCTCGGTAATCTATCATGGTACCCTTTGATTATTAGGCCCCATACTCAAAGTGAACGGTAATTTTTGGTATATTATCAGTAATTTTTGCAACTGTTTGCAACATAGTCTGGCAACACTGACTGGTTGTTTTCTTCTGTCATTGTATTTACTTTTGCTTGCTCGTATTCGTTTCGTGTGTAATTTGTAAAATCTATATTGTTGCTGAATAAAACATTGAAAATGTCTAACGTAGCAGGTCAGTAAAGCTATTTAATTAAATTTCTGCCTACTGTACATGACAGTATCTACATACATACTTAGACTTTTGCAATAATGGAGAGCCTATCGGATGTTGAAACCTCATATTTTTGTGTCGTTCTTTGCAGATAAGTTAACCCTGGATAGACATGCTATGAAGGACCGTTCTACTTCTCATCTCCGCATATATGTTGGGGGTCTAACGGATAGTGCAACTGTTGAAGGGCTGTATGAACACTTCATTGGATATGGTCAAATTAACGGTATTGTTGTTAACCGCAACTTTGGTTTTGTACAATTTGAAGAAGAGTCAAGTGCCCAGGAAGCTATAGCCAAGGGCATGGGAAGTATTTTTCAAGGGAAATCATTGACTGTTAGAACATCACAAACAAATACAGATAAAAGGTGTGTATACATATATAAACATTACATCTACTTTAATATTAAAAAATCGGCGTGTGCTGTGACTACACAATAGAAGTGAAGATTTCAATTCTCGCTCTGTTACGCTTGCACAAGCCTGGTGACTTCTGAACAAGCCTTTCTCAGCCGAACATGATGACTAGGGAATGCAATCCCAGTATACCGGGATCCTGCAGACATTTTGCGGGACTAATCTCAGTCGAAAATTTTGCGGGATCTCGCTGGAGTGGCAGGATTACACAGAAGCGGTTTTATTAAACTTACATGATCCATATAAGTACGAAGAAGACAGAAGTCAATTTAATAATGTTGATAATACGCAAAGCAACCAAAACTATGGCCAAAAGGCTAGAGTACTCAGGGTAACCACGCAGTAACCACTGCTCCTGCTGATAACAAAAGGAAATTTGTCCGTTGACCTTTAGTGTTTACTGCAGGTGTGAAAAACAGTTATGGGCAGTCGTTTTTTGGTGATACTGCCAGCTTCATTCATGGTGGTATTTTCCGTATATTCTTTTAATATACTGTATGAGCAATACCCAATATATCGGCAGTTCTTTTTTTCATTTCTAGTTTTGAAGGATATTTATCTGCTTGCCAAAATTCCTTAACATATTTATATATGTTTATAATCATAGTTTTTTGCGTTTAGTGAAATGAGTTTCTTCACGCGACAGAAACTCCTTAAAACGATGCGAGATAGATGGGGTAAGCTCCATTCCAACAAATAAACAATACCACGAAATTCTACAAACATGAACAATAGAAACAATTAACAAACAAATAAACTTAAAAATGTCAATTTACAACAAATAATGAGATAATTTTAGTGCATCATATTCACATACAACACAAAGCCGTGTCGATGACACAGCCACACCCAATTTTTTCAGTTGTTTTTGATTAGCACTAACATTATGCCATGACAGTAAATGGCGCATGATTGTGTTACTTCTAACACTTTACCTTGCTAACTTCTTGCCACAATAGAGGCAGGTAGAACTCGTCTACAGGTAAAAATATTTCCATACTATAGAACCATACTACATTCACATATAAGGCAAACTCCATAGCTTCTTACTCCTACTGATTTCTTTTGATTAAATTTGTTGTGAGCTCCAAGGCAGCCATAGTTTTACTCCCGGGACTGCAATGGACTTCATTGTTCATTGTCTTTTTGGTAATTGTCGCTGTTAATCCTGGCAACACAGAAGACACAGTGGTGGGAATGTGTGGTGGGCCCCTGTCCCATTGTAGAAAATGATAATTAATGTTTTAGTAATACAAGTACTTTTGTCAGCAGACGTGAGCCTGAAACTGTTGTCATTCATCCAGAAGTGCCTCCAGCTGTGGCCCTCAATGACAACTTGCCAATTGATGTTGATGATGAACCGACTGAGGATCCTTATGACAGTTATGGAAATTATATTGGTGAACCAGGTACTACATCTACTTTACTTGTTCAAACATGGCTGTGCAAGTAGATTTTTATGAGACCAGCCAGCAAATATATCATAGACGAGCTCGATGGCGAAGCGGTCAATGACGCGGCTTCGACTTCGATTCCCACATAGGACAAACATTTGTGTGCATGAACATGTCTGTTTGTCTTAGTCTGGGTGTTTTCTATGTATCATAAGTATGTATTTCCAAAAAAAAAATGTATATACGTATGTTTATCAGCTGTTTAGTACCCATAACACAATCTTTGCTTACTTTGGGGCTAGATGGCGCTGTGTAAATTGTCTGACAATATTTATTTATGTATTTATTATAGACAGTGATAAGTCAGTAAAATTCCTTGCATCAACTCAATAACTCTAGCGCAGCTTACTGAGCCGTATCATTGAGTTGATTGAAAATTGCGCTCATAAATCAGTTAGTTAATCATTAAAAAGCTGTGTTACAGGATCTGTAATCAAATCTTGCAAATTAAATTTATTACACTTGTTTCGTTCTCGTGTGACAATGTACGATTTTCTAAATGCTGCCATTTAAGTTACATCTAATATGGCGGCTGCCACAAAATTTCGATAATTTTCACATTAACCTTTATATTATGGATATGAAATGAAAGGATTTGATGAATGAAACACAAATATTTTTTGTTCCTTTTTTTTTATTAATAAAGGCTTGTTTGGGTATTTAAGCTAGAAAACTAAAATAGTTTATTCTTATTTTTTACATTACTTATTCTTGTTTTTTACATTAAATGCCCAGACAATGCACAATGAACCTCACTGAGATGTCACCTGTGTGGCCAAATAATCGGTCATTTGCACTCTGACAGCCAAGATTATAGTTGACCTAGCTCTATATGTATTTTATTCATAAATGTATTTTAAACATAATAGTATTTTTAAAGGATACAGGGAAGATGACTATGAAGACGGTTACAACCAAGATTACCAGGATAGCTACAACCGGGGTGAAAGCCGCGGTGTCATGAGAGGCAGGGGAGCGCCCAGAGGGCGCGGCGGCCGCGGCCTCAGAGGCCGCCCACCATTCGCTGAACGCTCATCTGGACCAAATAGAGGTAAAGATTTAGTAATACCACACTCTGGCCCAAGGGCGGATCCAGCTTTATCGCCAGGGGTGGGGCATATAGTTGTGGTCAAGTCACTTTAAGTTCGAATTTAATTTTGATAACAATAGATACAGGTAAAAAGTAGGTGTTTTATTAATGTATGTACTGTACTATACTTAATATATATTGAGACAAAAAAATATATGAAAACATTAAGTTTAACAAATTTAATTGGTGTCCATATAGGTCGTGGACCCAGTCTAGGAAGGCTCATGACCCCCATGACCCTCCCCCTGGATCCGCCCTTGCCCTGACCATTACTTTTTTTTTTTTTTTTTTTTTTTTATACTACGTCGGGTGACAGACAAGCATACGGCCCGCCTGATGTGAAGCGGTTACCGTAGCCATATTAACGCTCGCAACATAAAATATCGCTCGCGCGCCGCCACCCCCGCTACCAACGCAGCATCTCCTTCCTTTCTGGTGACCTCACTCACTCGCAGGAACACAACAACCCTCAAGGGAATTGTTATTTGGCTATTACATACAAAAAACGGCAACACAAACATACCGCGTATGTATACGTGCAAATAATTATGCGTGTAGATGCTTTAGGGTTGACTGCATAACGAAGTAGGTACCTGGCGCTGTGACATAAGACGTTATACTTTAGATTAAGGCTGTCCAAAGCACGGACCCCGGGCCGCATGCGGACCTCGGCTTATATTTCTGCGGCCCGTGACGTGTTTTTAATTTATCGCTAGTTTTTATCTAACTGAAAATGATATATATTTAGAAAAGTTACAAGGTTTATAACTAACCGGTTATACTAAGCTTAAACTTTTGAAGTAGGTACTGAAATGTCAAGTAGTTATTTGTTTCTGCGGCCCGCTAATCTATTTAGTCATTTGTAATGGCCCAGTATTGTACTTGGTTTGAACAGCCCTGCTTTAGATAATAGTGGAATAATAAATATCTTTACATGTTCGTGACTGTGCCACACTAAATATTTCACGCGGGTTGTAATCGGTTATTAGACAATCTAATATCATAGCTGTCTATTGAAACTGTTGAATAAATATCAATATTCAACTTCCAAACATTTCAACGAACTGTCGAATCAAATGTCGCATCAACGATTTCAACTATACAATATGTAAAATTGGTTGTTAAAACTGGAAAAAATATTTGTTTTTCGTTGTAAATTGATTTTGTAATGAAAAAAACAAATAGTTTAATGGTAATTATTAATTAAGAAATAAATCATTTTACCTTTAAAAAGTTCAGTTGTGGTATATAATCTATTCTCAACTGAACTTTTACGACTACGAATGTTCGTAATACGCGGTGCCGCGTGGCAGCCCTTTTGATCGGTGTCAAATCGACTCATATGGGAGGAGAGGTCGCCTTGTAAGAGCGGCAGGGATTGGTCATACTGTACGTAGTACTATTACTTATACTGTGGTAATAGCTATGTAATCTTATCTAACCTTTGAATTGGCTATACCTACTAAAAGCATCAGCGAATCACTACAGTTGTTAGACTGTGCGAATAGCTACTGCACATAATATCACATTATCCTTGAATCAACTGGCATGCTGATAGTTTAGTTCACTAAACAATACCACGTGTTTTAACGGCTGTACCTTGGGGGCCATCCATAAATTACGTCACACTAATTTCATGATTTTTTTGACGCCTCCCCCCATCCTTGTCACAGCTGGTCACATTTGTGAGACTCCCCCCTCCCTAGTGTAACGTCACATATTTTGCAAATTTACATCTAGAGTTGCAAATGTTTTTGACTTATTCGTTAACAGTTAAAAGTTCGTGTTTTAACACTTAGATTATACACTCGCGAGCAAAAGTTTGGAATCACCTACTTGCGATTTGCTACGAGCGATTTTAAGAACTAAACAACTAATGAAGATTAATAAATATGGTATAATTTTAAAGGTTATTCTGTAAACTTTAAAGTGATACCATATTCATTTCAATTGGACTCGTATTTTAGGAGCAATCCTGGTTTAATCAAGGAGTAACGAAAAGGTCTCAATTTATTCGTTACGAGTTGCGCGCCTATGAATCCTATAAAAGCGCAGGGCATCGGAATTTTCTTATCAGTCGGCTGTTACACGTTGACTGGTACACACCTCCGTTGAATTTGACCCTGACATTGGACGATAATGGAGACCACGCCAACAGAAGCAGCCCAAATTGTTGCTCTACTACAACAAGGGCTAAGCCAGCGGGCTGTCGCACGTCTGCTCCACATAAGCCAGTCCTGTGTCTCGAAAGTTTATAAACGCTTTCTGGAGACTGGAGGCTTCATCCCGAGGCCAAGATCTGGACGGCGCCGGTGCACTTCGGAGAGAGATGACCGTTTTATCGTGTCAACTTCTCTTCGAAATCGTCACCTGACCGGTGTCGACGTCCAGCAGGAGCTCAGGGAAGTTCGTGGGACAACTGCCAGTGAGTGGACAGTTCGGCGAAGACTCAAGCAGGCGAACTTGACTCCAAAAAGGCCTGCCACAGGCCCAAAACTGACGGCAGCTCACCGTCAAGCACGCCTTCAATTTGCTCGCGCCCATCTTAATTGGGAAATCGAGCAATGGAGGCAAGTTCTGTTCTCAGACGAGTGCAGAATGTGCTTACACGGTAGCGACCGAAGGGGCCGGGTCTACAGGCGACCTGGAGAGCGATTTGCTCAGTGCTGTTTCGCTGAAACAGTAGCTTATGGAGGCGGTTCCTGCGGATGTGGGCCGGCATTTCATTCGACGCAAAAACGGAGCTTGTTTTCGTGCCTGGCGGGGGACGAGGGGGTGGTCTAACTTCGGACCGGTACATTACCGATATTCTGCTGGAACATGTTGTTCCTTATGCGGGATATGTCGGCGATAACTTCGTCCTAATGCACGATAATGCCCGATGTCACACTTCACGTGCCACAATTGACTTCCTGGGTCAAGTTGGAATCGCCACATTAGACTGGCCAGCGCTCAGCCCTGACTTGAATCCCATTGAGCACTTGTGGGATGAGTTGAAAAGAAGGGTTCGATCCAGAAATCCAGCTCCCTCAAGTGTTCATGAGTTGAAATCGGCTTTGACAGAGGAGTTGGAAGGCATCCCACAAGATTCTGCCAAGAAGCTGATTAGGTCCATGAAGAATCGTCTTCGTGCTGTAATTAGGGCTAGGGGAGGTAACACTAAATATTGAACAAAAATGTTTTATCCCAAATAAAGATTTTCCTCTAAATTTTGTTTTTTTTTAATGGTTCCCGTTTCCTCATTCCTTCATTTTTCCTTACTCCTTCACTTAAACAAGGACAGCTCCTGAAATAGGGGTCCGATTGAAATGAAAATGGTATCAATTTAAAGTTTACAGAATAACCTTTAAAATGATACCATATTCATTAATCTTCATTAGTTATTTAGTTCTTAAAATCGCTCGTAGCAAATCGCAAGTAGGTGATTCCAAACTTTTGCTCGCGAGTGTATTATAATTACTATCAAAAAACGGCAACTAAATATATACTTAGATTATATTATAATCTAAGTGTTAAAACACGAACTTTTAACTGTTAACGAAAAAGTCAAAAACATTTGCAACTCTAGATGTAAATTTGCAAAATATGTGACGTTACACTAGGGAGGGGGGAGTCTCACAAATGTGACCAGCTGTGACAAGGATGGGGGGAGGCGTCAAAAAAATCATGAAATTGTCACGTCACGAAGTTTAGGACCCCTCCCACCCCCAGGTCACACAATATCACAGTTCGTCGACCCCCTCCTTTCCTCTTAACGTGTGACGTAATTTATGGATGGCCCCCTTCCAAACGCATCAACATGATGCAGGCAAACTGACTCCATTCCATGCCAGTCACATAACTGGTCTACATGTGATACCAAATTACACAGCGCCATCTAGCCCCAAAGTAAACGAAGCTTGCGTTATGGGTACTAGACAACTGATAAACATACGTAAATACATTTTTTTTTTCTTTATTTTGTAAATACATACTTATGATACATAGAAAACACCCAGACCAAGACAAACAGACATGTTCATGAACACAAATGTTTGCTGTGGGAATGGAACCCACGAGCGTTGGTGTCGAAGCCGCGTCATTGACCGCTACGCCACCGAGCTCGTCTATACTATTAGATGGCGCTGTGTAATTTGTCCAGGAACATTTATTTAGTTATTTAGATATCCCAAATTACTTTTAAAATCCTTTGTATTGATTGAATGATACCCCATCTCGATGGATTTGATAATAAAATTTTTCGGCGCCCAAAAATCGGCTGTTTTTTTAATGGCTTTTTTATCTATATTTATGTGCTTTGCAAAATTTTATTACTCTAAACTAGTGATTTTCAAACTGTGGGTCACGACCCCCAGGAGGGTCCCCAAGTTATATTCGGGGGGTCGCGGGGGATAATAACACAAATATTTGGAGGGTATACGCTACAATAAAAAAAAAACGTAAGCATGCCTGATTATTGTTCAATAATTCATCAACTCAAATCTTTATGCAAATGTTTTTGCAATGGAAGCCTATTATTTCTCTTCTTAATTTTTATTTCACAAAATTCCAAAGCAAATGGCATTAATAATTTTAAAGCTTTCATAGCCAGCTGAATTGTTGAAGTTTGAAGGAGCAGGAGGTGGAAGTGGTCGCCACCTTTTCACCACTAGGTGGCGCCACCAAAACTTACTGACTCGGGTGTAAATAAAACAACAAGTACACTACTATATCGCTGGGTTAATTGCTCGCTTGGTTGCTTGCTAAAAATTATCCTTAAAGGCTATATGCAATTCTATAAAACAATTTACAGCGCCAACTTAAATCTAAATAAACCGTACAGCGCCATCTCGTGACATTTTTATGAATCACAAAATATGAACCAATGTTTATTGCTTTGTTTACATTTAATATTTATTATTTACTAAACTAAAGTACAAATATATTTTTCGTATGTTCGTTTATATTGACGTGACAACGTCTTATAAATTGGTTAGCCGGGTGACACTTCAAGAAACTGGCTCACGTTATGCGCTTACAATGAGAGCGAGTGAAAGGCACGCGTCCCTTCTAAGAGCGAGAGAGACAGACATAAAAAGTGAAAGGCATGCCTTTCACTTTTTATGTCTGTCTCTCTCGCTCTTCCCTTCCACTCGAAAACATTTTACCACTCAAAGTCGTTGTCACGTAAAACTTTCGCCCGTATACCGACTTTACAGGCAACCAATTTTTTTTTAGGATACTTAACTATACAGATTAAACAGGAAGGGGTTGGCCATAAAATTTTAATTTGTAAAGGGGTCCCGTATTCAAAAAGATTGAAAAACACTGCTCTAAACTATTATAAATGTATGAATACAAATGAGTGCATCTGCAGGTGGCGAATGGTCGGAGCGAGGTGGTTACGACCGTTATCAACAGAAACGCGACTACCCTAGAGTATCTGTCCCCGTATCTGAAAGAAATGATTGCGAAATTATTGTGGTCTCCAAAGGTCTCACGTAAGTGCGTTTTATAACTACACTATAACTGTTAGCGACTGGCTGGTTGCAATGTATGTTTTTCTACATTTTTGTATTTGACGTTCTGTTTTTATATATTGTCTTTGATTCATATTCCTGCTCTTCTCGTTCAACTATAAGTGATCTCAGTAATTACAATTCTTATTATTTTACTAAGCGTTTTCCTTCATATTCCTTAATCTATATAGTCCACTAGCATCACATAATCTCCGGTAGTTATCAATAACAGTTCTGTAATTTATTGAAGTACCTATTCAAATATGAACTTATTCAGTTAAATTATGTATTCTTTGAAATACTCATGTTCAAGAAGAATAAAGCTACAGAGGTTTATTGCATTAGTAAATTTACACCATAAAAAATTATTTGTGTATTACATTAATAAATTGTAAGCTAATTTTAAGTTAGGCGTGCGTGCGTCATGATTAACTTTTATTGAATGGTGCTGTAGAAGTAGTTAGTTTATCACATTTCTGTATTTTTCATTCTCTACTTAGGTCGGCTTTACACAGCCGAAATCCGTACCGGAATTCAGAAACTGAGTTAAGGGTCGATTACGGGAGCACGGATTTTTATTCACTACACACACAAAACACCTTTCACTACACACATGCAGATTTTCACAGATAGATCTGACACTGATTTTTACAGATACTTCTGTACGCATAATTATCTTAACATACATTTGTTGTATATGTCAGTTATATTACACGTCTATTTTCACGAGCGACGTCTTGGAAAATCAAGATGTCCGCCTAGATGTTACCAGAATGCGATTTTGAAAAATGTGCATCTCCAATGCCAAAAATACAACTTTATTTTCGTAATTTAAAGTAAAAATTTAGATTTGTCGCGATGTATATAGCATAATAATTTATTTAATCTAACGTTAGAACACTGGGAAGCATAGCATTCCTAATACCAATAATAGATACATCGCATGTAAAAATATAGCAAAATAAATGGCAACACCGACATGAAATGGCGACACGGAACGAACTGTTATAATGCCGAGAAGAAAGCATATAAAATACTAGATAAGGTTGCATTTAATTTTGCGTAAAAAAGGTTTACAAAATGTTTTCATAGCGTGCAAAAAACACGCTACAACACACCGTCTTTTTTCAGAAAGGGCGTGAAGAGGTTTTTACAGGGTCGACAACGCGCATGTGATGCCCCTGATTTTACAGGCGTTCATACGCTACGATAACTGCTTTCCATCAGACGGGCCATCCATCATGCTTGTTTGCCACTTTAGTGGTATAAAAAAACTCCGGAATTCGGTTTCTGAATTCCGTTACGGATTTCAGCTGTGAGACCCGGCACCTTAGGCAAACGTTTTTTTTTTATTATTGGCTTCAGGATGTAAAACTATATTCTTTTCTTTCTTTCAGAGAATACGCAGAGTACATCGAAGGGCGCCTGAAACGGCTTGGCATTGTCGTCGACCTTCTGTTCCCCATGGAGGACGTGCCCATAGGAAAGGTTCTGGGTAACATTGCCTCTAGGGGATGCCTTTACGCTATACTGGTCATGCCTCAGAATCAGGAGCATAGATCGTTGACTTTGACCATTTTGCATGGATTGCCACAAGGTATGTATTATAAGAATAAAATTTAACTTCATTATAATACAGCTATAGGTGAAAGAATTACTTCGATAGCATTGTACAAAAAACAATTTTATAGTAAATTGTCATACAATTGGCTAGATGACAATTTTTAATTTTTCGATGTGGTATGTAAGGACGTCATTATCACTACATAGTATAAAACAAAGTCGCTTTCTCTGTCCCTATGTCCCTTTGTATGCTTAAGTTTTTGAAACTACGCAACGGATTATGATGCGGTTTTTTTTAATAGATAGAGTGATTCAACTGGAAAGTTTATATGTATAATATATGCATAACATAGTAGAAAAACACTGATAATTTAGAGGTTTCTAATGTGATGTCGTAAATAAACACATTTTTTTGCTCTTTCATTGCAAACGCTGGCTGGCCCAACGAGATAGATCAAAATAATGTAGTACAGTATTGTTCACCTTAAAATGGTCTACAAAAAAGTTCGCGATGGTATATGTCTATCTCTTAGTGGTAACACACAATAACCGTTATTTTATCCTGTGCTTTTTACAAGAAATAATGCCTTATTTACGAAGCGATTTTAAGCAATACAGAATTAATCCTTATCCAATTAAGTACCTTAAATACATTGCGCATTTAATATAGATCAATATGGCCCTTCACAGCATGTAATTTAAATGAATAGTTTAGAAGATATTACACATTTAAAATGCAGGGACATAATGGCTGTGGCGGTACCGGCCGCGGAGCCGGCGGCGTGTGCCTATAACTGGGGAAGGACTGGATAGGACAAAGCGCAAAGACCTTCTGTAGTACATTTAGTATCAGCATTGTGTGACGGCAGACTATCAGCGTGAAATATTATATTGAAGGTTCAGACATGTGGCGATCTAATGTCCTGCTTGCAAGCAATAATTTGAATTTATGTGTTTGAGAATTGATGTGTTGAGACAAAAGACCCCAGCTCTTTTGTCAAACGGCCGAAGCCAGCTATCGTACAAAAAAAGGGATATTTATGGAGTTGGTTTCAAATATCTATGCTTTAAATGGGATAGTTCGAGAAAGTTGTTGCGTTGAAATAACATGTCGAACGTTTAAAACAATGGTTTCTGGGAACAAAAGGCGAGGTGCCTTTTTGTAGACGCATACATCGGTTGGGACTTGGAGACGCTAATATTCAATATAATGAATTGGGAATAGGGCAGTCGTTTTCTTGCCACGAACGCGCGCGGTACTATTGAGATCCACCGAAAAGGGTCTAGCCTTTTAGCCAGGCACTGTGACTGAGTGTGTTCCAGCGAAAAGCAGCTCGGAGAGATTCTCTTCGGCCACTCTGCACCCTACCAGCCAGCGTCGAGATTGCAGCTAAGATTTTAATTGCTAGCTTGTAAATTAATCAAAGTCTCCAAAACGCTTTGTTTAGGAGTATAAAAGATTCACTTTTCTATTGGGCTTCTCCCCGGTGATAGTTGGGTAAGCTGGAAGTCAATCCCAGGCGGTTGGGATGGGTTTCCAGCCGAGGGAGTGCTTGTGAGTCGGAAGGATTGCAGGATCGATTAACTTCGAGGTTTATCGATTTTGTTGTCCTAGACGCGGAGTGGAACTATCACCGGGAAATAGATAATATTTTCCGTAAATACGCTTTGCTTATTATTTTATGTCTTCACTATATATTGATTTGTGTGTATTAACCTGTGTAACTTTTCAGCGGCGTGACTAATAATACATGTATATAATTAACTTAACTGTGTGTCTTATCTTCCAGACATTATTGTATATTAATATTGTGTACTAATCGTGTATCATTTCAGCCGCGTGATCATATTCGGTTTATTTGACA
The DNA here is from genome assembly GCA_937001555.2 of Hypsopygia costalis. NCBI lineage: Eukaryota > Metazoa > Arthropoda > Insecta > Lepidoptera > Pyralidae > Hypsopygia > Hypsopygia costalis. Next base: position 18,110,055 of record OW443340.2, on the reverse strand, counting down.
TATGTGTATATTTCAGCAAATGTGATCATAATTGTGTGTATTTAACCGTGGACTTTTCCAGCAGAATTAAAGCATTTTAATTAGGAATTAGGGCCAAAAATCTAGATCACTGAAGGGGTAAATTCTAAACTTCACATTAGGGCTTCGGACGGTCCCTACAGGGGGGGTTACCGTTACATCTGGTACCGTGGAAACCAGGATCCAGGCTCGTTGCATATAATTGCAACAACTGGAGTACATTTTGGGTAGTGCGGAAATAAAATTAATTACATGTTTAATTATTAAATTCACTGTATTATTATTAAACGGGGAATATAAAAAAAAAAAAACAAAGGAAACAACGTAGGAAATTATAGACAAACGTAGGAAATTGTTTTATAGACGATCTAATTACTCTATTATTGAGTTATATAGGTATAATAAAATACAAATAACCGTATATAACTTAATATTGCTTGCATTACAGGAAGTGGTAATCAGTCACATAGATGGACATGGTCAATACGATAATTCAAGCTGGATGACTAGCAATAATTTTGTCGTTTGGGGGGAGTTAGAATAATAAATAATTTGGTACATAAAGAGTGAAAGGAAGTAAGCATTGAAATATTGTATAAGAACTTCTAATAAGGTAAAGACAGTGTTAATTATAAGTTAGTGATTTAGGAGTGAAGTTAAAATAACGTTAATTATAATTTAGTGGTTAGGAGTGAATTTAATGTAACTGTATTCCGCTCCGAGTAGGTTCAATTTTATTTAAAGTATAGACTTGGCCATATGGCATGTATAATTATTAAAGTTTAAATAGTAGCTTTAAGCTAGTGAAATTAATAGTAAGAACGCTGACTGTATTCAAAATATCTATAATCGGGTTGGAGTTATACAGATTGATATATATGAGTCCTTACCATTAATTAAGATTGCCAACGAGCACAATCAGTCTTGACACTTGTGTGCGTCCGTCTTGAATAAAAGTAAATATTTAATTTCTGTTGGGTAAAAATAGCCCATAATATCGTAGCGAGGTGGTTGCTGATTAAATCAGTTCGGGTTGATGAGAGAGTGGAAAGAAAAAAAAAAGAAATAATAAATACTCGGATATAAATACACAAAGCGCTTAAACAAAGAAAAAAAAACAAAAAAAAAATATATATACGTATATATATTTAAAAATATGTATATCTATATATAAATAAGAGGCCCAAAACAAAAAAAAACAAAAATAAAATAAAATAAAAAAAATAAAAAAAAATATATCCGAGATAAAATCATTTTGCGCTGGGACGCCAGTTGCATTGATAATATTATTTACACCTCTCAATGGCTAATTCGGTATGCCCTTGCGGTCACCTTCCGCGTAGGATCGATTGGCGATGCGCTTGATTGGAGTCGTAACCACGGGGACTAACCGCGCCCTTGCTGGGATTCTAACACGTATTCATAATTAATCCGAATTGAATTAAATCCGTACACATACGTGTCGATTTGACCAAAAGATTATTGTTATAAAAGGAGGCGATAAGTGTCATTACTAGATTATTGAATAGATTCATTAAATAAACACGAAATAACTGGACGCATAGTAAATTGATATTCGAATACATCATTATTCGTATAACAATGGCCGATCGCAATACAACGCGACGCGGTAGAAAACGGCCACAGGTAGCGAGACAGACACGTGTCGGTTCGCGTCGTAAAACTTTAGAAAGTCCGACGGACAATGAAAATTTATCTGAGACGATAGCGCGTGTTATAAGTGATAAAATGGACACAATAATAAAACGATTAGAAGTTTTAGAGCGACGGGAAACGCGAATTATTGACATACCTACGCCAAGCACTTCCGATAATTTAAGTTTGGGGACTAACACGAATATGAATGTCGATCTAGCGTCACAAAGTGTAAAGTCCAGCACCCAAGCACAGAATGTTTATGTGATGCGATCAGCAATGGATAGACCGTGCTTTAAGGGGAGTGACGATGAAAATCCGATGAAATTTCTTAGGAAAGTTAGGAAATACATTAGTGCGATAGGTTCAGAACACAGAGCAGTAGATATAGCGTTTGAATGCTTGACTGGTCCAGCAACCACCCGAATGAGCTTGTACAACGGTTGGGAAAATCTTGCGGCGTTTGAAAGGGATTTTCTTAAAGAATATTGGGGCGAAATTCAACAGAGTAAGGTCCGCTATGGTTTAGTGTATTCAAAGTGGAATGAGAATAGCGGAATATTAATGGCGGACTATTTTGCCGAACATCTAGAACTATCACGTATGCTGTCAACTCCGTTGACGGAAAGCGATGTAGTAGACGGAGTTATGAGGCATTTTCCGGGTGACGTGTTGCGACAGTGGTCGTTCACTGATCGGGGAAATAGAACCGTGTTAGCCGCGTTAGATTTTTTACGAAATATCGAATTGACGACGGGTGAAATTTTGCCGAGACAGATGGTAACACGTGGCAACTTTAATAATAGGCGTGCGTATACGTGGCGGAGGGGTAGTACTAGCAGACATGAGCCACCAATTACGGCAGTGATACAACGAACAACTTCAAGAGGTAATGCACGGAGTCGCGGAATCAGACGACGTGTTACGCGAGCGTCTTATCGCGGGGTCTATAATAGGACTGCGACGTCTTTGCCTGCTATTAAATGGCAAAGAGCTACATCGACTAGCGTATCAAATACTGAAGCGGGAAACGATAATAATCACACGGGAAACGGTGTCACGTCGGATTCTTAGGCCTCGATAATTCGACTAAAATGCTTAACAAAGAGGTTCATTCGGGTAGCGGTATTAGGAACGCATATAACTATATGCTAAAGACAGGCTGGCAGCCAGGAAAAGGGTTAGGACGTGAAGAGAGCGGCATTACACGACCTATTAATGACGACCATAAGGAGAATGAATGGGAATTAGCGAATCAAGTCAGTATAATACTGAACAGTAGAAGTCGTGATGTGGTTTTATGCACTGAACGAGGTAAGCCATGTCTTTGGTGCGATTCGCGACAAAAACGTATGTTAGGTACTATATTTAGCGACGATGATTTTTACGAGGATCAGTCGGAGAGGTTGTTAGGTTTACCGTGCTTACCGGAGATTAATGTCAAAGTTTATGGACGCGAATTGAAGGGATTAATTGATACGGGAAGTCAAGTAACATGCATTTCACACGAGTTGTATGATAGCATCAGGTTAGCTGTAGGCGAGTTAGCGGAAATACCCATACCAGCGTTACAAATACAAGGCGCATTCGGTTCGAAGAGTGAGAAAGTGACTAAGCTAATTTTGATAGTTATAGAGTTAGGCGAGCTTGAAGTTGAGACACCGGTACTAGTATTAAAGAGGTTACCTCGATCGTTAATATTAGGTTTTGATTGGTTGCAACGTATGAAGGCGAGTATAACATGTGGGCCAAACAAAAGTCTTACCGTAGAACATTTAGGAATTCATTCAAAAATAAAGTTGGGCGCAGTTTCTGTAAACAATAGCGCGTGCCAAACAATTACTTATTTTTGAACGGAATTATGGCAGGCCATAAAGTTGGGACAGCCGCGGCGTGTGCCACAGAACAAGAGATTGAATTTTATGTAGACTCTTGGCGTTGAATACTGAACAAAAAAACGTTGTTATTGTCAGTATTACAATGTAATAGGGAAGTATTTTCAATTCACCCGGGGCGTACGACAAAGTACACACATACAATTCAAATGAAAGACCCCACACCATTTTTAAAAAGGAGTTATCCAATCGCATATGCACATCGCGAAAAGGTGAAGGCGCGGATAGATGAATTGGAAAACTTAGGTATAATTAAGCGTGAAAGTACGCCATATAGTAGTCCGCTTACATATACATTAAAACGAGATGGGAGCGTTAGAATTTTATTAGACGCGCGCGAATTAAATTCACGTATGGTCGGTGATATCGAAACGCCACCATTAACATCGGAGATATTACAATCGTTCCACGGGGTTAAATATATAAGTATACTTGATTTGAATAATGCATACTATCAAATAAATCTTAGTAAAGATTCTACAAAATTTACGGGTTTTACTTTCATGGGAAAATCATATACTTATGCGGTTTTACCACAGGGTTTAAAGACGTCAGTAGCGAGTTTTACGCGAGCAATGGATATCATACTAGGGCCCGAAATAAGGTCATTTTGTCTTAATTACTTAGATGACTTATGCGTATTTACAACCGGGACTTTGGAAGATCACATTGGTCACATAGGTGCAGTACTAAAGCGATTAAAGGAGGCCAACTTGACGTGTAGTCTTGTTAAATGTAGATTTTTGCAAAAGGAGGTTAAGTTGTTAGGTCACATAGTTACAATCGATGGTATAAAAATGGATCCGGATAAAACGGAAGCCATAAGGGAATATCCAACGCCTAAGTCGGTTAAACAAGTTAGGGCATTCTTAGGATTGATAAATTACTTTAGGAAATTTGTGCATAAATACGGAGAATTAACGCGACCATTATGTAATCTGTTGAAACAAAACATTGCATGGAGATGGGATACAAAATTAGATGAATGCTTTCAACAAATTAAATCACGATTCATTGACACAGTAATGTTAGCGCACCCCGATATAAATAAACCGTATTATTTGCAAACGGACAGTAGCGCCATCGGCGTGGCAGGTTATGTGTATCAATTATCGGATCAGGCCGAACCACTAATTATAGGGTTCTGTAGTAAAGCATTAACTGAAGCTGAAATGAAATGGACTGTATCTGAACAGGAGTTTTGGGCAATTATTTACTGTCTTAAGAAATTCGAGACATACTTACGCGGAGCGAAACTAATAATTCGAACTGATCATAAAAGCCTAAGCTTTCTATACTCATGGAAGCTATTAAGTGCGCGAATGATGAGGTGGGCACATTACATAGGTCAATTTGATTACGTCATCGAATATGTCAAAGGACAAACGAATGTAGTGGCAGATGTATTATCGCGAAATTTACCTGGCGGAAGCGATAACCAATCTACGCGAACCGTATGCCCTCAGTTACAGATGTTTAAAGCCAGTAATCAAATTCAAATAATAGAACAACTCAAGTCTATTAAAGTTTTACAACGCTCGGATGAAAGGTTGAATACCACAATAAAATATCTGATCGAAAACGATAAAGTAACAGTAGAAAAGAGCAAATTTCGGAACTATAAATTGATTAACGATATTTTGTACTACGAGTCGCCGAAAACAAAGAAATCTTTAATGGTCATACCTGATAGTTTGAGAGACGGGTTAATCAAGAATGTTCATGAAGAATTAGGTCATTACGGTCGGTCGAAGGTATGTTATGCGATGAAACCTCGATATTATTTTCCACATATGTCACGAGAAATAAACAGAGTAATAAAATGTTGTGACTTGTGTCAGAAAGCTAAACACGATCTAGCGACTTATGTAGTACCGAGTAAAGCGGTAATTGCACAGGTCATAGGCGAGTTAGTGTTCGCAGACTTGTATGGTCCACTTCCGGCGGGAAAATACGGTATGAAATATATATTAGTTATGCAAGATGCGTTTAGTAAACTCATAAAGTTGTATCCACTTAGGAAGGCGACCGGTGGAGGTGTTCTTAAGGGTATAAAGTGCTTTCATCAGGAAATCACTATAAGCAAGGTTGTCACTGATTCGGGAACACAATTTACGTCAAACAAATGGGAACGTGGTTTAGATGAATTAGGAATTAAATATTCACATACGTCAATACGTAATCCGCGTCCAAATTCAACAGAACGCGTGAACAGAGAGCTAGGAAGACTATTTAAGAGTTATTGTCATAAATCTCACCGAAGTTGGGTGGATATCGTACCGCGAATAGAGAAGTGTTACAATAATCTTGTTCATAGTAGTACAGGCTTCACGCCAATGGAACTTGTCAAGGGTCAGTCAATTGTGTTATCTACAGATAAATGGATAATAGGTAGATCGACTGATGGTCGAAACACAGGTCAGATCGACGAGCTTCAGAAACAAGCTCGGATAAATATTGGAAAATCCGCGACATTACGAGAACAATCGTATAATCGTTGCCACAAAATTATACAATTTCACATAGGTGATTGGGTCAAATTGAGGTCAGTATCGAAATCAGATGCGGAAAAGAAGTTGACTAAGAAATTCGCTCTAATTTACGAAGGGCCATATAAAATTGGTGCAGTTCCTTATCATAATGTATATACTTTAGTAAGGCCAGATACGGGTTCGATTAAGGGGAATTATAATGCCATTCATCTAACAAGATACTATTATGGCAAGCAGAATAGAATAGGATAGTTCATGTAGGTTATACCTAGAAAGTGTAGATTGTACGTAGTAAGGTTGTAATTGTAGGTTAGTACTTAGGAGTTAAGGAAAAAAAAATACCATAAAGAGTAGTAATAAGTAACAAGGCGGTGTAAATATTTCATTTTGTTCGGGAGATAGTTAGGTAGTTCTGAATAGTGAAATTGCGTCATGCGACCAATCACATAGACACATTTTCAGAGGGGAGGATGTGACGGCAGACTATCAGCGTGAAATATTATATTGAAGGTTCAGACATGTGGCGATCTAATGTCCTGCTTGCAAGCAATAATTTGAATTTATGTGTTTGAGAATTGATGTGTTGAGACAAAAGACCCCAGCTCTTTTGTCAAACGGCCGAAGCCAGCTATCGTACAAAAAAAGGGATATTTATGGAGTTGGTTTCAAATATCTATGCTTTAAATGGGATAGTTCGAGAAAGTTGTTGCGTTGAAATAACATGTCGAACGTTTAAAACAATGGTTTCTGGGAACAAAAGGCGAGGTGCCTTTTTGTAGACGCATACATCGGTTGGGACTTGGAGACGCTAATATTCAATATAATGAATTGGGAATAGGGCAGTCGTTTTCTTGCCACGAACGCGCGCGGTACTATTGAGATCCACCGAAAAGGGTCTAGCCTTTTAGCCAGGCACTGTGACTGAGTGTGTTCCAGCGAAAAGCAGCTCGGAGAGATTCTCTTCGGCCACTCTGCACCCTACCAGCCAGCGTCGAGATTGCAGCTAAGATTTTAATTGCTAGCTTGTAAATTAATCAAAGTCTCCAAAACGCTTTGTTTAGGAGTATAAAAGATTCACTTTTCTATTGGGCTTCTCCCCGGTGATAGTTGGGTAAGCTGGAAGTCAATCCCAGGCGGTTGGGATGGGTTTCCAGCCGAGGGAGTGCTTGTGAGTCGGAAGGATTGCAGGATCGATTAACTTCGAGGTTTATCGATTTTGTTGTCCTAGACGCGGAGTGGAACTATCACCGGGAAATAGATAATATTTTCCGTAAATACGCTTTGCTTATTATTTTATGTCTTCACTATATATTGATTTGTGTGTATTAACCTGTGTAACTTTTCAGCGGCGTGACTAATAATACATGTATATAATTAACTTAACTGTGTGTCTTATCTTCCAGACATTATTGTATATTAATATTGTGTACTAATCGTGTATCATTTCAGCCGCGTGATCATATTCGGTTTATTTGACATATGTGTATATTTCAGCAAATGTGATCATAATTGTGTGTATTTAACCGTGGACTTTTCCAGCAGAATTAAAGCATTTTAATTAGGAATTAGGGCCAAAAATCTAGATCACTGAAGGGGTAAATTCTAAACTTCACATTAGGGCTTCGGACGGTCCCTACAGGGGGGGTTACCGTTACAATTGCACCCGTGCGAAGCCGGGGCGGGTCGCTAGTAAATAATAATGATAATAATCGTCAACAAAAGATGATTTAATAGGCTATATGACCAAAATTTTTAATAGGTGAAAGAATTACATCGATAGCATAAAAACTTCTCGAGATTATGATAACATGAAAATCACTATTTTGGACTTTCCTGAAAACACTCCATCCAAAAGGCTACTTAGTTATGACGTCACACCTAGGTTTTTTGTAGACATTAAAACAGAAATTTGTACGACATCCATGTTAAATACTGCGTTTATGTAGGTGCCGTAACAAAAGTTATAGTATTTTTTATTGATTTTCCAAAGTTAATATTTTTTTTCTTTCTCCTTTTAAATTGGACTTTCTCATCAAACTTTGATCGACCTTAAAACAAGTCGGACATAAGTTATAAAAATTTCAAGATCGCAGTTCGTTCTAGTTTTGTATATTTTACGATACTGATAAATATTTTTTATAATTTTAGGTGATTGTCATCTAGCTTATTAGTAAAGTTAATAAAATAACAGTTAATTTTGGTGTAGTGTTCATATTTTCATAGATTTATTAAACCAAAATTCACTCAAAGAATAAAATTTATGGACTTATACGCTTTGTTTGCGTTAGTTCGCATCGCATCCCTTAGTTACACGTGTCGCCTTGTAAGAATGAGACGCAGCGCGTGATCATAACGTAATAGACAGAGACAAGAGACAAACTGATGTGGCAACAACCATTTGAACTCTGCTTGCTTTGATTAGAAATTATTTTATATCTTTCACCGGTAGATATAAAACTACTTTACTAGTCAATTCTGCATTGTTTCCTATTTTTACGTATTTATTGTTACGTATTGTTTACTGTTTCACGTCTTGTAGATTAGGTTGTCTGTGAAGTCTAATCCGATCGAGTACATAATCGTATTTGAATTAATTTCAGAGCATCGCAACATGCCGTTAGAGGACGCGTTGCAGTTGCTATCAAGGAACTTCCAAGAGGTGCAGAGGGGCGGGCCCTCTGGAAGGGAGGCAGTGTATGCCTTATTGGGGCAACTGGCTGACGGACGCACTCTCACCGTCCTACAATACGAGAAAGTTATGGAGTATATACAGGTATGTCCATATTTACTACTCATTTTTATTTTATCCAAAAGGTGGTGATAATAGAGATACCACGAATATTCGGCTACTATTCGGTATTCGGCCATTTATTATGGTATTCGGTATTTGGCCGAATAATGCGTGATATTCGGCCGAATATTCGGCGCTTCGGCCGGCAACATTGCCGAATATTCGATATTCGGCCAAATCACTATTCGTGGCAACTCTAGGTGATAGCTTTACATCTGGTGATCCACTTGCTCGTTTGTCCCTCACTAAAAAAAGGAAAGGCTCTTGCCAAGGACTCTGCATGCGAGGAATACCAAGGAAGAGCCAATTTCATTAAAAGTAATAAATTGAGAACTATTAACATGATTTAGATTGTGTTCATTAATTACAATCACACCACAAGGCTATGTCTACAAAACTATTACCACAGTACGGTATGGACACTCCCTGCCACTCTCTCGATCGAACGTCGCCTTCTATCCGAGTCGGCATCGACCCATAATCATCACACTATTGGGACGCGGGTCTGCCCTCAATCGAAGGGGTTTAGAGCATACTCCACCACCTGCTCAAGTGCGGGTTGGCGGAGGCCAGTGTTTTCAAGCCGCCAAATGCCTTGGCTTAACGACTGTCATCTAGTGACAGTGTCATCTAGAGGCGGGACCTATATCGCTTAGCGTGCATTCCAAAGCATGAATGAGCTCAAGATAAATAAACCCATCCATAGGCAGGCTGTGGTCGATGTTGCTTAACTTGCGGTTAGACTGACACGCGCAATGACACAATTGAGCCGAGGCCGAACGACATCAATCCGAGTCGAATTTAGAACAAATTTGTTTCGTTCGATGCCACACGCGGACTTGCGTTCACGCTTTGTACAGACGTGGTTTATATGGAATGGCCGGGAGTCGTATTACTTGAACATATGACACCTGTGCACAACTTGAATGCATGTGTGTGCGTTCTGTCTCGAACAAACTTCCAGATTCGACTCAGAGAGGTGAGGTGGGCTTGTCTGAGTGGCAAGTGTCCATACTGTTAGTATTTTTACTTTACTGTGGTTATATCTAACGTGTAGTTATGGTATCTTCGAGATAATGATCCGCAAGCAAAGTTCCCGAGGAGCTCTCGTGAAGTGCTGCTTTGGCAATGTGAGAGCGATACTTGTGTTATAAGACTTCATAAGCTGTGATGGTTCATCCGTGTTGGCCAATATATTTATCATTCGATTTCGTGGTGTAGTATTGGGATGTGAGTGGCTCATCAACATCTTTGAACCAAAACCAATCTCACCTGCACGTGGTGCACCCTGCTGATAGAACAAACGAGGCTCTGGCGAAAAGACAGGCAGGGCATAGCGTATTTTTTAAACTGCTCGACTGGGAATGTACCTCACAGATCACTGAATCTCCACCTCACTGAATACCGCAGCCAAATAACAATTCCCTTGAGGGATGTTTTTTTCCTACGAGTGAGTGACGTCACTTACAAATAAGCTAGCAACGGATCGGCGACCTCTTGGTGTTGTTGATCTCCATGGGCGGTTGTGACTGCTTTCCATCAGGTGATCCATATGCGCATTTTCCACCCTCTCATATAAAAAAAAAGTAGAATGTAAGACTTATTCCATGGGTATGATTTTCAGGAACGAAAAGAGCAGCAAGTTAAAATAGAACTAGGCGAACCACTAACTCCAGCGCCCACCAGCAAAACACAGGTAGACCTCCAGCAAAGAATACTCAGCATACTCAACGAGAAGAAGGTCACGGAGAAGCCTCCTCCGGCGCCCGCCGCACAACCGGACCAAAAGAAACTTCTAGAAGACCCCACAGTCAGAAAAGCGCTGGATTCCATTCTTCTAAAACTAACTTAGATTTAATTATAAAAACTTTTTAAGTACATCTAGGTAATAAGATTTTTTATTCATAACTTCCATCTACATCTAATCTGTTCGTTGAGTTGATAAAAAAAAAAAAAAAACCAGGGTTTCTAACCTCATCACAGATTGCGGCCCGCTAATTATTTTTATCGATAGACAATAAAAAATTAGACGCGCTAACGTCCTGCGCTTGACAACAGCTGCGTGCCTCGTACCATAAAACACAGCGAACGCACAGTGATTGTGACACACGTGACCCCTCGTCATACAGTATGCGACACAAGCGACAATTGCTATTTCAAGATTTCTTGTAATATTTATCAACTCTCGGCGAACAGAGTTTATAACATAAAGTGTCAAAAATAAGATTTTGTAGCGAGATGCCTACTATCGGCCTTGGTTGACTGTTTTACGTTTTCATACAATTAGTAGCGTAACGACTGCTTAAGAAAACCTCCAAACACGTAGTCGCACTATGCCTACTTTTTCGTTTGGGATGGCGGTCGATGTATATCACTTTATGTATTAGTGGAGGTATTTTTAAGTTCCGAGAACGTTCGATGGTGGTTTGGAGTGGGGATTCGTGGAGACAACAAAACCGGTCCGCCAAGAGAATCGCCCTTTTTTCCTTTTTTCCTTCCGTCTCTCCAACCAAAAGCACCCAGTTCGTACGTCGCGCATTTGCGGTTCCACGCCTAAGCTGGAGATTCTCCAGCGCATTGGTAAGCGAATTCCTCAAGCGGGTCGTTCGTCGTCATCTTGTAATCGTGTACTGAAGACCTGCGTTCGTTTCAGACTTCGTCACCTCTACGAAGGCTTTGGGAGTCCGGGAAGCCCCCGGCGCGTGCGACTACGTGTTTGGAGGTTTTCTGAAGCAGTCGTTATGCTACTAATTGTATGAAAACGTAAAACAGTCAACCAAGGCCGATAGTAGCATCTCGCTACTAAACCAAAAATAAAGGCTATGTGAGAACAGTTAAAACATGTCGCCCACGTTGCACGCACTCTTGATGTTATATAGCACTAACTTCTACCCGCGGTTTCGCACCGCGTGCGTACAGTAAATAAGTAAAAAGTATATAGGATACTTTTTGTTAATCCAGAACATAATTATTGTATATAATTGCCAAATTTCATCCAAATCCGTTTGCATCACTCACAAAATTTCACATTTATTATAAGTGTGCCTTATTTCGGCACTGCCCAGGTCTCATATCTTGATTTTAACTAGACAAAAAATTAGTCGTTAATTTGTCTAAATTTGTCGCCCAAAGGAAAAAAATTGTCGCTCTCCCGTTAAAGAGCTATAAGGTTTCTTTTGTGGCAGTGCCGAAATAAGCTTATTTATAAGGCACACTTATTATAATAGTATTATATAGTATATAAATGGACTAAATTTAGATTATTATTGGATTTGAGTACTATTAGTACAGCTAACCGAACTTGAGGAGCTCGATGGTGTCGTTCCGCGTGTCAATCTAATCGATCAAGCATGTTAAGCTACCTCGGCCGTAGCCTGCTTATGGATTGGTTTATTTATACATAGATAAAATATGCTTTATTTGCACAATACAGAGTGCAGCAGCAAAGTATTCTTAATGTCTATACAGGCTGAAATTTTTATGTATTCTATGATTACATTCTGTAAATAGAATCAATCAGCACCGATTTCCCAATATAATATAAAAAAAATATATTTTAACGAAAGATTCTATGATTAAAAGTTAACAGTGATTTCGGTAGTCATAATAAACAGTAGCTTCTAATCTAACCTTTCTTCAACATTGTGTCTCAGATCTTTGGTAGGGGCGAACCAGTTTGGTGAATACTCAGAGATGCTTCTCCGCCTACTTTCCTAAACAGGAGTCTATCGCCGAAACGGAAGCCGATTACCGTCGGATTTTTTTTATCCCAAAAATTGATCTTAGTTTAAAAGTATTGACAAACATCTTCAGCTTAGCCGGTAGAGCTCTATGATTTCTATCAGCTGAGCTAAACATAATCAAAGCAGCAACGATCTCAGCAGTAATTTCATTTAAAAAAATCCGACGGTAGTCGTCTTCAGCTTCGGCGGTAAGGCCCCAGGGTTGATAATCAGAATTTACATTGACACCAGACGGACACGTTTCCAAGTAACCCCCTTAGAGCAGTTACGCACTGCAGCCGAAACCAATCTGAACTCGGACGCATTCAATATCCCTTGCTTACTTGTTACATACTGCTCCATAGCGCAACCGCAGTGCAAAAGCAAGGGATATTAAATACGTCCGATTTCGGATTGGATCCGGATGCAGTGCGTTACCGCTCTTAGGGTTGATAAACTGAATGAACCGACCAACGTGAACAATTTAATTACTGGGGCCTTACCACAAGCTCTAAACGCAGGAATAGAACTATGATGGTTGCGTATGTATCAATGAATTTCATTCATAAATTCGCAACCATGATGGTTCCATTCCTGCGTTTAGAGCTTGTGGAAAGGTCCCTCGTCATATTATAAATTAAAATAGGGTGTAGTGGCTCACTACCACCTTTGACAATTATCTCTAACTTATATATGAAGACAATTATCGTGTGCCTTATTTCGGCACTGCCCAGGTCTCAGATCTTGATTTTAACTAGACAAAAAATTAGTCGTTAATTTGTCGAAATTTGTCGCCCAAAGCAAAAAATTTGCCGGTCTCTCGTTAAAGAGTTATAAGGTTTTTTTTTGTGGCAGTGCCGAAATAAGCTTATTTCGGCACTGCCACAAAAAAAAACCTTTATAACTCTAACTACTACTACTAACTCTATTTCAGGAGACCGACAAATTTTTTGCTTTGGGCGACAAATTTCGACAAATTAACGACTAATTTTTTGTCTAGTTAAAATCAAGATCTGAGACCTGGGCAGTGCCGAAATAAGGCACACACAATTATCTTATTTATGAGACAATTATCTCTAACTTATATATCAAGGGATTCTAATATCAATGCTGCAATATTTTATGTTGTAGAGGAAATCGTGCCATTGTTTCTAGATAAATTTATATTTTATACTTCCATGCGTGGGATAAAATGTAATCAAAAAGCAGTGGTTATCAATGTTAACATTTAAATGTTACCCAAATTCATCCCACAGTCAACCCACCACGCAAGCAATCTTTAATGCATAGATAGACGAAGTAGATGTGGCTAATTTAATAATGCCTCAATAATATTAACAATCACTGACTTAAATTTTACACTTTGTCTCGTGCCATCTGGAGTATAGTAGTTGCAATACTATGTCCATTTCAATAGTACCCGCGCGTTTCTTTTTATTTTTTATTTGCGTGTGACACTGAATGTGGGGAACAAAGAGCGTATAGTAACGTAAATAAATAAACATTTCAGTATTATTTGTTTTATTTAATAAGATACATACAATTAGAGGTGGTCTAACAAGTCTGTTCACAGAGCTAGCAGTTCATTGGTGATGTGAAATGACAAACAGTGCTATAGTTTTGTTATTTATGTACAGACACACGAAAGATCTCGCCAAATACTACGAACTAAGACCCGGTATATTTATGACATCAATTGGTTTTCGTAAGTTGGCGGAAAACTGCATTTTCGGGCACTCTACTAACATTTAAAGCTCAGTGTATATTTTCGTCACTATAATTATTATCAGGAATTAAAAAAGACTACATGCATTGATTTTGAAATGACATGATACTAAATAAATCAATATAAAATTTTTCAATATGATTAACAAAAAAAAAATCGGAATACCGCCAGCGGTGCTCGAAATCTTTAGTACTTCATTCGCACACGTGAGAAATTAACATGATTTATACAAAAAAATATTATACAGTAATGGGATCCGGTACGTCAACAGTAAAGGGTATATAATTTGTACAGCTTCAACTTGTATTGCAAGTTATGACTGAGCACTACAAATTATAATATCATAATAATGGCTCTCGCTCCCGAACGTCTAGACACATTTCCGGATACGGTACTAACTCATGAAACACTCAACACTAGCTGTAATACATCCTGTTACGAATTCACTATGGCATTTATAAATTATTTGCAACGTCAAAGTTTTTATCTTGAATAATAATAGATTAAGGACTTTTCATTGAGATCAAGGCCCTGTGTCTCATAGATCTTTGTAAGCATCAATTCTTTAAAAATCCTATTCATTCATTGCTATTCTAGAGTTAATAACTATACAAGTTTTATAATATTAAACTAGGATAACATTAGGAATATCCACATCTTACACTATACATATAAACATTTCCACAGCGCCCTTATTACTACATCGACTAAATGCCATCACACACCTATCGAACCCCATAAAGCTATTTGGAAGAAATTTGGTGTCAATCAAGAATTCGATAGGTGAGCGCGATATTTACAAGGGATCAGTCAAATTTGACCGCAATGCCAGCAATGCATATTGCAGGCGAGTTTGCAATCCGTACAATCCTTTACATTCGTCAGATTTACTTATGTCGACCTTTCTGGAGGATCTTCCTGTTTAGAAGGATCGAATCCTTCTTTTATATGGCCTCCAGTACCTTTAGGATCTAAGTCTGTGGCCCAGCTGAAGTGCATGAGCGCCAAATGAGAATTACCTAATTTATTGTGCACTTTTCCGAGTAAATAATATACAAGGGACTCCCGTGGAGCAATATCTTTCAAATGGTGCAAGTCTGCAAGAGCATCTTGTGGCCTTCCAGCCCGTAACAGTACTGAAGCTCTGTGAAAACGGCACAATGGGTTTTCTGTGTCCAATGCTACTGCTTTTTCTAGAGTCGCTAGTGCACGGACCATTTTACCTAATGCCGCTTGAGCCAATCCAAGTTGGCATCTTAGTACCCCAGAATGTGGATGAATGGTGAGAG
Organism: Hypsopygia costalis; assembly: GCA_937001555.2. Taxonomy (NCBI): domain Eukaryota; kingdom Metazoa; phylum Arthropoda; class Insecta; order Lepidoptera; family Pyralidae; genus Hypsopygia; species Hypsopygia costalis. The sequence goes on along the minus strand of OW443340.2, from coordinate 18,094,466 downwards.
CACGATGAATATGTACTTCTGACGCTTTCCACCGCTCTTGTCTTGCATAAACAGTCGCTATACCAAACCAGGCTACGTAATTACGCGGATCAATACTGACTGCAGTTCTGAAGCTAGCCAGAGCCTTGTCACTCTCTTCCGCTACAGCGTATTCATGGCCTAATAAAGCATGTGCATATGCAATTTCTGGGTTTATTTGTACAGCTCGTTTGAAGAATTTGAGAGCTGTTTCACGTTCTTTGTGAAGTGAAAAACAGTTGCCAGAAGCTAGCCACGCAATGGGATCAGACCTATTTAATTCTACTAATTCTTGAGCTAAAGCAGATAGTTGCGCCTCGCGTTGAAGATGCCATAAACATGTGCTATAAATATCCATGCCCTCGGTTCGGCACGGGTGCTGCTTTCTAATCTCAGCAAAAATCTTTGCAGCTGCCTCATACTGAGCTAATTCATAATGCGCTCGGGCTATCATGGTCTGCACCCATGGTGAAGCTAATTGCTTTGGTGGCACCTCTTGAAATAATTTAATTGCGTTTTTACATTCTAAGAATGCAAGCGCCTTATATGCATCACCTAATTCTTTCAATAAATTTAATAATACTACACCATTGGAGTTCTTTGGTGTGATAGTTGGCGTTACTGTTTCTATATTCTTAGTTCTTTCATTTGTTTCGACAGAATTTGTTTTAATATTCTTAGCGGTACGTTGTTTATTTTTCCTTGAAGGACTTTTGGGCGCTACAAACTTTCTGCTTGGGGATTTGTTATTTTCTTTAACGGAATAACTACTATTGTTATTACTAAATAACCTTGAGGACCGGCGAGGCGCTGGTCCTAAACATCGAGTACCTGGACTACTAAAAACTGCTCGTAACGAATTCATCATTTTAGGTATGGGTTTCTGTTCATTGGAATCAGTGAGAGTTGGAGTGTATAGTACAGGTGATTCATCCATCGGTAACATGCCGAAAGATGGTGAGAAAGGTATGGGTGCCATACCACTGAATACACTATGCATGCGTTTAACAGGGGCTTGTGTGTCAGGAGTGATGCTCGTCGACATAGTCATAGGCGTTCTAGTTGCGACATTACTAGGCGTGACATTCGCATTCAAACTAGTGTTATTAGAAATGTTAGCATTTACAATTGAAATATTCTCGGAATTACTGACTAGATTCATAAATGTAACGCCATATGAAAATTCAGGGTTATTCATTTGAAAAACCTGATGGGGGTCAACTTTTTCCCCCATATTGCATAGTTGCACAAAAGATTTCCACATAAAAGGATTCAACAATAAAGATTTTCGGTGTGCCTCTGCTGCTTTACTTCTCCTTTCAGTTATGTTGTATATTTTGGCAAGAAGTTGTAGTGCAAATGGTGCCTGTTCTCCAAATTCTGTGGCAATACTATCTAGATTTGATCCTATTGCAATTTCAGCATCCTTATATCTGAAAAAGAAAAGCAGTTACACATTAGTATTTACAGCGTTAAACATACTTTTCTATTGTTGCTGTGTTTTATGCTACATCCCTACTACCTTTCTAGTTTTGCATTGTCTGTCAATTATCTGTGGTTTATCTCTGACATCTCATAGTACTAGAACGCTGTAATTTGGTATAAATAGTGAGTATAGTGAGTTCTTCTTTACCTTGTGATGTCAGATAGATAGCAAGCATGTGAAAAACATGTTTCGATTCAGGGATCTGATTGTGAATTTATTTGTTAAGAGTTAAGTGTAGGTACCCTTTTTCTCGCCAGCTATATCATTATTAGCAAAAGTTGCTTCACAATTTTTTTTTTTGGATCTATAGTAAGTTATAGTAACAATGCACCTTAGATGAGGCCTGAAATATTTTTAGATTTTTTATAATTTTTTTATACTATATCTTTGTCAAGCAATCACATGCCCCGTATAATTCGAAGGTATTTTCATGGCAGTCTTGTAACCTATATAGACTACAAGCCCATGGAAAAAATTTACCTGTGAAATGAACCAACGTGAATAACGCTTAGAAGGCAAGGCAAGAAAAAATTTGCACCGTCACCACCACTTTAGTACCGCCCTAGGTTTTTCGACATTTATTTTTAAACATCTTTAAACTATAAAAAAGCCGTACATGAATAATTAGTCGTAATTCCTCACTTGTACCTGGGAAATTCTATTTACTCACGTACTTACATGTACCGCTCAGAAATGACGGCATATTTTTTTTTTTTTTTTTTATACTAATTCGGGTGGCAGACAAGCATACGGCCCGCCTGATGTGAAGCGGTTACCGTAGCCATATTAACGCTCGCAACATAAAATATCGCTCGCGCGCCGCCACCCCCGCTGCCAACGCAGCATCTCCTTCCTTTCTGGTGACCTCACTCACTCGCAGGAACACAACAACCCTCAAGGCAATTGTTATTTGGCTGCGGTATTCTGTAAGGTGGAGGTACATTCCCCAGTCGGGTAGCTTACAATTACGCTCCCTACCTCTCTTTTCGCCAGAGCTTCGTTTGTCAGTCAGCAGGGTGCACCGCGTGCAGGTGAAGTTGGCTTTGGTTCAAAGGTGTTGATGAACCACTTACACCCCTATATGCTCAGAGTTATTTTCGGATATAGTAACAGCCTTCTAAGACTACATACCCAAAGTTGGTCTCGTTATTCACGTTGGTTCATTTCACATCACAGGTAAAATTTTTTCCATGGGCTTGTAGTCTAATAGACTTTTGCAATATAAAGCTAATGGATTCAGAGGAAAAGTCTAAACAATTCTATAAAAAAATAAATATTTCTGGACAGTTTACACAGCGCCACCTAGTCCCAAAAATTCTATCACCAGATACCAATTTAGAATTAGGAAAATTATTCTCAGCTAGCAAATTTCCTTTGCCTTGGGTTTTTTGTGGTCAGGTTGCAACCAAATATCATTCTTTGTTTGATATGAGCCTTATTATCCCAGTTAATGAAGTAAAAAGAAATACAAAAAATAGTGTAAGTTTTTAGGCTGGTTCCCAGACAAAAATTACTAAAAACAGGCCTGTTTGATCTATTGTATGATGTATTGTGCGAAGAGACCCAGTTCCTGATCGACCAGACAAAGTAGTCTGCGGTCACTCGCTTACTCACTAGTGTAAGAGTGCGAAATTCTGTTGTTTGTTTGAACAAGACAAATTTCATACAATTATTGAAATAAATAAAAATATCTGACAAATAATAAAGTTAAATTATAAACCTATATTTTTTCAAACTATATGTTATCTCCGATTTTATACATTTCGAAAATTAAACATTTTATTTTGATACCCTATGTAAAATTGCATTATTTACAAAAAGAAAATACCTTCCTAAAATAAAATTGGGCTGTACCTAAGAGGTAACATCTAACAAAAACATTAAAAATATACATTTAATATTGAGAGGGGTATTTTAAAAGCAATAAAAAGACAAAACATGTTTAGAATTTTTGTCTGTCTGTATATTTATATGGGCATTTCGCAAAAACTACTTAGCTACATGAAATTCAATCTGTATTTAGGTATATCACTTTATATGTAGTTTTTAGCATCCAGTAATATTTCCATAACCCGTTAAAGGAAGAACATTAATATGTTGTTTGTTGATTAAAATGGTGTCTCTTGTTAGCTTATTAGCTGAGCATAATTAAACTATTTAACTTATTGTTCCTACTGTAGCATATGTCAACTTGTTCATAACACTTGCCAAGATCTTATAGTGAATGATTAGTTAGAATAAAAAAATGTATCTTCCTTAAAGACTTACAATTTCAGCTCTATTGAACACTTGGCTAGTAAAAACCTAGCTTGTGGTAATGATATTGAGGAATTTTTGAGTAAATGATGCGCCTCATTTATCCTTCCAGCTCTGTAATAGCATGTTCCCAGTAAAAACGCCGTCTCCTCTGATGCAACTGAAAGAGAAAAGTCAAAACACTTTATATCAAAAAGTGCATAGCTCTCCTTGGAAGCACTAGTTGCGTAAAAATCAATAACAGACGATAATATGCAGGTGTTGAACAAATTATCACTGGTTTGAACTTTTGAGGGTATAAAAACCATTTAAAAATTACCTTCGGCGTGTAGTCTTTCAGCCAAAAATATAGCATTGTCGTATTCATAATTATTGAGACAATCCCAAACGATCACCTGTTGGAAATTCAAATTATTTATTTTATGCAATGGCCAAAGCAAATGCATTGACAGCTCCCTCACATTTGGGTGTTTTTTTTCACTTACCTGTATAGGCTCTTGAACAATCATTATTGTAATTATAACGCAATTTTAGTTATATGAACACCACGAAATATTTCACATCTCAAGCCACAATAATTACGCATTCACAAAGAAAATTGGAACGTATCTCGTAAGACGGACATTTTTATTTCAGTTCAGTTTGTTGATTGTCTATGGTAAGCAGGAATAGTGTGACCAGATTTATTTGACAAATCAACCGCTGCAAGAGGGGTAGGATTTTAGAAACAACAGTTATTACCAAATTAAATACACAAATAGGGTCCATATACAGAGGTTACTTACTAGTTACTTCGTAACAGAAAAACTAAAAAAACTTCATACAAAATTTTGCTTGCCTACCGCGCCATAAACCAAATATTTATGGATGGGAGCAACAGATGTAAGCATGACGCGTCATATTTATTAGTCCGGGGTTCCGGACTCGTGCCCACGTGTTGATTTGTGTTAATCGCACACTTCATAAATCGAAATGTTCTCCGCGAGTACTTGCAAATTGATTTGATTGTGTCGTATTCTACTATTTTGGAAGCAGAACAGTTAAAGTCTTCATAGATATGTTTTGTACATTTAGAAATTGGAATTTATTGCAATTTTCTTAACAAATCAATGTTATTTTTCTAAATCAATTGCATTATACTTTTTAGCTACTGCGACATCTATAAAATACCATCAAATGTTTTTAGATTAGAGCAGAAAACAGCTTGTCTATTGTTGCGTGAGGTTTTTTTACATTTAAAAATATGTGTAATCTTGTTTTATTTTACCCACATTACTTTTTTTTTTATATTATATTTGTAATATATAATAAAAAATAAAAACACGTATGTACATGGAAGTCAAAGCCGCCGTTCTTTTGTGATTGACCTCTTAATTCTATGAAATTTTACTAGTATGAAAATGCACCTACCAACTAAAATAACATTTCAAACTTCGCACTGGAACCACTAAAAATCTTCTTAATCATTGTAAACAATTTAGGTATTTTACAAATTATAATCCGTATTCCAAGGAATATTGAGAAAACAGTAAAACGTAATTATAAACCACAATATTTACAACCTCAATAGCTTAGATTATCAATTGGTTTCCGCTCCGCTTCGACTAGATGCCGCGGCGCACTTGTAACATGCGGCAACAAATACTACGCCCAACTCGGCGTACCCGAGCCTGTTGCAATACAATTCTTCACTCACACTAGCATCTCTGCACATTGTTTTACGCACACTATAATAATGAGGTGCCGCATTCACGGAGCTGTTGTTTTATAGTGCGGCATCTAGTCGATGCGGAGCGGCGACCAATTGTTAATCTACGCTCAATGGCTACTTAATTTTGGCGGTACTATAAGTGTAGCAAGATGTGAAAAAATGTTAGCTTCAATTTAATTAATTTCTATTCTCTTTGGTTGCTCTGTATCCGCCTTCGGGGTTTATATCCGAGTAAAAATAAAACTAGGTACCAAAAAAAACGGATTATTTCCCCACGTACAAAAAAAAAGTTTTTTTTCTCGGCACGTCTCAAAAGCTGGCAATAACATAAATATGGTCTGCAAAGGTCCGTGTATCCAGGACCCTAAAATCAGTAACAAAATAATAAGTTTATAGTTTTTGGTTTGCTTGTAAAAAAAAAGTAGAATCCGAATCGTCACAAATTTGCAATTGCTGTACTATTTCAATGAAAAAGTGTAATCTAAATATTTTTATATAGCGTTTCTTACATTATTTTGTTTTACGTTAAGACTTTGTATTAACGTATTTTTAAAGTAAAAGTACCCGTGTGTGTGTATAGTGGCTTGGACAATATGTGCACAGTGTTGATAACGAATGACATCTGTTAACAAAAGGAAAACATCTCGAAGACGTTCTAATATTTATACAGGTAAATTGAGATGATCCATTAATACGATATCATTACATAGTTGCATGCTACCTACTTTCCACAAATGCAACAATTGGTTTAGTGCGTCACCAACAAAACTGCTACCAAGCACTGCCCTTCACTATTGATGTGCACCAAACAAGAAAATGTCAAGACGTGTGACCTCCAATTTTTGTGTTCCGTGACCATTCTTTCAATCGATTAAACAATTGATATGCTCTTAAAAACAATAATTATCACTCACGGCAATAATGCCCTAGTTAACATGTAGGCGAAACCGAAACGAAATGGTGATTGAACAACGTAATTACTGCTGTGTACATGATTTAGAAACTTATTTGCTGAGTATAGATGTTTGTTTTTTACTAACGTTACATTTAAAGAAAGTAGACAAGCTGAGTGCATAATGAAGGAAACATATTAGTAAACAAAATATTGTCATGTTTATATTATGTAGATCACAAACATATAGATGTAAACAGCTTGCTTTGTGAGTGAGAAACCTGAGTCAAGATTTCCAGAGAGACCGTTCCTAACAAATCTATTCTTCCTTGTTTGTAATATAGCTTGTTTATAATATGATTGTAATATGCCTTGAGTGTAATAATGATGAGTTTGCAAACACTACTTAGCACTACATTCTATTTTTATTAAAATCTTAATTTCATTGCAGTATCTGTAATAAAATCTTGCAAGTTAAATTGAACTGTCCATTGATTAAGCTCGAATTTTGACACACTCAATGGGTTCTTGTGACAATGAATGTTTATATAAATGCTGACATTTTTAATCTAATTAGGCTGCCATAAAATGGCGATTTGTAATTTCCACTTTAGGCCCAGGTAAGATGGTCAAAGATTAACATTTGATATAGGTATCACAGAAAGGGTTCAATGAGCGAATCACAGTAATTATTTTAGTTTTTTCTTATACAACTAATAAAAGCATTAAAAAACTATTGATTATTCTTCTTAGGTTATATGATTGTAATAACTTTTATTATTAAAATAAACATTACAAATAGAAGTCTAATGAAAATATAAACATTAGCAATCACATCAGTTTAACTTTCTATTAATTTTCTTATTTGTCTCTTCCGAGCATAAAGTTCAGGACCAACATTGTTAGCTTGTTTATAGATTGTTGATAATCAATAGTGTGTGCAACCACCTTCAGCTACCTAGATTTCTTTGACAACAGTGTGGCCCCCAAAAGAATGGATTTTGGATTTGGAATGCATAACTTTCAGTTAGATATGTATAATCTATAGTTCTCTTATTGTATCACACATTCCACATCTTCTATCCTATTATCAGGATTGTATACTTTCATTGGCCGCACTATACAAGTAACCTTATCCTCTAGATCAGTACTGTGTATTGAAATGTTTAGTGATATGATCTAGTTAACACATCTTGTTATTTATTTAACAAAGACATTATTTCCTTTAGGCTGCAACTGATTGGCAACCTCTTGTTGCTGATCTCCTTGGGCAGTGGTGATTGCTTTCCACCAGTTGACTCACATGCTCGTTCGTCCACCTCATATAAAAAAATAAAAATAAACACAAAATCTACACTATTAGGTACCATCAAATTATCAATGGTCTAGGAATTTACTTTATCTATATACATATAATAAAGCATGTGTACTAAATGTATCATACAATTATTGTGTGTGATAAGTAATGAGCAACATGTATAAAGAAAATATAATAAAATTTGTTGGTCTATTTTAGTAAACTCAGAAATATGTTAGTAAGTAGTTTAATAATTGTATTATTTTACACAGTAAATCATAAAAAGAGTCAGCACTTTGGGGATCATCGAGAGTATGAATGGGTCACCATAATTCCCACCCACACCAAGCTCAACCACATTGGTGATGTGTATCACTCCGCTATCACAGCAAGATGTTTTATAATAGAACACAATTTGTTTTTATATGTCCACAGGTCTGTATGTACACGCTAATCTCTAAAACAACTAAACCAATTATTTTGCAAATTGAATTTCAAATAGATTAAGCTCAGCTAGAAGCTTTCAATTGATAAAAATCTGAATTCTGATCTCAGTGTAAATAGTTATAGTTATTTAAAGTCATTGAAATTTCCCTCTTAAAAAATTCATAGCAAAGTTGCTAAATGGGTCGAAAGTTCATGCAGATGAAGTTGCATGCGTTAGCTAGTATTAAATGAATTTGTGAACCTTTAAAAATTATTGAACATTACATACATTTTTTCTTTTATAAAATGAGATTGAACTACAAGGTTCTTACTTGATTATTAATATTTTTATACTGTTTCTACTTAAATAAATAGTAAAGGAATGTATACTGAACTGTGTATTTATTCAGATGTTGTGTACTATCGTCACAGTTTAAACGTCACAGTTTCTTTGGTTTAATATTCAGTGGCAGTTTATTTAGCTGGTGATAATTCAGTAGTTGAGATATTGGCATTGATAAAAAAATAAATATTGTGCTATTATCCCTGAACAATATAGTTGCATTTTGAATTTATAACTTATAAGTATATACATTTTCTAATTTGTGGATAAGTAGGTAACATGCACACACTTAACAACATCACTGTCAATTGTAATTATTTGGGTAGTTGTGATCAACATTTTGGAAATAGCTACTACAAACATGTTATCTCGTTTTCATGGGGTTTTTGCAATTCTGCAGCTTTTCTAATATCTGGCATTCTGCCAAATAGTGTGCAGTATTCGGCTTGTTATTGTATACCAAATTAAGGAAAAATAAATACATATTTTTCAAAATTATATTTAATTTTTACCCAGTAAAATCCAAAGTATAATTGTATATATTAGGTTGGGGAAAAAGTCTTTTCGTATTTTATATGAAAATTCAAAACATTTTTTAATAAAGTTTATTTACATTTAACTAAAGTATGTAGGTGCCATTATGTTCAATAACTTTTTGCCATCTTGTAGGTAGAGACATGATCCCATTACTATAGAAATTTTGGGACTTCTGTTCAAAAAACCGCGACAAGTGGTTTTGGCAGTCTTCTCGTGATGTTAACCTGACATTGCCTAAAGAATTCTTAAGAGACCGAAACAGGTGGAAATCAGAAGGTGCAAGGTCAGGACTATACGGCGGATGCATTAACACCTCCCAGTCAAACTCTCTTAATTTTTGCTGAGTGGCTAAAGATGTGTGAGGTTTAGCGTTATCATGATGAAAAATCACACCCCTTCTATTAATTAATTCCGGTCGCTTTCTCTCAACTTTTTGCTTTAATCTCATCAGTTGTTCACAGTAGAGTTCAGAATCGATAGTCCTGCCTGGCGGTAACAGCTCATAATGAATATCTTCCCTTCCAATCCCACCATACACACAGCATCACCTTGTTGCGGGTTAACCCGGGTTTCGCCAGAGTCTCTGAAGCCTGGCCGGTCTTTGACCACGACCTTTTTATGCGCCAAAACTGTTATGTGGTCAATTCCTAGTTCTTCAGCTACGTCGTAACTACTGATATGCCGATCTTGCTCCACTTTTTCAGAAATGGCATCCATTTTATCCGTAACAGGGCGACCAGAGCGACGTGCATCTTTGACATCAAAATTTCCGGATTGAAAACGCTTAAACCAAATTTGTGCTACTCTCACAGACACTGCACTAGGTCCATAATAATCACAAATTTTTTTCGCAGCTTGCGTTGAATTTTTACCTTTTTTGTAGTAAAATTTTAAAATGTATCGAATTTCTTCATTAGATTCACTCATCTTGACAGTAAAAAAAACAAATGAAAATCACACATTTACCTAATTTGAATTTGGAATTATCTTTTTTAAAATTTAAACTTTTTATAGATATCAAAACCTGCTAGATACAAATGGTATAACCAAAGAGATTTTATTACAAGTTCATACATACTATAATGCGAAAAGACTTTTTCCCCTACCTATTATATATATAATAGTAGAACTCAGCAGAAGTAAGTGAAAAGTATTGGTGAGGCAGCAGTGGGTAGATACAGGCTGCTGACAATATTTAGTTTTATTATCAATTACAAAAGTTTAGCATTTAACACTGTTGATTTTAGTGATGAATAAATCATTATTTATTGTTATGTATAGAAAAAGAAATTACGGGGGTTGTCTCTGGTCTTCTCTCAAGGTAGCTCTTCAGCTAACTACTAATGTATGTTTTGGGGTTGTTAGTGGCGGATGGTTGGAGTCGTGATAGACTAGCGAACATAGCCTGCTAGGCGCTCTAAAAATGGAAATTCTGAATTAAATTGTATAGAGATAATATTTGCTCTGTCATTCACTCCAAAAATCGAAATTGTGGATTAAATCAATAAAATTTTGTGTATATAATATTAGGTCTGGCGTTTGGACAGCATAATATTAAGATCAAATGTAAGGCAATAAAAAAAAGTCATGGTCCTTGAGGAATGATCATCAAATACATTTTCCATCAATGGAAAACATCCACGCAACCTCGATTTCGGCCCCGTGGACTAAAATCCGGCCTAGTACTATGGTACTAATATAAATTATGCATTTTTGCATGTGTCAATTTTGTCTTAGACATTAAAACACTACTTTAGGTTCTATCATGGAGCTACCGTTTTTCTGTCGATTCTTAACAACCCATCAGGTTACTCGCTGTATAATAGATATATTGATTGTGTACTTTGTATTGTTTCAATCCATCTGTCACAGTGGATACAAATGTCCTATCATAACAATCACTGTAGAAACAATAACAGCTGATCCCATGGACAAACAATAACTCATTGAAATTGATATTGTGTTACATTGTCTTTTTATTCTAATACCATTCTAATACCATTCTAATACCTATTCTTATTGAACGCATAGCTTGCAATGGTCGACCTATCTCATGAGAATCTAAGAAATGCTCGTTCACAATCCAATCTAGCTGTGTCTGTGTGTGTGGGGGTCGTCGGATAAATGTCTTTTAAAAATAACAAAAAAATCTTGGATTTCTTTTTAGAATTTTATTATAGTTGTTGTTAACCGTCATTATCGTTTATAACCGTCATTATGACGGTCATCTATTGTCAAACTCAGTGAAATTGGCTCAAATATCTAGTCTAGTTACTACAACTAGACAACACTATTACCTACTATTATTTTATTAGCGATCCCCTGGTACTTCGCTCGCGTAGACTTTAGAGTATTTTTCAATCTTTTTGAATACGGTACCCCTTTACAAGTAAAAAAATTCTTCTCTCCCTCCATGAAAAAAAAGAACTAAATGTGTCAAGTCTGTGTTACCAAATGTCACTGAAAGTTTGACTCCAGTGCAGTGGCATCCACATATCGATGCATTAGTTCACAATTCTACTAAATACAAAATATTCGATTTTCACTTTTCTAGTGCCAATACCTTAAATTTTATGCTTTTTCGTTTGCGCGCATCGAAATAACGTGAATCCATCTCTTTCTATCAAAAACCTAGTTCTCAGTTGTATTAAATAATATGAATTTATGAATACCAATAATAATAGATACTAACAACCTTTATTTTTGTAAACAGCTGTAGAAAAATTTTAAAACACTAGCGTATTTTCCTTGATTTACACTGCCCAAAATCCAATCAACGTTCATTGAGTTTTTTTATTTGATTAGATAATTGATACCGATCTTTATGATGGTATAGCGGCCTGTTCGGGCTTCATGCTTCAGACCAGTCGGCCGTTGTCCCGTGCTATTATATAATTAAAAGCCAATGACCTGGCTATGGTTGAAAACAACAATTGGTGAACAAGTGTAAATTTAAAACTCTGCCTTTCTCACCTCTAATCGCCGTATTTAAAGTACAAATTTTCAGCAAAAAAAAACAAAAATATATTTTTTTAAACAAGCTTTTATTAGTTTGGTAATAAAAAAAAATGTTTACTTACTGAGCTTCGCTGATGTAGTTCTTTCATTTGATACCCATATCATCTGAATTAAAGTGGGATTTAGAAATTTTATATTACGGTATTTAGATAATCGTGTATTGTCATGATAACCAAACGAGATTGTCAGATTTCAGCTAAATCGGACACTGGAAATTGTGTCAGATTCAACCTGCAAGACTTGATTAGTGATACCACAGTGAAACTAAATAAAAGCTTGCAATATAAAACAAGAATAATCTATCTATATAAAACTTTATGTTTATTTCCCCTTCTCTATATGTATCGGTGACCTCACTCGCAGGAACACAACAGCCCTCAAGGGAATTGTTACTGGGCTGTGGTATTCTGTGAGGTGGAGGTACTTCTCGAGTCAGCAGCTTACAAAACGTAATGCCCTATCTCCCTTTTCGCTAGAGCCTCGTTTGTCAGTAAGTGCAGGGTGCCCACGTGGTTCAAAGATGTTGATGAACCACGTACACCCCACAATCTCAACTAACAAACAAAACCCCCTAGTAATAAATAATCTGAGGCTTTGAACTCATTCTACGCCGCAATTACAGAATTTTCGTAAATGTATGCGCGCTTGCAAAAAAAATATGATGTAAACTATTGCGTGTGAACTGTGAACACACTCCAGTTTAACGGTAGCCAGTATAAAATAATTCTCGCAGAACTGGACGACCGTGGGAAACGCCCGTAGTACAAACCGCACAAACGGATGGACAGTTATAGACTTCTTTTACCCTTATTTTTTTAGACGGGAGGTAATAAAAGGAAAATAATAAACCGGGAAACGCTGGACAGAAAAAGGCTTTTACATTCATCTTATTAGGACGAGCTACTAATAGAAAATATTAAGTTGCGCTATTAAAACTACTGAGTTACAGACTGGAAAAATGGATACTAATCTTAGTGTGAGGTCACCAGAAAGAAAGGAAGGAGTATATATATAGGCTTGCAATGGATCGGCGACCCCTTGATGTTGCTGATCTCTATGGACGAATGTGATTGCTTTCCATCAGGTGACCCACATGCATGTTTGCCCGCTCTCGTGTAAAAAAAAAGAATGAATCGACTGTTGGATTTTCCTAGGAGACTTTAGTAGGAGTAGGCTTACTGCTTCACAGGTCATCTTATGACTCTGATATTGTTTAATTCTATCTTAATTTGATTAGTTGTTGTATGTTCATTACTGTTATTTTGTGAACCGCGTTCGAGTTTAATCCGTTTTTCCCAATGGTTGACTGGTTGACTTAGTATTAAGTCAATAAAGTTTAAAATAAATAAATAATTTTGTATATTATATCTTTTACCCAAATTAATGAATAGTTTACAAAACAACGTCGTAGTATCTTACGTCTTAAAAAAGATTTGAAAAAAAAAAAAACATCTGGAAACTAACAACAAAGTGTATGATGAGATGAACACTGGAATATGAATATATTTTTAATAAAAATTGTAAAAGATGAACACTTTATCTCCATATAAATCATCCTTGGGTTATGCAGATGAGGTGAGATACGTATAAGAAAAAACAGATGTTATATGTAAGAGTAATAAATTTTCTAGACAAGGTCAAATTTTGTACAAGTTATAACAGGTAACTAGGTATCTAAAATTGGTATGAAAACACAAAATTCCATGTCGACTCATGACATCCCACGATTTGTAACTTCGCCAGCGAGTGAAAGTTAATATGTACAACTTTCTATGAAAATGTCCGCGATGTAAATATTCGATGGTTGTTTATTGAACATATTTTACCGAGGTTGCGAAAAATCCTATTTGATTTGTTGTATAAAAAAATCTACAGTGTCATTAGCGAAACACATTTTTATAGCTAAACGGCAAAACCAGCCTAGATAGGTATGGATTAGATGGCCTTTATGGCAGAATCCACGAGAAATAACTCTACGTTAACGAACTAACATAAGGATGTTAGTTCGTAGTTTCGAGAAAAAAAAACAGTGACACATTGAACGACAATCTGAGTTGCGCACCAGGAGTATTATGAAGTTCTAAGTAAAAAACATTGCTCTCATACGCACAAATCCGAATGAAAGCTTTGTCGTTATAAAAATGTTTACCATACTTTGCTATAGGTACGTCGCTCGCAAGTAGGGTTGCCAACTTTTTTTTTAGAAGAAATAAAGTATATTGAGGTCTGAGAAGAATATTAAACAGTATTTTAGAAAAATGAACAGTATTTTATTTATTTAATGTTTTAAATACATATTTTTAAGAGCTTCTCGCACAACTTATTAATATATTCTTTTTTAAAAACTTCATATGCCTCACCACAATTATAACTAAAATTAAAACGAACGAGGAGCTCATTTAAAAAAAAATGTGTGAGCTCTAAGTCTAACATTAGTGTTAAGTATTTTGATGCTGAAAACAGTATTTTGTATATTTTTTTTTTGTTCAACAGTAAAAAGTATAATGTAGTGAAGAACAGTATAATACTGTTTTTAACAGTATAGTTGGCAACCCTACTCGCAAGGCTTCAAGTTGATACTTTGTTTACCATAGTACAGTTTGTACAAAAGACGGACTTAATGCTAATACCTTCTCTATTAATTAATCATTGGGAGTTTTTTTCATAATAAGCAAATAAACAATTCAACGATTCTCAAAGATTCTTTTTGATTTACTTGCGAATTGCTTGCGAGTGTCAAAATATAAGATAAGATATGCCCTTTTGATTTGCTTTTTCGATTTTTTGATTTTCGGTTATACTCGTAATGTTATATGTACTACCAAAACAATTTGTTGTATACTTGCATAGGGACTACATAACAGCTTTACTTTTAGATTTTGGCTGAAGACAAATTTTGCTGTAATTATTTACAGCAAAATTTGTCTTCAGCCAAAATCTTATCCTACTCCTACGGTAGGGTACTTATGCAATGGCAACAACAGATGCTCATCCTACTGTTGGGATATGGAATTCTATCAAGCTTACGGCGTTTAGAACGTGTTCCACCTCGATTCTCAATTTCGGGTTGGCAGTAAATCAGTGTTTTCAAATCGACTTGGTTTATAGACTGTTCTTATAACTACATCTTTCAGCTGTTATCATTATTGAATAAACCATCCATAGACAAGCTACTGTTGATTTTCCTACTATTAATTTCTCCTGATTAAATTTGTTGTGAGTTCCAATCCAAGGCAGCCGTAGTTTTACCCCCGGGACTGCAATGGACTTCATTGTTCATTGCTTTTTTTGGCGGTCGCCGCTGTTAATCCTGGCTACACAGGAGACACAGTGGTGGGAATGTGTGGTGGGCCCCCGTCCCTTAAGCTACTGTCGACGTTGTTTGTGCGGTCAATGAGACTGACACGGGCAACGTCACTATTGAGCTCCTCTTAATACATTTATCATAATGCAAGGGATAGTAAATAGTTTTTTTTTTTAGAAATCTTATGTGTGTCTTGTTTCCCAGGATGACGACGGAAACGATCAACGTGACGGCTCAGCCAATCTTGGACCAGTTCCACGATATGCTGAAGGAGCCGGTGTTCTTACAGAGTACCACCGCACAAGTCATCGCTGGAGTGTTTGTGTGGACGGCGCTATTCGTCACTTGCCAACAGGTTATTATTTTTTTATTTTTATACTACGTGGAGTAGCTTAAAGACGGTTGTTACGAATAGTATCGTTCGTGCATCGACACTCCCGCTGCCATCGCAGCTACTCTATCCTTTCAGGTAACCTCACTCATTCGCAGGAAGGAAAAGGAACCTCTAAGCATAGTGGCCTAGAGGAAATGTTATTTGTCAGCGACTTTCTATGAGTAGGAGGCACTTCCCCTGTTAACAATTCTCGGGCAGCCTTACAATATGCTGTGTCCTATGTCTCCTTTACTAAAGCTCGTTAGTCAGTCAGCAAGGTGTATCACGTGCATTTATGTTATATTATGTATTATGATTTTAAGGCGACATGTGATAAAATTGTAGTGGTTCATCTTGTAATACCTAATTAGGATACCAAGGATAAAGAGTCCTTTTATACAGATCGGCTCGGAGAGGAGTGCATTCTGATCGTGTTTAAACTAGCGTCTTGGGCCATTGTCATAAGGATGTGAATTTTAAAAATAAACCTTATGCAAATGATTCAAAACTCTATTTTAATGGCGACCAAAATCCGCTTCTCTAAGAGCCATTCTGTGTGAACTGAGCCTTAGATCGCCACAATGCGTAGTGTTGAGTTCTTGTATTTGTCAGGAAGTCTTTGAAACAATTTAATTTTGTTCCATCTATTACTTTGCCGCTAATTTTCGTTCCATAGCTAGCGCTCTTTTGTTTCTCTAATTATTCTACGGTTTGTTACTACCGTTACTCAATAGGTTACGTAGTACATTTCATATGTAACAACTAAAAACACAGATTTTTATAAACGTTGTTTAAAATTTACATAATTTTTACAGTACTGCCTTGTGATTGCTGATAGTAATGGAAAGCATAAAATTGAGCGACTAAAAATACTAAATGGGGGAGTAGAATATCGGGTTTAGGTTAGGTTTGGTATCGTCTTTAGTCGCTAAGTAGGTATATTCGTTGCCCAGTTTTACAAATTTAGATGCTCGGTTTATAATAGTTACCGATGATTCTCTTTTTTTTCAATTTCTATTTCAAGACTAGCTTCCACCTGCGGCTTCACCCGCGTTTACTTTTTTTTTATAAAACGTATACTATATGTCCTTCGTAATAATACATTTGAGAATGTGTACAAAGTTTCATGATGATCGATTGAATAGTTACGGCGTGAAAGCGTAACAAACAAACTCACATTCACATTTATAATATTAGTAGGGATCATCTCATAATATCATTATAGATTTGATCACAAACAAAGACAAAGCTGCTACGTATAGCAGTCAAGCAGAAGAAGCGCCGAGCATCTATCGTTATCGATCACAGAAATAAAAAAACTGTTTTTTTATTCCTGTGTTATCGATGGTGTACATAATTATAACCCAGAAACATCAATAGTTCAGCATGCTAAAATAGGCTAGACGACAATTTTTTCTTTCGGCTTATGTAAGGACGTCACAATAATATAACTATAAGTGAAAGAATTACTTCGATAGCATAAAAACTTCTCGAGATATGATAACTTGAAAATCACAATTTTGGACTTTCCCGAAAACGCTCCATACAAAAGGCTACATAATTATGACGTCACACTTATGTATTTTGTATACGTTAAAACAGAAATTTGTACGACAGCTATGTGAAATACTGCGTTTATGTAGCTAGTGCCATAACAAAAGTTATAGTATTTTTGATTGTTTTTCCAAGATTAATATATTTTTTTTATAATTTCATTCTTTTAAATTGGACTTTCCTACTTACTACACTTTGATCGATCATAGAACAAGTAGGACATAATTAAGTTATCAAAATTTCAAGATCACAGATCGTTCTAGTTTTGTATATTTTATGACACTGTTAAGTACTTTTTATAATTTTTTATCATTGTCGTCTAGCCTATTTTCCGTAATACTTGATATAATGTTTCTGATACTATGTAGTCAACCTTAACCTTCACATTGAGTTGATTATAGACAGCTCTTCTTGTCTCGCACGCACTTGTGTTACAAGTAGGGTTGCCAACTATACTGTTAAAAACTGTATTATACTGTTTTCCACTGCATTATACTTCTTACTGTTGAACAAAAATAAAGTATACAAAATACTGTTTTCAGCATCAAAATGCTTGACACTAAACTAACGCATTTTTTAAAATTTGTAATTAAAAATGAGGTCCTGATTTAATTTTAGACTTATAATTGTGGTGTGGTGTATGTATGTAATATTTAAAAAATCATTAAATTAATAAGTTGTCTGAGAAACTCTAAAACATAGGTATGTAATTAATACATTAAATAAATAAAATACTGTTCGTTTTTTCTAAAATACTGTTTAATATTCTTCGCAGACCTAAATATACTTTATTTCTTGTAAAAAAAGTTGGCAACCCTGGTTACAAGTACTTTCAAGTGCTTGGCCGCTAGAGAATTTGCTATGGTAGGGAAAGTAGAATAATCGATATACTCGCTAATGGCCTGTGGCTGTTGGCATACAAGCTTTAGCGCGTCTCTAAAGGATATAACGCACTATACATATACACTCAACCTACCGTTTTTTTAGTTTATTATGTCTGTTAATACTTGAACGAAAACGTACTTATTTATATATATTTAAACTTTATGCACACAATTTGCTAATGCATACTTAATGTGCAACTTAATGCTAATGTATTGTCTACCAGTTTTCCTTTAGGATATTGGTGACAAATAGTGGAAGGGGTGCCAAAACAATATAAAGTATGAGATAGAGAGAGATAAGAAGTTACATAGTAAAGAATTTCAAGAAGTTAGAATAATAATAATAGTATAAAGGTTTGTTAGAGAGATTCATCTTTATAATTGACCCTAACGATCGATGCAATAAAAGTACAGGGTGAAATTTTTACAGATTTTAGTCGGTTTGATTTCGAAAATTTTGGAATGCAGTTTTCTTTCTTTTCCAAAATAAAGGAATGTTTTCTTTGAGTGAGATTTTCTATCTACAGTATTATGAGTACTTTCCCTCCAGACGGCATTAGAAGTTTTCACCCTGTATACACGCAAGAATAAGTGTGAACATAAATTACATTACAATGTGTTTACATATCGCACACTTAAAACAATAGTAAGATTATCCTAAATAAAAATTGCTAAGTCAACATTTTGATGCTGTCTATGTGGCAAATGTAAATAAATAATATAAATAAAATGTAAATAATAATATGTTTTCTCTTAAGTTGGATACACAATATTTACCCAAAATATTGATAGAGAAACTTAAACATAAATAGCAAACGAATCAGTAAATTTTGTATAGATTCAGTTTTGAAATACGTGTGAGATATGCGTTTCCACGTACGAACGATTGTATCAATATTATATTAAGAGAATCTGTTCGGCGGCACAAAATTTTATTGAGGACAACCGACACCAGTTTTAATTAAATTTACATAGTCATCGAATCGAATTAGATAAAAATGCTGATATGGAATATTAATATATATTTGACTAGCTAATTTACCCCGGCTTCGCACCAGTGTGCCTTAATTTTTCTCGCGATACTGTGGAAATATACCGAAATTTTCTTATAAAAATACCAGCCAAGTTCTAGTCGAATTCGTGCTAGTATTGAATTTAAATACTAATTAACTTGCCCTTTTTACCTGAGTACATTTTTTTGTAATATATAGTGAATCTGTAAGTAACTCTGTAAGTAACCCGCAATGTCTAGTAGGTCCATGCTAAGTTATCCAGAAATATTCTCAAAAGAGGAGTCTACCTAAAACCGTTGAAAAAATGCAATTTTTTTATGCAACGTAGAGACGGATGGCCACCGTAAATTCTTAAAGAACTGACGAGCTGGAAATAAAGAAACCCAGTCAGACCACGGTCGACGTTGCTTGCGCATTCGATTATCTTGATGCGCGTAACGGTTCCTTCGAACTCTATGGTTGAATTACTTTGAATTGAATATAATACTTATCTAATTAACTGATTGTTACCTCAAGCAATGGTTACGGCAATCAAGATAAATTTAATAATGTGCATACAGCTCTGTTACATAATTGCATCGCCACGCCTACATGTTTCCACTTTTACTTAATCTGAAACATGTACTGAATAAAAAACAACTAGCAATAATTTACACGAGTACTTTTATATGTATGCATACACAAGAAAACTGACGTAACCTATGAATATAATATTATTCTTTTGCATAATGAATGGATAGTAAACTTTAAAAAGAATTCATGTCATCAATTTGTGGAATAATTCTAGTGGCGGCCTTCATAGTTTGACGCGTCAGTTTTTGCCACCATTTTCACATTCATCGATCTACTAGAAAGCGTGTTGCGATTTCTTTGCGATTAAATTCAACCTTATGATGATTTGAACCAAACGATACAGAGGTCTTGTGTTGATTGTACCATAAAATCTTTAACGGATACCTACTTTATTTTTTAAAAGTATATATTTTACACTGCTCGTGGACAGACCCGTAAAGGTGTGGAAACTCTGGGGCATCAAAGGAGTGGAGGCGTATATGGGTTTCTTCTGTCGTGGAGGCCCTAGCAGCTACCCGTGATACCTTTCCTTAAATCCGGCCGTGTTTAGGGGCTATAGCCCAAATTTCTATCCAATCCGTCCATTGATTTGAGCTGTGCGTTGATAATGCAGACAGTGATGATATCACCAAACAACCTAAATAGGCGTACCTTCCGCTTGTTGGAAAACAGTTACAAAGGAGTATTGCTCGATTTGCTCGCACGCGGACACTGGATCTCAAATCTAGTGACCTCCCTTACTTACAGAAATTCAATATTGCATTTTATGACGTTGTACCAGAGTATATTTTCGGTGAAATTTCTTAAGGAAGTGATCTTTCTTGCCCGAAAGATTATTTTGTGGTGACATAGAATATTCTTTACTTTCGCACGTCTTATTGCAACATTTCGGGAACCATTGAATAAAAGCCATCACAATCGAAATGTATATGAAAACGAAAACCGCATTGTATCTTTAATAAGTTAACGATGTTACGTCAGTCAGACGATAAACTAAACCTTCAATCTTATCAACATCCCTCATTTTGGCTTAAGGGTATTAACCGTGGGAATTTGGGCATATTGTCATGTCGCAATGTACTCCATTGCTATCGACCGGGGTGTGAGCATCCCTCTTATAAAACCTTTTGTTGAGATGACTTTAGAGGAGTGATTGGCAACTGGCCTTGCTTAATTAGAGTTGCACGAAAACGTGTTTTCAAGGTGTCCGCAGTCTTGAATATCTCTTTTTAGCTACGTAAATGTCAGTCTTTTTTATTATAAGTTTAATCTACTTATATTTAGTTATTTATTTATTTATTGAAACTTTATTGACCACAAAATTATATAAGGGTACAAAAGGCGGACTTAACGCTAAAATGTTTCTCAACCAGTCAACCTTTGGGAATTGCAGAAATTCATGAATGCGGTTCTAAAGCAAATGAAAAGAAAATAAGATCTCGAAAATAGATATAAAAACTATTCAAGTTAAAGAATATTCTATTATATTCAATTAAAGAAACATACATATTGTATTATACCAAAATAATAAACATACATAGACATAGGAAGATGATGATCAGTCAGTACTGTATTAAACCATCTAGAACAGCGTTTCCTAACCTTTTCAATGTTGTTACCCCTATGACCAATAAAGGAAACTAATTTTACCCTATTTAAGGAGGGCCTTAGATTAGATCTAATTGGTCTGTACTAATTTGTTATCGTTTATCAGCTTAATTACCCCTACAGAATTCCTATTTTACCCCTGCGGGGGTAATTACCTCTAGGTTCGGAACGAAGGATCTAGAAGGTAAGTATGGATTTTCTTTTTCAAATTAAATTTATTTGAAATCCCTCTAAGCGATTCAGGCAGCGCTGTCCAGAGACGTCTATGTTTATGTTTCTAGTATTTAGGTATAGTGCGATAATAAATAATACAAAAGTGATTTACAGTGAAAAAAATCATGCTATTAGTTGTCTTCTAAACAGTTTTCCTAAAACTTTAACGATTATAATAACTTCCCTTACTGTTTCGTTTCAATTATTCATCAAGTATTCTTAATATACGCTTTTTAAAAGAGTAATCGAGTTTTCCCCGAGTTGGGATTCGTCCCGTAAACCCCCTTTGCATGATCGTCCTGGCATATATATCTACTATATAAAAATAAGTCGGGTTTTCCTTCCTGACGCTATAACTCCAGAACGCACGAACCGATTTCCACGGTTTTGCATTCGTTGGAAAGGTCTCGGGCTCCGTGAGGTTTATAGCAAAGAAAATTCTGGAAAAATTTGAAAAGAAAAGCGGGAAAATCTTTTTTCACATACAGCGCCATCTCTAAGGAAATGGATGGAAACGAAAAGTTGAGCCACAGCGAAGCGTGGTCGGGCCGCTAGTTAAGATATATATATATATATATATATATATATATATATATATATATATATATATATATATATACTAGCTGGCCCGGCGAACTTCGTACCGCCTAATAGTCAATTAATGTTGTGGTATAAATATTAGCTAAACAAAAATTATGATTTCTTGAAATTTATACAATGAATAATAAAAAATAATAGAGAAGCACGATGGCGTCATTGCGCGTGTCAGTATAATTGTACACGCAAGTTAAGCAACGTCAACCGTAGCCTGTTCATGGGTGAGTTTATATTTATCTGGAGCTCCTCCGTGCTTCGGAAAGCACGTTAAGCTGTCGGTCCGGGTTATTAGATTATCTCGAGCTCCTCCGTGCTTCGTAAGGTACGTTAAGCCGTCGGTCCCGGTTGTTATCATTAAATTATCTCGAGCTCCGCCGTGTTTCAGAAGGCACCTTAAGCCGTCGATCCTGGTTATCATTAGATGACAGTCATTAAGTCAAGTTAGCGGCCTTTAGGCGGTTTGAAATCACTGGCCTCCGCCAACCCGCAGTTGAGCAGCGTGGTGGAGCATTCTCTAAACTTCTTCGGTTGAGGGGAGACCCGTAACCCAGCAGTGGGTAAATATTAAGTTCAGTACATTATACGTCAAAAAAAAAGTACCAACTGACAACCAAAAATATTTCAATCCACAAAACTGTTTTCAAAACAAATTATAGACAACTTTCAAGACGTAAAAATGAAACCAATAGAGTTGACCTTTGTTTTTAATCTAAATTTGTTCTATATTAAATGAGCTTGATGTACATTTCTGAACGTACGCATACATTTGACGTACGCACGTTAACGTCACGTTTGACAGGTCCGACATCCACGAACATTTTGTATGGAAAAATGATTTTTCTTTTATTTTATTTTTTTCGTAAATTTTCCAATGTTTTAATAGTTATTCTGCTATTCTGGACGGAGACAAATCCAACAAATCAGAAACCATGGCAATCGGTCCAGCCGTTCTCGAGTTATAAGTGTTGTAACAAACACGACTTTCTTTTATATATATATACATTATACGTCAAAAAAAAAGTACCAACTGACAACCAAAAATATTTCAATCCACAAAACTGTTTTCAAAACAAATTATAGACAACTTTCAAGACGTAAAAATGAAACCAATAGAGTTGACCTTTGTTTTTAATCTAAATTTGTTCTATATTAAATGAGCTTGATGTACATTTCTGAACGTACGCATACATTTGACGTACGCACGTTAACGTCACGTTTGACAGGTCCGACATCCACGAACATTTTGTATGGAAAAATGATTTTTCTTTTATTTTATTTTTTTCGTAAATTTTCCAATGTTTTAATAGTTATTCTGCTATTCTGGACGGAGACAAATCCAACAAATCAGAAACCATGGCAATCGGTCCAGCCGTTCTCGAGTTATAAGTGTTGTAACAAACACGACTTTCTTTTATATATATAGATATACAACAACAAAAACAATGCTTTTTTCATCATCTCTTGAACTCACAAAATTCGCGAAGACTGTGAGTTTTGTATCACTCGAACGAGACAATAACGGTCGGTATGGTATTATGGTAGCTGTCGTTATTGTCTCGTTTCAATTGATATATAGCAACAGGAAAAGTGTTTTATGGGACAACTGGTATTTTTTTAGTTCACAGATTTTCAAGTCTCTACAGAAGCAATTTAAGTTAGAGTACTAGTAAAGTCAGAAATACTTTACACAAAATATTTTTGCCATACATTTCGTAAGATTTTTTTTTGTTAAAAATTAATGAAATTTCACCGTAGTCTTTACAGAACAACTGTATTAGGAACTAATGGTTTAAAAAAATATTTCAAATATATTATAAGCATTTTACAGATTTAGAAAAACTTGAGCAGTCAACACCAATGAACGTGAAAAAAGTTGTTTGCGCACAAAATTAAAAATTTTTTTTTTGCAAATAAATTTTTTCGGCTTTTGCTGTCAGTAACAGTAGTATTGTTCCAAAATTTGTAAAAAGTATCCAAAATATTTTGTAATATCATTAGCAGTCTAAAAAAACAATTAACCTGTAACAATATTCGGTATCGGTATTACGAAACCTTACAAAATGTATGGTAACAGCTTGTCGTGATTCATTTTTGAGTTTTATTACCGTCAATTGCTTCCATAGAAACTTTAGATGCTTATATTGACGAGCTCGGTGGTCGAATGGTTAGCAATGGCCACTTAATAGAGTCGCTTATTCATTGGTATGAATAAGCATTCTATTCAGTTATTGAATCGCAATAAGAGTTGGTGGTAAGGCGGCTGTTGTTTACCGATAAGTTTTCACAGCGGCGTTGCAACCCGAAAATTACGTCATTAGCAATTCTTTTGTGCTATTATCACACTGTTATCGGTGTTGTAGCTGTTCATATACAACTGTTAACTTACTGATGTATATACCCGTATGGATAGCTGTATGACTTTTGCGAAGCAAGCCTTTCATTTCAAGCCCTAATGCACTTCATTTCTGTGCTATACGACTATATACATGTACTTTAGCTTCAACGCGCGGCTTCCCCGCGTTTAAGAAAAAGTCTTCAAATTTCAGGTTAATATGTAGTCTATGACTCACAAATAACGTGGCTCTCTATTGGTAAAGTAATTTTCAAAATCGGTTCAGTAGATCCCGAGATTACCCCCTACAACTTCACAAACGCACAAACTTTACCTCATAATAATATTATTATTGATATCTAAGGGCAAATAGAAAAGAACTCTCATGTTGTGAATTTATAAGACTCGTGTCACATATCATAAAAATTATGTGGTTTATTTGTGGGTTTATTATAGTTGCTCACATTTTGAAGTGAACAAGCCGGCTATTTTGGATATGTAACACGCGTCTGGTAAATTCACAATATGAAACTTTTTTTCAATTTGGTCGGTTAAAACGTTCGGATGTGACCAAAAAGCTTGCACTAAGCATTCAGCTTATACGGGAGAATTTGCTACCGGTTAACAACAGAATCCGAACTAAGTCAGTTTCATCTTTGGCGGTAATACTCCAGGGTTATGACAATGATTATTTTAAACTATGAAGACCTTGAAACTCTCCCGCCTAAAATAAATACGAAAGCCACGGCTACTGACTTGCCTCGCAAGTAAAAATATGAATAAAATACCATTTTGCAGCAACTGCCTATTAAAAATGGCGGCATTCCTTTATTGTGCTTAAAAAATACTACGGCTATCATAATTCCGGTTAACATGACTGTGTGCCGTACGAATTACTCATGATGTTTTAAGTTCTATGCATAATTTTAAATCCACGATTATGATACATATGGCCTTGTATTTCAAGTCAATGTCAGTCGTAGCGGTATGGTCATAGCCAAGTATCTTGATGTCGAATATAATGTCACGTAAACACATTACCCTCTTTTGACTTCAATAGGTTTATGTTAATATTTTTTATCTATGTACCTACCACTGTCGTTTTTTTTTACTCCGTTTGATTGACTTTGTTATGAAAAATCCTACTTCACTATGTTATAATTGTTGACGAGCTCGGTGGTCAAAGGGTTAGCAATGGCCACTTTGACTCCGAGGTCGCGGGTTCGATTCCCGCACAAGACAAACATTTGTGTGCATGAACATGTCTGTTTGTCTTGTTCTGGGTATTTTCTATGTATTATAAGTATACATTTATCAGTTGTCTAGTACCCATAACACAAGCTTTGTGCTTAATTTGGGACTAGATGGCGCTGTGTAAATTGTCCAGAAATATTTATTTATTTATTTATAAACGAGAAAAGCGAGGAAGGGTGCTGGAGGTGAAACGGTTTTACATGGAATTTGGAATACATATAAAACTAGGTCTGATACTAGTCCTCAGGGCCGAAATCGAGGTTGAGTGGAGCGAGTAGATTCGCCGAAAAATTTATTGTTTTTCAATTAAATCGCGCCAACTTTTTCCGGCTAAAAATAGAATTCTCGCGCGTTTGTGTTTTCTATTGATTTCAATGGAAAATGTATTTGATGACCATTCCTCTAGAACATGATCGATCTCAATTTTTTTTCGTCACTGACCTCAAGCATGTCGAGGTCTTTAATTGTAACAAGTTTTCATCAAAATCGGTTCAGTGATAATATGGGTTTCCTTACATTTAGGTAATTTATACAAGCTGGGTAAATCGGCGAGCGGGCAGAAGTTATTCCTTAATAATTGTAAAAGAAAAACAAGAATAATTTTAGCGATGCTTTGCTGCTGTTGTAAGTTAAATATTAGGTGTATGTATGCAACGCTTTGCAATAGACTAAAAATAACAAACGTATTGCAGAGACTGCATTAAACTCGTACATCTGTGTCAGTAGGGTACGGTGCAGATCGCCGGATGCTACATATTATACATGATTTTGATCACCATTACGTCAGTTTCTTATATAGTTCATGTTGTTTTATACAAACAAAACCAGGAGCGGTCGGGTGCGGCTATATTTACCTAAATTCCGAACAGCCCAACTAGAGATAAATAATAAAATACTAACGGCCGCCGCGGCTTGGTCCCACCTGAATACGCAGTTTCAGGATAAAATATATTCTGTCATTTCATATCATGTTCCATATGTATCTATTATACGGCCCAACAAATTTGGAAGACATTTGGCATAGGTTAGGTTGCCCAATGTCTCTCACATCAATTTAGCCGTTTGCCAATGAAAGAGTAACAAACATCTATACACTCACATATAGGGTGTACTCACAAACTTGCAATTAGAATATTAGTAGGATTTTAGACAATCTCGTACTGTATGGTTCTAGATATTTTTTTTCTGGATACCATAAAGCTGCGGATTAAACTGCCTGTCGAGGTTTTCTCAGGAGACTACAGCATTGGGTTCTTCAAAAACGAAAATGAGGTTTTTACAAGGTCGGGAACGCCGTGTGATGCCCCTGTTACAGGCGTTCATAGGCTACGGTAACTGATGTCCATCAGGCGGGTCGTATGGTTGTTTTCCACCTTACGTAGCTCATACGTATATTAAGTGACTGATAAACAAATACTTAGGTTTTTTAAATAGTAAACGCCTGACAGTAAATGTTGCTATTTCCTTTTCATAGAAGCTCAATAATTTAGTATTTTTTTCTGTTCTTGCGAAGTCTATAGACTGCTCCTGAGATATAGCTTACATTGCTGAGCGGAGTCCACAACGCAGGAATGATGGATGAATCATCACTCCTGTATGGCAATCTCTTTCCTGGTCTAACATCTGACTTTTATCATCACACATTCATTCTCCGATCACCACCCATTCAGTTACGACACCTCTGCTGTATTTTGGTATCTGCAGCATCAAGTAAGGATTACCATGTTCTTACACTATCACCTAACAAAGTCAAATATAGCCACTAGGCGGTAATTTAAAGAAAGAAATCGGGGGGCAACACTCTAACCGACGTCCGACCAGTTTCTTATATTAAGTAATTCATTTTTTAACATAGAAATTTCCTCTAAAAAAAAACCGGACAAGTGCGAGTCGGACTCGCCCACCGAGGGTTCCGTAGGTACGTAGTATCATTATTAAATTTGATATTTTTCATTATAAATAAGAAATAATGCGTCGAAAAAAATAAATAAAATATATTTTGCAATGTGTACATCAAGCCCTTTCATATGATACCCCATTTGAACTAGTAGTTTCAATTTGAAATTTCGACACCCTATAAAAAATATAGACCCCCTATTTTTTAATATCTATTTACAAATGTATAGTTTTGAGATTTATTCCTGTACTTGTAGTCTATAACGATGTTACTTGCCAAATTTCATAGTTCTAGGTCAACGGGAAGTACCCTATAGGTTTTGATTCCCTTGAGTGTGTCGAAATATGCGTTTTTTGCTGAATAAACGGCCGTAACTTTTTTTTACGTAAACTTAGCAGTTTGATTTTTTTTTAGCTTCATGGGACCGTAGACCTGAGTATACAGTTCAAATTTCAGCTTGATACCTCCACGCATTCTCGACATAGAAATTCTTGACAGACAGACAGACAGACAGACAGACAGACAGACAGACAGACAGACGGACAACAAAGTGATCTTATAAGGGTTCCGTTTTTCCTTTTGAGGTTCGGAACCCTAAAAAGGCGTTCATATCGTACTTCATTGCGACGGTGACTACGTCTGCTTTGTGCTTTTTCCAAATTAGGACTGGCAGAAGGTTCCCGCCGCGGGCACCGCTGCGTGTGCCGCAGCGACAAACGCCGCGTGCGACGCGTCATTGCCATCCGCGGGCTCCGCCATAAAACCCGCTCCATTTCAAGCAAACTCGTGAAAAATCGCTTCTCCGTAAACGCACTTATACAACACCATATTTTTGAATTAAGTGCGGGTCGCGCCGCCGCACGCGACCCGCGACCCTCCGCGTCTCCGTAAATGAATTTTGGGGTGTAAGTGGTTCATCACCATCTTTGATCCAAAGCCAACCCTACCGACTGGGGAATGTACCTCCACCACAGAATATCGCCAAATAACAACTCTAGACTAGAGGGTTGTTGTGTTCCTGCGAGTGAGTGAGGTCACCAGAAAGATAGGAGATGCTGCGTTGGCAGCGGGGGTGGCGGCGCGTGAGCGATATTTTATGTTGTGAGCGTTAATATAACTACGGTAACCGCTTCACATCAAGCGGGCCGTATGCTTGTCTGCCGCCCGACGTAGTAAAAAAAAAAAAAAAAAAAAAATGAGGGCGAATCCGCGAATCCGGCGGCTGAGCAGCGTGATGGAGTTTGTAAGAATACTCCATCACCCCTACGATTGAAAGGAGAGCCGTATCCGAGCAGTGAGATGAATAAGGATTGACAACGACGAGACTTCATAAATTCCATTGAAATCGAAAAGGTCCTACGTTCACTCTTAGCTGTAAAATAATGTACTCTGTGTTGAGTGTAGTGTCATTTTGTTTCCAGATATACCAACACCTCCGCTGGTACACGAACCCATCGGAGCAACGTTGGATCGTGCGTATATTGTTCATCGTGCCCATCTACGGCTGCTACAGTTGGATCTCGCTGCTCTTCTTCAAAGGAAACTCTTACTATGTATACTTCTTCACTGTGCGGGATTGCTATGAAGGTAACTAAAATAATTATTTAGAAATAATCTTCATATTGTTGAAATTTTGTGCTTTGTTCAATGTTTTATCCCATTTTATAATTCTTGCGTTAGAAAGAGAAGGTTGGAGGGTATCGGTGTTTCTTTCTCGAACTTATTGTGATGGTTCATTAGTCAGCACAGCAAGAAGTGGTCTACTCACAAAAGACATGTACTATCGTTTTCAAATTCGTATTCTGTTGCAAACTTCATTTGATTCAGTCAGGAGATATAGACTTCACATCCGATTGGTTGAACTTGGTCCATTCCCGACCGCTGCAAATACAGCTACTTCTGAGGTGATATTTGGTAACTTACAATAACATACCAAAACATTAAAGGATTGTTATTTTGCAAACGTTTTCTGCTAGGTGGAAACGAAAACTTATGCTTATCTTATGCCCTACCTCCTTATCGGCCCCATTCGCTCATTGGCCAGGTAGAACATTAGAAACACGGCATAAATATAATTATAAGCCATTGAGACCTTGCGGGCACTTAGACACTTCATGCATTGTTTCTTTGGCATTATAATGGTGGGCCAATTATACCACAATATTTTCGGAGTAGACTTGTCAATAGACTCGTTTTTAATAAATAAAAAAGCCTAATTGCAGACTTTGTGGTCTATATTTCGTCATTAAAAAGAACTTACAATCTATGTTAGTTTTATTTAAAATAAACTTAATTTAAATAATACCGGCCACATCCCCTGGAGGCACTAGGTACAACAACGTGAGTACTGTACCCAGTGCCTCCAGATGCGACAGTCTGGTTTATCCTGAACTACTTCCAGGATGCTGTTGGTGCTCCCTTGATATTTACTGTTCTTGCTTAATGCGCAAGGGGCATCAACGATGATGATGACGATTCATATATATGGCGTTTGACAGAAGGCCTAGTATAAATAATTATTTTTACTAACTACTTAATAATGTTTTGTATAAATTGTATATTTCAGCCTTCGTGATCTACAGTTTCCTATCTCTATGCTACGAGTACCTCGGCGGCGAGGGTAATATAATGTCCGAGCTGCGCGGGCGACCGATCCGCGCCTCTTGTCTCAATGGCACGTGTTGCTTGTCCGGAGCCACCTACACCATTGGCTTTCTACGTTTCTGCAAACAGGCCACCCTGCAGTTCTGTCTGATCAAGCCTCTATGCGCGTTCATCATCATTTTCCTGCAGGTATGATATGATTTTTATAGTAATCGTTTTAATTTGGCTATCAACTGTTGTTGATTAGAATTCAGTAAGATAACACACGTCATGCCAAGAAATTGAGTAAGCGTAATTTTCGTAATATGTTTTCGTCACGTCCATTAAGTTGGAATGAAAAAATAAAATGCATAAGTTGAAGTGAGCAATCTGCAATTCACCTACTGCAATGGGAATAAATTTTTAAAATACTTTGTCTATATTTAAAGTTTTTAAATTATTTTACATAGAATATCGTTCCTTATCCAGTACTAATATAGATTTTGAGAAGGCCCGGACACTAGGAGTCATTAAATGTCAAACTATTATCAATACTATATCATTCATCAGTCTAATCGTAAATGAATGCAACATCTACTTGACGAGCTCGGTGACGAAAGCTCGGTGAACATAATTGACGAGCTCGGTGGTCGAATGGTTAGTAAAGGCCACTTTGACTCCGAGTTCACGGGTTCGATCCCCGCACAAGGCAAACATTTGTGTGCATGAACATGTCTGTTTGTCTTGGTCTGGGCGTTTCTATGTATTATGAGTATGTATTTACAAAAAAAAAATGTATTTAAGTACATTTATCAGTTGTCTAGTACCCATAACACAAGCTTTGCGCTTAATTTGGGACTAGATAGCGCTGTGTAAATTGTCCAGAAATATTTATTTATTTATTTATTTATCTACCGTAAGATATTTTCTCCTCATTTGATTCAGTCCGTTGATATTGTCACGATATCGAAAATTGTAAATGAGCACAGATTTTTTTTTTCTAAAGAACAAATTATACACGCTGTACTTATGTCACAGTATTAAGAGGTATCCTACCAGTAATATGACTCCTTTGTTCTTGAATGCGTGCCGCCACTATGCATACCTACGGCCAGAGACTTGATCAAGAGTCAGGGTTGACAAAACAAAAACTACTCAAATTTTTGTATATGTACTCAATTATTTAATTTAAAAGACAAAAAAAGGGACCAAGTGCGAGTCGAACCCGCCCATGAAGGGTCCGTAGCAGCAAGTAACATAATTTAAAAGTTACGATTAATGACGTATTAAAAAAATACTATTTACTAGATCTCGTTCAAACCAATTTTCGGTGAAAGTTTGCATGGTAATGTAGATCATTATATTTTTTTAGTTTTATCATTCTATTATTTTAGGGGGGCGGGGGTCATGTGTCCCACACACACATTTTACCACTATGGAAGTGTCTCTCGCGCAAACTATTCAGTATATATATATATTAGAAACCTCATCATCATTTTTGAACACCTATCCATACCCCACAAGTATTGGTTTCATGAAAAAAAAAATATAAGTTTCAATTCTAGGTATGGGGAACCCCCAAAACTTATTGTTTATTTTTTTCTATTTTTGTTGTGAAAATCTTAATGCGGTTCACACAATACATCTACTTACCAAGTTTCAACAGTATAGTTCTTATAGTTTCGGAAAAATGTGGCTGTGACATACGGACAGACATGACGAATCCATAAGGGTTCCGTTTTTTGCCATTTGGCTACGGAACCCTAAAATTATTTAGTCATCATCATTAAAAAAATCATAAATGCGTAACCGATACATATTTTCTATTAATTTTACTTTTGATATTTTTAGAGTTCTGATATTAAATTTTACTATAATTATAATAGATTCTCATACGAATATACAATTTCAGTGGAAACTTTAACGGACAACATATAGGACCGTGTTTTAAACTCAACATTTTTCAAAACATTAAATTCAAAAATGTTGCATTAAACTTACTTCCAGTTCATCGCAGTAGTAGATATAGATTTACATTTAAAAACAGAACAAATTCATTATGAACGTGAATAATTCTTTACGAGTACCACTTACACCCTTTCTTTATATGAAAGTTACTTTATGATACATCCCTTCCGATTAGAGAGCGCAAACTAACGGACATTGCGCTCGCCGACTCTGCCGCTCGCTTCCCCGCGTCCCCCCCATCGTTGCTCCGCGCAAGTACATAAGTCATCTGACTGTATGTAATCTTAAGACTGTGCTTATGTTACCGATGCCATAATAAAAAAAATAAAAAAATAACAGACATAATTTTTTGTTTGTCGGTTTTATATTTGACGCCGCCATCGACCGTTACCAACGCAGCACCGATGCCATAATAAAAAAAATAACAGACATAAATTTTTGTTTGTCGGTTTTATATTTGACGCCGCCATCGACCGTTACCAACGCAGCACCTAATTAGATTTTTAGTGACGCATTATTGGAGGCGCGGGCCACGCGGCATTATGATCTAACCACGCGTCATTTTCCTGTTTTTGATGACATCACTCCTGCTGTTTAGAGATGTTTCCTTTACGCTACTGAATTTTATGTTTTCAATGGGTATAATTGCTACTGGCGCAGCATTTGCATACAAAGTATATTATGAACGCGGCAATATTCTGCATCTCATAAACTTCATTGACACATTTGGATCGCGATGTCTAGCCTAGACTTTTTGGTTAATATTTGTTCTCTTATGACACCGCGTTTCCTGAGTAACTGACCCGTGACCTCTCGTAAAGGGCATGTTTAGAGCTAGGGTATTACTTACTAGCTTCCGCCCGCGGCTTCCCCCGCGTGTATATCGATTATCGCACCAAACTTGTGATTTTTATGATGATGAGATTTTTAAACCGGCGAAGAAAAATCAAGTAAGGTGGCGAGATAGACCAGATCTCACCTTACTTGATTTTTCTTCGCCGGTCTAAAAATCTCTCAAAAGTAATCAGTTGATCTGAATGGTTTGCACAGAGGCATAAATTTTCTCTAGTTCTTCTTGAAGAGTAGAATTCTCCTGTTACGGCATGAGAAAGAGTTCTCATATACCTATCGAAGCAGATGATAGAAGTATTAGTAAATTTCTCTCATGTTAAAAATGTGCCGTAATTGTTAGTAAATCATGTTTTATTAGATAGGTTATATTCCAAATGCTTTAATCTACAAAGTCGCTAAACGCCTTTATCTAAATAGCTGATATACGCGCAATCACCAATATTGAACTTCAACAAGTCTTCGATTAGCATAGATAAAATAATGATTCACTGTAAAATTATCTGGGTTATATTATGTCTGAAATATGACACTTAGTAGATTATTTCATAAGTCAAATATTCGTGGAATGTTAGATGGATTTGGATATCGATATAGGCCCCAAATGCTTGCCAGTTTTCCGCCATATGTGATCTCTCACTTCACCTTGATACAACATGAAAAATATTCTTTTTTATACTATGTATGATGGCAAACAAGCATACGGGCCTCCTGATGAAACGGTTAGCGTAGCCATATAAACACTCGCAACATGAAATAGCGCTCGCCATCTGTTTACCTTGATAATGAAGGCGAAACCGGTCGGTAAAAATAAATTTAATTACGGATTTAATAATGGAACAGTACAAGTGCATTATTAATAACAAAAGATAGTTCAATTTCTGGCGTGAGCTATCCATTAAGTATCCGGTCCTTATTATGATATTTTTTATTTTATTTACAAGTACCTATAATATTTAGGCCGCAGGACACTACCGCGACGGCGATTGGAGCTTGAGCGGCGGCTACATCTACATAACGATCGTGTACAACTTCTCTGTGAGTCTGGCGCTCTACGGCCTGTTCTTGTTCCTGGGAGCGACCAGGGAGATGCTCAAGCCCTTCGATCCCGTGCTCAAGTTCTTCACCGTTAAATCCATTATCTTCCTCTCGTTTTGGCAAGGTAAGTCACGGTTGTTATTAGTATTCTTTAAATTATTGTTTTTTACAAGCTTTTATTTAGTGTCTGTAATCAAATCTTTTTAGTTACATTTGACCCACTTCTCAGTGTCCGTTTGAACTGAAATTTGGCAGAATCGTTTGGTTCTCGTTGCAATGTACGATTACCTAAATCCTACCATTTTTAATTTAAAATGGTGGTCGCCACAAAATGGCGATTTATAATTTTCACTTTAACTCCTGTGATAAGAGTATCAAATGAAAGGACTCGACGAGTGAAACATTAAAGTAAATATTAAGTGTCATACGTTGAGTTGCCATAGTCTATAGATAGACATTTGCATAAAGTATCGTTTGCATGTCGCCAACCCCGTTGCCATCGTAGCAACTCCTAGTACAGGTCGCGCGGCGAGTTAAGATCGCTCGGCAAAAGTAGAAGGGGCATGCGCAGTATTCACTTTCTAGGTCTATTTGGCGGGGAAGAGGAGAAAGGGGGGCGGGCGCGACAATACCGACGCGTAATTGGTGGATCAGTCGCACTTTACCTCCCGCCTCGCGTCCGTGCGTCTCGTGTCTCCTGGGTACTGTTGCGTACAAATTGTTTTTCGTATTAGTAGTACATCGCATCGTAGTGAAAAAAATGCCGAAAAATAAAGTTTTAACACGGCAAGCCAGGAAAATGGTTTACTATCAACACTACCGGATGATTAAATTTTTACTACATGAGGTACACTAAAAGCACTTGCACCTTGCACTTCTAGCTAATCGGAACAATTTTAATTTCGAATGTTATATTTTTTTAACCGACTTGAAAACTTCTTAATAATAAAGAAAACAAATTGGCGGGAAATCATTTGTCAATTGTTTTTAATCACACATCAAAGTTCTACGTACGCAACGAAAATGGAATTAAGTCGAAAAGATTTTTCGTGAAAGGCGGCCTTCAACTGCCGTCAACGAAAATAATGTGGCTACTGTTACTATACTAGCAATAAATCACAATCAAAAACTAGTGTTATTATAATTATGTTAAGTTACTAAGGGTTAAAAAAAGAAAATAAGGAAAAAAAATTTTTTTTCTTAGTAATTTTGTGCGCGATTGTACACATGCGCCAATTGCCCCCACTAGTTTTACCGAGCGATCTTAACTCGCCGCGCGACCTGTAACCTCACTCATGCAGGAACACAACACTAGACTTTAATGAACCCAAACACATGCACATGCGTGCATGTGTTTGCGTCATTGATAAAATCTCAGTTACACATTAAAGTTTTTTTTTTTATACTACGTCGGATGACAAGCATACGGCCCGCCTGATGTGAAGAGATTACCGTAGCCATATTAACGCTCGCAACACAAAATATCGCTCGCGCGCTGCCAGCCCCGCTGCCAACGCAGCATTTCCTTTCTTTCTCTTTCTTTCTGGTAACCTCACTCACTCGCAGGAACAGAACAACCCTCAAGGGAATTGTTATTTGGCTGCGGTATTCTGTAAGGTGGAGGTACATTCCCCAGTCGGGTAGCTTACAATTACGCTCCCTACCTCTCTTTTCGCCAGAGCTTCGTTTGTCAGTCAGCAGGGTGCACCGCGTGCAGGTGAAGTTGGCTTTGGTTCAAAGATGTTAATGAACCTTTACACCCCAAAAAAGTGAAAATTTGTCGCGCTCGGCTCTATCGCTCGTTCGGATATAGTCGGCAGGCAGCGAGACGGAGCGAAAGATGAAGTTTTCACTTTTGTTGTGTGGTCAAGCACACATATTTTATTCCACCGATAGTGATTGTATTCCACCAGGTGACCCACATGCTCGTTTGCCCCATCTCATATATTAAGAAAAAACAAATTTGATGCTAACAATAATCATCTATCAACAGGCGTAGCCCTTGCCATTCTCGAGAAGGCAGAAGTAATATCACCGATAATGGCGGAAGACGGTCAGCGTACAGAAGCGGGTACCGTGTCGGCGGGCTACCAGAACTTCTTGATCTGTATCGAAATGTTGGCGGCGGCCATTGCGCTGCGCTACGCCTTCCCCGCCGCCGTGTATGCGCATGCGCACCGAGATCCCCACCGCTCCGTTACTATGCAGTCAATCTCCAGCAGCCTCAAGGTAAATATGAGTAGTTTATCGCTTAACCATGGAGAGTACTCTGAAGAATTGTTTTCCCTTATCCCTTCCTCCCCTTTTCATCACAGAACGTCACGTGCAGGCTCGCGATATCACAAATTCACCGTTGGGATCATTCCTTCGCGTACTAAAAAGTTTGGCAACTCCTATCTATGTCGCACCATTAAAAAGTGGAACGCTTTGCCGGCATATGTGTTTCCTCATTCATACAATATGGGACCCTTCAAGCTAAGCGTGAAGAAGCATCTTGTAGGCCAGCATGGCAGCGTCAACTGACAAGACATCATGGTCTCTTGTCCGTTGCCGATGCAATTGGGGCTCCTCTTTTCGCTTACCATCAGGTGAGACGGAGCCAATATGCTGAGCTAATATAAAAAAAGAGTATTTATCTCAATAATAAGCCATTATAAAGCAGTTATTGCTGATGAGTCAATAACTGCTTTATCAATATAAAGCAGTTATTGACTCATCAGCAATAACTGCTTAAAACTAAAATGCACTCTTACTAGTGGAAGTGGCGGTCATTGTGCTGCACTTTGACCTCCTCACTATATCGAAGCCACCTCTCCGATACTAATTGCATTTTCTTGATATAATCATAATTTATGTGGTAAATATAATTAGAAACCAAAATCACTTCAAATAAAAATGTATTTAAATATAATTTCGGACCCTACTCATCATCACACACGCAGTTAGGGAAGCCATGGCGCAGCGCAATGGCCTCTTGATACACAAAACTTGAAACACAAAGCAGCTGGCTTTGTACTTGATTATTACTACTTGAGTACTGCTTGGATGTATCAAGAGGCCTTTGCGCTGCGCCATGGCTTCCCTAACTGCGTGTCCAAAGCACCGGTTCATTACTAGAAGCCAATTTCAAGCAGACCTTCCGATAGAAAGCGAGACCAACTTCGCCACCTTAATCATATATGAAAATTATACACGAGTCAGACCCATCATTCATTCCCACTGCTGTGTCTTCTGTGTAAAGGATTAACGGCGGCGATCACTATAATGATAATAAACCTTCGGTGTTAATATCGAAACAATAAACTAAAGTTTGTGTGTAATAAATCGAATCAATAAACTACAGCATGGGGTTCTTCAAAAAGAGCGTGAAGACGTTTTTACAGGATCGGCAACGCACGTGTGATGCCCCTGGTGTTACAGGCGTTCATAGGCTACGTTAGCTGCTTGCCATCAGGCTGGCCATATGCTTGTTTACCACTTTATTGGTATAAAAGAAAAATAAAGTTTATTGCAGTTCTAGCCATAAAACTACTATATAATGGTATGAAATCTTTTATACCGGGATATCTACCACAAATTTCCACCATTGTCTCTCTTGTGTAGCCAGGATTAAGTCAGAAAGTCAGTCAGATTAAGCCAGAAAAGTCAATGAATGGTAAGTTCACTGATATCCCGAGGGTAAAACTACGACTGCCTTGGAACTCACAAGAAATTTTATCAGATGATATTAGTACTCATGGGAAGCATTTGAATTGGACTTCTTTTCTATATGAAAACTGGTCGATCTCCTATTAAACTTTATAATTTTATTATTACAGGAGACAATGAACCCCAAGGACATAATGACGGATGCGTTCCACAACTTCCACCCGCAGTACCAGCAGTACACTCAGTACAGCTCCGGTGAGTGAAACAATGTTTGCGTGGACGTGCATGCTCATACGCTGCCTGGTCACATTTTGTTTGCATATATCTCAAACCACACGCCATTATCATATATCAGAATAGTCATGAATGCCGAGCTGAGAGCTACAAACAATTAGTTTCGTTGGTATATTAACTCCATCTTGTTTTAAGACGCACGTTAGCCTCAATTTACACCGCCGCGGAATGGAATGGAAGCGACATTTTGCAACGAAATTGTACAGAGCATAATTAACTTTATGTGAATTGTATAACATATAAATTTAAATACGATCAGTAGCTAGGGGGAATTTTTGAGAATGCGCGAGGATTCCGCGAAAGACGCGCGACCTTTTTTTTTAGCTCATATAAGTTTATATGTTATACAATTGACATAAAGTTCATTATACTATGAACGATTTCGTTGCAAAAAGTCGCTTCCATGCCATTCTGCGGCGGTGTAATATGAGCCTTAGACAAAACATCGGGTTTAACCTGCAGTTCCACTATACCAGTAGCTCTGTAGATTTGCGTATAATTGGGATGTTAATATTACTTTAGACCAGATAATTTTATTAAACCGTGGTTTATAATAAGACTAGGGAAACCAAATAAAACACTATATTTGCCTATTAATACATGTACTTTTTTCTTAAAGAATATTTGATTTATTTGTTCCACATCCTTCAAGAAATATCATTGCCGCACAGTGTCACACATGCAAAATTTCTGCATGTATTAATGATGCCAAAAAATTCATTCCTTAGTGAAAAGTGAATGAGATTAAGTATAATGAGACCGTGCGTATTTTTGCGCATTTTGCTATGAATGCAATAATTCTCGCTAACAATGCTTTCTAAGATAAAACGTTGACTCGTGAACCTTGTACACTGGTGGAAACTTACACCTAGTGATGGTCACGATCTCAGGGGCATTTATATAATTTAATAATATATAAATAGGGAATATATATATGCTTATTAGGAATTTATTGTAATTGCCTGGCATTTTGATCATCTCTGGTTACATAAAGAAAGAAGTAGACGATCTACTTTTTTTTACGAGATTTTTAATAGGACCCACCACACATTCCCATCACTGTGTCCACTGTGTTTTTACGAGATGTATAAAAAGTGTTGGATTTGAACTAAATAATCCATTTTTCTGTTAATTTATTTAGATCTCATAACTTGCCTGGATTAAAAATAACATCTAGCCCTTCGTTGTTTTCTTAATAGGCAAATACAGAGTTTTGGGGTACTGGATCATACGTCATACTAAGCTCATTCCAAGGCTTGAATGATCGTCAACAACAGCGAGGTGTGATAATGATTCAATGCCCTATCTATATACAACAATTGGAAAGTAGGAAGTAATGATCGATATATTTTGTATCCAATATTCTCTGTGATAAATTACTACATAATTTTAAACTCGCATGACAAAGGTTTTTATCAGCGACAGACAGGCGAAAAGGTATGATATCTTTTCTCGTGATTATGGCGTGTGTTTAATTACAAACTATAATAAAAACTATTATTTATTTTACATTACATTTATTTTCTCATCCAAAAGCCACAAAAAATGGCACTTTACTGTTCTTTTTTATTATTTTTAATTGACGCTCTTCATAAAAGCAGGTTTCATGTACTGCTTCCTTCAAAAAGCTTATTTTAAGATTTACATTCAGTCATGTTTCAGTAGGCTAGGTTCGTCTTATTTTTTTATTTTATTTTCTTTCAGATGTCACTTCTCAACTGCCTTATGAGAAACTATAAGCTCTGCCATAGCTGTGCTCTGCATGAAGTGCATTGATGTATTTCTGTCCGTTATAATTACATAATAAACCATCCATCCTGCCCGAGCATGGAAACGCCACTAACATAATTTAAAACTCCCCAATTTAAAGTAAATCTTAAGAAAATATAGCTACCGAATCCCCTCGATTTTAATTTTATTGTTTGTCAATTATGTTCGTAATGTGTTTTGTGCCTTGTAAAAAGTAAAAGATATTAAGAGCGCATAATTTATTTAAACTGGATTTCGGTGCTCGGCTTCGAACCCGTTCGTTATAGTAGTTTAGTAGTTTCTTTTTATA
Source organism: Hypsopygia costalis (assembly GCA_937001555.2). Classification (NCBI taxonomy): domain Eukaryota; kingdom Metazoa; phylum Arthropoda; class Insecta; order Lepidoptera; family Pyralidae; genus Hypsopygia; species Hypsopygia costalis. The sequence goes on along the minus strand of OW443340.2, from coordinate 18,054,441 downwards.
ATTATGTCGAGGTACTTGGTTAGTCCGAAGCAGAGACGAATTACGAGAACTGATCGCATTTACGTTTAACTCAACGAAACGGCAAAATATTCTAATCAATTTTGATATTGTAGATAACATTAAAATTCATTGACGTCATCCAGTTTCTGGAAAATGCGAGTGACCCTTTGTTGCATACGTGGGTTAGTTATAAGCAAATTTAGAACCTTGGAAGGTAGATAGTAATAAAAATAATATGGTGCGAAACATTTTCATTAGAGACAATTTTTGGTCCAGAAACAGGATGTTCATTATCAGAGTATTATTTAAATTTTAGTGAAGAAAGTATTATGTATTATTTCATAGGCTGGAACCATGGTGCATTAACGTCATGAAAGTAAAACGACCTATAGTAAAACGTCTGAAGTCTAAAATAGTCATACTAGGAGAATGTCTAAAATGAAAAATGTCATGTGAGACAAAAGTATTTGGCTATGCGTTATTGTACGTTCAAGTGCATTTTACAAATTACTCCTTTGTTTTCCTTATAATAAAAGTGACAGGCTTCAATTAGCACTAGCCACTTGTAGAAGCAGAGATGAATATACATATTATGATATGATGTTTTTCATTTTAGACGTTCTCCTAGTACTATTTCAGATTTCAGACGTTTTTTTTACTAGTAGGCCATTTTACTTTCGTGACGTTAATGCATTATGGTCATTTTGCTTATTTGACCTTCTGATACGAAGGGGGCTTGAATAGCCGAATTGTAGAATAACGGACTGCCCCATGAATATTTTATTTCATTAAAGTTTATAATATGCTCTGTTACATTCGAACTACATGATTAATTTACAAGCTCATTCCATTAGAAAGTTCAGTAAATTATTCGGACTACTCATTGCCATATTGTTAAGTATTTACTATTCTTATTTAAATGTACCGATAATAGAGTTGGTCCTGTTGTTTGTCATAATAGGAAGATTCAGGCTACTGTGAGTCACGCCCAAGTTTAGAGAAATTGATTTCATAAATTAACAGAAGTCAGTATTCAAGTACAATGTATTCATTGACCTATATGTTGACCTAATGTTGGTTTGACAAACGCACTAGGCGGCCACGACCGCGACTGCGACGATTGGTCTCAGCGACCATTTACATCATATTCAATACCAGCACTACGTTACCTCGACCAGGGGCCCTACCGCCGAAGCTGAAGCCGATTACCATCAGTATTTTTGAATCCGAAAATGAAACTACTGCTTAGATTGTTGCTAATTATGTTTAGCTCAGCTGGTAGAAACCCTACAGTTCTACTGACTAAGCTGAATATGTTTGTCAATAACGTTTACTTAAGGCCTCCTTTTGGAAGTCAAAAATCCGATGGTAATCGGCTACAGCTTCGGCGGTAGGGCCCCAGAGGCTCTACCGGCTAATCTGAAGCCGATTACCATCATATTTTTGGTTGCGAATATCAAACTACAGCTTATCTTATCTTATCTTAGAGTGGGTCCAGTGCTGAAGCACCGGTGACACGTCGACCCTCATGGATCTTTTGTGCTCTCCCAAATCCTTTAGTCACTCTCCCCTGACTGTCTGGAGACATGTTCCATGTACTTCAGTATGCTGCTTATTGGGAAGAGTCTGTAGTCCTCCAGGTCCGGGTACGCCTTTCCTAGGATTTCCATTCGTTTGTCGGCTAGGGCGTCACATTGACACATCAAGTGTTTCATGGACTCGTTAGATCCTTTGCATGTTTTGCACTCTGGGCTGTCAACTAATAAACTAAAAAAACTACAGCTTAGATTTATGGTACATGTGTTTAGCTTAGCTGGTAGATACACTAGAGCTCTACCGACTGACCAGAAAATATTTGTCAATAACTAAAACGTAAGGCCTATTTTTCGAATTTAAATATTCAATGGCATTCGGTTTCAGCTTCGCCGGTAGGGCCACAGTAAAGTAAATGATTCCATAGAAACAACCAACACGTGACGCAAAACAAATAATCGTAGCAATCTATCTCATTTCCTTACATGATGATGGCGTAAGTTGCTTCTTTTCTAGTGTGAATGCGATGGCTGTCTATAGCTTTCTGTCTGCGGCATAGCCTTAGCCACATTATTTTTGTTTTTACTCCAGATTAATGTGCAAGTAAGAAAGAATGATTGTGCCGCCATTTTAGGCTCAGTTTTTTTATTGCCGCGTATTAGGATGCGTTTCCACTGAAGCGGAGCTGGGACCCTACCGTCTAACTTGAATCCGATTCTCATCGGTTTTTTTTTTACAAAAATCATAGATTAGCTTATATTATTATTAATTCTGTTTAACTTAGCTGACAGTAACTCAGGAGCTCGGCTCAACTCAGGGCTCAGTAACTCTGCTTCAGCTTATTCATTCCAAAAATTCGATGGAATCGGCTTCGGCTTAAGCGGTAGGGCCCTTGGTTGGAGAAGAGCTGTGTTTTCATACATTTCGCACTAAGCATAGCTCCGCTTCTTGCTCCGCTTGCGTGCTCGGTTGTTTTACTGAGCGCAAAGGCGGAACAGGTAAAGGTCCTCTCGTCTGGTTGGTTTACTGGACGAGAGACTCGCATCCCGTGATATAACCGGAAGGTTGGCACACGGGGCGCATTAGCCATTAGATATAGGGTACGTTGTAAGCGTAGCTGTTTTCATATATTTTGCAACTCGCTGAGTTGCAAAATATATGAAAACAGCTCATCTCCAACCAAGGGCCCTACCGCTTAAGCCGAAGCCGATTCCATCGAATTTTTGGAATGTAAAAACCGTTCATCTCCGCTCTGCCCCGCTCTAAAACCCAGCCTTATACAGGACCAAAACTATTATCGGCATAGTATAAATCGTTTTACATAGTACCTACATTATTAATGTAAATGTTTAATTTTCTGTGATTTTATTTCTTTTTGTATAATTTTTGTTACTTGTCTTATAGTTAGCGGATGAAATCCTATAGGAGAAAGCTAGGCTTGATTTATTACTAACAAAATATTGAAGGGCATTTACCAGGTTGTTTTATAGCATTGAGGCCTTAAAGAATTCTGTTGCCAAACCAAAGAACGACGAAGTTTCATAGGCAAATGTCGAAGCAAAAATATATAGGTATCAATATTTTTCTATACATAATTTCAATTTAACAACCTGCAGGGCCAATTTAATAACTTTATTTTTAATGTCGCTGATCTTAAATGTATATAATATTAATAATATATTTGTAACACCATATCTTTCATTAAAATATTAAAAAAAAAACAATTTTGTGTTTAGTGCGATTTTAGTTAAGTTTCGATTAAATTAGAAGACGAATTTAAAACTGTACTTGGCCTTCTTTCCCTTACGAATAAATGGTTTACTTATATTTTATACGCTTTTATTTGAACCTTTTTTTACTATAATATTGATAACATTTTTTTTTATACAGCTATTTTGGTCTTACGTTTCTTTTAAAACGATATTAATTGTAACAAGTGACCATAACTATTACGTAAAAAAAAAAACAAAGTGACTATTATACATTTTTTTAAAAGAGTTAGGTAGGTATTAGTCTATGAAACATGGAAAGGAACAACTTCAAAAATGAGGTAAGCTTTATTCGTAGAATGGCTTTTTATCATTTGTTTGCAAGCATGCTACCATGATTGTTACTTGTCACTGTAATTTGATGTTTATCTCTGTCTATTATGAGGAATATAGGACTTTACTAGCGCCGTCATTGAATATAAAATGTTCTTATGTGATGTAAATATACTTCACGATCTTTGTGAGAATAATAATGTTACATAATAAAATTCACGTTTTTGTATGCGTTTACAAAGTATGATTTTTTTATTCTGTGGCTTCGCTAGGTAGCTCCTATAATCCTCTTAACTTAACGCTGGATACGCGCGTTGAAGTGCTGTAGAAATTTAAATACATCGCAATGTGTAAACGCTCCACGCACAAATTCTATAAGGTTTACAATCTACTACTAAAGTTACCTTGAAAAGGTTCTCTCCTCTCATAAGGCCGCCTTATTGATGAGAACAATCTTTTCAAGGTAATAATTTATTGATTGTACTTTAAAATTATTTTATCTGTAAGCTCCTCAAGACAACATTTTATTTTTATTTTGGATAGTCATGAAATAAAATTTTGGAATCTAAAACTAAATTCGTTATGACAATTTTTTTATAAATTCTGGTGGATTTTTCTACTGATACTGATGATGATGATGCGTTACTGATGTATTCTATAATGTACTTAATTGAAAATAAATATACACATACTTACACATAGATTTATTTCACTGCTTGTCTATTTTTGATATGTGGAAACAAGACTGAACACACACTTATTTTTTTACATCACCTGCAACACAATATATCTGAATGATACGGGGCACAAAGGAATGCCGTCACAAAGGAAGCACCATCAGATTTTTTTAATAATTGTAACAGTTTTAGGTCTGACCCCCACTGGCGTGATGACTTGAGATTTTAAGCGATAATTCATCGCTTAATATCTCAATAAGTATAATAAATCTTAATACACGACGCTAAAGTCCTAATAATAACAATACTGCATGCTTGTTGATATCGCGGCATCTCGTAACTATAATGTATGCGTATAGGCTTACGCAATACTGTATTGTTAAGGATTAATATGTAATTACTTAAAAATCCCTTACCATGCGATGTCGCTGGTCGGCCTAAGTCATACGTTGGTTGTTGACCTCATATAAAAAATATATGCCGCACTCTCCCAAGTCTTATACTTTTTCGTTCAATTGATACTAAATTATTCTACTTAAGATTACTTTATACAATTATGTGCACTTTACACTATCTAGAATCTCGCAAGGTAACGAAAATGCCTCATAATTTAAGGCAATTTCAACCTTATTGTTAATGCAAATTATTGATACACATTGGCACCCATATATACATTAAACAAAGTTCGTACTACTTAAAGCACATTTAGTCTTACTGAAGATAAGAAATAACGTCTCGAGGGGAGTAAATATAAAGTAGATATTAATAATCCCTTGCCTTGATTTCGTTTATCTCTATTTTGAGTAATAATTTGAAATATAATAAAAGGTCAAAAGCGCTGTCACAGACATAATAATAAGCGAATAGATATCAAACCGTGGATACCACAGGCACAGTGACGTCCTTCTCGCGCTTTACTTCTCTGACCTCCTTTAATGTAACACTTAAATTATAAATATTAACATGTGTAGTAATGCGAGGTGCAGCCGGTACGGGTAAACGAGTAGAAGAAGGAGCGGCTCTAGCGCCGCGTCCACCGCCACAGCGCGTAGCTACCATCAGCCATGCGACCAACTACCACGAAAAGACGACACTACTCAGTTCAGATGACGAGTTCCAGTGAACTCAACAAGTCGGTAAGAAAATACAGGCACTATGGAATGCTGTATTAGCTGTGGACGCCTAGAATATATATTTATTTCCTATGGAATAATTTTTGTTCTTAAAATAATTACACTTTTGTGTGATCTTATCGAACAAGAAATACCAAATTATGTAGTACAAAGTAATTGTACCAGAGATCACGCAATTCATACAAACTTTTGTAAAGTTCATTTCGATTATTCGCAGATTATAATTATAATTTATTTCTTTGAATGATTAAGTAATTCCTTGTAAGTAGTTGTGAACTCTAGACCCACGATTGAATGACCTCAAAACATAGTGCTGTGATAGTGGCTAAACTAAATTAGATGCGTCGTAATAAATAATTTTACAATTTTAGGGCGTTCACAGTTGCGTAATTTGGTTATTGATTGGAAACATACTTGTTGGTATACTCTTTGATTCAAATGATCTTCGGCAGCGTTTACTCCTATTTAGTTTTATTAAATAATTTGGTATTATAATATTTGTATAACATTTGTCTATAATAAACTTACTTGATATAAGTTCATTTCGTCATGTCCATGTCATAATGTCACTAGGAAGATATGAACCCAATACATACATAAAGCTGGGATATTGTTATGGGTACCAATTTATTGTTATGCACTGGAAGAGTTCAATCACATCTGTCAGTACGAAATTGACATATGTGATTCAACCCTAATTTTAACTTTTGCATTACGTTTCTTACTGCATTAAAAGCCTTTTATTGTTTATTATAGGCTAAATCATTTATAATACTAACTTTTAGTGACGAAGCTATGTTTTGTGGCCAGAGATTAATCTATTTCTTTAGTTTTAATTTTGATATTTAATGAGTAACACATGGGCTGAAAAGTCCCGGGCCTAACAAAGAAAACGCGGTTTTTTTGTTCAAAATTGACTTTATTCATCAACGTAATCTCCATCAAGAGCCACACAATCATTCCAGCGCCGCTCTAACATTTCAATATGACTTTTGTAGAACATTTTATATTTTGCCTCAAAATAGGCCTCAGTTTCCTCGAGGACCTCTTCATTCGAGAGAAATTTCTTTCCGATGAGTATTTTTTTAGGTCTGCGAATAGCCAGTAGTAGCTGTGAGCCAAATCTGTCGAATACGATGGATGTGAGAGGAATTCGAAGTTCAATTCGCAATTTTTTGATTGACTTGTGACAAGGTGTGTTGCCATTAAGACAACGCACCGAAACGAATTTTTTTTCTTTGCCATGTGCGGTCGTTTCTTTACAATTTTGGACTTCAAACGCTCCAATAATGCTATATAGTATTCACTGTTGATAGTATTTCCCTTCTCATTATAGTCGATGAATATTACACCACACACATCCCAATATAACGAGGTCATAACCGTTCCATCTGACAATTGTGCTTTTGGGGCCTTTGGAGGAGGTTCGCCAGTTGCTCTCCACTCAGATGACGTTCGTTTTGATTCCGGAGTGAAGTGATGGATCCATGTTTCATCCATTGTCACATATCGATGGAAAAAATCCGATTTGTTACGTTTAAACATGGCCAAACACTGCTCAGAATCATCAGCACGTTCATGTTTTTGGTCAACAGAGAGCAACCGCGGCACCCACTTTGAACATGGCTTTCTTATAATCAAATGCCCATGCAATATAAAGCTAACACGTTCTTTTGATATCTTTACGATGTCAGCTAACTCACGCAACTTCACTTTTCGATCATTCAAAGTGATTTTTTGGATTTTTTGATGTCTTTTGGTTTTACCGCCTCATTTGGACGTCCACTGCGTTCTGCATCATCGGTGTCTCTACGACCACGTTTGTAGGCAGCAAACCAACGTTTTATGGTTGTTTCTCATGAAGCAGAATCCTTATGATACTTTTCAAGCCATTTCTTCGATTAAACGGTATTATCTCCCATCAAGAAGCAGTGTAAAACTAAAGCATGAAATTGTTTTTCATCCATTGTTTTGAAAATAACAAAAGTAGTGTCACCCTTAGCACAATAACTCACAAAGTTCTGAGTAGAATATCATGAAATTTTAACAGCTCTCATTTGAAGGTTAATACTAACTGAAAAAGCGGTGAATGCAATAAAAATTGCGTCATACATGTGTTAGGCCCGGGACTTTTCAGCCCATGTGCTAATAGTTCAAGTATTAATTTCCAAGAAGTTTATGGAGATTGTTTATGTACTTTATTGGCCATCGACTGTACAATACTGTATTAAAATTCTTTTATTTTATATCTAAGTCTACATTTTTGCTCCTACTGAAATTTTTGTTCAGTTTCATTGTACCGACATTCCATTGTAGACTGTAAGAATTGCAGACTAAGATGGTCCAACCCAGCCAAGAGACATACGTAGCATTCGTAGTACTACGCGAAACGCTCTTATACTGGAAGCTAATCGCACACTAAGCAGATACGATATATTTAGAGCGAGACATAGTTATATGAGTGTAAGAGATGGTGATACAGCCCCTCTTGTCTATGGCAGTGCCCCGCTCTAAATATGTCATATCTGCTGCGTATTATGTTACTTGCTTTACAGTCTACAATCGGGTGTATGTAGGTACAAAAATCAAGAGTCAATCTTCATTCTACATGTTTACTATAAAAGATGAGAATTGCATAATCACGGCGACTCTGGCTCGATAAGGATTGTATAGTTAGGTGTGTAATGTAGGTAATTGAAATAGTACATAATTATTTACGCGCAACAAAAATGTACATAAAAAGAGGAATTATTAATAATCTAATGAATGTAAAAAATATAGAGCTACAAGGTATTTTAAAATGGTATCAATTAATCTGTAGTGTTTATGTGTTGTTGTTATTATTTCGTATTTTAGAATTTGTCTTTTCTGACCTAATTTTGTTAGTTACTTCATAAAGATCTTAGGACATTGACATAAAAGTCTGAACGGCGGACGTTTCTGTACAATAAAATATATTATGTGTATTGTACGAGTAAGTTCTCGTTCAGAATCGGAGCTTTATATCTACATTTCCATTATTATGCGTATTTAGCGATTAATTTTAATCTACAAAATTCAATACAGGTAGCCTTCGATCATTAATATAGAAGTAGATGCACAATGTCATACAAAAATTAAGTAAAATAATGTCCGCAGTAGGTAGAAGATGACAAAAATGTTACTTATTTACGACCAATATTAAAAGATACTATAACTCTATAATGTGCATTGTAAATTCGGCCTTAGACTTTCGCTTTAAGATTTACAATTCATATTAGTTCTTATGTCATTTATAAAAACAAGGTTATCTTTCTTTTGAAAATCTTTCTTTTGAAAGTAATGTCAAATATGGAAGAGCTCGAATATGGTTAAGTGGAAGAGCTCCCAGATCGTCATTTGGGTGCTGTTCCGGTGAGGACGTTTTTTGGGTGTTGATTGTGCATCTAGTTCTACTATCAATGATCAAAGGTAGCATATAAAAAACTGAAATAGAGTTTGAATAGTTTTAAATTTAAAGATCCATAATCGTTTCAGATTTGCATGTCAATGGTGAAAATTATTTGTAAATATCATACATAATAGATGATAAAAGATTTTTCCACACTCCAACAGCTTTCCACGTTGAGCTTCCTGGCGCCAATCACTGCCTATGTATGCCGCAGTACGGGTTTGCATACAAAATAGTGCCTATGAGGTAGTCAACATTACCTAGATATTAAGTTTAGGTGTTTACCATAACATTATAGAACTTGGTTGATTAATATGAAATGAAAAAGATGTCAAGTGCTGGCTCGTTTATTCATCTATTAGGTAAACGCTTTTCCAACCAACGCATGGTGCTGAGTAATTGGAACCACTGTGTACAAAAATCGTATTTTAGCATTTATAATAAATATTAGTAATTCCTACGCTCAGATTGTTACCGATACAATAAAGTGTTTTCACGCCATCATAGAAGCTGTATTATTATAAAAGTTTCTATTTAGAGTATCAGCAGTAGTAACAAAAACTGCTGTTTTTGGTACATTTCGTCAAAATAACGTAACTGCCTCATTCTGATCTATCGATCTAATAACTCACAAATACTTTACTATCTTAGTAACAAACTAATATCTTAGAACGTACGAATTTCTGATATTCATCCCAAATGCTAAGATATGATCTATTCAAAATGGCGCCACTTTCGCAGCCAATATCGCGTGAACATATTCTGTCTTACGTACTGTTTCATTTCACTCTTATGTACTGTTGCCATATAATATGTCAGTAAATCATTAGCCGATCGAAACATGTATGTATATACTTACTGAAGCATAACGAAATCTACTCCCATATAAGTAATGTAGCGCGTGATTTGATCTTTCACTTGTGTCACACGTCGTGTATTCTAAAGGTACGTCTTCACTAGCCCGCGCCGGACACGACGCACGCGCGGCATGCAATGAATTGAATGAAACATATTCGGTGCGTGCGGTACCGAAGTGAACGCAGTGCTTTAGAAATCATTATGAAACCAAATCAAAATCCTTTGTCTGCGCTACGTGCGTTGCGTTCGGCGCGGTCTAGTGAAATTACGTATGGGTTGCGTCAAGTCAGTTCGATGGTTAAAGATACCGGACAAATACAAACATGTTTGTACCTCTGATAGATACATACCAGACCTTTGAAACGATGCAATGTGCCACCCAATAAGAAAGAAGCCTAAACGTGTAGGAGTCCTCCACACCGTACCATAATATGTATATATTTCCTCAAATTATCCTACACACAATATTGAATGTGTTGTATTTTTTATAAATGAGATTACGATAGGTATTTAATATTTTCCACGCATATTCTTGCACCACTGGTTCTCGCAGCTTTTGTATGCTCAAGTGATTCGCTCTTCCACAAAAAATCTTGTAAGGGTTAGGAGTTCATCAATCTGAAGCAAATCTGAAGTAGGTATATAGGTTGTAGCTCACTATATTGCTTCGCCGTCCAGTTTGGTACCTATTTAAAAGCTTTAAAACAGACGTAATGGAACCTTAAGTCACTTTTAAATTAAGTACGTACAAACCGGCAGTACTCTGTCGGTTATGTTTCGTGGGGCCACACCGCACACTTCGACAGAACGAGAACGCAGCACGGACTACCGCTGCGCTGCAGCAGCACCGAAGCGTGTAGCAGGAACTGAATGACTATTGTGTAAAGTGGAACGCCATTGCGCAATTTGTGCATGTAGTACGCATTTAGTAGCGCAAGCAGCGCCTTAGGCAGCGTGGAATTCTAAAAAGCATGTTATGTAAATAGCTCAGCAACACTCAACCACAAGATCTAGTACCCTTCTAATTAATGGTACAATTTTATGTAGAAAGAAAATCCGAACTTTCGGCCGAAAATTTATTCAAATACATTTTGTTACTATTCAGTAATGGTTTCGAGAAAAAATTACAATATTTATATTGTGTTATTTAGACTAATAATTAGACCCTGCTGGTTGAAAAGTACTGCTCAATCTGAAAAATACCCAAATTTCGCGTGAAACATCGGATTTTCATTTCGGGTAGGCCGCCAGTAGTGTCACTTGCGGTTTGCAAGTTGCAACCGCTGTTATTGGTCATCTCAGAATTGAAACTACCAAATAAATGCTGCCGAGCTTCCGAAACATCTATGTGGTCAGCGACCATGGGAAAAAAGGATGGTCAAATACCTACCTATCTATTAAAAAAAATCTTCAAACATAGATTCCAAATACACTTCATGTACAGGACTGAGTTCGTGCCTGGCGCAAGAAATGCGCCTAATGCGGCGCGATCGTCTCGAGTTCAGTATATCGATAAATCGATAGTGGATCAAAACCCTTAAAAATTTACTAAGTTATATACATACTATCTTTTTTTACTATATATCGCGCTCGACCATGTTTTCAAGAATATGAACAAAACAAAGATGGCCGGACGTGTAGAACAAATATCGACATCATAGATATCGGGAGAATTCAGGTAGCGCGCTACTGGTGGCTCAGCGTCACAAGTGGTGAAGGGGGAAAGGAAGTGCGGAGGTGCCCGTCCGCTTTGTGCACCCCTCATACCACCCGACCGCCATGAACGTACTCCCTAACTGTACACGCAAAGGCCTTCATCTCAGTAGATATTGAACTTGCATAAAATCTCAATCTAAAATGCAATGCAGAGAGATTGATAATGTGAATAAAATTTATTATAACTTTAATTTTATTATAAACACACGTTTATATTGTATAATATTGACTAACTGTTAAGTGAACATGATACGATTTATTAGAATATCTGGAGATTGTACAGTATTTTGTGACCATGTTATTTTATTTTCTTTATAACCAAATGTAGGTATGTAATAAATTGATAAACTACCGTAGGTATTCTGTTTATATTAACACCGTTTAAAAGTTGCAAGACCTATTAAGAAATTAAGCATCGCTTGTGTACAGAGTAGTAAAATTTTGCACACCCTCAAGCAGACAATAAAGTATTTTTAAATCACATAGGCCACACTTGAAATATTTTGTTATCAGCCCGCGTATGAGCTTTGTTTTTGGTTCCGATTTTTATAAAATCAATATTTTTAATCGATTTCAAATCAAATCAAAATATTTTATTTGCTAGAATACAGTTAAATTGTTGTTACATTTTGATAATATCGGGTCGTGTATCCAATCTACCTGCAGACATGCAAAATTTATTGTGATGAAATTGATGATGGCTAAATTACGATACATGTAAATATACAATGCGAATAATTATAATAGTAACTAATGTCAACCTATACATTATTTTCGTGATTTGATGTCCAAATACTTAATCTTTAATAGTCCAAATAATCTTCAATAGATGAGTCTATGTGTTGCGTGCAGAAAAGAAGTAGGAAGTTTGAAACCCTGCTATGCAATTGAAATTCAGGCCATTGTTGGTCTAATAAAACCGTATTCGTTAGTATGACTCCTTCCTCGGTAATTCACTACGGAGCCGAAACTACAGCCGCCGATATTTTAGTAGGTACTTTAACGCCTTTAAAGTACTAAATTATCCTCTATACTGTCCCTCAAGAAGACTGACTATTAGACTTTTAGATCAATCAGTCAATGGCGTCGTATCGCGGGGATTCGCGTGTTATTTGAAAAAATACCTCTTTAGGCAATAATACGCGATAAAATTCAATAACAACATTTTATGTATTGACTGAATGTTATTATAAAATGTTCATAAAATACGCAGACAAAAACGGCTATATCATTTTATTCAACATAACAAAATCTACTATGAGGCACAGTATAAGTAATAGTACCAGGTACATACAGTATGGCTCTCTCGTATCGACCTCACCTCCCCTAGACGAATCTTGAAATAGTTTGTAACTTTGTATAGCGCCGCACGCACACGCTTATTCATGCTCTGCACAGGCGTCATTGTATATGTAGTAGTAAATGGCGGGACATTTATATGGAGTGGCCGGGGTGTGTCTGAGGTAAACAATTTGTAGTCTTGAGGTAAAGTATACTTATACAAAGTGTTTTGTTTGTCATGGACAATATTAAGTGCGTTGATTTACGAGGTAGATTTTTAAACGCTTTTCTAGGTTGTCTTTTCGACGTTGTAACCCCTTTTATGGTAAGTTAGGCGGTTGTTTGTGGAGTGAGGTTCTCGGAGGTTCTTTATTTATTATGTACAGTCGGTTGCCTAAGATAACTGACCACTTTGCCACACAATTCTGTATGGCAGGGTGCTCAGTTATCTTAGAAAACAGACCGTACCTAAGTACCTGTATGATGTAATTATTTTGAAGGTTGCAAATTGTAATTAGGTACATATTTAGCACGTTTTGAATAATTGCTTCCCAACCCTTTTTGTTCAAGGGCCGCTACGACGTTACTATTCGACGCAGGGAGGGTTCTAAACCTTATCTTTTATAACGAATCTTTTAGTATAATACCTACTAGCGGATCATCGGTTTGGAATCTCTGTTTTAAAATATACGGAAATCTTGTGTGTTGTATTTTGAAAACATAAATTTGTTTAAATTTTACTAAGCACGTTAACCTTTTCTTACTAATACCTAATTTATATAGTCTGTGTTGTATTTATGAACTTGTCATTGTAATGTCCAAGAACGAAAGTGGTAATGAAGAAAAAAAGTCTAGAAAATTGTTGAAACTGTTTTTTTATATTATTTTTAGATAAGCATCGCTAGCATAAAATCAACACAAATCAAACGCACACAAATCTGAAGTCCATCTAATGCAACGAAAATAAGTTTTTTTTTTTATATGTGAATGGGGAGCAAACGAGCATGTGGCTCACTTGGTCGAAAGCAATCACCACCGCCCATGGAGATCAAGAACACCAAGGGGTCACCGATCCGTTACCAGCCTGTGTTCTTGTACCTTCACATGTCGTAACTGTTCGGAAATACCGCAGAGGGAAGCTGATTCCACAGTTTCACCGTTCGTCCCGATACCGTCATAAGTACAGCTTACCGGGCGTAAGTACCGGGAAGCTGGGATGTAGTATTTTAGGATAAACACAAATATAATAGCCGTTTTTATGCGCTTATGAAAATATGCGCAAAAGAAACAAGTGACTTTTTGAACTAATTTAAAATATTAACGTTCTCAGCACTCCGGTTTGCCTATACACTTTTGATGCTATTCAATTCAATCCGCAGTTGTTATACATCCCAGCTTACCTATACTTACTTGTGTAACGGTCTGTATCATTTGTGTTGATTTTAAGCTAGCGAATTTTTTATTGTATTATTGTTTGTGACATTAGTCTACAGTCTTTTCGATTGTTTAAATTTTGTCAATTACAATTAATGAGGCGAGCCTAAACAAAAAAAACACGGAAAACAGAAAATATTTTTGGTATTATATAGATAGCTTGCATTATTATAGTAAGTACTTACGTCACTTTAGAACCTCATTATTGTCGTGCAATCTTGATCGAATATACTTGATTGAAACGTGCAATAGAAGAACATGAGAATTCGTAGTATGTTTTTATGACAACTTTTATTTCTAGGCATTTAATTCTTTAATTTTTCCTACATAAAAAGTAAAGCTCGTAATACTATATTCTCTATTTGTGTCTACAGAATAATCATGATATTAAATAGGGATATTCCATATATCCAACAAAAAAATCTTACCTGAGGTAAATAATGAATGGAAATCTACGTAAATATTATAATATAAATAGCTTTTGCATGCCATGAACTAATTATAAAGGTCTCAATATTAAGCATAGGTAAAACCGATATTCGGTAGGTTTAAAACTCGGGCTCCCTTGGAATGGCACCAATCACCATTCGGTATATTTTTTTTCGTCAAATGGATGTTGAAATTGTATTGACTTGAAAATTGAAATTCACAATAACGACTGAATAAAAATATTATCTTAATAGACAAAAATGACGCATTTCTTAAGTTCCTATATAAATCAAGCGTCCGACTGATTTGTATATACATTTGAAATTATTTAAACTGTTTTAAAAATTTACTAAAGTCTGTCACGTTACTCGTCATTTGAAGACACCATGCGTGGTAGACTCGTATTGGCAAAAACACTTTATAGTTTGTTCATTAAGGGGACTGTGAATTTGATACGATTACATCTTTTTTTTTTTTGCTCAGGTTTGCTCAGGTGCTCCTTATGGCTCCTCCGACCTGGAAAATGCAGTGTAGGCAGTGTAGGTCGGTCTCTCACTTGATTGAAACGCCTATCTGATAAAGATCACAAGGAACTAATGGGAGTTTAAGGAGAGCCCTGTGTTCAGTACATGCTTATTGGTAGAAATGATAATCTTCTTCTTCTTCTTCTTCCGTGCCTATGTCCCATGTCTTTTGGGGTCGGCCCTCCTAATCTTATTGTGCCATTCCGATCGTGTCTGCGTCATATCAGGGTGTAGTCCCATCGTCCTCATATCGTTCTGCACTGTTCTGGCCCAGGTGGTCGGGGGTCGACCGCGTCCTTGTTTCGGCTCTTCTATCTCCATTACCTTTCTAGTCATGTGTTCTTTATCGCGGCGCATGACATGACCGTACCATCGTAGTCGGTTCTCAATTAACTTCTCGGATATTTCTGCAACCTTAAATGATCCTCGTATGTGCTCATTCTTGACCTTATCCTTCAGAGTTACTCCTCCGGACCATCTCAGCATTTTCATTTCTGTCGTATGGAGTTTCTGTACATCGGATTTGCGCATCGCCCAGCATTCGGACCCGTAGAGTAAGGCCGGTCTTATCGCCCTTTTGTACACATTTCCTTTGATCTCTACGGGCATTCTTGCGTCACAAACAACTCCGGTTAAGGATCTCCATTTCAACCAACCGCTGTTTATTCTGTTTTCAATATCTTTGTCCACAGATGCATCAGATGTAATAACTGATCCTAAGTATTTAAATTGGTTGACAGCTTTTAGCGGCGCATTGTCGATACATGGTGGCTGTGTTGGAACAGATGATCCGGATAGTTTACAGTGCATGTATTCTGTTTTGGTTCTACTTACTCTAAGCCCTCTAGCCTCTAGTGCAGAACACCAGATATTTAGGTCATCCTGCACCTCTTGTAGTGTTTCGGCTATTAAGACTATATCGTCAGCATACAATAGTGTCCACGGAGTGGGTTTTTGTATATTTTTGGTGACATAATCCATGACGATATTAAATAGTAGGGGGCTGAGTGTTGAGCCTTGATGAACACCAACTTTGACCTCAAATTCTGCACTGCTGCCAGCCGGACTAACAACTTTGGTTTTTATGTTGTTGTACATATCTTGAAGAATTAGGATGTAGTGCTCCGGGACGTGTTGTGCACGTAATGCTTCCCATATGAGTTTTCTTGGCACTCTATCAAAGGCTTTTTCCAAGTCTATGAACACAAAGTGTAGATCTTTTCTCTGAGCTTTATATTTTTCTATTAATATTTTGACTGTATGAATGGCATCAATGGTACCGGCTCCTTTTCTAAATCCACACTGATTATAGGTTATGTTTGTAATTTCTGTTAATCTTTTGGCAATCACGCTTTCCCAGATTTTGAGAGCATGTGATGTGAGTTTGATGGCACGATAATTGCTGCAATCAGTGACATCGCCCTTGTTTTTATAGAAAGGGATTAAATTGCTATGTCTCCACCCATCCGGCATTTTCCCCCCTGATTGTATTTGGTTAAAAAGTGTAGCAAGCCATAAAACCCCGGAGATACCATTTCTCTTCAGAAGTTCTGCTGGTATTTCATCGGGTCCCGTGGCTTTGCCATTTTTCATACCGGATAGAGCTTTCTTGACTTCTTCTGCTGATATCTCTTCTAGAGGTCCGTAGACTGGTGCCACATTAATAGAGATTTGCTGAGGGAATTCCTCGTTCAGTAGGTTGTTGTAATATTCATGCCATCTCTCGTTTATAGATTTATCAGATGTTAAGAGCGTACCGCTTGAATTTTTAATAAACTTGTTACGTTTTATGTCTTTACTTTGTTGGTTTTTAAATTTAGCAATTTTGAAAACTTCTTTGTCCGTCACGGCTTTCTCTAATCTCTTGTAGATGTTATCGTCTGCACTTGCTCTTGAGCTTGCCACCATCCTCTTGGCGTCTTTTTTGGCTTGGACATAGATGATGCGGTCAGACTCCTGCTTTGATTCTTGCCAGATCTTGAATTTGGCCTTCTTTGCTGCAAGCTGTATCTTAACAGCTTCATTCCACCACCGAGGGTTTTTGCCCTGTTTACGTTTGCCCGTACTAATGCCTAGTTCTTTTTTAGCTACATTTACAGTGTGTGTTTGATATTCATTCCATACTGTGTTGACGTCTTTTGTAAGGATTTCTTGCTCTTCTAAAAAGGCTGTTGTTGTAGATACTAAAGATAATCCCATGTCTGTCTGTAGATTGTACCACTTAATCTTTGGACTATTTTTATTCTTATGTGTTGTGTTCCAAAGAGGTATTTTCATGCATGCTAAAAGGAGGCGGTGTTGCGTAGTGAGAGGCTCACCCGGAATTACCTTGCAGTCTTTAAAGTAACTACGCATATTTCCACTACATAATATATAGTCAATTTGTGACGCGGATGCGCCACTCTTGAAGGTGATAAGGTGTTCGTCTTTCTTCCTAAATAGCGTGTTAACTATTGGCATATTAAAGATGTTGGCCAGCTCCAGGATATTTTTACCTTGATCGTTTAGGCATCCAAAGCCTTGGTTTCCATGGATTTTTGAGCCTCTTGGAGCTTCACATCCAACATGTCCATTAAGGTCGCCTGCTATAATTACATTTTCAGATGTCGGAATTGTTTGGAGGTGATCATGTAGGTCTTCCCAGAAGGTATCCTTTTCTTCTCTTGAGCAACCGATTTGGGGTGCGTACACTGATATTATGTTTAAGTGTCGGCGTCTATCGAGAGCAAGTTTAGCCGATATTATTCTGTCATTTCGCCTTTCTACTAAGATGAGTCTCTCCTTTAGTTGTTCGTTTAGAATAATACCTACGCCGTTTCTGGTATTAGATGTTCCCTGATAAATTAACTGGTAGCCCCTTCCGATGTTTCTGGACTTAGAGCCTTTCCACTTTACTTCTTGGACGCAGCAGATGTCTATATTGCGCCTGTGAAGAACTTCAGCCATTTCTTGGCTTTTTCCGGTCATAGAACCTATATTCCAAGTTGCTATACGCATGTTTGCAGCGTTGCGTCTTATAACGTCGCTTAAGGGGTACGCCCTAGTATTTTTCGCTGCTGCTGAGTGCCTCTGGTCGTCGCTTGAGGGGGACGCCCTAACATTTAAATCTCTTTTCATTTGTTGTACCTTCATTTAGATTAGGAGAAGTTTGAATTGGCTATGAGGTTTTACGACCGGTTGCCACCTGACGTCAAGGCTGTGACCTTTATTCAAAGGGTAAAACCGCCGCCATTGATCTACTAGAGATTCATCCGCCGCCAGTCCTTCTGTCCGTTCCAGCCTAAACGCACAGCACGCCGTCAGCCTCTACTCCGAATATGTCAGAGAAGCCTAACGACGGGGTTTGATACGGAGTAACCTTCTCCGGCCTGTGTGGTCCGCGGGAGGTATTTTATTTCCCTCCAACCCTCCAGTCACCTCTTGCGTGGTGACTGACGAGTATCCCCTATCCGCCACCCGGGGACGCGTTCTCTGGGGATACAGGCTCCCCCGAGAATTAATAATGGTAATAAATAAAGGTAGAAATGATAATGTGAATGGTAATTCCGAGGGAGTTAAGTTTCGACCATAGAAGTATATCAGGTCTTTATGCATAAAGTTCGTCCAGTCACGGGCGCCGACTCCGTGGGTGCTCGGGGGCTCGAGCACCCATGAGAAATAAACAGTGGGTGCCGAGCACCCCTGAGAATAGACATCAAGAAACAGATCAGTAATCGCCTTTTAGGGATGATAGGTGTTTTTTATTACCCGACGACCCGTGGTTTAGAGTACGCAGTATATAAGTAGGACATTAATTTATTTGTCGGTCGATCAGTGTGCATTTCTCTTTTCACACTTCGCCACTTTTTAGAGTCATCAAATGAGCATGAGCACCCGTGAGGTTTTCTAAAAGCCGGCGCCTATGCGTCCAGTAGGTACATGGGCTCATTGTATCCTATGGTAGATTTTGTAAATGGATATATGGAATTCTATACCGATAAAAATGAAACGTGCCATAATATTGTTGTTGAGTATAGTTGCGCCTCGGCCGTACTAATACGAGTACACGCATTTTTAGGTACAAAGTGACCGTATGGTCGTTTTCCTACCAAATATATACTGGGTACATCAAAATAAGCCATTATAATAGATTATAAGTGCCAAGTGTGAGTTTTTACAAAGTCGAGTGTAGATGATTGAATTTGTATGAAGTTTTGATTAACGCCTCGAACGAAAATTTGGATTGTAGTTTAAAAACAGACGTAGGAAACGAATAAGTATTAATCATTGTAAAAACTTGTACTCGAGGATAACTTCATTTTACTCCCGGCTATAAATAAATTTATTTTTGTAATTGAAATAGTTAATGAAACCGTATAATATAATACAGTTTTCGTCTGGATCATTGTTGAAAAAGATATGATATAAAAACGTTAGATATTAATTAAAATGTTTTAGCTCTCAAGTTTTTAAGTACTACCTACATACATAAAAAGTAAATACATAATATTGATATAATATAACGTTTGTTTCATTTTGATGCCACCGTATAAGTACCTAAATACTTGCACTTAAGTGGAAATACAAAGTGATCTGAAATTGAGGTCTGAATAGTGCCTGTTGAGGTTTTCCCAGGAGACTACAGCATGGGGTTCTTCAAAAAGAGCGTGAATAGGTTTTAATAGGGTGGCCAACGCTCAATTGATGCCTCTGGTGTTACATAGGCTACGGTAACTGCGTTCCATCAGGCGAGTCGTAAGGTTGTTTATTAGTAATTATATATTCACGAGATTGATATTTGCAAATAAATAATTCGATGGAAATCGGCTTCAGCTTAGGCGGTAGGTCTCCTGGTCGGAATGTAATGCATCGGAAATGCCCATTGTAGTAATCTCTTAAGTGAATTTGATTTTTTTGAACGTCTGCGCAGAAGAGGACGCTTTTATTCGCCGAAACAAATCGCATAGAACTGCATCGATTAAAGCACACGACACAAGGAAGGGACCACGGACTCGTGTGCATTATTCGTTGAAGCAACGACCTTCAACTGCGTCTCTCACAAGCACTTGATATTTGTATGTTAAGTTTCAATGTATAGCATTTACTTGTGAGAGAAAATAAACAATTATATTATTATTATAAGGCTTGATGCCCTAAGCAATCCACGTCTATGTCCCTGGTGGTCAAGAAGATGAGTGGCATTAAATTCCCGAGAGAGAAATAGTTGATCTGAAAATTTTGTGGGTGGGAAAAGAGACCTTAGGTAAGGAAAGATATTACAGGAAAAATATTGCGATGTCTGTATCTTCGACAATTTTTTGGTGCTAGCATTTTTTTGGTGTTTCTAGTGTCCCCCTCCCCCCACCCCCCAGGTTGTGATGCCCTAAGCAATAGCTTAATTTGCTTTAGGGTTAATCGGACACTGACTACAATCTGAAAAGGAAATGGATGTAATTCGTATCCTCAAGCTGCAGTCAGAGGAATAAAACGACATTTTTATGTTATGTTTTATATTAAAAATATACACAGTTACAATAATCATGTTCTTCACTTCTCTATGGTGATCACACAAAAGGTACATTATTGCTTCCTTGTTTTAGGTACAATATCTTCAAACTTTAACAAAATAAGTGCATATATCTCCAAGAAAGGGGCCACATAATACCAACTTTAATATATACTGCGATTTGTCTGATGCGAACCGGTTACCATAGCTATAAACACTTGCAACAAAAGTTAATGCACCGCCAGTCCGTTGTCACTCCTGTACGTCCTCAGGAGCTACATCCTCAGGAGCAGACTTCCTGTCGTTCGCAGGAACACAAACCCTTCAGGAGAAATTATATTTGGATAGGCACTTCTGTAAGTAATTGTATTTCTCTGTGCCTCAGTCGCGCTACTAATAATTTGCCATTGAATTACTTAGGTATATAAATTTACATATTATATTAACAATTATCAAATAGACATTAATCGATGTATCTGGACCGGAGCGAATAATATGAGCATGCCTTTCTGAATATTAAATTAATAGTTCGTATTTTATTAATAATAGTAATTAATTATCAAAATTGTGAGTAATATATTAGTTACTGATAAATTATTAGGGTTCTATTAACTTTAATGTACCAAAAATAATATATCATAATAACTTATTAAAATATCAAACTTAATTAAATGCTGCTAAGTAGTAGTATAATATATTCGTACATTTCATCCATATTATATTTAATACGAATTTCTTAAATCCGGATTTAATACATTTATTACAAAAGGTTTGTACGTCCATATAATTATAAGGAAAGGTTTGTAAAGTTTAAGTAAATAAACGGCCGATTATGTGCTCACTGTTAATTAGTCTATGAACGCTCAAATTACATTGGATACAACAATGACATATTATAATGGGTACAACTGCAAAAAAACGGGTACACGTTGAAGTCTTTTACATAAATCTCTAAATATATCCAATCACATTGGTCGGTTCGCTCCCCTCACCATCTGCGCTTTCCGATTGGTACTGACCTTAAGCCAGTACCAAATATTAAAATTATGGGTTATTCCGTACTAATAGGTAATTATGTGACCCCGTGTTAACATGTAAAATACTTTTATAAACTATAAACACATAGATAATATAATATTTATAACTGCAAATGTTTGTATACCTACCAACAGTAACTCTGATCTCATATACGTATTAACGTAGCTATGTACTCTATAAATGTTCAAAGTTCACACAAAATAATTTGAAAATTTTAATGAAAATAGTGCTTTTAAACATTTCATAAAATATTGTCATTTGCGATGGATCAATTGATGTGTGTTAGAAATTCTCTTTACACTGTATTTACATAAATATTATTTTGGTAAATAATAATTAAAATTAAATGATCAAGTATGTAAAGTAACGTAAAGGTTCTATTTGATACAATTAAGATTCTTCGCAAGCGTTACGCGATTTTTAAAACGCATAACATACTTATTAAGAAGGCATTTGCCGCGCTACTGGAAAAGATATAATTCGTAAACGAGGGAAATATAACTAAATTTTGGTCTTTATCTCAAGAAGACCGTAAAGTATTGTTTATCAGGGTTGATTAAATATATCGCGGGTTTTTTAAAACGTTGCTAATAACAGTAATTCAATATGCCCATAAACCATTTAATTTTTTTAACAGTAGAATATGTATCATTAAGTAATTATTAAAAACTCAATTGTCTGCTATATAAGTCTGTCTGAGATAAGGAAAGAGTATATTTTACTTTCTTAACTCTATTTACGGGCTGTTTTCTTTAAGGACAGACGTATCTCATTAGTACGTAGATAGATAGAGAAGATAGATAAATATACTTTTAAAGATAACAATACGTAGGTACTTATAGTCGCCTGCAAATTAAGCGTAATGAAATAAATGTCTTAAGTGCGGTAAAGTTATTATACCTACATATTATCTTTATGATAGGATCGATAGTACTTAAAAAAATATAAGATACCTTACTTCCAAAAGAGCATTCTTATATTTAGTAACAAATTCAGTATATAAAAGAAACTGAAATCGTGGAAAAAAAACAGTTGAGTAAAAATATTTCATATCAACTGTATAGACATGTATGTACTTATAGGACAACTAATAATATCATTAGATAAATTTCCCACAGCGCTGACTGCGAAGAATCTTACTATTTGTTGACTCCAAGACGTATCAAATGTATACTTACAACTACAGAGATTTTTTGTAACAAAGCTACAGTGGCAGCGTTTCACAATATTAAATAAATTATTACTCATTTGGGTGATGCTGAAGATGCAAATTCATATGCTAATTTGTAGGAAATTCTAGAATGAGTCAGCAAGCTAAATTCTGCAAATTGCGTACGTACAGTAGGTATGCGTAAAGCGTGAACGCTTATCTGAAATGTATGGGAGGGCAAGCAGTCAACTGTAAACTGTATGATAGCGGTTCCCTGTATTCTCAGTCCTGCTACCTACATCAACATTATACTGAGCAGAAGAATAGCTTTAGTTTCTCGCTGTAGGTACTACCCTACTTCTCTTTCATCTGAACCGCAGCTAGATTGCTTTTGTCTAAAGTGTAACATGATTGATTGACTAAGTACCTTTACCTACAAGGATAATTTTCGGCAAAGCTGTTGAAAACATCTTCTATTCTATCACAGCATATCCTCCTTCGTTACTGGTCTTCAGATCACCCGAACAAGTCTGAATATACATACTAATCAACTACAAATGCCACCGTGCTAAAGGCATCTAAATCACAATTTCTAAGTCAGGCTAAGCCTTTTAAGTGAGAGAGAAAGAGACAAGATATGCAAAAGTTCACAACATAGTTCAATCGACTTGAAAACGTCGTTTTTAATCACTAAAACGATGTGAGCATAAAAATGACAATGTATAGTAGATACACGTGCAACCTAAAACATAATTGTGCTGCGCTAGGAACGGACTTTGTTATCAATTTGAGCAATGATAAGGTATAGATTACACTACGTGGCTAATATTTTCCGCCCTATTCGTCGTTAGGGCTGTTCGCCTTAAAAAGCTAAATTAAGGCATACTTACATGGACAAATTACACCCATGTTTTTTAGGAACCAGCCCTAAAAAGATGGTGTCAAAATTCTATGCCATATTTAATACAAATAAACGAGCTTCGTTGCTCTGCTACGGTTTAAAACTACGGAAATGGTAATTTACAAGGATTTAGCTAGTAGATAGTGCATTCGGTACATAAAGTGAATTGGCTGTGGAAATCTTTAAAATTAATATATAATACATACTTCGTTATTAACTCATACTTATCCCACCACGGCAAACGGGGCTTACTACTCAGAACTCAGTTTTATAGGGTTCTGTATTAAACAAAGAACCCTTATAGTTACGTCATAACCCACTTAAAAATTGTACTTTAAGAAAATAAAATTTAGTACAAATTCCTTTAGGAATTACTTACACGAAGTTGTTAATTGTGTAAAACAGGTAGTCAATATAAGTTTATGAACCATGTCAAATTATGAAATATAAAATCCTATTAACAATAACAATTCATAAAGTAAAAACAATGTTAAAGGCCTCAATTTTGTGTTTCGTTTGTCGTGGCATGTTATGATAACGTCCGCTTATTGTTTTTATACTACGTCGGGTGGCATACCGCTTGTGCGAACTAATTGTGAAGTAAGACAATTGGTTCACTTTTTGGGTGTTCGTTTTTGACGCTTAGTGGTATATCTATAAACACACAAAATCATTGACTTTAACCCATATCCCTTCGAAGTATATAGAGAGTATACTCCATACTCCGAGACATTTTCAATGGTTCATTAATTACTCCTTTTTACTTTTCATTTCATACATGAGGGCTTAATTTAGACAACAAATTAACATGAAACATTGAAATATGCTTCCTCAGAGACACTAAAATGTCTATAGAAAAAACCCGCTAGGTCACGCACAGTGTTAGGGTTCCATAGTTGCCCGTCGCAATATTTCGCCTAAATCGGTCGTATTGTGAATTTAGTAATGTTTTTGTGGTTCTATCTAGCCTTACATATATAGTGTGCTTGGATATGTTTGAAGAAGTTGTTGTGTTGGCAGTGGTGGTGGCGGCGCGCGAGCGATATTTCATGTCGCGAGCGTTAATATGGCTACGGTAACCGCTTCACATCAGGTGGGCCGTATATTTGTCTGCCACCCAAAATAGTATAAAAAAAGGCAGGCATAATAATATACTTATGCCTACCTACATGGGTAAATTAATTATCCAAAATTGTTTATATAAAAAACCAAAAACTGAATTTTCAAATTTTGCTTATTCTTTCACAAAATATTGCCATATGAACCGAATGCCTTCATAAAAATGCATATTATGGTAATATTTCGTTTTGGTTTTGCATACACAATGAGCTCATAATTACTCATAATAACGAGTTGGCGTGTTTAAAAATAGTGTTTGCGGTTTTGCGTGGACTTAATGCCTGTCCGTAATACAAAGTTTGTGACGTGCCTTACAATAAAAGGAAATGTGAAGCAAATATGTGGCGCTGAGCAGCAGTGCCAAAATCATGTATAGCGATAATTTATATCTTTAAATGATATACGTGGATAGTACAGGATGTCCGTAGATTGTTTTTAATAATTAGTAATATATGTCTTATTAATAGTGCTTCTGTCAGAGAGTATATGTGTTTCACAACAAATCCATTAATAATTTTCATTATTTCGCTTTTCAGTAGATATACGCAGATATACTATCTATGTACATCTTGTACGGTCCACGTACAACTTGTACGTCCACGTACGGACGGTTTTTTTTACATTTTAAGTTATGAGTTATCGCTGAACACTAATGTTGTTGTGCTGTAGAGCATCATACAGGCAAATGACGTTGAATAATTACAAGTTAACCTAAGAAATTACACACGTGGTAGGAATCAGAAGTTCGTATCGATAATATAAATTTGTAATGCAATCCCAAAGTTCTAATATAATTAAATCTTTATATTAATCCAAATTTTATCAATATTGGTTGAGCGATTGTGAAAACGTAATAAAAGATAAGTTATCTACTAATATTATAAGTGTGATTGTGAGTTTGTTTGTTACGCTTTCACGCCGAAACTACTCAACCGATCATCATGAAACTTTGTACACATATTTTCAAAGGTATTAGGAAGGACATAGGATACTTTTTATTAAAAAAAAGTAAACGCGGGCGAAGCCGCGAGTGGAAACTAGTTCATAATATTTGCGCAATATAAGAATGCGGCGCCATTGAAGAGCTGGTCGTAGACGTATTTTGACAGGTACATTTCACATCTCGATTCGATATATCCCGCTTGCGGTGTGAAATGTATGAAAAGTTGAAAACACAGCTCATCTGCACTTGCATCTGCGTCTCATCTCCGCTTCAGTCGAACGTTAGTGTTTCTTCATAACAATTGCGTTAAAAATAAACCACCGAAAGAGATAAATAATTCTACTTTCTGCCTATCTTCAGATTTCCCACCGCGTATGTAATATATGTAATTAAATAAATTTAGTTTACCACACAAGTTTCAAGTTAAGTTTAAGCTACTTAATATAGAAATCTGCTACAAATTGGAGAGTAGAAACCTTAAAGTTACGAATCTGTACCAGCCAGACTTTCTTACCGAACCTACTACTATACGTATCTACCTCGTTCAATCATTACATAATGTAGGTATTCATAATTTATTTACGATTTTGTAAGTATAAATTACCTTTCACAGATATTATGCAAATTGTACTCTCGCTTCCTTCTATAATGAATTCTTAATTGAATTTAACAATAAGACATTTCTCGGTAATCTTTAGAATATTATTTAATTATTTAAAAATACGCTTTAAATCACTATTTCAGAAAAGCCTGACAGAAAACTATTTCAACAAGTAAAAACCGCTACTTAAGTAATAATGTATGATTTCCGGGGGCTCGGCGTGAACTCTCGGAAACCCAGTATACCTAATCCAGATATACTGCCAGAAGAATATACTTGAGAGGGATTATGTGAGTCACAGATTTCTTATGTATGTAAGTAAGGTCCCGAACACGCTATAAAATGCAAACGCAACCGAGCCATAGTAACCAGGCTCATTTAAATTGAACGGTAAATGGCAAGTTCAACCAACCGTTAACTAGGTGTGTTGATACTGTAGCACAGTGTTCTTCAATCTTTTTGATTTCGACCCCTTTACAGCTTGAAAAATTCTGGCGACCCCCTTGTGCCATAGACAGACAAAGAAATAATTTAGAAGACTACGTAAATGTATTTTTTACGTTTACCAACAAGCCCATCCTTCTAATTATAATTGTGTTTTCATTGTAGTGTTGCCTTTTTCTTTGTGCTGGAGATTGCCTTTGCGACCCCCCCTAGGGGTCGCGACCCACAGATTAAAAAACACTGGTAGCAGATTATTTTAATTCAGGAGTAGCTAACTCAAATAAATATTGTAGGTACAGTACGGTAATATGTTTTTATTTTATAAATCTCTGAAATAGTGTTTGATTGCTTTTTTCCCATGGAACTGATACTATATAATAAGAACATTAAAAAAACATGAAACCTCATGCGAAAGCCGTAGCCGTCTTTAATTACTCGTATACCGCATGTAATCCGGCATAAATTCGCGTATGTTCACAAATATTGTGATTATATTAATTATATTTTCATCACCATAAAATACATAAAGAAATGTGATATTGGTTGGATGGTTAGGCGAAATGTAACATATGCGTACCTAGGATTGAATTCCCTAGAATATTAAAATAATTGCTCATAAACGTTTAAGAAATAACGTTCCATTCTGTACAAACATGTGCTCAGCTTTTTATTTTTCTATCAAGTTAAAAATTTCCAACCATCACATCACTCTTTAATATATTCACGGTACGATATCTCGGCTTATAACCACAAAAGGTACTACGAAAGTATGATAAAATGGGCCTAGCAAAGTTTCGTTGATGACCAATGGATGCTACTGTTCACAGCATTACAAGCTCAAATACACAGTTGACATTTACCTTATAGTCAATTGCAACAATCAACACTCAAAATATCAAGTCTGCGATCCAACAAGCAAGTCACAAATGAAAGCGGCATTCGGCAGCAATTATCTTCTTATTTGAAATACAAAATGCTACTCAAGTCAGCGTTTCATTCATAATTTGAATGAATTAGTTTTTAGATTTCCTGACGAGATTCTGATTAGTTCGGAATCTCGTCTAGAACTTAATATTATTTAAACTGATTTAAAAATCAGTTTAAATAAACAACATACCCAGCATATTTGACATAAACGTAAATCTCATATGTCTGCTGCTTGTTTGTAAGTTACTTATAGAATGTGATAATCTGTGTCCGTTTAGAATCGAAGCTAAATACTATAGCATTTACTATGTATTTAGCATATACTATAGTACTCTAGATACATAATATATTTGTATCTAGAGTTCCAAATCAATTTACTAGCTATTCCGAAATGTTATCGGTTTTTCTTCCCCTTTCATTATTTTTTCACATAAGGTATTTAGAGGTATTTTTTTTACAAAAATATAAGCATTAAGTATGATATACTCATATAATCGTATAGATAACCTCGTTGTTTCCTTTTCAAGATTCATAAAAACAGTTTTACTGTTTTATGCTTTCTACAATGGATCCCGCACTTCTAAAGCGAAAATTTCAAAAAGCTGCCATGTCGACATCCATCGTAATTCACCTATAGGTGCAATCGTATTCAATTCCAAACACAATATCTTTTCAATAGATAAAATGGGGCGAACCAAGTTCAGCGTCCATGTGCTGATGATACAGGGCGGATGGTCGATGATGGACGTCGAATGGACGACTGCTACGAGCATCTCTGGACAGCGCGCGATCTGGAAAACGAACAATTAGTTATTATGTATCTACTTGTATTTTTATAAAGAATGGGCTGAGGCAATGTTGGTATTGAGACGAGATGGAGACATACAATTTAAATGAACAGCTTCAGTAATCAGGAGACTAGGCACTTTAAGTTACATACATATTGTTTTTTTACAGTAGTATTACATGTTGATAGAAAGTTAGCTATATTGAGTTCTGTTTTGTGCTCTTCGGTTTATGTACGCTCGCAAGATTCTCTAGTACGAATAAATTTGTAGTACATATTTATCAATCAATAACAGGCCCCAGTTAAATTATTGATTAATATAGAGTAGAGTAATAGATAGATTGATTTAACTAGTTAGAATCGAAGGATAAGCCACAGAATAAATAATACTTAGTACTGTTGGGTAAAATGTCAGTTGTAGGAGAATGATATGAACGTTGTGAAAGGCTTGCTCCTGAAGCTTTCATAACCTGTCGATTTTTAATAAAACAATTATGCTTTGTTAACGAGATACAATTGTAAGTATTTCATTCCTACTTGCTAGAATATATCTAGTTAAATATTTAAATGAAAAAACTGACACTATATAGCAACAATCTTTTAGTCATCACCACAGTCAGGTAAAAATAAAAATGAAGGATATGAAATCACAAAACATTTCTCACGACGTCATAAATAAAGATTATGAAATAAAATTTTATATGCACTCAGAATATATAAAACGACTTGTAGGCGTTGAGACGGTGAAATGTGTTTCCGATTTATCTCATATAGACGGCATAGAGAGCGGCAAATAGTAAGATAATCGTCTGAGACAATAAGCAGCGAACGACGTCTGAAGGAATTCCACGATTAAATCCGTTCTTGTGGAAATGAATGCCTACGGAGTAAATTCTACAACACAGGGTATTTAAGCTCTGATATGTGAATATCTCAGTTCACATATCAGCCGTAGTAGCGAAGTTAAGGTCATTAGTGGTTTTAATGTACTGATTTCTATGTGTTAATACAGTACCTATAATTAATGTAGTGTATTTTATTTGCTTTCAAAATAGGACATGTAAGAAAATGGTAAGTAATATGTTTTTACAATGAAGACAAAATATAATGGATAAAGCATAATAATAAATGAAATACTTTTGAATAATCGAGGTGAGTGTAGTGATTAATGATTCTTGAAGCGGCACGAATATGTTATTATAAGCATATTGATTTCTGTGTTAATAAAATTTAGCAAATGTACGGTTTATCTAATAATACGGTGGAAATACGGGGTGTATGTGGTTCATCAACATCTTTGAACCAAAGCCAACTTCACCTGCACGCGGTGCACCCTGCTGACAGACAAACGAAGCTCTGGCGAAAAGAGAGGTAGGGAGCGTAATTGTAAGCTACCCGACTGGGGAATGTACCTCCACCTCACAGAATACCGCAGCCAAATAACGGTTCCCTTGAGGGCTGTTGTGTTCCTGCGAGTGAGTGAGGTCACCAGAAAGGAAGGAGATGCTGCGATGGCAGCGGTGGTGGCGGCGCGCGAGCGATATTTTATGTTGCGAGCGTTAATATGGCTACGGTAACCGCTTCACATCAGGCGGGCCGTATGCTTGTCTTCCACCCGACGTAGTATATAAAAAAAACTTTCTCTCTTATAATTAAAATTTATTATTCATTTTGAAAAGCTTTTGCTGTTTCGTTTGTTAGTAGATTCTTCTATTTCAATGTCAATTATATAGAGATTGTCGTCAACCCTTATTCATCCCACTGCTGGGATACGGGTCTTCCCTCAATAGAAGGGGTAAACAGCCTGGTGGAGTATGATCTAAAGAGCATACTCCACCAGGCTGCTCAACTGCGGGTTGGTGAATATTCGGGATACAATGTTTTTATCATTTTTTATACTGCATCGGGTGGCATACGGCCCGCTCGATGTGAAGCGCTTACCGTACCCATATTAACGCTTGCAACATGAAATATCACTCGCGTGCCGCCACCCCCGCTGCCAACTCATCTCTCTGTGAGGATACGTTACTTAGTATTAAATGCAGGAAAATTTTAGTTAATATCTATTAATGCTAGGCACATTCTAAATTTTATTTTTCTCAGAAATAAAAAGACTAAAGGCCCTTCTATTTCATATCCTGTTAATAATATTTATCGCCGAGGAATTTTTTGTCATTCTTTGTTAAATAGAGAAAGGCTCTGATTGCCCTTGCTGAAATGTTTCAATGTATTTTATTTGCTAAGGCACTATCAACAAGGGCTGAAATAGCAAGTAAGCAAGTAAGGTACAAATTATCTTGTACCTTACTTAATTATCCTTAGCAACTGTCTCCTAGCAAACCTGCTAAGTACTACCACACCTTTATAGCTACTTACCATAAATTAGACGACATAAAAGTGTATACGTAATGTCTGCAGTGTGATTACGTAAGTGATCGATCGTCAAATTTGTGGCAGGAAGCTTTACATAGTGTTAATAGACAATAATAAAAAGTAAGTAAGAGTTCTTTGAAAGACTCATAATTTAAACATTCCTTAAAATAAGTATGATTTATATATGTGCTTGACTAGAAGAGATCCTATAAGGAATAAGTCAGCCGTTGTACATTGGTCTCTCCTTTATTTTATGTCAACTACCGCATACTAGTGGTTTAATTTAGGCGACAAGATGAAATAAAATGAATGAAACTTAATATTTTTACGTCAAAATTTTGTCTATTTTGCAAACAAATAAAAAATAGGTTGTCTGTAAAGTCGGTTTACGGAGGATAATTTTACGTGATAACGTCATAAGAAAACATCGGCCGATGGAGTGGAAGAGAGGTAGATGCGTCACAAGCTCTCGCGATCTCGTTTGCACGCTCGACTCAGGCGGAACGTGACAATGAGTCCTGCTTTTTCGTGCGTGCAGCCGGCGTTCATCGATTTATAAGACGTTATCACGTCAAAAACTATACACATTCGCATAAAACATTTAATTCTAAAGAGAATTTGGCTGAAAGGTGCGTAATATAAAACACTATCGTTATTTTTATATTTGTTTACAAAATAGGACAAATAAGAAAAGAAGTTAGTTTTAACAATGATGGCGAAATAAAAAGAATAAAGCAAAAGAATAAATGAGGTAACCTTGAATGAGGGGCGCGAGTGAAGTGATTAAAGCTCCTTGAAGCGCCACGTAACTACATGGACTCGGGGTGCCAGTTCACAGTGGGGATTATCCACGAGCAGCCACCCCTATTGTGGGAAAAACAATGTGCTTTGTTAACGAGCAATTATTGAAAAGAATACGCGGGAGTGGACATTTGTATAGCCAGCAACATTCATTCATAGTTTAGCCGTTTAAGATCTATGAGAAAATTATTCTACTCTTATCAATCAATCAAAAGTTTATTTGATTATAGGAGAATATGGGTAATATACAGGTGTTAGTAAAGTTACATAGTCCATCATATTCTGCTGTATGTAACAGCGTGCAAAATTACAATAATGTCAATGTTTAAATTATTAAGTATTCACTTGCAAGAAAGGATATTATATAGTCAATCTAATTTAATACAAATGTCAAATTATGTAATCAAAATTGAATGAGATGTCAATATTGTATCTATTTTTATCATTATTGTTGTATTGTACCACAAAGCACCGTGCAATATTTTATAATGTAAAATATGGCTTAGTTAATGTTTAAAAAATAAAAACAATTTATACAACAGCTATACTATTGTATAAATTGTTTTAATTTTTGTTGACTATATAGTCATAATTGTATAATAATAGATGACAAACAGAAAAGTCAGAGATTGATTTATCAGAAAACATTTTTTTTCTAAATACATAGATATAATACATAGAAAACACTCAGACGAAGACAAACAGACATGTACATGCACACAAATATTTATATTATGCGGGATCGAACCCGCGACCTCGGAGTCAAAGTGGCCATTGCCATTCGATCACCAAGCTCGTCAGATTATGGAAGGACATTACATGATATAACCATATTGTGAAAGAATTATTTCGATAGTACAAAAAATCCCAAAACCATCCTTAACACATCCCAAAACAATCCTTAACACATCCCAAAACAATCCTTAACACATCCCAAAACCATCCTTAACACATCCCAAAACCATCCTTAGGATCTTTTTCTATTTTAAATGTGACCACTGGTAATAAGTGTGCTCAGTGGTTACACCAGTGTAACAAATCAGTGTAACCACGGGTCAGAAGTGAAATTATCGAGATAAATCACAATTTTTGACGTTTTGAAAACGTTCCATACAAAAGACGAATAGATTGTGACTTTACATGTTCCTATTTTGTATGCATTCAGAGACTTGTATAACAGCTATATTAAATATTGCGTTTAAGCCGTTTATGCCGTAACAAAAGTTATAGTGTTTTCCACTAGCAATATATTTTTTAAATAATTTCATCCTTTTCAAATTTACTTTATTTGCCCATATTGATCGACCATAAAACAAGTTGGACGTAATATTTTTTTTGACAGACGCTTGTCTGTCAAAAAAAATATTACTTTTAAAATAAATTTATATATATATATAAATTTGTCCAATGCTACGAGATCTACGAAAGAGATACGATAGCTACGACGGCTTCGCTACGATGCCTACGATTTTGCTACTATAGTTATGAAAGTGTTACAATTGCTACGAATGTGTTTTGATAGATTATCTACATGCATGCTCTGTCTTTTGTCGCATAGCTGCTTCTTTAGTAAGCTATTAAAAGAGTAATAAAGCTACGAGGGACTCGCTATCTACGAATGTGCTACGACGCCTACGACAGTCACGAATGTGCTACGAAAGAAATATGATGAAGTGTCGACATAAACAACTATGATATCAATACATATCATATGTACAAACATGTTACGAAAAAATAAAACCGTATTTTGTACTCGTTTTAGAAGTAGCATGGAAATCAGTGATAGATTATATGATAACAAAAAATACGAAAAATAAATGACGCTACGTTACATTGTAATACATCAAAACAAATTTTATGTCGTAAAACGATCGTAAAATATAATAGCATTGGTCATTATTAAGACCAATGTCGCTATGTCACCATTAATATGGCTAGCGACCTACCACGGCTTCGCCCGAGTGGGATTTTCTGTTGATTGTCATGTAGCCTATAGCCTGTCTCGATAAAACGGACTATCCATCACTAAAATAATAATATAGTCGGGTGGTAAATATATCTTTTTTATGCTACGTAAGGTGGCAGACAAGCATACGGCCCGCCTGATGTGAAGCTACCGTAGCCATATTAACGAGCACAACATGAAATATCGCTCGCGCGCCACCAACCTCGCTGACAACGCAGCAACTCCTTCCACGCTGGTGACCTCACTCACTCGTAATTCTTATTGCAACCATTAAATTAGCACGTTCATCTTCTTCAAATAATTTTCAATCATATTCTTCAGCTTTATAATTTTACAATAGATTATTAAGCGTGAATCTAAAATCCCACCATTTATCAACCATTTTAAGGGAGAGCTTTTGGCCGGAGGGCGTCGTATTTCGGAGGTGCCGAGGTCGGTTGTCGAATGCAACGCGATACACGTCGCCGACTGAACGTATAGTTAAATTAGTTTAGTCTATATTTTTTTAATAATAATTAATATTCCTGGACAAATCACTCAGGGCCATATAGTACCCAAACTAAGCGACAAACAGACATGTTCATGTACAAATATTTGCCATATGCGGGGATCGAATCTGCGACCTCCAATTATTACCTGTGTGGTGCTCTGTGTGGGGAGCCGGGTGGCGAGGATGCCGGGGACAGCGCTGGAGTGGCGGGAGCAGAGGCGGCGCGGCGGCGCGAGTACTCCGTGCCGCCCACCGCCATCGCTGTGCCGCCGCCAACTGGATCCGTCACCCGGGTCACGCTCAACCCTGACGCTGAACGGGACGGCCGAGACGGAGCTGCAGAACAAATAAATAAAATAAATATTCCTGAACAAATGACACACTGCCATCTAAGCCCCAAACTAGCAAAGCTTGTACTATGGGTACTAGATAACTGTACGTACATTGTACTTAAATACTTTTTTTTTGTAAATACATACATATAATATATAGAAAACAGCCATTCCAGGACAAATAGACATGTTCATGCACACAAATATTTGTCTTGTGTCCGCTACATCGGAGTCAAAGTGCCATTGCTAGCCATTCCACCACAGAGCTCGTCAATTTTTATAATGTTGATACTGGTGATTGTTGCCACTAGATAGAATTTTGATTTGAACATGGAATTTGGAGAAGATGATAAAAAAATGTGAAACAATTTTATGCAGCTAACATGTTCTGCCTGTATCTAATGTGGCAATAAGAAAGCAAGGTAATTGCCCGACATTCACTCAATCAAGCCGCCACTTACCGTCATGGCAAGACGTTAATTAAAAACAATTATAAAAAAGTTGTAGATAGAACTATAGAATATCTTCCAGCGTCTCTATGTTCTTTTCCTTTATTTGCGTACTGCAAGTATACATGCATAGATATTGAATAAGCGCTGTGTAGCTAATTTTCACTGTCTATATTATAAAATGTCATAGATATACAGGTTGGAATCGATAAGTGACGATTATTTATTATTTCCCTCGATTATTTCTAAACTAGGTCTACTAAGACTAATCCTGAAAATACTTAACGAGCTAATATTTCAAGCGAATATTTATCCTAATATTATACCAAGTACCGAGATAGCAGTACCAAGATACTAACATTGGCTGTATTTTTAGTTAAAAAGTGAAATGTTTAAGTAAATATTCGAGATAAATTTTTGATAGTCGTTCAAGAAGTGGTTGGTTTACGGTCACTATGTCATCCAAATTAGTGGCGTACAATATACATGATATAATATAATATATTATTTTACAGTCGTTTAAGATATTATATACAAAATATATTTAAAAAGTCAACATGTCAGGTCAAGATATTTATGACAGAGAATAAGGTCAGATCATTATCGTTTTTGCATTTCAACTGGCAGGCCATTTGAAAAGTGAAATGGGTATCAGGAAAATATTATATTCATGACTGAAAATCAGGTCAGATCATTATCATATTTGAGTTAAAAAATGCTAGAACACATTTCTATAACATGAAATGTTTCTCTATTTCAGCGAGTTGAGCGTTTAGAGGACAGTTATACTGCCAGTCACAAAGATAAGAAAGAAAATATATATAATACTAGCTTCCACCCGCGGCTTTTCCCGCGTTTACTTTTTTATTGATAAAAAGGCATTATGTCCTTCCTTAATACCTTAGAGAATAAGTATGTGTACACAATTTCATGATGAACGGTTGAGTAGTTTCGGCCTGAATACGTAACAAACTAACTCACATTCACATTTATAATATTAGTAAGGATTTATTATTTGAAAAGATATTCCAATATAGTCTAAGGAATTAACTTCGCTTATTCAGCTCGATTCAGCGTTTATCCATAAAATACCTACCCCAGTTTTATATGAAGTTGCGTACGTGTACGTTCAGAATTCAGTTTTCACGGCAAACTAGCATAAAATGAAGACATGAAGTGTGTTTATATCACGATCATGCTCGCCAGTGTTTAGCGCTGTAGCGATGCATACAGCGCTGATCCGCCGCGAACACATTTCCATACAAAACGGTGTTTTTCTATGGACAAAAGAATGAATTGAGCTGAATAAGTTTACCGCAGCCCTTGCGCCGCTGAAAAGAGCTGAACTGTATAAATATAGCTAAATCATCCAGCGAAACGCAAATAGACTACGAATATATGTATTTAATCCCTAAACTTTCGCCACGGTATAAGATATAGTACTTTCACAACGATCAGTTTTATGCTACTTACACCGCTTCAGCTTTTGGAAAGCTTCGGCACATCTTCGCCTAACAGATACCCCAATGCTTGAAGACTAAAGTCTTCAACCAGTGCGTCCTCCCTGCAATGGACCTGTGGTGCAGAGACTCGGACACTGACCATCGAACTGGCCCACAGGCTTAAGGTCGCGCAGCAAACGATGAACTATGCTCTGGGTTTCTTGAGGGATCGAATCCAGAACGAAGAAATTCGACAGAGAACCAAAGTTGTCGACATAGCCTTCAGAATTTGCAAGGTGAAGTGGCAATGGGCCGGTCACATCTGCCGAGTAAGTGATGGCAGGCTGGATGCGAAAGGTGGAGAATCGTATTTGGTGGAAAGCATTGGGGAAAGCTGATATCCAGCAGTGGGTAAATACAGGCGATGA
The DNA here is from genome assembly GCA_937001555.2 of Hypsopygia costalis. Taxonomy (NCBI): domain Eukaryota; kingdom Metazoa; phylum Arthropoda; class Insecta; order Lepidoptera; family Pyralidae; genus Hypsopygia; species Hypsopygia costalis. Next base: position 18,017,708 of record OW443340.2, on the reverse strand, counting down.
CGATGACACCGTTTCAACTACATTCCGCAAACATATGAATAGAATGGGGCAAAAAATTAAAACATCAAACCGAATACGACGTAGTTTAGCCTTCTAACTGTAACTGTGCTGTAACTAATGTTTAGATCGCATGCCGTGAGAATTTAATAGTCGAGTATAAGTTTAGAGTGAGTGAGGAGCACGATGGCTTCATTGCAGGTGTCAGTCTACAGGAACACACAAAAGATGGCACGCTAAACCGTGGGTAGCTAAAACGCTAAACCCTTTCAAATGAGGAGGGACCCATATCCCAACAGTAGGATGAATAAGGGTTGACGACGATAAGTTAGAAGTTGCCTGCATTTTTTTTGTCGATATTCAAGGAGTAACTGTATAAATATATTGAACGTATTCTAGTCCATGTGTTTACGTGTATCCATGTATTTGAACGTATTCTAGTCCATATGTTGTTTTAGGGTGACAAACACGACTTGCCTGATGGCAAGCAGTCATCACAGCCTATCGACATTTGCGACACCAGAGGCGATACTCACGCGTCGCCGACCCTGTAAAAACCCTTTTACGCCTTTAAATTTATTAATTATCTCTTTCAACATCCATACTAATATTATAAATGTGAAAGTGTGTTTGTTTGTTTGTAATTTTTATTGTACAAAAACATAAAATTACACGCACAGAATATCATAAACAATGGCGGACTTATCCCAGAAGGGATTTCTTCCAGTCAATAAAAGAATGCTTGAAAGTGAACTATTTAGGTCAGGGTTATGTACATTAAGTACAGTAGATACAAAAGCAGTTATTACAAACACAAATACACACAGTAATACTACAATAATACATAGCTTATGTATATACAATGAATTCAGGTGTCGGAAACATCACTGAAGTGCGTTCTTAAGCTTTGGTCTCTTGATCGTGCCGCACAACCCTGCGGTTTGCGGCATGCGACGCCGGACACATAATAGTATGAAAAACGTCTAGAATGGTCTGTTGTTCCGTCGATCTATGCGTCAGCGTCGAAGGCTGGGCGCGGTGAGGTGGGTACGCCGCACTGCTCGGCGTCGTTCTCGTTCATCGCAGCGTTGTGCGTCACGGGTTGACAGTGGATTTATTCGAAGACAATTTAATAGAATTAATTCGCAATTATCCTTCCGTAAATAAAAATAAAGACAAAAAACATAAAAGTTTAATAATCAAAGAAAATTGCTTTAAATTATTTGACGAGCTCGGTGGTCTAATGGTTAGCAATGCCCACTTTGACTCCGAGGTCGCGGGTTCGATTCCCGCACAAGACCAACATTTGTGTGCATGAACATGTCTTTTTGTTTTGATCTGGGTGTTTTCTATGCATTATAAGTATGTATTTACAAAAAAAAATGTATTTAAGTACATTTATCAGTTTTCTACTACCCATAACACAAGCTTTGCGCTTAATTTGGGACTAGATGGCGCTGTATAAATTGTCCAGAAATATTTATTTATTTATGTTGACACGTCTACTGGTAGCTGCGGCAAAATCAACAGACCACTTCTCCGCTGAGACGGTGAACGCTGCGTCGTCGTGACGCTGCGTTGAATCGCATCACGCAGTGTTGTGCGGCACGTTCAAGAGACCAAAGCTTACGCTAGCTCTTAAAAGAATTAATAGATTGCGTGAGTGTGTCTGTTTGTCCTTCTTTAATTTGGAGAGAAACTAAAGCATTGACATGATTTTTTAAGCGGATAGTTTAAGGTCTGGAGAGTTACATACCCTATTTTATATCCCGGCAAAACATCTTATTCTCACGGATGATGATCAGGCGGGTGAAACCGCGGTAAACAGCTAGTTCCATAAATAGATGAAGTATACGTTGGGGTGTCAGTGGTTCATCAAAATCTTTGAACCAAAGCCAACCTCACCTGCACTTGGTTGCACCCTGCTAATTGACAAACGAGGCTCTGGCGAAAAGTGAGGTAGTGAGCGTAATTGTAAGCTGCCCGTTTGGGGAAGTACTTCCACACAGAATACCGCAGCCAAATAACAATTTCCTTGAGGGTTGTTGTGTTCCTGCGAGTGAGTGAGGTCACCAGAAAGGAAGGAGATGCTGTGTTGGCAGTTGGAAGGAGATGCGGTGGTGGCGCGCGAGCAATATTTCATGTTGCTAGCGTTAATATGGCTACGGTAACCGCTTTGCATCAGGTGGGCCGTATGTTTGTCAGCCACCCGAAGTAGTATAAAAAAAATCGTTCAGCAGAGAACGTCATTTGGCTATGGAATGATGATGATGAAGTTATCTTACCTCCAGTATAACTATAGAGGCCAGCTGGCGATGACCGGGGTCTGTAGCCTGACGCTGTGGAAGTTGTAGATAACGTAGATGGAGACCTCCTCAGGCCTCCTCCTCCGATTTCTGAAGTAGCTGCTGGCACAGATGGCTTCCGAGGTCGCGGCTGTCGTTTTGAACCTGTCCTACATACACCTGGAGGCAACAAGCATTAAAATGTTCATGGACTGGTTATGTTTGGTTTCATACATGAATGTGCAAGGGAAAATAATTTAATATAGTGCCACTGTAAACCATAACACCACCCTTAACAAGCTTAATACCTAAGAGTGTTTATGCTGCAAACATTGCGTTTTATTTACCTGAGAATAAATGATTCCGATTTTGTAGGGCTAGCACCCGTGTCAACATTCAAAAAGAAAATAAATTATGCTCTATCTTCGTGATTTATGAAGACAATAATATATTATTATCTTAACCAATCAATAGTTAAAATGCCGTTACACGTTAAAGTAGTATTTACTTAAAAATACACTATTGTCCACCATCACGTAGATTTTGGCTGTATAGATTTAAACTAAATGTGATTTTTCAACGGTGGCAATACTATGTTACATAAACACTCTTAAATTATAACAATAATTTAGAAAAAAACAACTAATTTGCAAATACAAGTATAATCGTGTCCTTTACGATTGACTTTGTACAGTGTGCGTGTGACTCTAGGCTATTTGACAATGTTCAAAAATTGTATAAATTATTTAACAATATCGTAAAATACACAAAACAATAAAGATCTGCAAACTTGCATTCTAATATCTTCCGTCCGACTTATTTTAGGGTCGATCGAAGTTTGGCGGGAAAGTCCATTTTAAAAGTATGAAATTATTTAAAAAAATATATTGGCATTGGAGAAGCAATAATAAATAAATACTATAACTTTTATTATGATACTAATTATTACATAAACGTAATATTTAACATAGCTGTCGTACAAATTTCTGATTTGCTGTATACAAAATACTTGTTTGTGACGTCATAACCTAGTAGCCTGTTGTATGGAGCGTTTTCGGGAAAGTCCGAAATTGTAATTTTCAAATTAACATATCTCGAGAGATTTTTGTGCTATTAAAGTAATTCTTTCGCGTGTGGTTTTATTATTATAACGTCCTTACATATAAAACGAACGTTAGTCAAATAGCCTATTAGTACCAGTGATTACTTATATAACATACTATGTCTACGGAACATACCTATAATATTCTAATTATCTAGATTATAGTTGATCGTATTTAGCGTTGTTATGGAGACGTTTCACCTGGAAAAGTGACGTCATTTTCAATATGTACCCGTTAGCACCGTTAGGTCATTGTTTGGTACAAACATGTCGGAACTGGGATATTGGTGTTCCTGTCACAAATTTGGGCGAGGAATTGGAGCGGATGTCCAATTAAGCGAAGTGTCATTCCGCAAACGCTTAGACTAATAAAGGTGAAAATAAAAACGAATTATCGACTGCCGTTAAATTAATATTGACATGTATCGGCTTTAATCGAAGTATTGATAGATAGCGGTTATCATTGAATATTAACATTTGCGAGTATTTGACTGTTGTGAATAAATACTTTGTTTATATATTTTTTTCTCATACATTTTTTATACTTTTAATGATATGTAAATTCTGACTGCCAGAATAAGCCTGTCCGCATATTAGGTACATGTGTGTTAGGTAATACGGACAGGCTTATTCTGTCAGTCAGTTCGGTAATTTAAAAAAAAAAGGAAATTGGTAGACTTTTTGGAAGTTCGTATTCTAAGGGAGCCAAAGTGTCTAATGTTTATGAAAAATAAAATTTCTAGAGTCCATTTGTGGTTCGATATATACTAAACATACATTATACATTAAATATACCTACATTTAAGTTAGCAATTGTTGAAACAAAAGTAGAAAAAAATTAAAATGGGTAAAGTGCTGGTAGGAAGAATTCCGTTGTTATAGGATATACTACAGTGACTGCTTTCCATCGGGGGATCGTACGCTAGTTTTCTTATGGGTTGTTTGTTAAAAAAGCCTATCTTTCGCCTTTGACTTCTAAATTTATATCCTTTGGAAATTTTCAAAAATCTTCACATGTCTTCACTTTCTCCTGTGCATACTAAAATGATCTTTCTTCCAAACAAGGTTCTACGATCAGCAATTTGCACTAGCTGAACTATCAAAGTGGCCATTGATAGTTCAGTCAGTGAAGTCATACATTTCTATTTGCATATGCTTAAAACGACACGCGATCTGCGCTGTGAATTTAAATGGTAAATTATTTTACTTACTTATTCTATGAAAACAATAACAAATAGGGTCCTTGTTATACAATTTGTGAACACACATGTGAACACAATATATCAAGACGCTGAAAGAAACTTTACAATAAATAACGAAACTAAGAACACGCTTCGCTTCTGGAAACGTGCTACGAATAGTGTTATTGAACTCGCACGGCTATTAGAAACTATAGCAGTTTCAGTGCACGTTTTTACAAGTTTTTATATTTTTACGACATTTTTATGAACAGCCGTAGTTACCAGCTATTATGCATAATTAATATGATAATCTGGGTAATCATCTGTAACAATATTGCATGTACTTGCTTTCAAACTCAGTTATGAATTATAGGTACAGTTGAAATTTTGATAGATAGATATAATAATATTCTATCTAACTATTAAAATTTCAACTGTATTGTATGTGTATGCTTTATTTGCACTATACAAAATACAGAAACAATTTAGTCAGCATACAGAAAATATTCACTTATAGAATACGTACGAGAATGTGCAACAAGGCAGCATTATTGCTAAAGACAATCTTATCTTGACTAATATTCTTACTTGTTAATATCCGTCATTAACGATCTTTCTCATTAATATTTACGAAATTAACGATAATACAAGATATTAACAATCTCTTATGTACTTATTAACATGTGAAATTAACAATGCGAATAGTGAAATTATTATAAAAATAATATATACCTATATTAACTGTATATCACAATACAATGTGGTACACCCTGTTGACCGACAAACGAGGCTCTGGCGAAAAGAGAGGTAGGGCATTGCGTATTTTGTAAGCTGTCCGACTGGGGAAGTATCCACCTCACAAAATACCGCAGCCAAATAACAAGTTGTGTTCCTGCGAGTAAGAGAGGTCAGCAAAGAAGGAGTTGCTCCGTTGGCAGCAGGGGTGGCAGCGCCTGATGGCGATCGATTACTCTAGCCAGTATTACGCTTTGATATCCTACGCAACGAAAAATTGTAAGACGTTATCCCGGAATATGTGTTACATTTTCCAAGTTTAAAACTGCCACGACAAGGAAATCATTACGCAATCATAGAGAAATCAATTTAGTTTAGTTAAGCATAAAAATAAATAAATAAATATTCTTGGACAGCGCCATATTTAATTGTATGTATAATTTATATGCAGACCCATAGTACAAGCTTTGTTTAAATAATGAATAGGGACCCATCGATAGTTGCGCAGAATAGGGACGTCGTTAGTGTAGTGTGTCGCGGTACGTAGATATTCAACAACACGTGGGTAGATGAAGATTCATCGACCTCGATAACGGAGACAGAGTGACAACGCTGAGACAGTCAGCCTGTGACCACGGCCGGTGCAACCTGGTCGAAACGTCAGGCAAAATAAAGGTATGTAAAACTACCTTACATGCATGATCGCGTTAATTGCCGTGTTTATTATAATTTCAATCAGCAACGCGAAAGTTTAAAAGTTATTAAGCTTTGTTTAATTTGGGGCTAATGGCGCTGTCCAAGAATATTATAGTATATAAATTATACATACAATTAAATACATTTTTTTTTTCATAAATACATGCATATAATACATAAGAAACACCCAGACCAAGATAAACAGACATGTTCATGCACACAAATATTTGTCTTGTGTCGGATTGGACCCACGACCTTCGGACTTAAATATATATTGCTAACCATTCGATCACTGGGCTCGTCATTAAAATGCTTTAAGATTGAGGAGATCGATGGCGTCGTTGCGGGCATCAGTCTAATCGAACACGCAAGTTAAGCAACGTCGTCGACCGTAGCCTGTCCTCGGATGGGTTTATTTAGCTCGAACTCCTCATTAGATGACAGTCGTTAGGCCAAGTCAGCGGCCCTTAGGCGGCTTGAAAACTTTGACCTCCGCCAAACCGCAGTTGAGTAGCGTGGTGGAGTTTGCTCTAAACAACTTCGATTGGGGAGACCCAGCAGTGGGATGACTAAGGGTCGACAACGAAGCATAAAAAATATTTAATATACATGATACTATATTCGAAGTTAGCTCTCGATCATTAATATTAATGATCGAAGGAGTTAGTATACTAGTAGTCACAGAAATTCATAAACTACGAATCTTTTTACATGGTTCATCACAGAAACTTCATATATGTATATCTCTTACCTGTGGGACACTGTCGACCCATGGCGCATTTTCCCTCACATATCGTCTTCTCACTTAACATAGTCTGGTAGGAGTCCAGCATAAGGCGACACTCCGTCAAATCACGGTCGGTCAGGGCCAAAGATGGATAGCGTTCTTTCAGCCTTCTCCTCTCCTAGTAAATCAACAACAAATTCAACAGTTTTGTAGAACAGAAAAAAAAAATAAGTACCTAGGCGGTGAAATTTATCAACTAGAAGGGCAATTCTCGTAATTAAAATGTAGTTAAAATTCAATGCCGATCAAGTCTCGATCTCACACGCAAATGTCAAATTTGGTATTCTCGTACTATGAAACTTCAATATTTAATTTAAGTGGGATTATATCGAAATCGAACCGAGAATTAAAGAAACTAATGAATGTATTGTTACTAACAATAAGCATTGATAATAATTAACGAATTAAATCAAGTATACAATTTTCAGTCAATTCGCAATTCAATTTCGATTCGGTCAACCTTCATTTTACAATCGCAAAATAATCACGAGAATTGGCCTTATGAATGTTGGATGGATATTTATATTTCATAATTATTTTACATGTGGGTACGACAGTATTTATTCTGTGTTATAGCCATAGCAACTGTTGATGAAGAGAGAATTTAACCTTTGTAACGTAAGTATTAATCGCTCATTGGCTGCAATATAGCCACAATATACATTTATGTCTTTGTTGCACTTAGATCACTTTTTCGATTTCCAACTAAATAACATATTAATTGCAACAATGATAAAATAAAAGAATAATTATATAGGTACTTCTAAAATTAGATACTTCTAAAAGAATAATTAGATACCTACTATTAAAGAATTTGAAAGTAGAAATAGTATAATACAAAAATGACGTTCGGAAAATGTATATTGACTTTAATTATGACGTTGTTGCACCCAATGAGCGTAATGTCGTCGTTATAGGGGTCTTTCTTTAGTACGTAGTAGTAGTACTTCTGATTCGCGGTCAAACGTGCAAGTAGCTGCGATTCCAACTATTGCTAATTATCGACGAAAATCAGAATTGTAGTTGCTAATTACATTATTACGTACACGGCGGAAAAATGTACACATATCTTTCTACAATGCAGTACGTAGCGACTTATATATATCGCAGGAAAATGAGAAACCCAGGTATATGGTAGGACTAATTTGTTGTACTCCATCTGTATTACATTACCCATGTTCGCAAATAAAATATATGAATATGAATATGAATTTAGCGAAATTCCTAGGGATACCACGAAATTACGGTAGATGTCGAATATTTTTGTTTATTATTAATAAAAATGTTTACGGATATGACAAATCCCTAAACTACATACATACAACTAAACGAGGTCATACCATTAAACATTTTTAATAAGAAGACGTAATAAACAAGAATATTTGACAGTTACCGTGATTTTGTGGTATCGCTAGATATTTCGCGAAATTCCGTTTCCTTATTTCACTGCGACATATACACTGAAAACATCACCGACGAAAATATAGCCTCAGAAACCATCACGCCGAAATTATTACGCGGCCGAAATTCAGTGTGATTACTGTATAAAAAACGCGACGCAATTTTAATATAAATGAATTGCTAATTAACGAAAAAGCATGGCAGGGGTAATCACGCTGAACTTTGGTCGCGTAATTCGGAATGTGTATAGATTTAATAGTGCGGTATTCACTACAAAATTTGTTCTGTACTATTTAATACTCACATCAAGAAGCTTGTAGGTCTCGAAGTCTTGCAGTTGTCGTTGGAAACCAAAATTGGGATTAGCGACGGCGCGGCCAGCCCTCACAACTTTTAAAGCTTCTCTCCAAGTCAAAGGTGTTATTGACATTATGTACGCCACTGCGACCGTCACACTGCGTGACATCCCTGCCAAGCTAGTGGAAACAATATAGTTATTACTCTATCTAATAGTAATGTAGGAGCAAATGATGCCATAGATGCATTCATCGACGACATAGTTACAAAACTAAATGACAAAACAAGAGTTTCAGAATTATTTTTGGATTTATTTTTTGATGGTGTAGAATGTGTAGATGATGAAATATTACTATAAAAAAAGCTGTCATTCTATGGTTGATAAGTATAGTTGGCCTGTTTCTATAGAAGAAAAAAAACCCTAAAGCTTTAGAATAGCGTAGTCGCCGCCGTAGATCTAAAAAATGTTATTATAACTATTCGAGCTGTTCTGTGTGTGTTCCGAATAGTAGAAACAGCTTTATGTAATATGTGGATCAGAATTTAAATACGTTATGGATTATTTCACGATAATCATAATTTCAAACACGACAACTACAACTTTGTGTTTTTTTGTGTGGGTGCGATGACGCAAAGACACGGCTTGCTGAAGCAGGACCCTTAATAGCAGTTTAACATTTTATTTACTCTACTTAATTAAAGCCTACTTGTAAAAAGAGATTTGTCTTATAAATCTACTATATAAAAATAAGTCGGGTTTTCCTTCCTGACGCTATAACTCCAGAACGCACGAACCGATTTCCACGGTTTTGCATTCGTTGGAAAGGTCTCGGGCTCCGTGAGGTTTATAGCAAAGAAAATTCTGGAAAAATTTGAAAAGAAAAGCGGGAAAATCTTGAAGCCATCTGGTGGCGAAACGGAGTTCGCCGGGTTTGCTAGTGTATCATATTAAACACTTTCTAGTTTTTTTAGAAAAGTACCAGTCAGTGGGTAGCTTTCGGGGCGGGACCTTATACTTCAAATTCTCGAGACGAAATTCTTAAAATAGTGTGTGTTGCCAGTGATGTCATAAGGCACAGAGATATGGACATTTGACAAGTCAAAATCGTTGCGTAATCGCAGTATGAATATTTAAACGTTCCTGCATCGCTGTTATCGATACATTTCCGTCTAAAAACCAAACTGAAAAGTAATCATAATAAAAAATCTTGAAAAAAAATCTTGTCTCTAATGTTTCACGTAGATGTTCTAACAAAACTTCACATTAAAAAAATATCATCGGCTTTTCAAAAACGTATCTATATATAAGCCTCCTCCCCAACCCGTTTGGCCAGCGTGGAGAGTGTAGGCCAAATCCTCCTTCCGTCTAGAACGGACGATAGGGTCGTGCTCCTGTAGTGGAGACTAAAATGGACCTGATGATGATGATGATCTATATAAAATTTATCTGGCCACATTACCCATTTGCAGTTCAAGGCAAAATGACATCGTGATGCTTTTCATCTAGGTCTATGGATCTAAATCCTTCTAGACCTGACTTCATTAAAATACTCTTTAAATTCAATATAGCTGACTGCTCCCATAATGTCTCAAGACCCGTCCATAATCACGACCAATCTGCTTTTGGGGTTCGACAGAAAAGAACGGGGTATATCCTAATATACCCCGTTCTTTTATTCTCTTTTTCGGGACACGAGTTTATCATCATCCCTCTGCATCCGAGCTCTGCACGAGTTTATCATCAACCCATCTCACTGCACTATTGGGAATAGAGTCAATAGAGGGGTCTTAACCCCTCTATTCATTTTGACGCATTCACCATGACGCTGCTCAACTGCGGGTTGGCGGAGTTCAGCAACTTGGTGGATTGTGCTCTAAACCTATCATTCTTACATAACAATATCATTGAGGTCCCCCGCCGGGCCGAGTTCGTATTTGTTCGGGATACTTTCAGTGTGCTTTCAGACAGACAATTACAGCACGGATTTTCAGTCTATTTTCAATAAAAAGAGGGATTACGTAGGAAGGTTATAATTTATTCGAAAATTTTGATAATATTTATATTTGATTTTTTTAATACTACGTCAGGTGGAAGACAAGCATACAGCCCGCCTGATGTGAAGCGGTTACCGTAGCCATATTAACGCTCACAACATGAAAAATGCACGCGCGCCACCACCGCCGCTGCCAACGCAGAAACTCCTTCCTTTCTTTCTGGTGAATGAGGATTCACTCGCAGGAACACAACAACCCTCAAGGGAATTATTATTTGGCTGCGGTATTGTGTGAGGTGGAGGTACTTCCCCAGTTGGGCAGCTTACAAAATACGCAATACCCTACTTCTCTTTTCGCCAGAGCGTCGTTTGTCAGTCAGCCGGGTGCACCACGTGCAGGCGAGGTTGGCTTAGGTTCAAAGATGTTGATGAACTGCTTACACCCCAAAATTTAGTAGGGGAAATCAACCTTTCTGAGAACACCCGTGCGTGCTGTGTACCTAACGTACACGAGATCAAAGTAATAATGCACTTAGTTACACGAAACTAATATTAGTTTCATGTAACTAAGTGCATTATGACGGGATTGCTCCTCTAAAAAAAACTACATGATGACTATTTGCCTATCATTAAAACTTTACTCACAATATTTATTTATATCTATCCAGAAGCTATTCACCTATAGATATTAATTAGTTCTTCCTGGGCGAAGCTTAGGTCGTTAGTTAATAAAAGTCCCTAAGTATATAAAAGCTGTGATAAAAGAATGACGCCTTCTGTAGGTTATTACATTATTTGGGGATTTACCTTTACGTTTCACGGTAAATAACGTGGATTTTCTAGATATAAACGAGCTTGGTACATGAAGATAGATTTTGATATATTCTTACAAGTAAGTAAGCCATGACCCAAATTAGGTAATCTTACTATATTATTAAAACTCGGAGGAGCTCGATGGCATCGTTGCGCGTGTCAGTCTAATCGATCACGCAAGTTAAGTAACGTCGACCGTAGCCTGTCTATTGATGGGTTTATTTATCTCGAGCTCCTCCGTGCTTCGGAGGGCACGTTAAGCCGCCAGTCCCGACTGGTGTCATTAGATGACAGTCATTAAGCCAAGTCAGTGGCCTTTGAGCGGATTGATAACACTGACCTCCGCCAACTCGCAGTTGAGCAGCGTGGTAGAGTATGCTCTAACCCGCTTCGATTTAGGGGAGACCCGTATCCTAACAGTAGGATGATTATGGGTTGATGCTAATAGTATATTATTACATATGCCCTAAACGCGTGCCCTAATTTCAATGAATTTTGATATGTTTAACCCATTGTTAACACTTGAACTCAAGGGTAACGATTGTCAATATACCATTAATATGAAAAATAAACGTACAATTTACTTGATGACAAACGTTCACTTCAGTTTAATAAAGTTAGCGCAGGAAGCATCACTTGAACGTTGCCAACCTTGCAAAGATCTCTTCACACATTTATGAAGCCCGTGCTGTAGACAGTATAGATAACAGTACAGTATGGCCACTCCCTGCCGCTTTCTCGTGTCAACCTGACCTCCCCTCTGAGACGAATCTGGAACAGTTTGTATGGCGCCGCACGTACAAACGCTCATCCACGCTTTGCACAAACGCCATTGTCTATGTAGTAGTTACCGACGCGACATTTGTATGGAGTGGTCGGGGTGTGGTATAACTGTGAACTGTGAGTGTGTGTGTGTATATGTGTGAGTAGGATTACCTAGGCGTATTAACGCCTACTTATTATTGAACTCTTTTTAATCACGGGTCAAGCCCGGTCATTTGATAGGCGTGCGCGGGGATATGGATCCAACGCGTAGAGGCCCCTTTGAGAAGTTTGATGTAATGTTGTATTATTGAACAATTATTAAGGATGGCACAACTAGTTGTATATTATGACTAGGACCACGAGGTACGTGTGAAACTTTCGGACTTTTATGAGTTTAGGTGCTCTACAGAAATTTTGTGAAACTCAGAATTTAGACTTACCAATGTATGAGCACATTGCCGTCCCTAAGCCTCGCTGCGTGTATGAAGTCATTACATAAGCTGAAGTACTGCGTCAGGTTCTGATCTGGTGAGTCGGATGCCATAATGCAGAGGTAGTGCTTATCCTGTAGACAAATTAAAGAAAAGAATTATAGTTGATAATATATTTACTCGACTAAAGGAAAGAAGACTATGCATTAATAAAATGCATTATTTAATAAATAAATATTCCTGAACGAATTACACACTGCCATCTAGTCCCAAACTAAGCAAAGCTTGTACTGTGGGTACTAGATAACTGATATTATATGTATTTAGTATCTTGTCTGTTTGTCTTGGTCTGGGCGTTTTCTATATATTATAAGTATGTATTTACAAAAAAAAATGTATTTATGTACATTTATCAGTTGTCTAGTACCGATAACACAAGCTTTGCGCTTAATTTGAATAGAGGGCGCTTTGTAAATTGTCCAGAAATATTTATTTATTTATTTAAACACACTTTTTTTGTAAATACATACATATAATACCTACGTAGAAAACACCCAGGCCAAGACAAACAGATATATTAACGCACACAAATATTTGTTTTGTGCACAAATATTTGTTTTGTGCAGGACACGAACCCGAGACCCCGGAGTCTAAAGTGAACATTGCTAGCAATTCGACCATCGGGCTCGTCACCTTGACCTAGTCAAATTAGCCAAATTGACCTAGTCGTTAACATGGTAGAAAAACACCAGGTATGTTCTTCTCGTATCTTGCCAAGACTACATCACGAAATTGTTTTTTAGGGTTCCGTACCCAAAGGGGAAAAATGAGCCCTATTACTAAGGCTCCGCTGTCCGTCCGTCCATCTGTCACCAGGCTGTATCTCATGAACCGTGATAGTTAGACAGTTGAAATTTTCACAGATGATGTATTTCTGTTGCCGCTATAACAACAAATACTAAAAAACAGAATAAAATTGATATTTTAAGGAGGCTCCCAAACAAATAAAGGTGATTTTTAGGGTTCCGTACCCAAAAGCGTAAAACGGGACCCTATTACTGAGACTACGCTGTCCGTCCGTCCGTCCGTCTGTCACCAGGCTGTATCTAATGAACCGTGATAGTTAGGCAGTTGAAATTTTCACAGATGATGTATTTCTGTTGCTGCTATAACAACAAATACTAAAAAACAGAATAAAATAAATATTTAAGGGGGCTCCCATGCAATAAACGTGGCAATAGGTAGACGCTTGAAATACTCACATAATATTTAGTTTTATATTCTTTAAAAATAAATAAATAAATAAAAATAAAACAAATATTTAATGAGGGCTACCATACAATAAACGTGATTTTTTTTTTCCATTTTTATAGATAATATTACAGAACCCTTTGTGCGCGTGTCCGACTCGCACTTGGCCGGTTTTTAGATCTCTTGTAGGTGTAAGTTTAACTTTTGTGTAACTTATTTTAAAATATCACTAAGTTATCTAATAACTTTTTCGCAGACACGGGACTTTGATAATATTTTATTAAGTTACTCTTAAGTTTGTTCATTATTAATGATGAATATTAGAGCTGGTTTGAGTTGCCTTACTTCATAAAGTTTTTGCCTGGGAAATACATTGCAGAAAATATTTCACTTTCATTATTTTGGGGTGTAAGTGTCAGCTTCACCTGCACGCGGTGCACCCAGTAGGGTGCACCCAGCAGGGTGCACATCAGGCGGGTCGTATGCTTGTCTGCCACTCGACGTAGTATAAAAAAAATATTGTTACGAAAATATCTAACTAAGAAAGACACTGCCACCTGCTAATTCCGATCACGTAAAACGTGAGTAAACGTAGACAGCAAATTACAGTTATGGGAAAATAGTAATTTGTTCAACAAGTGTGTAGGATTTAAAAGACACTCGTTTACTATACAGTTATTTTATTTCACGGCTTATTAATATTTTTATTATATATTTATTTGTCTATTTACATGTGCGTTCACTAGTCCAGTCAGTCGTCGATTGTCCTATTTTTTCAGTCATTTCCGTTTCCGTCTTGTCAGTTGGTTCTTTGTCGGTGCCCGCTAAAGAGTCCGCAACAAAGTGAGTAAAGTTGTTTTTTGGTTTGCGTGAGTGTTGAAATATTTTTTAAATCTCCACTGTTTTATAGCACATGGAAACTATACGACCTGCCACTAGGTAAGCTAGTAACAAAAATGCAAGTCTGTAATCATTGAATAATTCGCACGGATGTATTTGTCCCGAATTTACTGTTACTGTTACTTACGTTTTCTCTCTTTCTTTTGAAACACATATATTGATGATAGATCATTATTTTTATATTAAATAAATAAATAAATATCCCTGGACAAATTACGCACGGCCACTTAGTCCCAAACTAAGCAAAGCTTGTACTATGGGTACAAGATAACGGATATAATACTTAACTACATTTTTTACATACATACACACACCCAGACCAAGACAAACATACATGTTCATGCACACAAATATTTGTTTAATGCGGGGATCGAACCCGTGACCTCGGAGTTAAAGTGGCCATTGCTAGCCATTCGACCACCGAGCTCGACCTATTATAGTAGATTCACACATTTTTTTTAAACTAGTATTTAAATAATAAAATACCTAGTAAACAAACAACGAAAAAAATGGTTTACCGCGTTCTGTTTTATTTTCTTTTATTTTAATATTACATTTTTTATTAACAGTTTTACCCATAAATGGTACTAGCCATTTATGGGTAAAACATTTATAGACCGGTTTCTATAATAGGTTTTTTATAATCGACATAGGATAAATTCATTTTATTTCCAAACTCACACAGACAAACAACGGGCAAAATCAACTAAGTTTGAAACAAGAATAAACAAAAAAAATATATATATATAATAAATAGTTGACTTACTATATTCCGCTCATCAACGCCTTTTATTTGAATACCATACCGTCCATACCGTAGGGTGTTTATAATTTTCACATTAGAAAATTATAAACATACACATTTGTTGCGACCGGCATATTAGAATAAAAATTGCAGCATTCTTAATTGTACATTGTCACGAGCACGAGTAATAATAAAACTAGCAATAAAAGCAGTTATGGCAGGCGTCCGTCCCTCTTCTGTAATAGCCCGGTGTTGGCGACAGACCTCTTTTTGTAGACTTTTTTATAGTATTTACTTTTTATATTCGAATATTAAGACGCTGCACGCCCCTGCGCTACAACTTCCAAGTGCTGGTACCCCAGTGCTACTCGACGGACGTGAGCACGTGGCCTCGCCTGGCGCTGGCGCTGTCAGCTATTCAGCCGGCAGTACAGCGCGCGAGCACGCGCCCTTTATCGCGTCGGTCAAGCCGGCATTGGATGTACAAGAAGCACCTAAAATAGCCGACCGCGAGCGCGTAAGCTCACCACGTATCGCCGGCATACAAGCCGCGGCACGCGAGCGCGCGCCCTATTTCGCGCCGGCTCCAGAAGCATTTGCAGCAATGACGTCCAGTGGGGGATACCCACAGTTCGCAGTGGGCCCCTCCGAATTGCACACACAGACTACGGCACCACACATATGCATGGTGTCAGCGACTCTATCACCTACCTGCACAATGCGCGGGGGTGCTGCCGTTGCACCGTATACCCCGTGCGTCGCGACTACTAGTCGAAACTACAACGATGCCGCGCCTCAGCTAGGCGCTCGTGCATTGGAAGCTTGCAACGAGGTCGGCCGGCTTCATCAGCACCCGGCGCTGGATGCTTCGCACTACACGCCTAACTCATTTACAACAAAACACATGTTAGGTACACAAAACGATCAGAATTGTAAACAAAATTATATTAATCGTTCAAATGTGTTTGACACTACCCACAATCAACCTAGCGATTTTTTGAAGTTGGCTGAGGTCATAAGTGATCTCGCCCGGGTCAAGAGTGAGAAGGTGAATGCAGGTAATGTAGTTAGTCTGCCCCTATATTTCGGTTCGCCTCTTGAATGGTTAACTTTTAAAACTTCATTTTTAAATTCTAAAAATTCGTTTTCGGCGACGGAAAATATAGGCCGGCTGAATAACGCCCTTAGAGGAGCAGCTCGTGATGCCGTTGTTTCTCTTCTGGCTTTGTCACACGATCCAGAAGAGATCATGGCCGCGCTGCAGGAGCAGTTTGGTCAGCCCGAACTTCTGATACATCATCTTGTATCACAAGTTAAGAGCATGCCCAGACTGTCTGCAGCGGATGGTGGCAAGGAACTCCACCAGCTAGCATGTGTAGTACGTAACTGTGTCCACACCATAAAGATGCTAGATTCTGTGGAATTCCTCGCCTCTCCAGAGCTGTTCCATAGTGTACTCCTCAAGTTAACCCCATTGATGCGTGAGAAATGGGTTGATTATGCTTTTATTTATTCCGACTCTGGTTTTAAATTCAAATTAGAGCTTCTGTCTTCTTTTCTCACGCAACAGTCTCGGGTTCATTTGAGGTTTGGCATTATCGATGACATTTCGCGTCCGAAGCCTATAGATAAAGCTCGCACGCATGTCACCACTAATGCCACCTCTGACACTAACGTCGATGATGACGTTTGTTATGCAACCTCTTCAAACCCATACAGGCAAAAATATTCCAAAGATAAAGTGACGCCATCTTCCTCAAATTTTAGCAGTACTCGGCTGTCAAAGTTACCGCCATCTGCTGAATTTTGCCTATACTGTCGCAACACTGGCCATGAAGTGGTCAAGTGCGAGCAGTTTAAAATTCTTTCTGTGAATGATAGATGGTACTGGGTTAAGAACAATAAAGTTTGCCAAAAGTGTCTAAAAAGGGGTAAACATTTTTATAAAATTTGTAAAGGCAACTGCGGGGTAAAAGACTGCAAGGCTAGTAATTACCACCACGAGTTGCTTCATAAATCGCAAATAAATTCTGTTCATTACAGTGCATCGCCCGAGCCGGAGCCCGAAACTGCACCGGTAATTGTAGCTCATGCTCATGGCAGCACTGCAGGACACCTGAAGTCTCCATCTCCTCCTCCGCAATCATTGCTGAAAGTGCTACCAGTGACTGTGTTGGGACCAAATGGTGAGATGGACATTTACGCCTTACTAGATGACGGATCTACAGTCACTCTAATTGATCAATCGGTAGCTGATACGATCGGAGCTCAAGGTCCGAAAGGCAGCTTTAGGGTGAACTGTATGGGTGGTCTCGCAAAAGACTCAGAGGTTACCTATATTGATATCGATATCAAGGGTAAGTACTCCGCAGAGACTTTTAAATTAGAACGGGTCCGCTCTATCCCCGATTTAGGTGTTACAAGTCAAGCCGTCCGTGCTGTAGATATCGCAAAGTTCCCTCATCTTAAGGATCTTGTCAACGAGTTGAGCTATGAGGAAGCAAAGCCTATGCTAATAATTGGTATAGACCATTGGCATTTATCCCTACCGCGTAAGATTAGACGTGGCTCTCGTAACCAACCTGTAGCCGTTCAAACTGCTTTGGGTTGGGCGGTTTTCGGGCGTGTATCAGGTAAACCTATAGAATCTGTTTACCATAGCTCAGTTTCCGAATTAGAGTCCTTAATAAAAGATCATTATCGTCTCGACTCAATTGGAATTACAAAAAAAGATTTACACAGCACCAATGACAAACGAGCTTTGGCAATACTGGAGGAAACTTCTCGACGTCTTCCATCGGGCAGGTTTGAAACTGGTCTGCTCTGGCGAGCGGACATTACCTCTATCCCCAATAGTTATAATTTGGCCTTATCTAGATTCCTTAGTTTAGAGAGAAAATTCAAAAGAGACAAAGAATATGCTGAAGCGTACCGACGTTATGTAAATGCTATGTTGGTAAAAGGTTATGCAGAGCTATGTACAAATACGCCTCCTTTAGGCAATCTTTGGTATTTGCCCCACTTTGGTGTATACCATCCGCAGAAACAAAAACTGAGGCTCGTACATGATGCAGCAGCAAGATGTTCGGGGATCAGCTTAAATTCTCTTTTGCTCCCTGGTCCTGACCTCTTACAACCTTTGTTAGGAATCTTAATGCGTTTTAGAGAAGGTAAAATTGCTCTTAATGGAGATATTTGTGAAATGTTTCCACAAACAAAAATAAGAGTACAGGACAGAGACGCACAGCGTTTTCTCTGGCGAGATCATCCATCTTTGCCACTACAGGAATATAGAATGTGCTCTATGATATTTGGCGCCACCTCTAGTCCATGCACCGCCATTTTCCTGAAAAATAAAAATGCTTTGGAACATAAGAGTAAATATCCAGAAGCAGCCGAGGCCATTGTCAGAGACCACTACATGGACGATTACCTAGGTAGTATTGATAGTCCTGAACTTGCTGCTCGTCTCGCAGCCGACATTGTTACTGTCCATAAGGCAGCGTGTTTAGAAATGCGTTCGTGGGTATCTAATAACCCTAGTGCGCTCACCTTAATAAAGACAGAATTGAGGGCTGTCGATACTCCCGAGGTTGGACTCGGACCGATGCTGTCTCCTTCTCAGGTGCGGATCTTAGGGGTGGCCTGGAATGTCAAAGATGACATTCTTAATTTTCGTAAGACGTCAGAACTTCCTATCAATCTAACTAAAAGAGTAGTATTATCACATTTAATAAAAGTATATGACCCTCTTGGCCTTTTAATGCCTGTAGTTATTGCAGGCCGAATCCTCTTCCAGGAAACTTGGAGAATGGGTATTGGCTGGGACGATGAGCTGCCTACTCCTGCGAAAATAAAGTGGCAGACCTGGTTCGATTGTTTGGCCGAAATTTCTTCGAATGTTTCATTAGCTCGCTGTTACCGAACCAAATCTGCTGTGGAAAGTCAGCTCCACGTTTTAGCCGACTCAAGTGAGCTAGCTTATGCGTGTGTGGCCTATTGGCGTTTTCTTCACGAAGACGGAACAGTACACTTAGCGCTCATAGGTGGAAAAGCTCGTCTAGCTCCCTTAAAACCTGTATCTATTCCAAGGCTAGAGCTGCAGGCGGCTCTTATGGCAGTTCGCTTCGCAACTTATATTTTAGAGGCTCATCGTATAGTTGCTTCTAAAGTTTATTTTTGGACGGATTCCTTAACAGTTTTAAAATGGTTACGAAGCGACGCCCGCGTATTTAAGCCGTTTGTAGCTCACCGTGTGGGAGAGATATTAGAAACTACGGATGTTGCCGATTGGCGTTATGTTCCATCGGCATTGAATGTGGCGGACGATGCCACACGCGGGCAATGCTCTTTGTCCTCATCCTCTCGGTGGTATACTGGCCCTAATTTCCTTTTATCTTCCCAGGAAGATTGGCCTTGTGAGCCTGCGGCAGGCCCTCCACCCGTGCTTGAAGAATTAAAATCAGAGCACGCGTTAACCTTTTTATTAGCCGAACAACCAAAAGTTCCATCTCCGGTAGTTGCAAATCATTCACATTTCGGTCAATGGCTTCGGTTGGTAAGGGCTACCGCTCGGGCACATTATTGTGCTAAAGTTTTTCGGTCTTTATTGGTAAAGCCTCAAAATTCTAAATCAAAGTCAGCCGTCTCCAAAGTTTTTCATAAAAATTTGAAACCTCTTTCGGCTAAGGAAATTTTGGAGGCGGAACGGCACCTTCTTTTGAGCTCCCAATTGGAGTCGTTTAATCATGAATTCTTAAGTCTTATTGCAGGTCTTTCCCCAACTAATCAAGGGAGGCTTAGAAGCTTAAGCTTGATGTTGGGAGAAGACGGTTTAATCCGCTTGTGCGGAAGAATTTGTGCAGTTTTGGATGCCCCCGCGCAGGATATAAACCCCATTGTTTTGGACGGTCGACACCCAATTGTGAGGTTACTTCTCGACCACTATCATCGGAAGTTTGGTCACGGTAATACCGAAACCGTGGTTAACCTCCTGCGCGGGAAATTTTATATATTAGCTTTACGCCCTAACGTCAGGTCTGTCGTCAAACGTTGCTGTTTTTGTAGAGTTAAGAAGAACCTTCCTCCACCTACGCCTCGATTTGGTGATCTTCCTGCAGATAGACTATCTCACCATCAACGTCCATTTTCTTTCACCGGTCTCGATTATTTTGGCCCGATAGAAGTCGCTGTCGGAAGAAGACGAGAAAAGCGCTGGGTGGCCTTATTTACATGTCTGACCACGAGAGCCGTTCACCTTGAGATCGTTGGAAGCCTTTCTGCGGACGCAGCCATCATGGCTCTCAGGAGATTTATTGCTCGTCGCGGATGTCCATCTAGGATTATCTCGGATAACGGGACCGCCTTTGTCGGTGCAGCCAACCAGCTCGCAGATGTTTTCGACTTCGCAGCCAACCACAAGATAGAGTGGAAATTTATTTGTCCAGCAGCACCTACGATGGGTGGCTCATGGGAACGCTTGGTGCGATCAATTAAGGCTGCTCTTTCCGCCACCCTAACACAGAATGCCCCAAGGGAGGAAACGCTGGCAACTTTGTTGCTGGAAGCGGAAGCTGTAGTGAACTCGCGCCCACTTACACATGTGCCAGTAGATCCAGAGACTCTACAAACCCTAACACCTTTTCATTTTTTATTGGGTACGCCATCCACTGAAGCTATTCGTCCTTGCTCTGATGTGGATTTATACCGCCGGCTGAACCACAAGAAAGTTCTGAGATTGGCTGAGATGTTTTGGACCCGATGGCTAAATGAATTTTTACCTACCTTAATTCCAAGACATAACTATAAAAACAAAATCTATCAAAAATATAATATTCGAATATAAAAAGTAAATACTATAAAAAAGTCTACATAAAGAGGTCTGTCGCCAACATGGCGCGCCCCGGTGCAGAGCACCAATCTAAGGAGGCGACAGTACCTGTGCACAGTCTTCTTGAGTACCCTGCTCTAAAAGTAAGGGTACCACTTTGCGCACAGGTCTCCTCAAAGGTCCCTTATTTGTCATCACCTCGACCACCCGAACCAATCCGTCTGGTCCAGGAAAAAATCTTGAAATTCTTCCTCTGGGCTAGGTTCCTCGAGGTAAATTTTTGTCCACCACCAATACTGGATCACCCTGTTTGAAATGCGATTTTAATGTGCCGGTATGTCTTGGAATTAAGGTAGGTAAAAATTCATTTAGCCATCGGGTCCAAAACATCTCAGCCAATCTCAGAACTTTCTTGTGGTTCAGCCGGCGGTATAAATCCACATCAGAGCAAGGACGAATAGCTTCAGTGGATGGCGTACCCAATAAAAAATGAAAAGGTGTTAGTGTTTGTAGAGTCTCTGGATCTACTGGCACATGTGTAAGTGGGCGCGAGTTCACTACAGCTTCCGCTTCCAGCAACAAAGTTGCCAGCGTTTCCTCCCTTGGGGCATTCTGTGTTAGGGTGGCGGAAAGAGCAGCCTTAATTGATCGCACCAAGCGTTCCCATGAGCCACCCATCGTAGGTGCTGCTGGACAAATAAATTTCCACTCTATCTTGTGGTTGGCTGCGAAGTCGAAAACATCTGCGAGCTGGTTGGCTGCACCGACAAAAGCGGTCCCGTTATCCGAGATAATCCTAGATGGACATCCGCGACGAGCAAATAAATCTCCTGAGAGCCATGATGGCTGCGTCCGCAGAAAGGCTTCCAACGATCTCAAGGTGAACGGCTCTCGTGGTCAGACATGTAAATAAGGCCACCCAGCGCTTTTCTCGTCTTCTTCCGACAGCGACTTCTATCGGGCCAAAATAATCGAGACCGGTGAAAGAAAATGGACGTTGATGGTGAGATAGTCTATCTGCAGGAAGATCACCAAATCGAGGCGTAGGTGGAGGAAGGTTCTTCTTAACTCTACAAAAACAGCAACGTTTGACGACAGACCTGACGTTAGGGCGTAAAGCTAATATATAAAATTTCCCGCGCAGGAGGTTAACCACGGTTTCGGTATTACCGTGACCAAACTTCCGATGATAGTGGTCGAGAAGTAACCTCACAATTGGGTGTCGACCGTCCAAAACAATGGGGTTTATATCCTGCGCGGGGGCATCCAAAACTGCACAAATTCTTCCGCACAAGCGGATTAAACCGTCTTCTCCCAACATCAAGCTTAAGCTTCTAAGCCTCCCTTGATTAGTTGGGGAAAGACCTGCAATAAGACTTAAGAATTCATGATTAAACGACTCCAATTGGGAGCTCAAAAGAAGGTGCCGTTCCGCCTCCAAAATTTCCTTAGCCGAAAGAGGTTTCAAATTTTTATGAAAAACTTTGGAGACGGCTGACTTTGATTTAGAATTTTGAGGCTTTACAATAAAGACCGAAAAACTTTAGCACAATAATGTGCCCGAGCGGTAGCCCTTACCAACCGAAGCCATTGACCGAAATGTGAATGATTTGCAACTACCGGAGATGGAACTTTTGGTTGTTCGGCTAATAAAAAGGTTAACGCGTGCTCTGATTTTAATTCTTCAAGCACGGGTGGAGGGCCTGCCGCAGGCTCACAAGGCCAATCTTCCTGGGAAGATAAAAGGAAATTAGGGCCAGTATACCACCGAGAGGATGAGGACAAAGAGCATTGCCCGCGTGTGGCATCGTCCGCCACATTCAATGCCGATGGAACATAACGCCAATCGGCAACATCCGTAGTTTCTAATATCTCTCCCACACGGTGAGCTACAAACGGCTTAAATACGCGGGCGTCGCTTCGTAACCATTTTAAAACTGTTAAGGAATCCGTCCAAAAATAAACTTTAGAAGCAACTATACGATGAGCCTCTAAAATATAAGTTGCGAAGCGAACTGCCATAAGAGCCGCCTGCAGCTCTAGCCTTGGAATAGATACAGGTTTTAAGGGAGCTAGACGAGCTTTTCCACCTATGAGCGCTAAGTGTACTGTTCCGTCTTCGTGAAGAAAACGCCAATAGGCCACACACGCATAAGCTAGCTCACTTGAGTCGGCTAAAACGTGGAGCTGACTTTCCACAGCAGATTTGGTTCGGTAACAGCGAGCTAATGAAACATTCGAAGAAATTTCGGCCAAACAATCGAACCAGGCCTGCCACTTTATTTTCGCAGGAGTAGGCAGCTCATCGTCCCAGCCAATACCCATTCTCCAAGTTTCCTGGAAGAGGATTCGGCCTGCAATAACTACAGGCATTAAAAAGCCAAGAGGGTCATATACTTTCATTAAATGTGATAATACTACTCTTTTAGTTAGATTGATAGGAAGTTCTGACGTCTTACGAAAATTAAGAATGTCATCTTTGACATTCCAGGCCACCCCTAAGATCCGCACCTGAGAAGGAGACAGCATCGGTCCGAGTCCAACCTCGGGAGTATCGACAGCCCTCAATTCTGTCTTTATTAAGGAGAGCGCACTATGGTTATTAGATACCCACGAACGCATTTCTAAACACGCTGCCTTATGGACAGTAACAATGTCGGCTGCGAGACGAGCAGCAAGTTCAGGACTATCAATACTACCTAGGTAATCGTCCATGTAGTGGTCTCTGACAATGGCCTCGGTTGCTTCTGGATATTTACTCTTATGTTCCAAAGCATTTTTATTTTTCAGGAAAATGGCGGTGCATGGACTAGAGGTGGCGCCAAATATCATAGAGCACATTCTATATTCCTGTAGTGGCAAAGATGGATGATCTCACCAGAGAAAACGCTGTGCGTCTCTGTCCTGTACTCTTATTTTTGTTTGTGGAAACATTTCACAAATATCTCCATTAAGAGCAATTTTACCTTCTCTAAAACGCATTAAGATTCCTAACAAAGGTTGTAAGAGGTCAGGACCAGGGAGCAAAAGAGAATTTAAGCTGATCCCCGAACATCTTGCTGCTGCATCATGTACGAGCCTCAGTTTTTGTTTCTGCGGATGGTATACACCAAAGTGGGGCAAATACCAAAGATAGCCTAAAGGAGGCGTATTTGTACAAAGCTCTGCATAACCTTTTTCCAACATAGCATTTACATAACGTCGGTACGCTTCAGCATATTCTTTGTCTCTTTTGAATTTTCTCTCTAAACTAAGGAATCTAGATAAGGCCAAATTATAACTATTGGGGATAGAGGTAATGTCCGCTCGCCAGAGCAGACCAGTTTCAAACCTGCCCGATGGAAGACGTCGAGAAGTTTCCTCCAGTATTGCCAAAGCTCGTTTGTCATTGGTGCTGTGTAAATCTTTTTTTGTAATTCCAATTGAGTCGAGACGATAATGATCTTTTATTAAGGACTCTAATTCGGAAACTGAGCTATGGTAAACAGATTCTATAGGTTTACCTGATACACGCCCGAAAACCGCCCAACCCAAAGCAGTTTGAACGGCTACAGGTTGGTTACGAGAGCCACGTCTAATCTTACGCGGTAGGGATAAATGCCAATGGTCTATACCAATTATTAGCATAGGCTTTGCTTCCTCATAGCTCAACTCGTTGACAAGATCCTTAAGATGAGGGAACTTTGCGATATCTACAGCACGGACGGCTTGACTTGTAACACCTAAATCGGGGATAGAGCGGACCCGTTCTAATTTAAAAGTCTCTGCGGAGTACTTACCCTTGATATCGATATCAATATAGGTAACCTCTGAGTCTTTTGCGAGACCACCCATACAGTTCACCCTAATGCTGCCTTTCGGACCTTGAGCTCCGATCGTATCAGCTACCGATTGATCAATTAGAGTGACTGTAGATCCGTCATCTAGTAAGGTGTAAATGTCCATCTCACCATTTGGTCCCGACACAGTCACTGGTAGCACTTTCAGCAATGATTGCGGAGGAGGAGATGGAGACTTCAGGTGCTCTGCAGTGCTGCCATGAGCATGAGCTACAATTACCGGTGCAGTTTCGGGCTCCGGCTCGGGCGATGCACTGTAATGAACAGAATTTATTTGCGATTTATGAAGCAACTCGTGGTGGTAATTACTAGCCTTGCAGTCTTTTACCCCGCAGTTGCCTTTACAAATTTTATAAAAATGTGCTGGCGTATCGCTTAGTGTTAACCCTGCCAGTAGCAACCCCGATTCGCAACGAGGTTCACATCGTTCGTCGGCCTCACTTCGAGCCCAGCGACTAGCGGCGAAAGCCCTAGATGCACGTCGTTTAGCCGACTTGGAGGCCCAGCGCGAACAAGCCGCCGCTGAGCGCGAGCGTGCCGTTGCGACTTTAGAATTAGAAGCTGAATTAGCGGCTCTTGATGACGCCGCCAGCTCCCAGTCATATAGGAGTTCTAGATTACTTAAATGGGTAGATGATACTAACACCGCTTTGTCTGAGAGACAGATGACATCGACGCTGCACGCCCCTGCGCTACAACTTCCAAGTGCTGGTACCCCAGTGCTACTCGACGGACGTGAGCACGTGGCCTCGCCTGGCGCTGGCGCTGTCAGCTATTCAGCCGGCAGTACAGCGCGCGAGCACGCGCCCTTTATCGCGTCGGTCAAGCCGGCATTGGATGTACAAGAAGCACCTAAAATAGCCGACCGCGAGCGCGTAAGCTCACCACGTATCGCCGGCATACAAGCCGCGGCACGCGAGCGCGCGCCCTATTTCGCGCCGGCTCCAGAAGCATTTGCAGCAATGACGTCCAGTGGGGGATACCCACAGTTCGCAGTGGGCCCCTCCGAATTGCACACACAGACTACGGCACCACACATATGCATGGTGTCAGCGACTCTATCACCTACCTGCACAATGCGCGGGGGTGCTGCCGTTGCACCGTATACCCCGTGCGTCGCGACTACTAGTCGAAACTACAACGATGCCGCGCCTCAGCTAGGCGCTCGTGCATTGGAAGCTTGCAACGAGGTCGGCCGGCTTCATCAGCACCCGGCGCTGGATGCTTCGCACTACACGCCTAACTCATTTACAACAAAACACATGTTAGGTACACAAAACGATCAGAATTGTAAACAAAATTATATTAATCGTTCAAATGTGTTTGACACTACCCACAATCAACCTAGCGATTTTTTGAAGTTGGCTGAGGTCATAAGTGATCTCGCCCGGGTCAAGAGTGAGAAGGTGAATGCAGGTAATGTAGTTAGTCTGCCCCTATATTTCGGTTCGCCTCTTGAATGGTTAACTTTTAAAACTTCATTTTTAAATTCTAAAAATTCGTTTTCGGCGACGGAAAATATAGGCCGGCTGAATAACGCCCTTAGAGGAGCAGCTCGTGATGCCGTTGTTTCTCTTCTGGCTTTGTCACACGATCCAGAAGAGATCATGGCCGCGCTGCAGGAGCAGTTTGGTCAGCCCGAACTTCTGATACATCATCTTGTATCACAAGTTAAGAGCATGCCCAGACTGTCTGCAGCGGATGGTGGCAAGGAACTCCACCAGCTAGCATGTGTAGTACGTAACTGTGTCCACACCATAAAGATGCTAGATTCTGTGGAATTCCTCGCCTCTCCAGAGCTGTTCCATAGTGTACTCCTCAAGTTAACCCCATTGATGCGTGAGAAATGGGTTGATTATGCTTTTATTTATTCCGACTCTGGTTTTAAATTCAAATTAGAGCTTCTGTCTTCTTTTCTCACGCAACAGTCTCGGGTTCATTTGAGGTTTGGCATTATCGATGACATTTCGCGTCCGAAGCCTATAGATAAAGTTCGCACGCATGTCACCACTAATGCCGCCTCTGACACTAACGTCGATGATGACGTTTGTTATGCAACCTCTTCAAACCCATACAGGCAAAAATTTTCCAAAGATAAAGTGACGCCATCTGCCTCAAATTTTAGCAGTACTCGGCTGTCAAAGTTACCGCCATCTGCTGAATTTTGCCTATACTGTCGCAACACCGGCCATGAAGTGGTCAAGTGCGAGCAGTTTAAAATTCTTTCTGTGAATGATAGATGGTACTGGGTTAAGAATAATAAAGTTTGCCAAAAGTGTCTAAAAAGGGGTAAACATTTTTATAAAATTTGTAAAGGCAACTGCGGGGTAAAAGACTGCAAGGCTAGTAATTACCACCACGAGTTGCTTCATAAATCGCAAATAAATTCTGTTCATTACAGTGCATCGCCCGAGCCGGAGCCCGAAACTGCACCGGTAATTGTAGCTCATGCTCATGGCAGCACTGCAGAGCACCTGAAGTCTCCATCTCCTCCTCCGCAATCATTGCTGAAAGTGCTACCAGTGACTGTGTCGGGACCAAATGGTGAGATGGACATTTACGCCTTACTAGATGACGGATCTACAGTCACTCTAATTGATCAATCGGTAGCTGATACGATCGGAGCTCAAGGTCCGAAAGGCAGCATTAGGGTGAACTGTATGGGTGGTCTCGCAAAAGACTCAGAGGTTACCTATATTGATATCGATATCAAGGGTAAGTACTCCGCAGAGACTTTTAAATTAGAACGGGTCCGCTCTATCCCCGATTTAGGTGTTACAAGTCAAGCCGTCCGTGCTGTAGATATCGCAAAGTTCCCTCATCTTAAGGATCTTGTCAACGAGTTGAGCTATGAGGAAGCAAAGCCTATGCTAATAATTGGTATAGACCATTGGCATTTATCCCTACCGCGTAAGATTAGACGTGGCTCTCGTAACCAACCTGTAGCCGTTCAAACTGCTTTGGGTTGGGCGGTTTTCGGGCGTGTATCAGGTAAACTAACATTGGTGTATCAGGTAAACCTATAGAATCTGTTTACCATAGCTCAGTTTCCGAATTAGAGTCCTTAATAAAAGATCATTATCGTCTCGACTCAATTGGAATTACAAAAAAAGATTTACACAGCACCAATGACAAACGAGCTTTGGCAATACTGGAGGAAACTTCTCGACGTCTTCCATCGGGCAGGTTTGAAACTGGTCTGCTCTGGCGAGCGGACATTACCTCTATCCCCAATAGTTATAATTTGGCCTTATCTAGATTCCTTAGTTTAGAGAGAAAATTCAAAAGAGACAAAGAATATGCTGAAGCGTACCGACGTTATGTAAATGCTATGTTGGAAAAAGGTTATGCAGAGCTTTGTACAAATACGCCTCCTTTAGGCAATCTTTGGTATTTGCCCCACTTTGGTGTATACCATCCGCAGAAACAAAAACTGAGGCTCGTACATGATGCAGCAGCAAGATGTTCGGGGATCAGCTTAAATTCTCTTTTGCTCCCTGGTCCTGACCTCTTACAACCTTTGTTAGGAATCTTAATGCGTTTTAGAGAAGGTAAAATTGCTCTTAATGGAGATATTTGTGAAATGTTTCCACAAACAAAAATAAGAGTACAGGACAGAGACGCACAGCGTTTTCTCTGGCGAGATCATCCATCTTTGCCACTACAGGAATATAGAATGTGCTCTATGATATTTGGCGCCACCTCTAGTCCATGCACCGCCATTTTCCTGAAAAATAAAAATGCTTTGGAACATAAGAGTAAATATCCAGAAGCAGCCGAGGCCATTGTCAGAGACCACTACATGGACGATTACCTAGGTAGTATTGATAGTCCTGAACTTGCTGCTCGTCTCGCAGCCGACATTGTTACTGTCCATAAGGCAGCGTGTTTAGAAATGCGTTCGTGGGTATCTAATAACCCTAGTGCGCTCTCCTTAATAAAGACAGAATTGAGGGCTGTCGATACTCCCGAGGTTGGACTCGGACCGATGCTGTCTCCTTCTCAGGTGCGGATCTTAGGGGTGGCCTGGAATGTCAAAGATGACATTCTTAATTTTCGTAAGACGTCAGAACTTCCTATCAATCTAACTAAAAGAGTAGTATTATCACATTTAATGAAAGTATATGACCCTCTTGGCTTTTTAATGCCTGTAGTTATTGCAGGCCGAATCCTCTTCCAGGAAACTTGGAGAATGGGTATTGGCTGGGACGATGAGCTGCCTACTCCTGCGAAAATAAAGTGGCAGGCCTGGTTCGATTGTTTGGCCGAAATTTCTTCGAATGTTTCATTAGCTCGCTGTTACCGAACCAAATCTGCTGTGGAAAGTCAGCTCCACGTTTTAGCCGACTCAAGTGAGCTAGCTTATGCGTGTGTGGCCTATTGGCGTTTTCTTCACGAAGACGGAACAGTACACTTAGCGCTCATAGGTGGAAAAGCTCGTCTAGCTCCCTTAAAACCTGTATCTATTCCAAGGCTAGAGCTGCAGGCGGCTCTTATGGCAGTTCGCTTCGCAACTTATATTTTAGAGGCTCATCGTATAGTTGCTTCTAAAGTTTATTTTTGGACGGATTCCTTAACAGTTTTAAAATGGTTACGAAGCGACGCCCGCGTATTTAAGCCGTTTGTAGCTCACCGTGTGGGAGAGATATTAGAAACTACGGATGTTGCCGATTGGCGTTATGTTCCATCGGCATTGAATGTGGCGGACGATGCCACACGTGGGCAATGCTCTTTGTCCTCATCCTCTCGGTGGTATACTGGCCCTAATTTCCTTTTATCTTCCCAGGAAGATTGGCCTTGTGAGCCTGCGGCAGGCCCTCCACCCGTGCTTGAAGAATTAAAATCAGAGCACGCGTTAACCTTTTTATTAGCCGAACAACCAAAAGTTCCATCTCCGGTAGTTGCAAATCATTCACATTTCGGTCAATGGCTTCGGTTGGTAAGGGCTACCGCTCGGGTACATTATTGTGCTAAAGTTTTTCGGTCTTTATTGGTAAAGCCTCAAAATTCTAAATCAAAGTCAGCCGTCTCCAAAGTTTTTCATAAAAATTTGAAACCTCTTTCGGCTAAGGAAATTTTGGAGGCGGAACGGCACCTTCTTTTGAGCTCCCAATTGGAGTCGTTTAATCATGAATTCTTAAGTCTTATTGCAGGTCTTTCCCCAACTAATCAAGGGAGGCTTAGAAGCTTAAGCTTGATGTTGGGAGAAGACGGTTTAATCCGCTTGTGCGGAAGAATTTGTGCAGTTTTGGATGCCCCCGCGCAGGATATAAACCCCATTGTTTTGGACGGTCGACACCCAATTGTGAGGTTACTTCTCGACCACTATCATCGGAAGTTTGGTCACGGTAATACCGAAACCGTGGTTAACCTCCTGCGCGGGAAATTTTATATATTAGCTTTACGCCCTAACGTCAGGTCTGTCGTCAAACGTTGCTGTTTTTGTAGAGTTAAGAAGAACCTTCCTCCACCTACGCCTCGATTTGGTGATCTTCCTGCAGATAGACTATCTCACCATCAACGTCCATTTTCTTTCACCGGTCTCGATTATTTTGGCCCGATAGAAGTCGCTGTCGGAAGAAGACGAGAAAAGCGCTGGGTGGCCTTATTTACATGTCTGACCACGAGAGCCGTTCACCTTGAGATCGTTGGAAGCCTTTCTGCGGACGCAGCCATCATGGCTCTCAGGAGATTTATTGCTCGTCGCGGATGTCCATCTAGGATTATCTCGGATAACGGGACCGCTTTTGTCGGTGCAGCCAACCAGCTCGCAGATGTTTTCGACTTCGCAGCCAACCACAAGATAGAGTGGAAATTTATTTGTCCAGCAGCACCTACGATGGGTGGCTCATGGGAACGCTTGGTGCGATCAATTAAGGCTGCTCTTTCCGCCACCCTAACACAGAATGCCCCAAGGGAGGAAACGCTGGCAACTTTGTTGCTGGAAGCGGAAGCTGTAGTGAACTCGCGCCCACTTACACATGTGCCAGTAGATCCAGAGACTCTACAAACACTAACACCTTTTCATTTTTTATTGGGTACGCCATCCACTGAAGCTATTCGTCCTTGCTCTGATGTGGATTTATACCGCCGGCTGAACCACAAGAAAGTTCTGAGATTGGCTGAGATGTTTTGGACCCGATGGCTAAATGAATTTTTACCTACCTTAATTCCAAGACATACCGGCACATTAAAATCGCATTTCAAACAGGGTGATCCAGTATTGGTGGTGGACAAAAATTTACCTCGAGGAACCTGGCCCAGAGGAAGAATTTCAAGATTTTTTCCTGGACCAGACGGATTGGTTCGGGTGGTCGAGGTGATGACAAATAAGGGACCTTTGAGGAGACCTGTGCGCAAAGTGGTACCCTTACTTTTAGAGCAGGGTACTCAAGAAGACTGTGCACAGGTACTGTCGCCTCCTTAGATTGGTGCTCTGCACCGGGGCGCGCCATGTTGGCGACAGACCTCTTTTTGTAGACTTTTTTATAGTATTTACTTTTTATATTCGAATATTATATTTTTGATACTTTTTGTTTTTATAGTTGTCATTCTATGTCAGTGTCTCAAGTACGGAAAATACATGGTAAGTTTCACAAGCTTTAATTATTTTATTTATTGCCTTGCCCTACATACATACCTCTGTCCACGATTAACACCCGGTATTAAGTTCACCCAGATCACATCTCCATAGCCCATTTTTTTCCATCACACTGAAATAATCTCAACGCCTGCCGAGACCTGCTCATGGGTATATCGTTCCATTGACATATCCTGGAGCGGGTCACGGCGGGCGTACAACATTACATCAAACTTCTCAAAGGGGCCTCTACACGTTGGATCCATATCCCCGCGCACGCCTATCAAATGACCGGGCTTGACCCGTGATTTAAGAGAAATATATATAATAATAAATATATACATTAGTTCGCGCGGCTAGACCGATTTCATTGTTATTGTCAGGAGAAGGTTCCTATGAAATAAAAAATAAGAAAATTGCGTGAAAAATTAGAAAATTTAAGAAAACTGAACGACCATGCTAACTTTATGTCGCTTGACAGAACTGTCAGTCATTTCACAGATTGCGCGAAACCAATTCGAATTCAACAAATAAAATAGAGCTAATAAAAAGAATTATGTTATATTTATCCTATGGCAGCACAATCAAATAGCCAAAATAAACAGAGGTGAAGTTAGTTGGCCTGCAGTTGAAAGCCTCAGTGCCTTAGCCAGGGCCTCCGGCCTCCTTTAAAAAGCCAATGCACATTTTACCAGTTAGGCATTTCTAATATAACGCTTTTATGCTTCAACTATTCAATAAAATCTTATAAATATAGCTATAAGTAGGTATATGAAAAGGCGAACTTAGTAAATAATTCAGTTTGATTTAATTGGAACTCCTTCTCTAAAGTACTTACAGCAATTACCCTTTAGAAAATTATAAAGACAGAGACAGTCAATAATTATTATTTACAGTTGGTATGGCAGAAGAAACATGAAAGTGGAATAAATGCGGTAGAAATAAGAGCATTGTGAAATGTGATTGGCGTAAAATTTATTGATAGGATTAAGATGATAAAGGAGCAACAAATTCAATGCTGTCTCGAGTTCCAGTAAGAGTATAATTCCCACAGCAAAATTCGATTTCATGGGCAGAGTTTGTCAGCGGCTAGCAAACCACCACAAATGAGGAAGACGCCGTGCCTCATCGTCGTGTAACATCTCGTGGGGTGGCTACTCCATGCTGGAGATCTCAATCACGCTACGTGGTGCCCGTCGTGCATTACTCTCCTACGATATTTATAAGTCGAGTGGGCCTGATGATATTCCGGCAGTGGTGTTGAAGCAGCGTGCTCCCGAGTGGTGTCCTGTATTAACGTTCCTATTCGCGCTTTCATACTCCACTGGGCAAGTTCCGTCTTTGTGATAGACTGCCAATGTACACGCGGTGCCGCATCGAAAGCAGTTAAATTGTAAGACCAGAGGCTACAACTTAATAGATAAAGATTCCTAAAAGATTAGGAAATGTGTGAAACTGCGAATAGATATAAAAAGTATACAATTACATTCCCGCTTATCGAGCCATTCGAGCCAATTTCTCGGATAAGTTAAGTTTTCCTTGTGTTCCGCAAAACAGAAACATTTCCCTTTTCAATCATTATTCGCCTGTCCTACAGAAATAAGAATGGCTTGTCCTTTTCCCATTATTTGGAGTCGGCGTAGTGTGTCTTGTTCTTTTATTCCATAAACCTATTATTTTATTATCCGTCATCTCTACGACATATTTCATATATGAAATATTTCTTTTTCAATACATAATATCAGTTTTGTTGCAGATACGACCATAATCCTATATTAAATATAATATTAATTTGAGAGTACTTACATTACAGTATTATAAAGTAATTGAAATTAAAGTCACTCGACTTTAATTTCAATTACGTTACAAACTAACATTTTTATAGGCACTACTAACACAGTATATAGTAATAGTACTAACGTACTACTACAAACAAGTAAGATTGGGATTCAAATTTGAGTTTTTTAAAACCATCTGAGCCTTAGATAATAATATTTTAAATTCTGAAAAAAATATATGTGTTAGGTAAGGATCTTGTCTAGTCAAAATCGCATTCAATGTCACGACCTAATCAACTTCACTCGATAAAAAAAATTCCCAATATCACCCCTTTGTGTTAATGTTTTTTCAATATTGTGACTATAATACTGAACGAATACATTTAATTTTTGTACTCAATTAAAGCTAACAAATAGTTACAGACAAATTCGCAGAGTACGATTAAATAATATATATATTTTTTTTACTGTGTGCAAATGTCCACTAAATATGAGAGCGCGGGGATTCGGCAGCCCATCAGTCGCGTGCTGGCGCTTATAGACGACGGACCTGTGCTCGGTGCCTGCGCATCAGTATTTTTTTTGAAAAATTTGTGTGCTTCAAGTGATTCTTAATGGGCAATAAACAACGTAAGCGAAAGAAGTCGTCCAAAGCAATAAAAATAACTAACAGAAAGAATGCACTGCGAAGATATACAAAGAGGTAAGTACCTTTATGTAGATGTTTGATTTTTAATGTAATGTGGTCTTTAATATATTAAAATTAGATTGTTTTATATATTTGTGTTTCATCAAAATCTTTGAACCAAAGCCAACTTAGTTAAAGTAGGGAGCGTAATTGTAAGCTACCCGACTGGGAAATGTACCTCCACCTCACAGAATACCGCAGCCAAATAACAATTCCCTTGAGGGTTGTTGTGTTCTTGCGAGTGAGTGAGGTCACCAGAAAGGAAGGAGATGCTGCGTTGGCAGCGGGGGTGGCGGCGCGCGAGCTGTGTTTTATGTTGCGAGCGTAGCCATATTAGGCTACGGTAACCGCTTCACATCAGGCGGGCCGTATGCTTGTCAACCACCCGACGTAGTATAAAAAAAGTCTGATTGATAATTTACAAAAATATATTATGGCTAAACTTGCGGCCATCATGCCACAGTATAAGAATATCCAGTACTAAAGAACGATATGATTTTTGATAATTCATGTTTTGTCTTTATCGGTACATATCTGCCTGGCGTTTTATTGTAGGTCAATGGAGCAGTCTCCAATACCAGACATCATCGCCGAAGTAATTAATATGGACAGCGGCGAATAATCAATCTGTTATCTGCGGATTCAACTGAAAATAGGTAAGTAATTACCATAGATCGAGATAGGTACGCAGCGCTTTTTAAACAGTTTTAATATGTCCCGTTTATACATATTTGCTTAGTCATGTCAAGTCAGGAGGCGCAACGTACGTACCCAATACTTACGGACTTCTGACGGACAGACTTATCTATACTTCTATACTAATATTATAAATCTGAAGAGTTTGTTTGGTTGAACGCGCTTATCTCAAGAACTACTTATTCGAATTTGTAAAATTCTTTTAGTGTTAGATTGCCTATTTTTCGAGGAAGGCTAATAGGCTATGTAAGATCACACTACCACCAATAGGAGCGGAGCACCAATGAAAAATGTTGCAAAATGGGAAAAAAATATTCCTTTTGAAAGCTTCCGTTGCATGCGCTGTGTAAACGGTTCAAGTTACGCAATAATTATAACAGAATTATTCATCTTAAAAAGTTCTAATAAAAAGTCAGTGATTCCATATATCTACTCGTTCTTCTTTTAATTTTCTTCTTTTTTTTTTGCTATCCTTCTTTCAATTAATATCACCCTGCCTTTAGGACTTTTATGTAAAGAGAGGTGTACGACTGAAAATGCGGATTTAATGTTAAACGAAACAACAGCTGCTGAGCTCTTGCTTGGTAACCTCCTTTCAAAGGATTTTTTTTGGTACGACCAATCAATTTCACGCTGACACTATTATAACACTGAACAGTGTTTGTATCATCGTAACCGAAAAATCTGCGTGATTTTGCTGTAATGTATAAAACAATCGTGTAGAAAGACGAATTCTGGATCTATTTCAGCTCTTCGTTGTCATTTCCATCTTTGCTACAAATATTCTTGGTACATACATTCTGCACGGTTAAAAAAATAATTGTGCAATTTTGACATTGCTGTGTTGTGAGAACTTTTAGAGGCTTTGTGATGTATTCTTACATACTGTACAATTTGATTTCTATATTATCAAATTTTTTACATTATTAAGCGATAAAATAATTATTTCAAATGCATCCAATATTTAGTTCGGTAAATGTCCCGTATAACTTATTATATATTATAGACAGTTATAATTAATATAATATGATAAATTTTCAGGCACATTGATGTTCCGACGTGTAGCTACACAGCTGACGTTTCCAAGAATTCTTTTATGAGATTAGATCCAGACGCTCCACTACGAACTAACTTTTACGTAAGAATCATATTTTATTTGATTGCATTTAATATAGTTTTTTTGGGAGTTTATTAATTTAGCATAATAAAAACTATAAAAAAGTTAGATAATGTACATCCAAACAAAATATTATGTTTTATTCCGAAACATGTAATTATTTACCATTATGTTTTAGAAATACTGAGGAGACATCCCTTATCGAGACGAACCCTTGTTTACAAAACGCATCGAAAGGGACGATAACTTCTGGAAAACGCAAATGGAGCAAAAGTTGGTCAAATTTTATATGAAATGTTTAATGCCAGAAATTGTTGATAGTCGACACGCACGTGGAATAGCATTAAGCACATTGTCCTTACAAGATGACAAGGAAAATGTAAATTATGTAGACTCCCCAGACTTGCCATCACTTGAGCCACACATGCGAAATGTTAATTCTGTAGAGCCTATAGTTCTATCATCTTCTGAACTACAGTCAGATTTGCACCCGGGTACAAGCTCACGAGAAATATATTTTAAACAATTTTAAGAGTAAATAAATATTTTTTATTTAATACTACACCGGGCCTGCCATACGCACATTTATGCCTCCTATATGACAAGAAAGATGAACAATGGATTCTGCTGTAATATTAGTTTCCTTTTCTAATATCTCAAGTCAAATCTAGGAAACGCGAACAGGTTGTTATTTTTTTTTATATTCTATACCTAACCTACATTACTTATTATTTACGAAACTCTTGTCACTACTATAAAAATATAAAAGTGCATTTCTGAAGTTTTAAAATTAACTA
Organism: Hypsopygia costalis; assembly: GCA_937001555.2. Taxonomy (NCBI): domain Eukaryota; kingdom Metazoa; phylum Arthropoda; class Insecta; order Lepidoptera; family Pyralidae; genus Hypsopygia; species Hypsopygia costalis. Next base: position 17,981,003 of record OW443340.2, on the reverse strand, counting down.
GTTACTGCTTATTCCTATACTGTGTGACCGGGCGGGGTGACGCGAGTTCATCGCGCCGCTGCGTCCGCGTGAATAAGTTCGCGCGGTGCCGGCAACGCTGAATGCCTACTTTTGCACGACTACCTAGCCTTAAGTTAAATGAAGTTAAAATTATATAAGTACAACATAAGATGAAATATACAACGTGTGTAAATTGTTTTTTGAAAAAAAAATGTTACAGAAACGGCTCGTATGTAATATTGTTATTGTTTAATAATATATAATATTTATTTATCAAGCAACTTAAAATAAAAATTACAAGTACGTATACAACGTAATACAAAATAATGTACAACGAAAAATAAAATAAGTAAAAGAAACGTAATATAAAATAGTCTTCGCTAACCCGCAGTTGAGCAACGTGGTTGAGTATGCTCTAAACCCCTTCGATTGAGGGGAAACCCGTATCCCAAGAGTGGGATGATTAGTTGATGCACAAAATATAAAAGAATAGATGTATGAAAAATTTCATAAAAATAACATACATACTTTCACACATCTCACAAACTTTAACATCTATAATATTTACAGCAGGGAGTGTAGCGTAGCGGTTTAAAAAAGAACTGTTGTCTGTTCATTTCATGGTAGAAAAATACAAATGAGTTTTGTGTAAACAATTTTCTGCAATATTATTTAGCAGTACATACTTTAATGTAAACAAATTGCAACGTCCGCTCGCTCTTTTTAGGGTTCCGTACCTCAAAAGGAAAAACGGAACCCTTATAAGATCACTTTGTTGTCCGTCTGTCTGTCTCTCTGTCAAGACCCTTTGTCTCGAGAATGCGTTATCAAGCTGAAATTTGAACTGTATACTCAGGTCTACGGTCCCATGAAGTTGTAAAAAAATCAAACTGTTAATTTTACTTGAAAAAAAGATATGGCCGTTTATTCAGCAAAAAATGCTTATTTCGAGACATTATCAAGGGAATCAAAACTCATTATAACTATTAAATTTGGCAAGCAACATCATTATAGATGTAGTCTATAATGATGTTGCTTGCCAAATTTAATAGTTATAATGAGTTTTGATTACTAGTACAGGAATAAATCTCAAAACTATAGATTTGTAATTAAATATTAAAAAATAGAGGGCTAGATTTCTGAACTATTTATAATGATCCTACGTACGGAACCCTCGGTGGGCGAGTCCGACTCGCACTTGTCCGGTTTTTTTTAAATATCTAACTCACGAGCAAAATTAGAAAAGTTATAAATCGTGCACAACAGAAAATGCCAGAAATAACCTAAGGCTCTGCCGACTAAGCTGAAGCCGATTCCGATATAGAATATTTTGATTCCAAAAATAAATAAATACGTCTTGACAAATTACACACTGCCATCTAGTCCCAAACTAAGCAAAGCTTGTACTATGGGTACTAGATACTTAAATATTTTTTTCGTAAACACGTACATATAATGCATAGAAAACACCCACACGAAGACAGACATGTTCATGCACACTATATGTCTCATGCGAGAATCGAACCCGCGACGTCGGAGTCAATGTGGCCATTGCTAACCATTCGACCACCGAGTTCGTCAAAATAAGTATTATATTTAAGTTATCGACAAACATCTTCACCGCTCTCGGTAGAGTTTCAGAGTTTTCGATCAGCTAAGCTAAACACAATTTAAGCTGAAGCTTGATTTTCGTATTCGAAAAATCCGATGGAAATCTGCTTCAGTTTAGGCAGTACGGCTCCTGGATACAAAATAATTACCTACTCAGTCCTTTAATTTAATTTGATTTATGAATCTTTTTTTTTATACTACGTCGGGTGACAGACAAGCATACGGCCCACCTGATGTGAAACGGTTACCGTAGCCATATTAACACGCGCAACATGAAATATCGCTCGCGAGCCGCCACCCCCGCAGCCAACGCAGCAACTTCTTCCTTTCTGGTGACCTCACTCACTCACTGGAATACAACAACCCTCAAGGGAATTGTTATTTGGCTGCGGTATTTTGTGAGGTGGAAGTACTTCTCCCCGGTCGGGCAGCTTAAAATTACGCTATGCCCTATCTCTCTTTTCGCCACAGCCTCGACTGCATAGATGAATGTCGTCTGTCAGTCAGCAGGGTGCACCACGTGCAGGTGAAGTTGACTTTGGTTCAAAGATGTTGATGAACCACTTACACCCCAAAACACAACATGATTTTGTTCTTTGATAAGTGCTTAGTATTTTACACGTGTTGTGATGGATTAACGTTCCAGTTTCTATCTAGGTGAAGTAAGTAGGTAAGTAACCTGCGTTTTATTCTTACTTTCGTTTGTCCTCAATCCTGTCCGAGACGGCGGCTGTCAGATTACAATCGTTTTTCCAATAAATACCTAACATTTGTAGATATTTATATTCGGTAAGTAGCTGTAGTTATACTTCCGTTTCTTTTCTCATGTGGTTATACTCGGCCAAATTTAAAGCTAAACTAACTCCAAAAAATGTTTCCTATGTACTTATTACTCCACCAACCCGCAGTTGAGCAGTGTGTTGGATTACGCTCTAAACTCCATTTCTTTGATGAGACCAGTGTCCCAGTAGTGGAATGATATGGGTTGGTGACAACTATATATCTGTTTACCAAATTTATTTGAAATCAAAGCGGGTTTAATGGGGCCAATCACACATTCCCACCACTGTGTCTACTGTGTAGCCAGGAGTAATAGCGGCAACCACCAAAAAAAGGCAATGAACAATGAAGTCCACTGCAGTCCCGGGGGTAAAAATATTTGCCTTGGAACACACAACGAATTTAATCAGAAGAAATTAGTAGGAGTAGGAAACAATTGACTTTCTTTATTTATTATATACTAGCGGCCCGACCACGCTTCGCTGTGGCTCAATCTTTTCGTTTCCATCCATTTCCTTAGAGATGGCGCTGTATGTGAAAAAAGATTTTCCCGCTTTTCTTTTCATATTTTTCCAGAATTTTCTTTGCTATAAACCTCACGGAGCCCGAGACCTTTCCAACGAATGCAAAACCGTGGAAATCGGTTCGTGGGTTCTGGAGTTATAGCGTCAGGAAGGAAAACCCGACTTATTTTTATATAGTAGATAGAAACAATATATACATTATATAAAGAAACAATATATACATATATGATAATATTTCGACACGATGGCAAATGGCTAGCAATGGCTACTTTGACCCCGAGGTCGGGGTTTCGATCCCCGCACAAGACAAACATTTGCGTGCATGAACATGTCTGTTTTCATGGTCTGGGTGTTTTCAATGTATTATATGTGTGTATTTACAAATAATAATATATTTAAGTATATGTATCAGTTATCAAGTACTCATAGTACAAGCTTTGCTTAATTTGGGACTAGGTGTCGAAGTCTAATTTGTCCTGGAATATTTATAATCGTACAAAAAAATTTGTCGCCCGAACTCGATTTGATGAAAATAGGTCCTTCGGAGACGGCCCTGTTTGAGTAAGTATATTATTGGTAGGTCAGGACGTGTCGTGCTTACCATCCATAAATATTTCACGTCATGTGAAAAATCCAAGAGGGTTTACTTCACTCACATCAACTCAGCTTTCCCTGACGTTAGCCATGGACGTTACAAGATAAATGTACAAGATAAGAATAACAATGTTGTTTTGATCACAGTGCCGCATTTTGACCGCAGAGGATGACTTTTATAAAATTGTGAATAATGACATGATAATTATTTTCTGTACAAAAATCTTCAGCCATTTTGTATAACTACCAACTACGTGCCACTTTATTCAGGTCGTTGGTCCATCTAAATAGGGGTTTCGTCGCTCCATACATGGGCTCCACTGTAGGACTATTATCATAAAGTTGTATTTTTTTAATAAAATCAGGTATACAACTACTATAATACTACTATAACTATAAAATTAGACAATTTTTTTTTATACCACTAAAGTGGCAAACAAGCATACGGCCCGCCTGATGGAAAGCAGTTACCGTAGCCTATGAACGCCTGTAACACCAGGGGCATCACACGCGCGTTGCCGACCCTGTAAAAACAATAAGTTGATAGTTATCTAGTTTTATTGTACGTTATGTTACTTTACTATAAACACATTATAAGTAATAGTTACATAATATAAGTAGCTTTTGATGAATATTAGCACAATTTATGTTTTATTTAAATATTACGTAGAGTAGCAAACGAGCATTAACTGTCATTCGTCATCTTTCAGCATTTCCAACGTTTATTTAATATATTCCCGATTCCTTTTTTTCGATTATCTTATACAATGTGTTTTATGTAGATTTTCCCCGTTTTGTAAATAAAAAAATTAAAATAAGTATTTTTTTTAAATAAAAAGATATGAGTGAATTCAAAAGGCAAGGCAGCTAATATGCTTCCAATCGTCTCAAGCAAACCATTTGAAGTTGGTGCCAAGCTGCAACAAACTATATGTCGACGGTCCCTACGTATAAAGCGACATGTCATTTCAGACATGTCTGTTTATACTACGTTATAGTAATTAAAGAATATTATTATTGGACAAATGAGTTAATTTCTTACTTTTTAATTATATATACAATCAATAAAAAAACGAAAATATTTTTTTTACGGACAATTCTATAGCAATTTATGCAATAAAAAATTGCCATTTTTGACAAGTCGCTTTATACGTAGGGACCGTCGATGTATATAAGTATGGCACCGACTTCAAATAGTTTGCCTGAAATGATGGAAACATAAAATTAATCATTCAGCAGCGGGTAGATACAGGCTGATAATGATGATGATGACCACAAGTTTTGCGTCGAAGTTATAGGCGATAAACATTTTTTGTGAGTTTAGATAAGGTTCCGAATGTTACAAGCTTTCCAAGTTTCTTGAGAATGTAGCTACTGACCTACGAAAAATACGGTAAAGTCACACCCCGACCACTCCATACAAATGTCCCATCGTTAACTACTACCTACACAATTTTGTCTGTGCAGAGCGTAAATGAGCGTGTCTGCGAGCGGTGTCATACAGATTGTTCCAGATTCGTCTGAGAGGGAAGGTGAGGTCGATAAGAGAAAGCGCTAGGGAGTGGCTATACTGTACGTAGTACTAATACTTATACTGTGGAAAAGTCGCAACTAGTACCACGATTTTGATTTCGGAATTATTAAAGAATCTGACATTTTGTCCGTTTTCACCATGTTCTGAATTTCAAAATCGGTTGCGAATTTAAAGTAATCATATTGATACGACTGTATGGATATACCAAGAAATGTTGGTAGGTATCACAATTAATGGAAATTTATCTCTACTGTACTATATAAAATTAGGTTCCATTCTAACAAAACGATTTGACGTAGGACTAGTTTAGTGAACATAAATGAATACTTGTAAAAATAAGACCATGACGATATTTGTTTATTGATTTATAAACAGAACTGTTTTATATAACATTTAGATTGGAGGCAGTCCATGCTACATAGTACATTAATAATTTTAACTTAGAAAAAATATATAAAGTTGATATTTTTGAAGGATTTTATGTAGGTAGATTTCTAGAAATTGGTGTAAGCAATTTCCCTACGCAAACGGTGGGCGAAAATTAAAATTATGTTTCATAATTTTACTATACAACAGTACGGGTCCAGCTATATCTGTAATACGTCGTAAAAGGTCACAATATTTGAGTACATTTACTGCGCAGCTTTCCGGGCGGTCAAGTTTCTCCCCGATGAAACTGAAATCAAAAGATTCTAAAATAACTTTCCTGAAGCACTCCCTGGGGTGAGTCGAAGACTGTAACCGGGGCATGTCTCGTGAGTTACTGTTCCGATTTAGTGGGTCGTTAAGTTTACAGCGAGGGATAGTTAACGACCAATATACATGAGAATATTACAGAATTAACATGTCTAGACAGTAAATCTATTGAACTTAAACAGAAACTCAATTCTGAGAGTAATTTAATAAACGAATTGTCATGTGACTCGTCATGAGTTATATAGTAGGTAGGATTTAGGTAAAACCAACACCCCGGCCACTCCATACAAATGTCGCGTAGTTTACTACTACATATACAATGACGTCTGTGCAGAGCGTAAATGAGCGTATCTGCGTGCGGCGCCATACAAACTGTTCCAGATTTGTCTCAGAGGGGAGGTGAGGTCGATACCAGAGAGCGGCAGGGAGTGGCGTAGTACTATTACTTATACAGTGGTAAAACTAAAAATTATATCGTGACGAGTCCGGACGAGTCCGGTGGTCGAATGGCTAGCAATGGCTACTTTGATTCCGAGATCGCGGCGTCTCGTTCCCCGCACAAGACAAATGTGTGTGTGCATGAACATGTCTGTTGGTCTTGATTGGTGTTTTCTATGCATTATATGTATATTCACAAAAAAATGTATTTAAGTATAATAACCTATTGTTGATCGAAGATAATATCAGTTATCTACTATATGTTTGCGACTAGATGGCAGTGTGTAATTTGTCCTGGAATATTTATCATTTTATATATAAACATTGCTATATCCAGCATCATTTATTCATGCCACTGCAGGGTTACGGGCCTCCCCTCAATCGTAGATGTTTAACACTAGAATTTTGAAGCTGCCCAAAGGCCCCTGACAGGCTGAATGACTGTCATTTAAGGCCAACAGTCGGAACTGATGGCTCGAGATGAATTATCTCATCCATAAAAAGGCTAAAGTCGACGTTGCTAAACTGGCATGATCGACTAAACTGACACGCGCAACGATGCCATCAAGCTCCTCCATAGATAGATACATTGCTATAGTATTAAGTCTAATACTATAGTATTAAGTCTAATACTATAGCAATGTCCCTTGTCAATTGAGTCCAATTGATCCCTCAGCGATTCAGATATTATGACCACATCATCGGCAAATCGCAAGTATGAGATGTACTCGCCGTTCACATTAATGTCCCGTGTCTTCCAGTCCAGCGTCTTAAATATATCTTCTAATGCAGCGGTAAATAGTTTCTGGGAGATGACATCCTCTTGACGTACTGAATAGGATTAGACTGCTGGTTCTGGACGCGGCCAGTCATTGTCGCAGCGTCATACAGACATTTCAGCACCTCGATATAGCGCTGATATAGTTGACATTGCTGAAAAGATTCCAGAACAGACCAAGTTTCGAAGGAGTCGAAGGCTTTCTCGTAATCTACAAAAGCCCTACTGAACGGGAGATTGTACTGAGTAGTTTTCTGCACAATCTGCCGTAGTGTATGAATGAGGTCCAGTGACATGGCACTGTAGCCTTTACGAAACCCAGACTGCTCCGGTGGTTGGTAGACATCAAGTTTTCGAGCGAGACGATTCTTGATAAATCTTGAAAATAGTCCCTGGTGCACAATGGCACCCATTGTGAATGAAAGAATTAAAGAGACGTTGCAGTTCCCTTAGAACAGTAGTTTCTCCAGCTAACAGTTCTGTTGTAATTCTGACCTCACCAGGAGCCTTCCTTACCATTTTTCAGTTGTTCAATGGCTATCCCAAACTCACCCATGCTGATGTCAGGAATGTCTTCGATGTAGTGGCGGGTTAAAGGAGCTCGGCGATCACCTACACGAGTAGCCAGTGTAGGGACGGGTACATGTGCAGCGTAAAGATTGCTATAAAATTTATCTACTTCCGCAAATATTTCTGGCTTCGAAGAGACGACACGGACATCCTCTAGCTTGAGCTTCGTCAGTTGCGCTTTTCCTGTAGACTGTGAAAAGGTCCATGGGGTTGGTGATTGATTTTAACAAAACAAAAGTCACATCCCTAGTCCGGTTATCGTAGAGAATGCAGCTAGAAGTAGTTAAATACTACGTCTACCGCGGACAGGCCATACAGTTGGGCCGAGGTAATTTCAACAAAGAGATCGATAGACGCACTTAACCGGGCTGGGCAGCTTTTGGAAAGCTTCAGTACATCCTCACCGCAGATATACCCCAATGCTTGAAAGACCGAAGTGTTCAATCAGTGAGTTCAACCCGCTATGACCTACGGTGCAGAGACTTGGACGTTAACCGTTAGGCTGGTTCACTCACTAAAAGTCGCATGGGACCCGGATTGGGTCGGAGGATGGTAGAAAGCATTGGGGAAGGCCTATTTTCAGCCCAGGCCAGGACTTTATCACTTGTTTGTTAAAATAATCCAGATACTATACGCAGATTCACGTGGGACTTTTTGACCCCGAAATTCGACCTTCATTTAGGTTAATAGTCGCCTTCCTAGGTGATATTATATTTACTTTGTAAACCTTATCAGATTACCATTAAGTATATATATATAATGTAATATTTGTGTTAATATTAAGTATATAAGCTGGCTTAAGGCCAACGTGATTTAGGGATTAGAAACAGGGTCGTGTCATGAAACACAGCAGTCAGAGACCCCGAGAGCTCTGAATAAATAATAATTCTACATCCGTATAGTAATACATGTTGTATACGTACTGGTTAGTAATGCAATTAAAACTGATTTTTTTTTATAAGACGTTGCTTACTAAACGGGCATCCTGCCTATTTGAGGTATACTACCGACACACCCCGGCCAATCCATACAAATGTCGCGTCATTTACTACTACATAAACAATGACGTCTGTGCAGAACGCGAATAAGCGCGTTGCGTGCGGCGCCATACAAACTGTTCCAGATTTGTCTCAGAGGGGAGGTGAGGTCGACACGAGAGAGCGGCTGATAGTGGCCATACTGTACGTAGTACTATTACTTATACTGTGCTACCGACTACCGTCACCACCGTAGCAAATATGCGTGCTAATAAAAATACTCATAAACTAACCCCGGTGCATAATATTTTTACGAATAACTTTTAGCCAGTTAAATAATTCAAGTTATATTTTTAAAATTATTGCTATCCCAAGTTACTTTTAAACATGTTATAATTTGCCTACATTTTTTGTGATCATCTCATGGAACATTCATTTCGGCACAAAAAACCGCTTTATTTTCTAGTTTTACACCGAGTGACTCTTTAGTTATCAATACGAATTTAATGACGTAAATATCAAAATCGATTCAGCCGGAGCACAGAACTTATGAGGAGCACGTTGGCGTCGTTGCGCGTGTCAATCTAATCGAACACGCAAGTTAAGCAACGCCGACCGTAGCCTGTCCATGGATGGGTTTATTTATTTCGAGCTCCTCCGTGCTTCGGAGGGCTCGTTAAGCCATCGGTCCCAGTCGTTGTCATTAGATGACAGTCGTTCAGCCAAGTCAGTCGTGGCGGATTGAATTCGCCTAAAGGCCACTGACTTGGCTCCGCCTAAAGAACACTGGCCCCCGTCAATCCGCAGTATGCTCTAAACCCCTTCGATTGAGGGGAAGCCCGTATCCCAGCAGTGGGATGAATAAAGGTTGACGATGACGACGACGACAGAACATATAATAGAGACTCCACTATTATAATAATGTTTGTACTTTAAGTAAATCTTAATTACTTTAATAAATGTAAGCACGTAATCCTCATTTTGGACTTCGCCATAACCGGATAAAAAATACTATTATGTTTCTGACAAGAATCTGAAAGAACGCAAGCGTTCAAAGAAGGTAAAGCTGATTTACATTTAAAAGACTCCAAATGAAAGTGTCTTCATTGGATCTTTATTTTAATAGCTAAATTAAAAGGCGTCGTGACAAAAAAAGAACAGAATCCTTCCTTATTTCTGCTCGTGTCGATTTGAAATTCTATAAAAATCAGAGTGTTGCAAACGTATGAAGCCTGAATAAGTAACTTTTTAACTCCGTAGGGCGGCGAATAAATTTTGAGTTATGATCAAATGGGATCCCTGCGGTCGGACCGGGCACTGATAGGGTTGCTTGTTTAAGAAATTCATAGCCCTCTGCCCTTCAATCACTAATATCCTCTGCCGCTTACTAAATTATGTTTTTCAGACGCAAATTCTGTACATATAGGTAATGTACCAAAATATTTTTGTCAATTAAAATGTTTATTTGGTTATACGTATTTACCGATTTATTTATAAAAGGGGTTCCCAACCGGTGATCCGCAGACCACTTGTGGTCCTTGAGAGGTAAAAATATGGTCCGTGATACACACTTATAATGAAAGGCACTATCATACAAAATACTAACAAGTCGAGTTATAAAATAATGGATTTATATGACTATTTTGATCTATAGGATTTTTTGGGAGTAGGGTACCCCCTACTCCCTAAAAAAACACCTCATAGTGGTCCGCGAATAAAAAAAGGTTGGGAACCACTGATTTATAAGCTGTTAATGTCTCCATGCATCCTTCAGTTTTTTTGTACATTAGAATTTTGACACCAATGTACCGTTTTTTGTCTAATACCATTTTCGGATTATTTTTACAAAGACAGGTGACGTGCTCCTAAGTCCTACCTCACAGAAGACCGCAGCTTAATAACTATACATTTGAGAATCACTGTGTAGTGAGTGAGTGAGAGTACCAGACCAAGAAAATGCTGCGTTGATCGCTTTACCTGTCTTGACGCCCGCAGTGGTTAAAAAAAACAATTTTACCTTTAAGTAACATGCATTTTTTTGTAAATAAATTTATTATAAAATAGAATGCATTTAACAACAATAAATTTCCCGATCCTATCAAGTCAATGCATTGGTTTGGTATACGAAATTTATGCTTATTTCAAAAATTTAAATTTGAATGATGTTTGAAAGAACGTGCTGACATTTTTACGAGCATTCATAATGTTTCCATAAATATATTGCGAAGTGACAGATATTTATTTCTTTGAAAAATTCCCTCAGTGATTCTTTGTAATCCATGTTTTAAGGGCCCAGATTGTCTAGGCGCGAAATCGGTTTCGAGCGACCGCAGCGCTACTGTTTACTGAAACAACCGACGGGGCGGGTGAATGACCCAAAGACAGCGCGATTTTCAAAATGTTTTGCGACAAACGTTCCAATTGTTATTGAAGTTGAATATTTACAGCATAACAAAAATGTTGAATTATTGGAAATAAACGACGAATGTCAAATATTCTAAGACTAGTTTTTCGTTATAAAATGATAATAAATATTAATTACTAGATTAATAAGAGTAGTTGAGACACAATTTTTATGTTTTTCCATTTATATTAAACAATCAAGAGCAGGTCCGGACTGACCTTTTTGTATTCTACTTACCAAAAATTCCAACTATGTATTTATTTGTAATTTTCCTACCAAAGTTTATTCTTATTTCGCAAAATATTCATTCAACAAAATAATTGCAAATTCAGTAGGAAGTACGGTCGAAATAACATCGAGCTTTCCTCGCTAGTGTATATCTCTACGCAAGGAAATGTGCCTATTGCGTAAACTCAAATAGGGTGGTGGCACCAATTATCGGCCATGTCAACTTTTTTTTCAACTTTGTTTGCTTGTAATTTTTGAGTTAACAACTTTTGCTACGCTAGTATACGAAAGTATAAAAATGATTCATATAATTAAAAGTAAGTAAACAATAACAAATATGAGTCGCCATCTAAAAAGCGTGCTAGGGTTGTACAAAAATAAATGAAACACAAGTTTATAAATTATTAATATACTAATTAAAAGTAAGTAAACAATAACAAAATATGAGTTCAAAATTCTAATGTTTTTTCATTTTAACGATTACTGATCAAATTTTGATTTCTGCTAATTTGATGATAAAATCAATTGCTATTGCAAAACTTATCAGAATGAACATGTACCAGCTGCCCGATTCACGTAATAAAAACCGTAGCGTAGGGACTTAAAAATGTCACTTCGTTTTTTGCAAATTAAGCCCTTTTAACCGACTTAAAAAAAGAAGAAGATTCTCAATTCGCTGTATTTTTGAAACAATTTTGATGATTCTTTACACCAGGTAACTCTTCAAAATCGTATAGGAATTGTATAGTAATTGAGCTATTGAAAGATTTATGACAATCCAAGACTAGATAAGTAAGTGCGTTTAAAACAGAAAACCAAAAGGCGATTTCTAAGTTTCTAAGTTAAAACGACTTTTGGACTGGCGTGTTTACGTGAATCGACCGGCTGGATAGTTAAGTTACCTCAGTCTCTTTCAAAACCATTAGGCGTTCTTCTCTTTCAAAACACGTAAAGCTCTTTCTCTATCATCAACTAATTCTGGAAGTAGGCAATCGTAATAAAACCTAACTAATTTCATCTCCATTTTCTCCTTCCAAAATTTGTCGTCCTTTTCTAAAATATAAACTTTCATAGGTACAGTAGCACCAAACCAGATGCCAAGCATGCAAACGTTTCTTTTAGTAATATGTACCTGTCCCTGAATTTGGAAATACCAGTTATGATTTTTATTTATGACGTAACTCTTGGAAGCCTTGCCCAAAAGGTATGTTTGGCCATTGCTTCATCAAGAGTCATGCCAGCTAAAGAATGTGGGCACTTAATTTCAATTAAACCGTTTGCATAAATGCCATCTGGTGTATTACCAAGAAATTCATATTGATCGTCGACGAATAAACCGCAACCTTGTATACTAATATTCTTTTGAATTTCTAACTGTCTAATTTCGGTTTCTTCGTTTTCGATACCGTACCGTACAGCAAGCAAACTGGAGATATTACTACCATAAACGATTTTACCAACAAAAGCAGCACAACTTGTGCTCTCTCGTTTTTTACAAACTTCCCCGAATGATGATGAGGTTAGTAATTTTCTCCTTGTACTCATCCACTCAGCACTACTTCTTTGCAAATGGGTCGACCTTTCAAGCTCCTCTCTTTCAGCACAAGACAACTTTAAATCGGCTAAAAAAGATGGCTTGGCTTTCTCATATAATTCTGGACTCAGATCAGGTTTTTCGCAGTTTGGTCCATAGTGAGCGTCTTTCGATACAGTGTTGTGGCTTTTTTTTTCAATCTTAATTTAGGTTTAGCAATTAAACGGTTTCTACGATTACAATTTTCCACTTTCGCGATCAAAGGAATCGGACTACATTTAAATATGACTTCATGAGTTTTACTATGAATCGATCCCGTATTAAAAGACACAACAGCAGCTGCGCATCGGCCCGCATAAGAACCACGGGAAGAATAATTTACACGCTTACCCCCAACAAATTTGGCAATTACTCCGTTAAAACTTTCAACTATATTACTTGTGCAATTATGAATTAAACTTCTAGAATGATATGACAGTCTTTTACTTAAAATTTCTACCGCGTCCATTAATCCGCATCCAACAATTGTTGGAAGTAATCCAACAGGTTCTATTCGACGAGTATCAGGTCTACAGAAATACTCCTTGCAATGTTGGTGATTACCAAATACGTGTTGTGGACCATTTAGGATATCTTCACTAAGATTTTTTATTTTTTCTTCGAGTGACTGATTTTGATCCGCCCAATATTTAATCGCGCATTTTACACCCGTTCTTAAACGCAAATACCTTTCTTTTAGGAATTTCCGCAATTCGCAAGGATACTTAGTGTCTTTTGACAGTTTCTCCAAGCTATTGCAGTAGTTTCGTAAAAGATGATTTTTGCATTCAATTTTCTCTACTATTAAAATTATCGTACGGACGCGAATCTAATATTTTTTTATAAGTACTAGAATCGCCGTCTGCTACAAATTTATTATAAATTACACCGTGATCAACAATGGAACGTTTAAACCCCTCAACTATTATGGTCGATTCCATCCCGGTAGATGATCCTGAATAATTCTTGAAACAATGGTGTTCCGGGGGCTGACTGTTGTTCTTTGCGGCTCGTGCACAGACTACGCAGTATTTATTTTTAACTCCAAAAAACAATACTTTATAAGTTTTAATGCCAATTATCGCAGCTGCGCCGGATAAGGCGGAAAAATTCTTACCATAAGATCTCTTCCTCCAACAACCGTCAACAGCAACAGATATTAATGGTGTACCATTTTTATCAACACTACCTATAGACTGCGTACTCTGCTTCTTCCTTGACAGCTTCTGCCATGGAATGTGTTGCTGTCTTTTCCCACCAATCGCAAACCGTATTATTAATTTCATTGTATAATGAAGGTGACATGATTGGTAACGGTTACTGCGGCAGTTAATGTTTTTAACTGAGAGTAGCTCCCACCAGATGATATGATACCAGATACAATTTGATGATTCACTTCCATGCTATCTTCTTTCTTTTCAACCAAACACACAGTAAACTTCATACTACACATACTACATTTCATGATGAGTTTTGAGTCCAGACCAACTTTTACTTCACCTATTATACTGAGTTAACTTAACTTACAATCCATTGGACCGTGGTCCCCTATGGCCTGAAGAGCTTTATAAAAAAAAGAAATATCTATTACTCTACGCCCAACTTCCACTTCATCCACCTTTCCCTCTTGACTGTTTTCAATAACTAGTTCCTGTAAAGAAAGATAATGGCTTTATTTTTTTTTTATAAAAAATAATTAAAAAAGAATGGGCCAAATTTCTTCAAACATAGCTAAGAACTCCCTTAGAATACATCTTTGAAACACATAACACTAGATCAAAATCTTGAACGTTTTATATAAATAAACGTAATAAAAACTGGTTGTTTGTAAAGTCGGTTCAGGACAATAATTTTAATAAAAAAAGCTGTTGTTTCATTTTTAACCTTATTAATATTCCTGTTAACATAAAAAATAGCTAAACATGTTGTTTAGCGTTTTCATGCATTTTCCTAATGTCGGCCGTGTGGTCGATATTGGGATTTATCAATAAATAAAGATCCCTAACCTCGACCCTGCGATTATTTCATAAAAAAGACAAGTAAATGTAAAAACCTTGGTTTTTCTTCAATAAAAAACAATATAAAATACCATAGGTATGTTTAATTCCATTTAAATACTAACTAACTCAATGCGTTCGCAACCGGGATTTGACTCGCCACTGCCACTAAACGACACAAGTCGGTACCGGCGCGTGCTCTATTGCCAACTGAACGTTCAAATATTGAAGCACCGCACCAAAATATGGATTATTCGCATATAGAGTCGCTTTTTGAATAAAAACTATTATAATTTTAGGGTTATTTTAATAGTTAGGGTAAGTGCTCCAGTGAATTAACACCCACCAGTGAATGAACAAAACACACATTTTTCAATATAATAAGAAATCTAAGCTTTTCTACTCAAGCCAGTATTTTTTTCTCAATCGAAACATTATATTACGTCAACTGAACACACAGGTATTTGCCTGTGACCTATAGTTTCAAAATCGCGACCGCCTAAAATGAAAGTATTCTGTCGTATTTTTGATTGTATGGAGCAGAATTTAGGGCATTGCTGAGACTTCGTGTTTTGATATTCACTTTGTAGACACTATAAGTGTGATAGTGTTAACAAAATTTGATAGTAGGATGTAAAAAGAACTGTTTTATCTTACAAAAAGCAGATTGCATAAATTTTAATTATCATAAATAAATTATAGGGGTGTTCGATAATTGGATCACGAAATTGAAGAAAATCTAGTCAATGAACACACGGTTCATTCATAGGAATTGACTTATTTTATAGTTTTAAGCATTTGGCATCTTAGCCTTAATGCAGTTGGCTAATTTTTTGTACACAACTTTTATAAACGGTTGTCAATTTTTTGACCAATATTCGAACGAGGTGTTCTTTTATTATTACCAGTTTATCCTCCATACCTAGCCTGATATCTTCAGTAACTTTTAGAAGTGCAGTAATAGTACTGTGCCCAGGACGAAAACCAGACGGAGTGAACTGATTAAATAAAATAAATAAAGATCTCCACATAGAAGTGCCTTTCAGCTAAAACGACCATGGAAATACAGCAAAATGCAAGCTAAAAAGAAATTAATAAATAATGATGACATATAGAACCAATCTTCTATTATAGAAATATAATAGTTTAGAAGAGAAAGGAGAATCTAACATAGAAGTGATGAATAATAATATTAAATATTTTATAATAATAATCCAGTATTAATATTATGTTTTAAGCATTTGGCATCTTAGCCTTACGGTCTGCCCGAGGGGCTATGCGAATGGGTTGCTAGCTTCTTGTCCAGCAGAAGCATTAGAGCCGTTGTAGATGGCAGTTGCTCCGATAGCATGGACATCAATGCTGGCGTCCCGCAGGGTTCTGTATTGTCCCCGACGCTGTTTCTGCTGCATGTTAATGATATGTTGTATAATGACAGCATTCATTGTTATGCGGACGACAGCACCGGGGACACTTATTACACGGGCCGCGCAAATATCCCTCGTTCTTTGGTGGAGGAGAGCCGCGAACAACTTGTGTCGCAAATTGAAAGCACACTAAGTAGAGTGTCCGACTGGGGGCGACATAACTTAGTGCGATTTAACCCCTCTAAGACACAAGTCTGCGCGTTCACCGCTAAGAAAACCCCATTTGCTGTGGCTCCACACTTCGAAAACACACCCCTCACCATCGCCAATAGTATTGGTATTCTAGGAGTTGACATCTCCAGCGATGTCCAGTTTCGATGTCATCTGGAGGGGAAGGTCAAGCTGGCATCGAAGAAACTAGGTGTGCTCAACAGGGCGAAACATTACTTCAACCCGCGGCAAAGACTTATACAAAGCTCAAGTTCGGCCGCATATGGAGTACTGTTGCCATCTATGGGCGGGAGCGCCTAGATACCAGCTTGCACCCTGTGACTCGATTCAAAGGCGTGCTGTGAGGATTGTTGACGATCCCAAACTGACAGACGGTTTAGAACCTTTAAGTCTGAGAAGAGCTTTTGCGTCCCTTTATGTGTTCTACCGTTTGTACAATGGGGTGTGTTCAGAGGAGTTGTTTGACATGATGCCCACGGCTTCCTTCTACAGTCGCACCGCTCGCCATCGACAGGGAATTCATCCTCACACTTTAGAACCGAAATGGTCACGTACTGTGCGGTTCCAGAGAAGTTTTCTTCCACGTACTATCAAGCTGTGGAATGAATTGCCTGTTGAGGTTTTCCCAGGAGACTACAGCATGGGGTTCTTCAAAAAGGGCTTGAAGAGGTTTTTACAGGGTCGGCAACGCGCATGTGATGCCTCCGGTGTCCATAGGCTGCGGTAACTGCTTTCCATCAGGCGGACCGTATGCTTGTTTGCCACCTTAGTGGTATAAAAAAAAAATGTTAGATAGTTCTCTTTAGGTTATAAAATATCAAGTAACACGCAATTATAATAGTAATCATATCGTCTATTTAATATAATAAAAATATATATATATTTACAATAACAATTACCCGAAATAAACTCTTACATAATAATTTATATATAGAACTGATATATAAAAGTGGTAGTTCATTCAATGGGTTTCAAAAGGTTTATTCACTGGATTATTTTGTTCATTCTCTGGTGATTTGTGTGTTCAATTTATTGAGATAACCTGCATTTTATACAAATATACCCCATATTTGTATAAAATGCAGATTATCTCAATAACTATCAGCATTTTTGCTAAAATATGTATACTGTATCAATCATGAATAAATTGTGAACATAATAAAATAAAATATTTTTTGGTTAGGATCTCATAAGTAGCTGGCTGTAATTTTCAAAGTTTGGAATGCCCTTAAGGGTTCATTCAATGGAGCACTTACCCTATATTCCATTTTCTCGCAAAGGCCGATATTAGGAGGAGGCCGATACTAGAAGACTTCACCCTACTGAGATTTTGTCTTCGTCCATCACTAACTAGGTATTTTTTTTTTTTTTATACTACGTCGGGTAGCAGACAAGCATACGGCCCGCCTGATCTGAAGCGGTTACCGTAGCCATATTAACGCTCGCAACATAAAATATCGCTCGCGCGCCGCCACCCCCGCCACCCCCGCTGCCATCGCAGCATCTCCTTCCTTTCTGGTGACCTCACTCACTCGCAGGAAGACAACAGCCCTCAAGGAAACCGTTATTTGGCTGCGGTATTCTGTGAGGTGGAGGTACATTCCCCAGTCGGGTAGCTTACAATTACGCTCCCTACCTCTCTTTTCGCCAGAGCTTCGTTTGTCAGTCAGCAGGGTGTACCGCATGCAGGTGAATTTGGCTTTGGTTTAAAGATCTTGATGAACCACTTACACCCCAAGGTAGTTTGTTTATTTATGTAATAAGTCTACAAGAATTACGTATAACCAAACCCCGACCACTCCATACAAAAATGGCGCTTTTGCATGTAGTAACCAATTGACGTCTGTACACGTGCCTATGTTTGAGTGACGTTCTCTAGGGCTGACATTATACAATTATTAGTCGGACATGTAAGGGGGTGTAAGTGGTTCATCAACATCTTTGAACCAAAGTCAATCTTATCTGCACGGGGTACACCCTGCTGACTTACAGACGAGGCTCTGACGAAAAGAGAGGTAGGACATAGCGTATTTTTTAAGCAGCCCGACTGACGAAGTACCACCACCTCACAGAATACCGCAGTCAAATAACAATTTCCTTGAGGGTTGTTGTGTTCCTGCGAGTGAGTGAGGTCACCAGAGAGGATGGAGTTGCTGCGTTGGCAGCGGGGATGGCAGCGCGCGAGCGATATTTAATGTTGCGAGCGTTAACCGCTTAACATCAGGTGGGCGTAGTGAAGAAAAAAAAACGTGTGACACTCGGGGACTGCCGCGGTAAAGCTATTGCATAGGATTTTTTATCAACTAATGCTCGTTTGCTCGTTCATCCATCCATCCATCCATATCCATTCATCCATCCATACATCCATCCATCCATTCATCCACCCATCCACCCATCCATCCACCCATCCATCCATCCATCCATTCATCCACCCATCCACCCATCCATCCACCCATCCATCCATCCATCCATCCATCCATCCATCCATATATCCATCCATCCATTCATCCATCCACCCATCCACCCATCCATCCATCCATTCATCCATCCATCTGTCCATCCATCCACCCATCCATCCACCCATCCACCCATACATCCATCCATCAATCCATCAATCCATCCATCCATCCATCCATCCATCAATCCATCCATCCATCCATCAATCCATCCATCCATCAATCCGTCCGTCCGTCCGTCCGTCCGTCCGTCCATCCATCCATCCATCCATCCATCCATGTTGAGACATCCATCCACTGCACAAATAACTCTCATCTTTTACATACTCGCATAATATTTTAAACTGAATGGAGAATCAAATACAAGCGACGTCAATTCGTACGTTGTGGCATTCCTTGCGAACGGTTCCAAATCGGTTCCATAGGGGAGGTGAGGTCGACTAGTGAGAGCGGCAGAGAGTGTCCATACTGTACGTTAGTACTATTACTTATACTGTGGTATAACAACTTACGTCTATAGTGTGTAGTCTAAGCATAGCAGTGTTGCTTGGAGTCTCGGCCTGAAGGTTTTCTTTATTTTCAATACTGGAAATATTATTCATCATTATTATCCACTTTATAATTATTTTGTAATTTTTGTACAACACCAGACCCTAGGCGCGTCGCGTCTCTTTGGCGGTAAGTATGTCGACAAAGCCGCGTGCCCGTGCTATTTCTGTTATGAAACATACCTACTTCCACAATCTGATATTTAGACAATAATGATGAACATGAAAACGAATACTAGGTAGAAATTGACTTTATTACTATATAATACAAACCAATATTTACATGCTATTGTATATGTCTGAATCAAGCGATCTAAATCATATGACATAGGTATTGTATTAGCTTTGTAATGTACCCTGTTCAAATGAAAATAAATTATATTATTATTACTACTTAGACAGGATAAGCACACAAATAAAACTAGGATTTTTACATGACACTTTCACAGAAATCTCGTAATTTTTTTCTAGGTAGGTATTTAGGACAAGACGTAGTAAAGTAGGCAGATAAATAAATAAGTAGGAAGGAACTTACATTTTTTCCGAGATCTTTTGGCTTTCATATTTTTATAATGCGTACTAAACTTTCTTTTCCCTGGCAAATTCAAATTCAACCAGTCCTGCGAAAAAAACCCTCGATTACCGACTTGATACGTTTATGATATTGGCTATAGCATGTTGAAATCATGTTTTAAGCCTGAATTGATACATATTTTACAAGGTTCATAAAATAACCTACTCAACAAAGTATCTAATTCATTCTTTGTATTTTTTACGATTTATATACATTCATTATATTGGTAAATTAGTTATACTTACAGTTTTTCACAAAAAACACAAATTCACAACACGTAATTTTGCTGGAGCATCCGACGTGCGTGGTGTCACCTTGACATATAAAAACACACTGGCGATTAGTGGCGATTAGTAGTACTAATTCGTAATATCGGAATGTGCGTCATTTTTCATACATTTTTCTATGGAGAATTTACGTAAAACATATCTAGATTTTAGGGCTTTAAAAGAGGAAGTCTTTGTTTGTAAAGGTACAAAAAAAAGTATATGTTATATTTATTGGTTTCTTCAGTGTTCAAAAAGTGTTTCTTTTTATCAATTTGTGTTGATTTATTGGGTTAAATCTGAAAAATACGAAGGCATGTTTTTGCATTTTTTCTCAATTTTGTGCGTTTGTTGACCTTTATTATAAAACAACTATTAGATTTTAAGAGTTTAATATAATCATACCATAATTTTTGGTCTTTGATTGTAATATATACAAATTATCATTGATATCAATCATATCTAAATAGGTTAAATATGAAAAATCGTAACACTCTTTTCACAGTTTTCACGATCTGGCCCCTTAAATAGAGCGTATGGCCTTTTTTGCACATTTTTTATAAATGTCTTTGGACTTAAGACCTTTTTTATTGCATACGTTAATATTATAAGTCAGAAATCTATCATTTAAGTAGAATGCATACCAAAATCAAACTTTGGGTTATACCTCTAACTCCTATTATTCTAGAATCAGAATCAGAATCAGTTTATTTGTTAAACATAGGTGAAATGTTGACAAGTGTAAGATGTTGTTTACAATACTGGTACCTCTATGTTTTGCCGTCAAGCATACAATTTTTTTAGAAAAAAAATCTTATCACAATATAGTTAGATAATATTATAGCAAAGTACAAATTTCATATTATATTAAAGTATGTCAAAGTATGTATATTATATCTGTGTATTATGTCCATGTATATTATAGTCAAATCATAATAAAATTTTAATAGTCAATAAAATTATCAATAGAAACCAAATAAAAATAAAAATTATACATTACTATCATTCAAATAATCGTTAATGGAATAATAAAATTTGTCAATAAGCAATGCCGATAATTTCAACTTAAATAATTGTAATTTTAATATGATTATATGTGTGGGAATTTTATTATATTTTTTTGCAGCCATACCTAAAACACTTTTTTGAAATAAGCTCGTATTGCATTTTTGTATCATAAGTTTGTTTACGTGCTGTGCACGCGATGGATTTCGTCGCATATCTGATAGTTATACGAACAACTCAGGATTAGTTTTAACAAAAATTGCCAATTCATTTATATACTTACAATGATGAAAATGTCATTATTTTCATTAGATAGTTAATTGATTCAGGTGTTATTTTGCGGAAGTCAATTTTACAGGCATTTTGATCTACACTACTTTGCGTGCTTCCGCCACCAATTATTTTTGTAGGTTGTTGTTATAACCGTCAACATCTATAGATCACCTGAGGATGCCTCGCGTAGAGGCGAAACACGTGTCGCAGAGACGACCACGGCAGTCGGGGCAACGTACCCTATACCTAACGGCTAATGCGCCCCGTGTGCCAACCTTCCGGTTATATCACGGGTTGCGAGTCTCTCGTCCAGTAAATCAACCAGACGAGAGGACCTTTACCTGTACCGCTTTTGCGCTCAGTAAACCAACTGAGCACGCAAGCGTAGCAGTAGCAGGTCTTACTCCGCTTTCACCTGCATGCAGGCTACGTACGTACTCTTAAGTCGAGTAGCTCGTGGCGACCGACGCTCAGAGAACCCAAGCATCGGGGCCCTACTACCACTCCCCATTCTCCATGATGAGTAACCGGAGCTGTATGGCACGCTCACATCCCGGCGCACAAGTACAAGTACAAGCGCGCCTAGTGTTTCTGTACCCACACTTGGGCGCCGGATAGCCGGCTCCCTGATTTCCTTGACAGGTACCGGAGCTGTATAAGGCGCGCTCACTTCCCGACGTCCTTCAAAGAAGAAACGCCTACCCCGGGCTTACGGTAGGGTGACCGGGGTGACGGAAGTGATCGCCCGTCATCCTCCTTGCTCAGCAGGCAAGTACCCGAGCTGCGACGTCAGCTGGAAAGCCGACGGCCCCTGTAAGGGCCGCTCCAAGCCCCGTTAAGAACCACTGTGGCGGCCCTTCGCCTTAGGCCAGTGATAACCAACTCGCTACGCGCGAGGTCGAACGCCCGGCCGACAATTTGGCAAGGCAGACAAACATGCCCGACCTCTGTAGCTAAACCACATGCTCGTGAGTGATTACACGCAAATATAGCCACCTCGAGTCCGAACCCATGACTGGCAAATTGGGCTGCCGCCAGTCCCCGAGGTACCCTGATCCAAACAGGGAAACCCGTAGTTCCCCCTGCGAACTCCCCACAGTCGGGTCCTCCGTGGGGAGTATTGGGGAGTGGGGAGTAGTGGGCAGTCGGGGCAGTGGCGGTCGCATGTATCTTCTGTTTCAGATGTTGGAGATTCGCCGAGACGACCACAGCAGCTGGAGCAGAGACGACCAAAGCAGCCACGGCAGTCGCATGCAACTACTAATGGTAGTGGATGGGTGCCGGCCGGCAGTAGTTTGCATGAACTAATTGGTGGCGGAAGCACGCAAAGTAGTGTAGATCAAATTGCCTGATTATTTTCATTGTTTTAAAAATGGGAATCGCTTTTGTGTCTTGAAGATTGTGTCCCGCTCTCTAGTTTGAGCTAATGCTCAAACTACAATATTATGGAGACAACAAGTCGGATGCACTCAAACATTATTAAGTTAATAAAGTTTATATAAGTATTTAACAGACTTAATAAAGTTTGAATTCATCCGACAGTGAGTTTTGCACACATGAAACGAGGACGTTTGTCTATAGTGCCAAAACAAAATATTTTTATTCGCAAGCATCATCCATAAGCAAGGAACGCTTGGAATTGTCAAGGTGAGGTAAAATGTTCCAAGACAACATCCCAAAGGGACGAAACAAGGTAGCGAATATCAAACACAATTTCAGGTCGTAAAACACTAACACGATATTCCTTTTACGCAATGTAGAAAAGACGAGTTTAGTTCTTAGTAATTTATGAAATAAAATGTGTATAAATAGGCTAGACGACAAGTTTTTCTTTCGATTTGTTATGTAAGGTCGTCACAATAATATAACTATAGGTGAAAGAATTACTTCGATAGCATAAAAACTTCTCGAGATATGATAACTTGTAAATCACAATTTTGGACTTTCCCAAAAACGCTCCATACAAAAGGCTACTGAATTATGACGTCACACTTATGTATTTTGTATACGTCAAAACAAAAATTTGTACGACAGCTATGTGAAATACTGCGTTTATGTAGCTAGTGCCATAACAAAATTTATAGTATTTTTGATTGTTTTTCCAAAGTTAATATTTCTTTTTATAATTTCATTCTTTTAAATTGGACTTTCCCACTACACTTTGATCGATCATAGAACAAGTCGGACATAAGTTATTAAAATTTCAACATCGCAGATCGTTCTAGTTTTGTATATTTTATGACACTGATAAGTATTTTTTATATTTTTTTATCATTGTCGTCTCGCCTATTATATCTGTCTTAATAAAAGTGTGTCAATGCATAGGTCAGACCAGTGAATGGATCTGGAGCCCTACCGCCCATTCCCATTGAAATTCTTGACTCCAAAAATAGGTCTTAAGTTCTAAGATGTCTATACACTAAACACAATTGCAAAAAATCTAAACTGAAATTTGATTTTCGCAATATAAAAATCCAATGGTAATCGGCTAGAGCTTCGGCGGTAGGGCCCCTGGTTCAAATTTGGCATAAGTACAGGTGGCTATTATAACGTAGCTATCCGCTAAGAAGGATTTTCTTATAATATCTACGGGATATCGGGATACCGGCGTACGAAGTCGCGGGTGCAAGATAGTGATAAGAATAAAAATCGCCTAAATGCTACTGACTTGTCTTAACCACTATTATCTAACGACAACAACCAGGACCGACGGCTTAACGTACTTTCCGAAGCACTGAGGGGCTCGAGATAAATCAACCCATCCATGGATCGGCTACGGCTGATGTTGATTAACTTGTGTGTTCGATTAAAGTTAAGACTGACACGCGCAACGACGCGATCGAGCTCCTCAAAGTACATTAAGTTTCTAAGATTAGCATGGTTTTTTCTTCTTTCCGATTGTTTCTTGCAAATTATTCAAAAATTTACTTATTAACTCGTGTTGTCTTTTATTGAGTAAATTTAATTTAAATAACCCACACACAAGGAGGGAAAACATACCAGTAGCAAAGCTTATTATGTTAATGCAATTTCTTGAATATCCAAATGCATTTAGTTTAATCCAATAGAAGAAAATAGTCAAGTTGCATAAGTGCAGTAATACTGTAAGTTTAACCACAGTAAAAGTAATAGTACTACGTAGTTTAACTTCTAAAATACGTACTTATTATGATATTAAAATTTCTCTAAATTACTTCGCAGAGAATGACTAGCACTACAAAATAAATTAGAGAAATTTTTAATATATAATATTCAAAGTTAAAGGTAATGTAGGTGATACTGCACTTATGAAAGTTGACTGTACATAAATCCTATGATCTCATGTAAACTAGAATTGAAGCTGATTTGGGGGCTACGCCCAACCTGAAGTCGATCCCATTGAGTTATTTCCCATTGCGAAAATCGGACTTCTATTTAAATTTGTGATCCGTCCCTACCGGTTAAGCTCCCTCCGTTTCTAAATATCATATTCTCAACAGACCACAATCGTATACCACCGCAATCGCAAAACACGATATTCGCATAACATCATATTCTCAAAATATTATGATCTTATAAGATTACTATTAGCGCAAATTTAAGTTGAACCAAACCCCGGCCACTCCATACAAAAATGTCACTTTTGCATGTAGTAACCAAATGACGTCTGTACACGTGCCTATGTTTGAGTGACGTTCTCTAGGGCTGACATTATTCAATTATTAGTCGGACATGTAAGGGGGTGTAAGTGGTTCATCAATATCTTTGAACCAAAGTCAATCTTACCTGCACGGGGTACACCCTGCTGACTGACAGACGAGGCTCTGACGAAAAGAGAGGTAGGACATAGCGTATTTTTTAAACAACCCGACTGACGAAGTACCACCATCTCACAGAATACCGCAGTCAAATAACAATTTCCTTGAGGGTTGTTGTGTTCCTGCGAGTGAGTGAGGTCACCAGAGACGATGGAGTTGCTGCGTTGGCAGCGAGGATGGCAGCGCGCGAGCGATATTTAATGTTGCGACCGTTAATATGGTTACGGTAACCGCTTCACATCAGGTGGGCGTAGTGAAGAAAAAAAACATAGTAAATACACTACACTGACTTCAGCCAATATTTATAAAACGCCTTGTATAATTGCCATTGCTAACTTACCCAAAATTTTATATTTTCTAATCACCACTAAATCAAACGTTCGCCTTCCGAACACCGGTTCATTGTAATGGTCAAACCATTTCATTCTTACTAATTGTAGCTTTTTACTATTCATATAAATGCATGCGCAATGATTTGATTCATTTTCATATTCACATGGAACAAACGTAATTTAAAACTAATACCACACATGAGATCACGCACAATAAACATTGAAATGTACTCGTAAATAAGAAAATTGTAAACAATAAACCACCATAACTCAAGTGACAGCAATGTCACTTTCGCGTCTGCGCACTCACTTGCTCTTTGAGACATATAATGCTATCCTTTTCTCATCTCGTATTAATTGTATCTTGTATCCTACTTTGACAGACATGAATTAGTTATGATGAAACTATGGCTGCCGCATGCTTTTTAGGTAATTTATAAAAAAATCTGTACTTTATTTCATCCAAAGGGATCGAATAAATTATTTTTTTTGATTTTCCATGTGTTGAGATATCCATCCACTGCACAAGTAACTTCCATCTTTTAAACTGAATGGAGAATAAAATACGAGCGACGTCAATTTGTAGGACGTTGCATCCATTGCGAACGGTTCCAAATCGGTTCCATAGGGGAGGTGAGGTCGACTAGTGAGAGCGGCAGAGAGTGTCCATACTGTACGTTAGTACTATTACTTATACTGTGGTTGAACTTAGATTTTCGCAATAAAAAATTCAGATCATAGCAGTTGAATTTTTTGTTCCCAAAAATCGGAATTTGTTTTTCGATAGTGACAAACATCTTTAGCTACTAAGTATGCTAGAGCTCTAAAGATCCCTACCGACAGTAAGCTAAAAAATATTGTTATATATGTCACAAATGGCAGGCGCGTTTAGCTTAGTTAAATTGCCGAAATGAACCGAAAAACCGGTCTAAGCAGGGCCGACTTTTCTAACTGCCGAAGCTGAAGCCGATTACCCTCGAATATTTTGATTCGAAAAATAGGTCTTACGTTTAAGTTATTGAAAAACATCTTCAGCTTAGTTCGTAGAGCTCCATGGTTACTATCACTTAAGCTAAACACAAGTACCATAAATCTAAGTAGAAGATAAAAGTTTGATATTCGCTATCAAAAAAACTCATCCAAATCAAATTCATCCTCATCAAATTATCAAGGAACCGGCTTAAAGGCGTAAGGTTCGAAACAGTGTGTAGCAAATGTCATAATATGAATTTATCAATAGAAGCCTTTCCAGATAGGAGGACTGCTTTCAGTTTCAGCACAGTTTAGGTTGTTTCAGCGAGAAGTTAATACCACAACTTAAAATTGCTTTTACGCGATTGCCAAATAATCTAATAAACTTGATCAGATATTTGGGACTGTCTTAAACGTAACAGTACTTATAACTTCTCGGTTGAAAGAAAAAATTCCATGATACCTCTGGGGCCCCTGGACTTGTTGCAGCCTGTGACCCTGCAGACTAGAAGACTGCAGCCAAATAATAATTGTTGTGTTCCTTGCGAGTCAGTGAGTTCACCAAACACAAGGAGACGCTGCATTAGCAGCAACGGTGCTGGCGCGAGAGCAATATCACTCAATACTCCTTATATTTCAAGCGTCTATAGGCGCAAAGCAAAGAAAAACATTATTTTCTAACAACACAACAAAAAGTTGTTTTTCTGTATTGTCGTTACGGTAACCGATTTACTTCAGGCGAGTCGTGTGCTTGTTGGGCATATGGGTATAGGTTTTGTGTGGTGACATATAGGTCTATACATAATCTAGAAATGCATACGATAGCGAATAATAACAACGGGAGAGCGATTTTGCATATTGAACATGCCGCCGCCGCCGGGAGCTTTGAATATTCAAATACCTAGTCAGACTGTGTTACCGGTTGAGTTGAGAGTTGCAATGCTTCGGGCGCTGCATTGCTGCGATTTACACGTATGCACGGTAAAGGTAATAGACAATATACAATATTTATAGTAGGTAAGTGCTACTACAGTGTAAGTAAGTGCTACGTAAATTAATAGTGTGCCACTCCGTGCCGCTTTCGCGTATCGACCTCACCTCCCCTCCGAGACAAATCGACCAAATTACGAAAAACTTTTATATTGTGAACTTACCATATTTTTGTGAATTTTAGGGTGTAAGTGGTTCATCAACATCTTTGAACTAAAGTCAACTTCAGCTGCACGCGATGCACCCTGCTGACTGACAAACGAAGCTCTGGCGAAAAGAGAGGTAGGGAGCGTAATTGTAAGCTACCCGACTGGGGCATGTGCCTCCACCTCACAGAATACCGCAGCCAAATAACAATTCCCTTGAGAGTTGTTGTGTTCCTACGAGTGAGTGGGGTCAGCAGTAAGGAAGGAGATGCTGCGTTGGCAGCGGGGGTGGCGGTGCGCGAGCGATATTTTGCGAGCGTTAATATAGCTGCGATAACCGCTTCACATCAGGCGGTCCGTATGCTTGTCTGCCACCGACGTAGTATAAAAAAAAATTACCACACGTGTGATACATATCCAAATTAGCCGGGTTGCTCACTTCAAAATGCGAGCAAGTAAGTCACATAATTTTGATATGTAACACGCGTCTTATAAATTCACAACATGAGAGTTCTTCTCAATGTAGTGGTAAGGTAATATTACCTGTTTATTAGATAAACTTACTCATTGTATATACAATGAGTAAGTTTATCTATTAAACACAGTATTCGAGGAGCAGTCGTTGTTTTAATACGTCTCAAATATACCAACCCTACATCTATTTGACCGGTTTGTTTACGTTGACATGATCGAAAGCGAACAAAAAACTCGTACTAAGCACTCAGTATATATGGCGCCGCACACACGCACATTCACACTCACAACATCATTGTTACTATATTACATACATAATATATAAAAAAATCTCTGAATAATAAAATTACCGCGTAGTACTCTTACTTTGCTACGACGAATCTATTCCGCCCGATCCATAGTGACACCAAGTAGTCACACTAAGTATGATTACGGAGCCTATCCCGATCTAGGCATATATTCAGCGAAATTTATTGAGCTTATAAAATCGTCCGGTCGTTCTGTCTGTCCGTTGCCATGAAACTCAAAATTTAGAAATTCTGACTTCGGATTCGCGTAGAGCATCAAAATATAGTACTGTAAAGTGACCTTGGTTTTCCGAAAAAAAAGTCGTTCTACTGTCCGTCCGTTGGCATGAAATTCAAAATTTCGAAATTCTGACTTCGGATTCGTGTAGAGCATCAAAGAGTAGTAATGTAAAGTGATGCTGCGCGTCCGATGTTTTTTTTATGTTATTAAATTCCCTTGAGAGGATAGACTTAGAAATTTATAATACGCTATAATTCTTGAGAGCTTAAATAAAATGCTATACCGGAAAAAGCTGTTGCTTTTTCTTATTATTCTATTTTTTAAGAGGCGCTTGCCTATTAAAAATTTGATATTTTAAAATATATTAAAGTTGCTCTTGTGTACAACCATACAACGCCAACGTGGGCTATAATGCAGTTGAAAAGTCGATGTGGATCTTCTGGTTCGCGGTGTGGTGTTATGTGTACAAGAGAGGGGAGAATAGACCTATCTATCAGGATGAAAACTATCTTTATGATGATGATGTGGATAAACTTTTATTCGGAAACTTTATCTGAAAGTGTCAGAGATACATTGGGGTAGGAATACATTGGATCACCATTTTTTTTTTCTATTTGAAGCATTTTTATTGCAGAAGTTATTAAAAAATTAAACTTATTGTAAACTTAAAATAGA
Organism: Hypsopygia costalis; assembly: GCA_937001555.2. Lineage (NCBI taxonomy): Eukaryota > Metazoa > Arthropoda > Insecta > Lepidoptera > Pyralidae > Hypsopygia > Hypsopygia costalis. Next base: position 17,951,665 of record OW443340.2, on the reverse strand, counting down.
TCAAATTAAATAAATACATCTAAATTAAAGCTAACTAAAATAAACTAAAAACAAAACTAGTCTAATAAACCGCTGCCCGTAGGCAAAGTTCCCAATATACTGGCCCCGTTGCCTCATTGGATCGCAACACTAATTCTTTGTGCAAAGTAGAGGCCAGCATTTTGGTCACGAGATGCTTCGACCAGACGCGACGAAAGTTCTTTAAAAATTTTTTAGTCACTCGGCCCCCATGGCCCAAAGTTTCCACCCCAAAAGGCTCAAATATATAACCATTGTCGAGATTACTATATTTGCGCCTTTTGAGGCATTCAGAAGATTCAGCCGCCGCGCCAGCCCTATTTTGTGTCCTGAGAAGATGAGACGGTGCAAGAGTATCAGCACAAGTTGCGTCCCAAACTAAGGGCCGTCCCATTTTCCAAGGTACTAAAGTCATACCGTCCGGTCTTTTGCCATCATCCCGTACAAGACCATTTGGTTCGAGAATGGCCGCACAGTTAGCGGTGGCAAAAGCCCGGCGGCGGCGGCGAAATTTTTTTTGTATTCCTAAATTAATATAAATTTAATAAAATTTCGTTAAAAAAAACCATAGGTCTGTAACGTCTCCGGTACTGCAGGAAGACCCATGCAGTTTTAGCAATAATTACGAGTATATAAAATGAGCTTCAAAATGAATTAAAATAACTAAATAATGGCTGCTATTTTAAGGTAACTAACAATTATAAATAATGACTTGGCAACTAATATTAACAATATAATTACAGGTAATGTAATGATAATAATAATTAATATAATTTGATTATAGACACCGCGGTGAAACTAAATAAAAACTTATAAAAATAACTGCGTAATGTTACGTTCTATTTTCAATAATATATTATTATGAATCAAAATACATATCATGTAAAGCGGCACGTGTAAGTTCGAGGTGGTGTTTTTGTGATTATTATTTATACATCGTGAAGCGAACGACCTGAGCTTTGACATGTTTATGATTACGATATCACACGTTTCTGATACATATAGGCTCTAGAATATGTACACATCCTGAATTTTGTTACCGACAGGAAAAGCGGAAATTGACTACAATCTTTTCAACTCTCGTATCTAAAATTATAAATATTAAAGTGATTCTTCAGCTTGTATCTAAAATAAATATTAAAGTGATTGTCAATTTATATACAGAAGCCGCAGGCTACCAAGTAACTACCAGGGGTCCTACCGGCTAAGCAGAAGCCGATTACCATCGGATTTTTTGATTGCGGAAATCTAATTTCAGCTTAGATTTATGGTACTTGTGTTTAGCTTAGCTGGTAGAAGAAGAAGAAGAAGAAGAAAACATTTAGATGTAGAGACTCTGAAACTCTACCTACTAAGCTACTAAGATGTTTGTCTATAACTAAAACGCACCCTACGGGACCCTACCAGCAAAGCTGAAGCCCATTCCCATCGGATTTTTTAATCGCGAAAATCAAACCTTTGCTTACATTTACAGTACTTGTCTTAGCTGAAGATGTTTGTCAATAACTAAAACGTAAGACCTATTTTTTTAATTAAAATATTCGATGGTAATCGGCTTCAGCTTCGGCTGTAGGGCCCCTGAGCTATATCAGTAAGAGTATTTTCGAATACATACGAGTCGTTTGCAGCTCTCCTTTGCTTGAGATTTAAGGGATATTAGATTAGCATATATTATAATTAGTATAATATGCATTGGCCGTGTGGTTTCCGGAAGACTAGAATAGAATCACTCCGTTTCTTCCCGTGGATGTCGTACAAGGCGACTAAGGGAAATACATTATTAAATATCGATCAGGCCTCCCCAACCCGTTTGGCCAGCGTGGAGAGTGTAGGTCAAATCCTCCTTCCGTCTAGGACGGACGAGAAAGGGTCGTGCTCCTGTACTGGAGACTAAAATGGACCTGATGATAATGAGGATAATATGCCGCCTGATGGTAAGCAGTCATCGCAGCCTATGGACGTTTGTGACATCAGGTACATCACTCACGCATGTCAATAGATAGCCATATCATTGACATGCAACATGCAAGGACACCGTCGTGGACAACCATAAAGAATAATATTGAATATTTTGTTGGTATCGCATCGTATATTATCCAATACGCGAGTGATGCAGAGGCGGCGTAGTGGAATATGATCAGATGGATGTTTCTGAAATGTGTGGATTGGATCTTTTTAATACCACGGCGGGTAGCGAATAAGCATACGGCCCGCCTCATGTGAAGCGGTTATCGTAGTTATATGTATGTATAAGCGCTCGTAACATGTAATATCGCTTGCGCGCCGCCACCGCCGCTGCCAACGTAGCAACTATTTCCTTCCTGGTGACCTCACTCACACACACAGATAGTGTAGGTACTTCCCTAGACAGGCAGCTTACAAATACCCTGTACCCTACCTCTCTTTTGCCAGAGCCTCTTTCGCGAGTCGGCAGGGTGCATCACGTGCAGACGAGGTTACCTTTGGCTCTAAAGATCGTGGTGATACTTGCATTTTTCATATGTTTTTAATACAAAATATTAGCAGAATAGCGAATAAGTGCGACATTGTATAAAATGAATCTAACGAAACTACCTAGTTTCAGTGAATATTTGTCAGACAGTAAGGTAATTTACTAGGCTGACATGTCGTATGAATTGTGCGGATCGCCTTGATTTATGTGCCCGTCGCCTCTTTTGGGGTTTAGTAGTTTCGCCGTCCTTGTATAATACAAATATTGTTAGAACGTGCAAGCTATCAACAAACCAAGCACAATATTTCTTTTTTATTATACTACGTCGGGTGGCAGCATACGGCCCGCTTGATGTGAAGCGGTTACCGTAGCCTTATTAACGCTCGCAATATTAAATATCGCTGGCGCACCGCCACCCCCGCTGCCAATGCAGCATCTCCTTCCTTACTGACCCCACTCACTCGCAGAAACACAACAACTCTCAAGGGAATTGTTATTTGGCTGTGGTATTCTGTGTGGTGGAGGCACATTCCTCAGTCGGGTAGCTTACAATTACGCTCCGTACCTCTCTTTTCGCCAGAGCTTCATTTGTCAGTTAGCGGGGTGCATCGCGTGCAGGTGAAGTTGGCTTTAGTTTAAAGATGTTGATGAACCACTTACACCCTAAAATTCAAAGTATGGTAAATTCACAATAAGGAAGTTTTTCTCACGTTTCTTTACGTTTTTACTTCAACGTAAGCAGTACTATTAGTCATAACATGACTAGCTTGACTATCATCTCATTCCTCGCAATTTACGATTTATCGTTACATTGTCAAAATTACAAAGTTAAAATTATTCATTCGTTTTAAGTTTAAAATTATTTTACTTTGATATTTTAGAGTGTTTTGTAATTTAAATGTTTCATATTGATTCGTATAGTTTATTATTTTTATGTAAAAAAAAGCATATAACAACGCTGTAGCATTTCAGGTACCTCGGTTATATTAAAAGGTGAACTTTTCAAGTGTTAGATTTTTCGAGCAGACATGATTGAGGGCCGTCTCTTAACCACGTTGAAAATACTTTTTCCTTTAAATATTCGTAATTCGAGGCGGTCTTTTCATTTTCATTTTCGTAATATTTTTATCCACGTGTAGGTGGATAAAAATATTACGAACATTAAAATATTAACAATATTTTAAGGACCATCTAGGTCCTTAAAATATTGTACGTTATAATAAAAGTCTTATTGGCTAGTTAATATTACAGTAACTAAATTTATCCAATGTATCTTTGATGTAAAGTTATTTCTTTTGGAGCAAGCAAGAGTCGTCGACAACCCTTATTCATCCCACTGCTGGGATACGGGTCACCCCTCATTTGAAGGGATTTAGAGCATATTCCACTGCTCAGCTGCGGGTTGGCAGAGGCCAGTGTTTTCAAGCCGCCTAAAGGCCACTGACTTGGCTTACGACTGTCATCTAATCAACCACGTAGCAAGTTCTCGTCTAGCATAATAAATATATCGTATTAAGTAAATCTTTTATTATTTCGAAAATGTTGTATAATAATCAAGTTTACATCGACCGAATTCAAAGGAACAGCCGAGTGACATCAGTTGAAATATTTACACAAATCCTTTCGAACGCTATATTCCACCCTAGTAACTTTTTCAACAAATACAGTTAGGAGCCTTTTTTTTGACATTAATCAAGTATTCAGGTCTACGACTATGACCTCAGAGTACAGTACGAAAATCTAGGTTCTATCTTTCCTACAATAAGATATTAAATTCACAAACAAAGAGATTGAACATAAATAAATTCGTGTGTCCCCGTTTGTTCACGAATTTCGCCCGCAAGTAAAAAATTAAGTTAAAGTATGACATGGCAATTTGTGTCATCAAATGATCATGTCACACTTTTGGCAAATACGGAGCAAAACTTGGCATCTTTCCTATAGTACTTTTGTGGCATGTGAGAATTTTGTCTTACTTGTTAAATTTATGTTTTGGTGGGATTATTCGCTTTCGCGCAATGCAGGACAGGCGCAATATAATTAACATTATTTAGATTTCTGTGACTGTTATTTTATTGTTGTAATTATATGCCACAGGTGTTACCTGTGACAAAGTTGGGGGGGATCTACTACTGTATTATACGATACGATACGATTTCTGGCATTCCGTGCTTTGGAGGGGTTAATCTGTCGGTCCCGGTCGTTATCTTTAGACGACAGTCGTTAAGCCAAGTCAGCGGCCTTTGGGCGGCTTGAAAACACTGGCCTCCGCCACCCCGCAGCTGAGCAGCGTGGTGGAGTATGCTCTAAACCCCCTTCGATTGAGGGGAGACCTGTATTCCAATAGTGGGATAATTATGATGCCGCATAACATACGATCTTAGATGTAAAAGGTAATATAGGAATAGGTAAGATACTATTCAAATAATTAGTTAAACAATAAAATAAATCTAGACAAAGAAGGTTAGGTGGTTTAGGTATAGTTCAGCATGAATCGTCAATGCTGCATTGAAACTTTAAGTTCTTGTAACAACTGGTACCAGGTATCAGGATACCATTTCAACCTCTTGTATTAATAAACATTCTATAAATTGTAGACACAATTGTAAAATTCAATGCTTTCTTTTCTTAGTACTAAATAGACTACACCGAGTAGTAAATTAATCAGTTGATTTATTTTGTTATGAATAAGAATTTCCTCCTCATGCTCGCCATTAATTACTGGATAATAAAATGTGTGCTCTCATAATAATTATGACACACGCCGTTCGGAATAAATAAATAAATATTTATGGATAAATTACACATTGCCATCTAGTCCTAAACTAAGCAAAGCTTGCACTAGAGTTAGGCCTTTTAGCGCGATATAACCGATATTCATGCGGGTGAAGCCGCAGGCAGAAGCTAGTATTATAAATGAGAGACTGTGTTTATTTGTTTGTCTTTCGTAGTTTTAAACAATGGAACCGGTTTTGTTAAAAGTTGGTATGATAAATAACTTTGTACCCCGGAGAATGTTAAACTATTTATTTAATGACATTAAAAATCCAGTCAATCTACTTCGTTCTAATTTTATTTCTTAATCTTGTTCTGTTTAAATAAATATTTCAGACACTATGAACACTGTCATTGTATAAAATAATCTAGATCCTCTTGATACGCCCATTACGATCCTAACAACCCTTGTCGGGATCTTAGTTAAGGGTTAAAAGTTAATTAACCTTAGCGGCTTAATTAACATGTTCATTGCATAGTGTCTAGAGTAATAAATCAATCGTGTATTACCTCGGCGATGACGTTGTTATGTACAAAACCGTGAGTCCTGATTTGAGCAATTATGATTAGAAATGCAAGCTGTCCCTTCTCTTTAATGGTAATTTATTCACAAATCATTCCAAATCGCTGATCTGATTTGGATGAAATATTGTTGATAAGTAGGTCATGGACGTATATTTTACATATTCATGAGACATTGTAATCTGTTCAGTAGTATTTCATAATCGCGAGATCTCAATTCGCAGTGAACGAAATACGAATATAATAATAATAATACTGTAACTTCGGAGAAAGCGCAGCACACCTCTCGATATCCCGTTTTCCTGGCATTTCGGGGGCCCATCTAGTGAGTGGCAACGTGGCAAGCCACCGCCTGCCGCAAATAACTAGCAGTATGGCAGGCGTCCGTCCCTCTTCTGTAATAGCCCGGTATTAAGTTACCCAGATCTCATCTCCATAGCCCATTTATTTTCCGTCACACTTTGTAATAATCTCAACACCTGCCGAGATCTGCTCATGGGTATATCGTTCCATTGATATATCCTGGAGCGGGTCACGGCGGGCGTACAACATTACATCAAACTTCCTAAAGGGGCCTCTACGTGTTGGATCTATATCCCCGCGCACGCCTATCAAATGACCGGGCTTCACCCGTGAATTAAAAGAGATACATAATACTGTAAGTTAGTAAGTATAATTTGGTTTTAGACCAGCATTTGTGAACCTTTACAAAACTAGAAAAATTACGAATGTTTACGTTTACGAACGTACGTTTCTGAATGAATGAGCACTTTTCGAACACCTCTTAGGGGTCGATATTGCAAGGCGAAGGCTATTTTAGACAATAAATTGGGACGCGCCGAATGAACGAAACGCGTGCTATCCACCGACCGTTCGAAATTCGTATTTAAAATCCTGAATTTTCGATCTTCGAAGAGAAAATCGATCGGTAGTATAAGACAATAGTATGATTATTAGCATAATAGCGAAGTGCAATTAAAAAATTGTTAGAAAATTGTGACATAAAAATAGAAGATTGTTAATAAAAGTTACGGACTCCGGGGTCTGTAAATTGTAATTATTATCAATAAAAAAAACAGATTATACAGAATTAACTCTTGGTAAAAATCGTGCTGGATTTTAAACCCATGTTTTTAATCTGTGACATCATAATTTACACAGCACTACGCTACTGAAATAAAATAATTCAATCGAAACTGTGCGAAGATTGAACGGCTAAACACAACGATTTATCACTCTCGTGTAGACCACGGGGAAAATAAATGAGGGTAGGACTAAACGTGATAGCAGATACGGACGGATGAACTGTAGCTGACGATAATTCGAATATCATCATCTAGAGACGGCTGAAAGTACATTTTAGATACATTCCAAATAAGCATCCATTAATACCCAATTTCTGGATATAAATAATAGAGAATTTATGGGTGCTTACTGGGAACAAGGGACAACCCATATTTATTCTACTTTTGGGGTACGGTCTGCTGAAAGACATTCCATATTTATTACTAGCGAAAGACAGGACAACGCGAAAAAAATCGTAATCGTCAAATTGTTCATCATCATCATCAGCCTGCATCTGCCCACTGCTGGGTATAAGCCTTCCCCAATGCTTTCCACCATATGCAGTGTGACAGGTATATACTGACATTTGACACAGCTCGAGTTCAAAGGTTTTATATTTAAATATTCTCAATAGCCATTACCTACAATATGTTAAATCTCTTTGTAATCTATAAAATTGATAAAAAATCTCGAAGCTCATAAAATTGACTAAACATTACAGTTTTTGGCACATTTCGTTTCATTAACTACAGGCAATAGTGTGTAGTTAATTTAAAAAAAAAAATTAACTACACACTAAAAATTAGCCTGTAGTTAATATAAAAAAGCATATATTTAAATATTAAACGAATAAGGAATAATACTTTTTTTCCATTGACGCTAGTATTACAGCAAGAGCGCTCTTTGAGAGCATTGTTACTTTAGTGTTTTATTGCCGCCCAAAGGTTGTCCATCTACTGTCAACAACAGACCCGTGCCCTCGAAATGCTGAGGAACTGGACATAAATAAATAAACCCATCGATATCTATCAATATAGGCAACGATCGGTCTTGCTGGATTTGCGTAGTGCACTTGTAAACAATTTATAACTCAATATTAATATGTAGACTATTTACATATTCATATTTATATAGTAGAGCTATTTACACATAAATTGAAAAAGAAAGGAACCTATAATTAAAAAAATACAAATAGAATTTCCCCCTTTAATCGTTATCCGCCGGTATCGTTCCGAGAAGGCTGGCAGTAATACCCCGCTGGATAGTGATTCTGTCTTCAAGTTCTGGTCGCATGATGACGCAATGACCAATCTCTTACAAAATTCTTAAAGAATTTTATAGACAGGTTGTGGGCTGACTGGGGATCCACGGCCCCGGAGTCTACTCCAAACACCTTAACTACATAGATAAGTATTGGATGGACAAACATATTTGTGCCGTTTGAGAGATTGTACTGACACTGCCGCGGCTGGCCGGCTGAACCGGCCTTAGAACTCAATGACCAATCGGAGGTGGGAGTGAGCCAGGGTACCGAGCAAGTAGACGAACCTCAGTCGCTAGATCTTGCAGCCTATGTATAGGCGCGAACGGGCCTCGAGCTATACGCTTTTTGCCCGGGCCGAACTTCAGGGGCATCAACCCCTGAGTGACTTGCTCCGCCTTTCATGCGGGCATGGGTAGGAACGAGTGGTAATAATTTATACTGGCTGACTGCAGGGTACGACGTCTCAAAGTGGTCTGCGGCAATCTTGAGGTAGGAGGAAGGTGTTTTCGAAGCGGAGGAGTCTTGAGTCGCTAAGGCTGTCTTGAGGTGGGTTGGTTTGTAGAGCGATCTTGAGGCAGTAAGTTGGAGTTGCTGAAGGTAAGACGAGCCTACACAAGGGCTCGCGCAATCTCCTTGACACTAAGGTCATCCCATGGGGACTCTTGCCATCGTCCCGAGCTTAGCCGTTCGATAAAACAGCAGGAGCTCTGATGCATAGCGTGCTAAATGTTCCAGCACTTCTATTACAGGAGATGCCGTGTTGCCCAAGTTAGTCGCCGACCTCACCAAACGGGCAACAATATATTAATATACTCAATATTTAACTACGTGCACTGAAAATAATTAACTCAATATAAATACCTTGAGTAGATACTACTTAATATTCTCGATAAAACATAAAAATGAAACGAGAAGCTTTGCATGGCTTTGCGCCTGTTACCCTAATTTTACTGAAACTTTATTGTAGAGTTTTCTGCTTATAAGCGAATTTCGACAATGTTTGTTTTAGCCTCTACTTCGGGACCTGCCGAATCAGCATATTTACCTACATAATGAACAATAAGGACAAACTTTGAGGATAAATCATATTTCATTGTAACATTTGTTTGCTTTACGCATAATACCTACTTAGGTTTACGTACTAAAGTTACATGGCATTTTGTATATGAACAGGATTAGTTTGGGGTGTAAATGGTTCGTCAACATCTTTGAGCCAAAGTCAGCTTCAGCTACACGTGGTGCATCTGGCTGACTGACAAAAGAGGCTCTGGTAAAAAGAAAGGTAGGCCAGAGGGTATTTTGTTAGCTGCACGACTGGGAAAGTACCTCCACCTCACAGAATACCGTAGTCAAACAATGTCCTTGTGAGTTGTTGTATTCATGCGACTGAGTGAGGTCACCAGGAAAGAGTTGCTACGTCAGCAGCGGTGGTGGCAGCGTGTGAGCGATTTAAAAAATGTATTTAAGTATTATATCAGTTATCTAGTACCCGTAGTACTAGCTCTGCTTAGTTTGAGACTAGATGGCAGTGTGTGATTTGTCCAGGAATATTTGTTATTTATAATTTGTGCTTTCATACATAGTTGTTTATTTTTACGACACTTCATGAGTAAACAAATTGTACAGATGTCATCTTATATGCCCAAATTGGGGCTCTCTTTTTACGTAGTGAAAACATCGGTAAATGGTTCGCGTGACATCATCGTAAATGTGCAATTTTTTTTTACAATATTATTTAATTGAAGAATAGCCGTATCTAGCATATTAATATTATCAAGTAACGCTGTTAAAATCACACCCAGCAATCCCAATTTTGTCTAATAGTAGAGTACAAATACATAGATAACTAGAATACAGTAACAAAATAATTTTAACAAAAAAAACCGACTCCAAACATTACTCTACATCTATATATATAAAAGAAAGTCGTGTTTGTTACAACACTTATAACTCGAGAACGGCTGGACCGATTGCCATGGTTTTTGATTTGTTGGATTTGTCTCCGTCCAGAATAGCAGAATAACTATTAAAAACATTGGAAAATTTACGAAAAAAATAAAATAAAAGAAAAATCATTTTTCCATACAAAATGTTCGTGGATGTCGGACCTGTCAAACGTGACGTTAACGTGCGTACGTCAAATGTATGCGTGCGTTCAGAAATGTGGGTATAGGATAATCTATATATATAAAAGAAAGTCGTGTTTGTTACAACACTTATAACTCGAGAACGGCTGGACCGATTGCCATGGTTTTTGATTTGTTGGATTTGTCTCCGTCCAGAATAGCAGAATAACTATTAAAACATTGGAAAATTTACGAAAAAAATAAAATCAAAGAAAAATCATTTTTCCATACAAAATGTTCGTGGATGTCGGACCTGTCAAACGTGACGTTAACGTGCGTACGTCAAATGTATGCGTGCGTTCAGAAATGTGGGTATAGGATAATAAGTATTAAAACATTGACAAAATTGTCGAAAAATTAAATTTGAAAACGGATTGGGATATTTATTGATTTTCAATTAAATGTCAAATCGATTGGTCTAACTTTTACGTCGCGAAAGTTGTCCGTTGTTGTTTTGAAAATTGTTTATGAATGAATGCTTGAAAATTAATATTAATTGGTTGTCAAGTGTCATGGTACTTTATTTTGTGACATAGTAAAATACTGAACTTAATATTTACCCACTGCTGGGTAATATTTACCCACTGCTGGGTAATATTAAATACGGGTCTTCCTTCAACTGAATATGTTTCGAGCATACTCCACCACGCTGCTCAACTGCGAGTTGGCGGACGCCAGTAATTTCAAGCCGCCTAAAGGCCACTTGGCTTAACGACTGCCATCTAATGATAACAACCAGGACCGACGGCTTAACGTGCCTTCCGAAGCACGGAGGAGCTCGAGATAATCTAATGATAACAACCGGGACCGACGGCTTACGTGCCTTCCGAAGCACAGAGGCGCCCGATCTAATGATAACAACCGGGACCGACATCTTACGTGCCTTCCGAAGCACGGAGCAGCTCGAGATAATCTAATGATAACAACCGGGACCGACGGATTAACGTGCCCTCCGAAGCACGGAGGACCTCGAGTTAATCTAATGATTACAACCGGGACCGACGGATTAACGTACCTTCCGAAGCACGGAGGACCTAGAGATAATATAAACTCATCCATGGACAGGCTACGGTTGACGTTGCTTAACTTGCGTGTACAATTAGACTGACACGCGCAATGACGCCATCGTGCTTCTCTATTATTTTCTATTATTCATTATATTAATTTCAAGACATCATAAATTTTGTTCAACTAATATGTATACCATTCATTGACAATTAGGCGGTACGAAGTTCGCCGGGCCAGCTAGTAAGTATTAAAACATTGACAAAATTGTCGAAAAATTAAATTTGAAAACGGATTGGGATATTTATTGATTTTCAATTAAATGTCAAATCGATTGGTCTAACTTTTACGTCGCGAAAGTTGTCCGTTGTTGTTTTGAAAATTGTTTATGAATGAATGCTTGAAAATGAATACTAATTGGTTGTCAAGTGTCATGGTACTTTATTTTGTGACATAGTAAAATACTGAACTTAATATTTACCCACTGCTGGGTAATATTTACCCACTGCTGGGTAATATTAAATACGGGTCTTCCTTCAACTGAATATGTTTCGAGCATACTCCACCACGCTGCTCAACTGCGAGTTGGCGGACGCCAGTAATTTCAAGCCGCCTAAAGGCCACTTGGCTTAACGACTGCCATCTAATGATAACAACCAGGACCGACGGCTTAACGTGCCTTCCGAAGCACGGAGGAGCTCGAGATAATCTAATGATAACAACCGGGACCGACGGCTTACGTGTCTTCCGAAGCACAGAGGAGCTCGAGATAATCTAATGATAACAACCGGGACCGACGTCTTACGTGCCTTCCGAAGCACGGAGGAGCTCGAGATAATCTAATGATAACAACCGGGACCGACGGATTAACGTGCCCTCCGAAGCACGGAGGACCTCGAGATAATATAAACTCATCCATGGACAGGCTACGGTTGACGTTGCTTAACTTGCGTGTACAATTAGACTGACACGCGCAATGACGCCATCGTGCTTCTCTATTATTTTCTATTATTCATTATATTAATTTCAAGACATCATAAATTTCGTTCAACTAATATGTATACCACGACATTCATTGACAATTAGGCGGTACGAAGTTCGCCGGGCCAGCTAGTTTATGTATATATATACAGGCTGATGATGATGAAAACAATATGGAACCAATCTGGAAGTATACCCTTTCGAATAAAAAAGTTTTTTTTTCAAATCGGTTTATAAATCACGGAGTAATTAAGTAACAAACATTAAAAAAAATACAGCCGAATTGAGAACCTCCTCCTTTTTTGGAGTCGGTTAAAAAGATACGATGTGGCATTTGATTGTTAATTATTAAAGTTTTTTTTTTATACTACGTTGGGTGGCAGACAAGCGTACGGCTCGCCTGATGTGAAGCGATTACCGTAGCCATATTAACACTCGCAACATAAAATATCGCTCGCGCGCCGCCACCCCCGCTGCCAACGCAGCACCTCCTTCCTTTCTGGGTGACCTCACTCACTCGCAGGAACACAACAACCCTCAAGGGAATTGTTATTTGGCTGCGGTATTCTGTGAGGTGGAGGTACATTCAAGTCGGGTAGCATACAAATACGCTCCTACCTATCTTTTCGCCAGAGCTTCGTTTGTCAGTCAGCAGGGTGCACCGCGTGCAGGTAAAGTTGGCTTCGGTTCAAAGATGTTGATGAACCATTTACACCCCTAAAAAGTCAAAAAGTAAAGTCATAGATATTAAAAAATCTGCATTAATAGACAGCAATTTAATTGTTTGCCCGCGTGCAATAGCTGCTTTGTTGTCTTGACTTAATGGAATGAGGGGTTAATGGAGATTGCTGTGTGTGATTTCATATGTTTCTTGTTACTTACGGAATGTAATCTTCTGGCTGCGTCGTGTATGGACAGAATATGTGTTATCTTGTACTTGTCTAGCTGCACTTGGTCCTTGGAATCTCTATAATTGCCCACGTAGAGTCCGTGGAGAACCTGTCGACAAAACACTTACTATCATTTATCTTGTGTCATTTGTGTCCATTATCATTACTTCGAGAAGAGTTAATGGTCCCTTTTTAGGCATTAAGTGCCCGGGTCTGCCGCCCGTCAAATAGAATGCTACTTAGTCTTTGCAATTTACTATGAATAAAAATGTTTATTTTTACACAACTACCCGAAAATGGAAGGTTTTCAGGGCGAATGTAGGTATATATTAACTTAAGCGTTTATGTGTTCGGATTAATTTAAAAAATATATTTGTTTGTAATATTATTTATCTGGGCGATGAAGCTTAGTAAATTCATTACATTCGTAAATGACATATAATGCCATATGTTGCTGTTGAGCAACTCGTTTAAATTTAGCAGCAGAGGGGCGTGTACGTCCAGCACGTCTCTACTTACATAGAAAAGAATCGAAAATCCCACCTATCCCTATGTCATGCCAAACTAAAGTTATGATTGGGGTGTAAGTGGTTCATCAACATCTTGGAACCAAAGCCAACTTCACCTGCATGCGGTGCACCCTGCTGACTGACAAACGAAGCTCTGGCGAAGAAAGACGTAGGGAGCGTAATTGTAAGCTACCCGACTGGGGAATGTACCTCCACCTCACAGAAAACCGCAGCGAAATAACAATTCCCTTGAGGGTTGTTGTGTTCCTGCGAGTGAGTGAGGTCACCAGAAAGGAAGGAGATGCTGCGTTGGCAACAGTCTGCGTTGGAGCGTTAATATGGCTACGGTAACGGCTTCACATCAGGTGGGCCGTATGCTTGTCTGTCATGTCATCCGATGTAGTATAAAAAAAAAGTTTTTTTTTTAGAATTATGCCCTGAAAGGAATAATTACAATACTAAATCTTTTAAATACAGAAAAACCAGCGACACACTATGAGCCGACATTATGTAGTATATACCAGCTACATAATGTCTTCAGCTTTCACATTGGAGAATAACGTTAGCTCTAAATCTCGTGCCGATTTCTAGCAATCGAACCGTAGAGTTAAATAAAATAAAAGAGCTAAATAACTGTAAGTTATGACCCAAAAACTATGTGTAAGCTGCGAAGTGAAAATCGGAATTTTAGGGAGAAATTTCGGAATTTTACAAATTTCTTTTTATATGATGGGCAGGGGGGAAGGGGGGGGGGGAACGTGTGTGACTTATCCAGCTGTTATCCAGCTGCTTGATAAAAATTCACATCCACCGGCCCAATATAAAGAAAATTAAAAAAATTTGGCCCTGCTGCAGGGCCAATTTTTTTATAAATAACACAATATTTATCAAACTTTAGCATTGATTTTCGCGAAGACACTACGAAACAAAACATTTCGGAGTCTGACTGAGAGATATCCAATTGACTCAGCGCACTTACTTCAGGAAGTGTAAATTAGTAAGTGCCTTTTAGACTGTTATGAAAGTGTTTTAGAAAATTTCCCTAAAGAAACAAGCGGCTCAAACAAACACATAAATATAAATTTAGTGAGCGGCATTCGTACTGAAAAGCTAATATTGCAGGCGTTGCCGAGGAAAACAAGCGTTTAATAAAAGTAATATTTTCCGATTTCTGTGCAAACAAGCCAGTCGAAATTGTTTTCGTAAACGGTCGGAATCTTATGGTTTCCGAGAAAATGCTCCGACGTCTCTTCACGTGGGAGCTTTTTTTTTGTCAATGGCGGACACATTTTTTTTAAATCTACCCGCGGCTTCGGCCCGCGAGAACACAGTACCTGGATAAAAATTGTATGTGTTAATATGAGATATTCTCTAGAACACATTTACACTACTCTCTCTTTGTAGATTTTGTAGAACCTTTTACGCCTTTTATGAAGACCCACATGCTGTACTCTCTTAGGAAAATCTCAGCAGGGAGGCATTCCACTACCTAACGGAAGACACTTAGGAACGGAAGTACCGCACAGTGAGTTTGTCATCATCAACGATCCTCATAGCTCGTCTCTGAATTGAGTCACAAAGTGCAAGCTAATGCCAGGAGCACTAGTTTGCACTTTGTGACTAGATTCAGAGAACCCAGAAATAACAACATTTCTTCACAAAAAGGAGCATTTGTTCTATAAAATGCAAAATTCTTTGCCGCGAGATCAAATACTACTTCGCTTTATTGAATACCGAATGTTGGCGTTTAACAACTGGGTACACACCCAGTTATTTAAACGCCAGCTCAACATTCCCTTCTAGGTGACTTCGGAAATGGATGCCGCAATAAATCTCGAGGCCAAGAATCCTAATTTGTAATATATATAAATATCCTAACTCGACGAGCTCGGTGGCGTAGCGGTCAATGATGCGGCTTCGACACCAACGCTCGTGGGTTCGATTCCCACATAGGACAAACATTTGTGTGCATGACCATGTCTGTTTGTCTTAGTCTGGGTGTTTTCTATGTATCATAAGTATGTATTTACAAAAAAAATATATGTATTTACGTATGTTTATCAGTTGTCTAGTACCCATAACACAAGCTTCGCTTACTTTGGGGCTAGATGGCGCTGTGTAATTTGTCTGACAATATTTATTTTATTTATTTATTAACTGTCAAGAGTAAGAGTTAACTCTTGACAGTATGTTCTCGAACGGAGGAGCCACAGCAAATGGATTATTTTACTGTGAATTTGTGGGGATAAATTGGATGTTAAGTTCCAAGATCAGTCTCCCCAATTGGATACTCTATCCAGAGTTCTCTTGATTTCAGATATACATGTTATTTCCGTCTCTCCTCCACTTATGATCGAGGTATATTAGCACGAGCCATGTAAAAAGCATCTCCGGTGCTGATATCCGCGTAGGAATGAATGCCATAGATAAAAAATGTACAGTATGTCGATATACATTTTCGGGACAACACTGAGTCATAATTGAGTTTTAACGGCAGTATTGATGCCCACGCTGTCGGAGCAACTGCCGCCAACGCCAGTTTTGAGAGGTAGTAAATAAATAATGAGCTACTCTTCATCCGCCGAATGCAACTTTTTAGAAGTACACGCTGTACACGTCATTGATGGCGCCGGCAGGAGTTTATGTTCACAACATTCTTGCTTTCGAGACGGGCGGGTAATATTATGATTTTGTTTTATCGCGGTATTTGACGAGCTCGGTGGTCGAATGGTAGCAATGGCCACTTTGACTCCGAGGTCGCGGGTTCGAACCCCGAACATGACAAACATTTTTGTGTATGAACATGTGTATTTCTCTTGCTCTGGGTGTTTTATATGTAAGTATGTATTTACAAAAAGAAATGTATTTAAGTATCAGTTATCTAGTACCCATAGTACAAGCTTTCCTTAGTTTGGGACTAGATGGAAGTGAGTAATTTGTCCAGGAATATTTGTTATTTATTTATTTCGGTAAAGACAAGTGAACTAGTTGTCCTAACCCACTCCATGTTTTCCAAAACGAAAATATTGTATACTAGCTTACGCCCGCGGCTTCTCTCCCGTGAAATTCTGGCATGTTAGATTATCCAAGCCAAGTCTAACACTCAACGCAACCACTTTCATGTAGCACCTTTAATTGTACTATAAAAAGTTATTAGTACCAATGTAAGAACATTCCCGATAACTACTACACCCGTCCCGCTCCCGCCGCGCCGCCCGCGATCTCATAAGCGCTGATTGACGCCAAATAGAAATTTAAAAACCTATTAGGTTAACACAAGTCTTATTCCATCAGCATAAAAATAATAAATCAAACTTTAAAAAAATACACCGACCGAAAAGAATAAATCAAACTTTAAAAAATTCAACTGTAAAAGTCAACAATCTACATATCAACATCAATATACGAGTATGTGTCGTATACTCGTATATTGATTGTTGACTTCAACGACTACCTACATAATATTATTGTTCATTTAAATTTGATCCCGTTATTTTTCTACTACAATAAGCGTTATATACTTTAACTTCATAAGAATATTTCAGGAAACCCTATCATTGGCATTACGATCTAATAATACATAAATATTTAACCATAATTTGTAAGGTGTTGGTTTTCTGAATAAAAAAAAATAGACGTTTTAACCCCATCGCTCCCCAATAGGGGATGATAATTTTAAAATTATTGTTGTTTTTTTTTTTTAATCTTGAAACACGTGTTTACTTATTTATCTACAGAAGTACTCGTGAAAAGTTTAAGATAAAATAGTCCAACTAATCTCATTTCCCATACAAACTTTGGACCTCCGTTTCACCCTATTAGGGGTAAAATTTCATACTTTTAAGGAATTTCGTGTCCACTATGTTATATTTTCAAATTGATGCCATTTTCGTAATTGACGTCCCAGTAAACCATAGAATCAACACCCATATTGATATTACGACATTTCAACCTCATCGCACCCCCACAGGGGTGATTTTATGTCACGTCGACTATGTTGGATTAAAAAATAGTTGTTGTTTTCGTAATCAGCGACCCGATAAATCATAAAATCAATACCCATGACGAAATTCAGACTATTTCACCCCATTTAAAAAAAAAATCCTGAAACACGTGTTTAGCCATTTATATATAGAACGTATATCGTGTAAAGTTTCGGATAGAATAGTCCAACTAATCTTGTTTCCCCATACAAACTTTGGACCCCCATTTCACCCCCTTTGGGGATGAATATTGAAAAATCCTTTCTGCATTAAGAAAGGCCCCTAGACATCATAAGGAACCTACGTGCCAAATTTGGAATCTCTAGACCCAACGGTTTGGGCTGTGCGTTGATATGTCAGTCAGTCAGGACTTTGAATTTTATAAATATAAATAGACGTGTTAGTATATTGCGATTATTTCTCTTAATACTACCTTTTCAGCGCAATAAAAAAGACGCAGTGTCCTCGGTACGGTGTTGGCACCGAAAGCTATAAACATGGTTATTAATCAAAATGTTTGTTTGTCGTATTTGTGTTACTTTCGTCGTAAGCTAAGTTTGTTTTCAAAGACTACCTATATGTTTACGTAACTAGCTGGCGGCTTGGTTGTTTTTATGGGTTTAGAGCATTGATTCCCAAATTGGTGGATATAGATTCCAGGGCATACTTAGTATAAATAATATTTTTACATACAGTAAGGCCACGCCATGCCATGTCGCTATCTCGTATCTCTCTCGTATACTTTCCCTCTGAGTCGAATCTGGAGCAGTTTGTGGCGCCTTAAAAACTGCTGGACACGCTCATTCTGGCTCTATACAGACGTCAATGCTTATATATATTCCGATATATAAGCGGTATATGTATATAAATTCATATATATTTGTAGGATAGATCTAAGGAAATTAGAAAATATATACGCAGAGTCTACGAAACAAAAAAAGTTTAAAGTTGATACTGTTGATTGTTGGCACTTGGTGGAACATTATTATCATAATGTTATAATAAAGCACTTGTATACTAAAACACCATCTGTTTACCTTGATAATGCCTTATCGGCGAAACCGGTCGGTAATATTAAATATAATAACGTGGAATAGTACAAGTGCATTATAACATTATGAAAAAAAGTTTAGAGACCTCTGGTTTAGAGTATAGTCATAAAAAAAAAACAATATATGTAATTGTTGAAAAAAGATACTCGTAAGTGCGTATTTTCGGTAATACATACTTACATTTCAAAAATCAAAATAGAAATATAAAATATTTTCTTACCCAACATACATACAGTAGTAAAACCCTGTTTGGGTCCTGCTTTTAGGCAAAAATTTGCCTACACTGAAGTACACTGTGCCAGGAGGATGCGCTTCTCCTTAACTAAAGTTACATTTTTGTACTCTTGCATATTAAACGTCCATTTACATTTTGACCTTATAAGTAACTAGTGTTCTATAAAACTACTTTACACAAAATTACAGATTCCTGCTTTTGTAGTAATTTAGTGAAAGTGGGCAGTCATTTTAATAATGGTGTTGGACAAGTCTACCCCACACCACCCCATCACGACACCATCGTACCACCCATGCTTGTAATCACGCAACGCTACACGAATCGAATGATTAAATGAAAGATAATGAAGATTATATGAATACATTCTTTGATAATAATGAATGTAAACTCATAGATGGAACTCTCGCATAACAATATTCTTCGATATAAAATCGACCTAGGTCATGTCACTATTTCAATGTGTCATAGATGCCATCTTAAAAAAAATGGGGTGTTAGTGGTTTACTCCCATCTTTGAGCCAAAGCCAACCTTACCTGCACGTAGTGCACCCTGCTAATTGACAAACGAGGCTCTGGCGAAAGAGAAGTAGGGCTAGCGTAATTGTAAGTTGCGCGACTGGGGAAATACCTCCACCTCACAGAAGACCGCAGCCAAATAGCAATTCATTTACGGGTTGTTGTGTTCGAGTGAGGTCAGTGAGTGGGGTAAGTGAACATGAGTGAACATTATATGTCTCTAAGTGTAAAACTAAAACACAAGGACTTAATCCTTGTGTTTTAGTTTTAAAGCACAGTATAAGCACAGCTACACCACAATACACTATGTATTGTGGTATAAGTAATTGTACTACGTATAGTATGTCCACTCCCTGTCGCTCTCTCATATCGACCTCACCCCCCTCTGAGACGAATCTGGAACAGTTTGTATGGTACCACACGTACACACGCTCATTCCTCGTACTGTACAGACGTCATGGTTTACGTAATAGTGAACGACGCGACATTTGTACGGAGTGTGGATGTGTGTGGAGTGTGTGAGGAGTGACGGGATGTAGAAATAATACGCAGTGTTAAATTAAACAACATGTATGCGGTTAAATTGACCACAATTGTACCTAAAAATATAATATCTCTTCGCGGCAATTCGTCGCCAGTTCAAGGCCTTAAGTTCTCGTTTTCGGCTGTCCATTTTTACATTTTGCGGGACTATTTCGTGAATTATTAAGTAGTTACATAAGCTGATTCAAAAACGTCTCTGGCGCTTTTACATAATACCTATATCAGTATAACATTATAAATGCTTGGTTAAATGATACTACACCACAAATAAAAGTAAAATATTCGTAATCTATATATATAAAAGAGAAAATCACTCACTCACTCATCACGAAATCTCAGAAACTACAAGTGCTAGGAGTGTCAATTTTTTCAAGAGGGTTCCTTATAGGACGTAGGTGCTCACTAAGACGGGAATTTGGAAAATTCAACCCCTGAGGGGGTGAAACGGGGGTCCAAAGTTTGTATGGGGAACCGAGATTAGTTGGACTATTTTATACGAAACTTTACATGAGCACTTCTGTAGATAAATGAGTAAACACGTGTTTCAGGATTTTTCAAAATTCAACCCCTAAAGGGGTGAAAATCGTTATGGGTATTGTTTTTATGGTTTATCGGGTCGCTGATACCGAAAACAACAGCTATTTTATAATCTAACATAACCGACGTGACACAAGAGCACTCCTGTGGGGGTGCGATGGGGTTGAAATGTCATAATATCAATATGGGTGTTGATTCTATGGTTTTCTGAGACGTCAATTACGAAAATAGCATCGATTTGAAAACGTTGACACGAAATTTCCATCTCGGTATTAAAATCCAAGATTTAGAACACCTGATGCAGATCCATAAAGGTTCAGCTAAACTATAAGAAATATAAAAATCGACGCCTTAGCAAAAGTTGTTCAGCCTGATGAGTATTTTTTGTTGAGGTATAAAAATCCAATATTTGGAACACCTGATGCAGATCCATAATGGTTCAGCTAAAATAAAAATGACGCTTTAGCAAAAGTTGTTCAGCCTGATGAGTATTTTTTGTTGAGGTATAAAAATCCAAGATTTAGAACACCTGATGCAGATCCATAATGGTTCAGCTAAACTATAAGAAATATAAAAATTACGCCTCAGGAAAAGTTGTTCAGCCTGATGAGTATTTTTTATTGAGGTATAAAAATCCAATATTTGGAACACCTGATGCAGAACAAAGCTAAATTTATTTGCATAAACAACATGGTGTTTACAATAAATTATAGTTTTAAAAAAAATAATTAAAAAACACGCTATAATAGCAAATAGAAGAAGAAGAAAGAAAAATTTAAGAAAACAATAAATAGTTTAACAAAATATTGATTGTATTGTAAAAAAATAACCGCGCAGTGCTACTTTTATGCTTACCTGCTACAAGTTAGACGCAATCGTTTTATTTATTTACAAAGGTAACGTGGTCTATTTAGTCAGTTTATTATAGACGTGTACGCTAAAATTGAAATGGAACGATTGGTATATATTCGCACAAACCAGAAGAATGCGTGCATTTGCGGGACGCTATGTAGCAAGATTTTGTGATGCAAAGTCTTTTAAACAACGAGGGGAAACTGTTTTTCTTAGATGCTTCAGGAGGGACTGGAAAAACATACCTGACGAGAGCAATTATCGCTGAAATCAGGCGCCAAAATAATATCTCACAGTAGCATCGCCAGGTATTGCAGCCATATATTACTTCTAGGCGGAATGACGCAAATATTATACTCGATTTATACAGAACGGAAACACCGACATGCTTTGTGACACGAAACTGTGACAAAGCGAAAATGTTTCAGCTATTGCTGTCTAATCGTTTCAGATGAATGCCAAAAAAAAAACAATAAGGCATTAGAAGCTGTAGATAGAACTTTACGTGCCCAAGAGTTTTCAAAAATATTATTAAAATTTGGGGAAGATCTCCTTCCTGAAGTAAAGTCAATGTTTAGCAGCGAAATATGTATAATTGAAGCTGAGATTCTCACTGGGAGTGGTGCTAATGAAACTGTATTTATTCCGCGTTTACCATTCTTCTTTCTTACGGCCGTGTGGTTTCCGCCAGACTAGAATAGAATCACTCCGTCTCTTCCCGTGGATGTCGTACAAGGCGACTATGGGAATAGTTTTTATCCCAGAAATTACCTATTATTGTTGTTTATTGTACCTGTAGGGCGGTTCTATGTTCGACTGTATGTATTTTTTTAAATTCAATGATTTCTCCGTCAATTGTACAGCAATTTTAATAATTCTTATTCGTTTGAGAGGGTATACTCTCCAGGTGGTCCCATATTAAAATGAATGTTGCTAAGCGCAAAACTCGAGAACGGCTAGACCAATTCTGCTAATTTTTATTTTAATATTTTCGTTAAGGTATAAGGAAGGTTCTTATGTACATAAAAATTGCGAGGAAAAGAAAACAACACTTTCTACCCGTGCGAAGCCGGTGCGGGCAGCTAGTATTATAATAAAACACTTGTACTGTTCCACGTAATTAAGTACATTTACTTTTACCGACCGGTTTCACCGCTAAGGCATTATCAAGGTAATCAGATGGTCTTTGTGTTTCTAGAATTTATTATAACATTAAAATATTCGTATTTCAAAAAATACTTAAAACACTGTATGTCAACGACCAGCCGACACTAAGATAAGCTCTGAGAGGCTTCTATGGTATGTTATGTACGATATATTATGAAATATTTTTGAATAAATGAATGAATAAAAATATAAAACAACTAAGTAAATATCAGTGTGTTGCAAAAGCGCTCACATCATACGGCTATACCACACCTCGACCATTTCATACAAAAGTTGCGTCGTTTAACGTCTGTGCAAAGTGCAATTGACCATGTTTGCGTGTACCGCCATACATAATGTTCCAGATTCGTGGTAGGTACTATTACTTATACTGCGGCTATACTTTAATCTAAATGAGTGGGTGTAGCTATAAAACATCACGTCAAAGTTTCAGCACGTATATTCAACATGTAGGCATTCATTATCAATGATGTTATATTGATCTACTAGCGACCTGCCACGGCTTCGCACGAGTGTATATCAAATAGCTTTACGGCTCTGGAATGCCGTATGCAATGTCCTTTAGAACTTGTCTTTGTAGGTATAATTTCTTTATCTTATTCCAGGATTCTTTATCTTATTCAAGGAAAGCCGAAAAATATTGTCAGGAATCTTCTTGTTCCTCTATTAGTTGTAATAAGTCAACAGCAAAACTGATAGTGCAATTTTTCTGCAGTTTTGCACGACTTCATGGAATGACTGGACAGCCCCCATTCAAACATTTTTAACCAAAGATTCTACTAATTGTAGGCACTCAAATGATTACTTGCGTATCCATAATAAAGATAGTGTACCATATTACACTATCTATATTATGGAATAATATTACCTATACATTAACCCTAGATTACGAACCTTTGTCGATTCGACGACTCGGATTTAAAAAAATCGCATTAACTTCTGCGCGCGTGATCCTATCTTATTTTTATACTTTAGGTAATCTCAGTCGACACGGTGTCCCTGCGATGGACGCTGCTGTTTCGAGTGTAGTGGGCCCGTACGCGCCATTCCAGCAACCATGGCTCGTCGAATCGACGAAGGTTAGTAGTAATAACGTTATATATTGTATTATATGGTTTGTGTATTTTTTGTTCAATTTTCTTTTGTAGTTATGTTTAATTTATGTTCAATGTTTTTTTTTTTTGACCACGTTGAGGTCGATCCAGCTTATGAAACGGATTGTGAAGATTAAGTTTCTACTTTGACTCAGCAAGCAAGTAGTGATACATCTTCTGTACAATTCACTGAAGACTCCATATCTAGCTCTTCAGTACAATCCAGTGATTTGATAATACGACCGTCACGTAACATTCTTCGTAGAAAAGAGAAACATAAGTGGTCGTCAATAAAGCTAAGGTCACAAAGCAGAACAGCTTCAAGAAATATAGTTCATACTGGACCTACACACTTATGCAAAATTGAATTAAATCCTCTCGAATGCTTTTCGTTTTTTATTACTAAAGATATGATTGACCTTATTGTGACCCACACTAATGCAAAGATAGAAATAAAATCTAAAAACTACAAAAATGTAAAAACTACTCAGCGACCAATAGACGCTGATGAAATAAAGAGCTCTTATTACTGCCCGAATAAAAAAAAAAAAGGGAAATAACCATATGTCCCTCCGCAAAGCGAAGGATGAGTAAAAGTGGTTGCACCAAGTGTATTATATCGCTGCGCGGAGAGCACAAACTTGACGTATATGTCAGAAATGTATTAGTTCCTAAATTTTGTGCTCGATGATTTTTACCAAAGTCTTTATTTCAATAGTTAAACAAATTCATTAATGGTAATATTTAAAGTTTTGTTTCTAATAATTTAATTATAAATAATAATAAGTAAGACTTTAAAGACGTTACAATTGTTAATTTTGTATGAAACACTTTGATCTCATTGTAAGACTGTTTGATATGTTCTGTGGTTTGATTAATAAATATGCGAAAAATACCCTCTGAACACGTGGTCCGACTGCTTTGTCCGACTAATCGGACCACGTGAACTTTTTAGGGTTAAATTATTAAAATTTGTTTAGAAGCACCAACACGCTCACCAAGTTCGGGCCAAAAAGTCTATATATATATATATATATATATATATATATATATATATATATATATATATATATATATATATATATATATATATATATATATATATATATACACACACATATCTATATATATAAAAATCAATGCCAATTTTCGTTGTAATTTTATAACTCAAGAACGTGCTCACATATCCAAACCAAATGTTTAGGCTTTGTTCGGACTATTTAGTAGATTTATGTGAAGTTTGCACAAAATCGGTAGAGCGGTTCTTCATTTATCACATTTTTTGTAACAAATGAATTCAATAAATGGCGGATCATTTTGTTAATGGGGATTTTGCTGTCAAATTGAAACTTTTTTCAGATGGGGATTGTGCTGTCAAATTGAAACTTTTTTCAGTGTTGACAGTACAAGCATGTTGTTATGTCATTCATGCGGTCATTTCATTTTGGACGTGCTTCGACTTTATGTTGCCTGTTCCAGAGTCTGTAGAGTCGGTCGCTCCCCAGCCGTTTGTTAATTCATGCTCAAAATGGAAAAACAAAAAATATTGTATTCTAAATGTTTTGGATTAAGTTTTAAATTAGCTAGCAATTAATAAAATATTTTTTGTTTGAATTAATGAATTTGATGTTCCAATTTTTTTTTAGTATTTCACTTTATACGTAGCGAAGCACGTACAGGGCAGCTAGTATACTATATAAGATCTTTTATCGTTCAAGGATCGGCTCCTCTCTAGGGCCATCAGTGAACGATAAAAGATCTATAGATACGTAAAAAGGTTACGTCATCCCTACGGCAGTTTTACGATCAGTCTTTTAGGAACATTGCCAATTTTACGACTGTATTGCCTATGAAAACCAACATTCCAAACTAATTTCCATAAGCAACGGATATTTGGTACTACCGACATTTTATTTCTATGTAATTGAAATCACGCAGTAATTTATCACTACGATATTGATTATACCATCAGTGTAAATAGAGAGTGCTTGGATCGTGCCCAAATTGCTCAAAGTTATCAATTAATTTTGTATTCCATTATAATATTTTTTTTCATACATAGTATTTATAAATAAGAATGAATAAATAAGATACAAAGTATTTGAGAATTTATTAATATAAAGGGTACATTCTGTTGGAATACGGGTCTCAAACGAAGGGGTTTAATGCATACTCCACCGCGCTGCTCAACTGCGGGTTGGCGGTGGCCAGTGTTTTCAAGCCGCCTAAAGGCGACTGACTTGGCTACACGACTGTTAACAGCTGGGACCGACGGCTTAACGTGCCCTCCGAAGTTCGAGGTGCTCGAGATAAATAAACCCATCCATGGACAATTGGACAGGCTACCGTCGACGGTGCTTAACTTGCGTGTTCGATTAGATTGACACGCGTAACGACGCCGACGAGCTCCTTAACTTCATTCATTGGTTTATTATTGAGGTGGTATCTAAAATTCAATCCGAGCCGGCAAGCACAAAATTGACTAAGTTTAGATTAACAGCCCCTCAGACGATGCTCTCGGTGGAGGTCAGGGATTACCTTAGGTTCTAAAGTCAGAATAGTTAGATCATCAAATTTATTATACAAGCTTATCCTATTACATGTAGCTGTGGTTGCCAACTAAATTAATATTTTATTAAGTTGGCCTCAGAACCAGGGCAGGTATCTCTGGGATTTCATTGATCGCTGAAGTGTGGGTTAATTCGGACTTTATTAGTGTTTGTTTTCTGTCGTTAGTTATCTCGTGTAACTGTGTGCATGAATACTTGTCCCGTGGTCTACCTTAATCTATCTATATAATGCTTTAAATCCTCTTCGATTGAGGGGAGGCCCATATCCTAGTAGTAGGATGAATATGAGTTGACGACAATTAGTGGTGTTATTTTAGAAAATTTGCATAATAAAGATATTGCATGGAACCTTCAAGTTGAAGTATGTCGCGGTATTTTAGCAATATTTAATTCGGTATTAGGGCACAGTAAACATATTAAATCAGGTAATATATATTTATTATACTACGATTTTCACTAAATTCAAAAACAGATAAGGTTTTAGTTGTATATTCCAGTAAATTCTACTTTAGTTTTATTTTTTTGTAAACAACCCATGCAATATCAGCATCTCAAAACTAAATAAAAAATTTACTACTTTCTGCTATTTCATACATTATAGTTATTTTAAAATAGCGACTTAAATTTTGGAATTTAAGTTATGAATATAGGATTAGATTGTCAAACGCTTGGGGAATCGACAATTTTTTTAAATAAAAGTACCTCATTAAAATTTCCTTGAGACATCAATTTCGTTTCCTACCTTCAAGGAAGAAAGCTTGATGAAGTACCGCGGCCGATCGGAAATTTCATTTCAAAAAAGAAAAATCTTAAGAATCTTCCAAAAGAAAAATAAATATTTATCAAAAGATCCATCTTCCAACATAAACAGTGACCAAGAAAAAGAAAAGAAAATTATCAACGTTTTTTTTTTTTTTTTTTTTTATACTACGACGGGTGGCAGACAAGCATACGGCCCGCCTGATGTGAAGCGGTTACCGTAGCCATATTAACGCTCGCAACATAAAATATTGCTCGCGCGCCGCCACCCCCGCTGCCAACGCAGCATCTCCTTCCTTTCTTTCTGGTGACCTCACTCACTCGCAGGAACACAACAACCCTCAAGGGAATTGTTATTTGGCTGCGGTATTCTGTGAGGTGGAGGTACAAAACAACGTGTATCTATCCACTGCTGGTTATAGGCCTTCCCTAGTGCTTTCCATCATAATAATATGCGATCGGCCGCTTTCCGCATCCAACCGTTTCAAGTCGCTTTAATGTCACCTGTCCATCTAGAAGGGGTAGGTATGCCCATTGCAATATCGAGTGAACGATTGGATCTGGACATTCGCCATACGGCCCTCCTGGTGTGAAGTGGTTACCGTAGCGTAGCCATAATAACACTCGCAACACAAATATCGTCCTCGCTCCGCCACACCCGCCGCAACTTCTTCCTTTTTTTCTTTCGCGCAGAATACAATAATAACCCTCAACTTATTTGGCTGCGGTATTCTGGGAGATGGAGGTACTTCCCCAGTCGGGCAGCTTACAAATACGCTGAACCCTCACCTCTCTTCTGCCAGAACTTCTTTCGCTAGTAGATCTCATCGAAACTAGTCGACTTTCCCGAGAAAATTCGTGAGTAACCCGTTTAATTTAAATATTTTTTTCTACGGGTAATAAGTAAGTGTTATAATCTTTTTACCATATGAGAACAAATGCATAATTTAGTTGAGCACAGTCGCAAAATCAGTTCTTAGCTGACGTCTCTTTTTACATATAACTCTATATTTGACAAATTTCAATGAATTTAGGAGTGAAATTCAGCTTCATTGGAATAGTAGATATATGTAGTATTTACAAGCTTTTAATTAGTTCCACCGCGGTGTATACAAGATTTACCCGCCGAAGTGAGTAAGCCATATTTAAGCTCAATCGGTGTCCGATTGAACATATTTTCGTATGAAATGCTTATTGCTAGTTTCGCCTGCGTGAATATCGGTTATCGTGCCAAAATTACTTTTGCTCATCCCTTGAAAACAGATATTTTTACGATATAAAAGATATCCTTTTATTTATTCTGGACTACTAATATGATGTATACAAAATTTCATGGCAATAAATTCCATTGCATTAAACAAACAGACATATTATTATTGCTTTGGCAACGGTTACCCCGCCAAAAGGACAAACTTTTGGTCATGACTTGGGAACAGGTCATTTTTTCCGGATAAAAGATGTCCTATTATTTATACTGAACGTTTAATAAGATGTATGCAAAATTTCATGGCAATCAATTTAGAAGTTAAGGCATGAAAGCGCAACAAGCAAGCAAACTTAATTTTGGCACTATCTTATAGCGTTAAAAGGACAAACATATTCATCCCTCTAGAACAGCTATTTTTTTTTTCAGAATAATAAGAGTAGCCTACTATTTATGCTGGACGTATCATATATTCAAAATTTCATGGCAACCGGCTCAGGTTCGCAGTGAAAGCGAACAAACTCACTTTTGCATTTATAATATAAGGAAGGATAAAGATTATAATAAGACTAGCTAGCTTTTGCCCGCGGCCTTATATACCGTTTCAAATCAATCCAAATCCGTTCAGGTTTTACGCGTGAAAGGATAACAAACATATAAACAACAATACTCGTAAAGTTACACTTTTAAATTATTAGTAGAATTTTATTCTACAATATTTTTCTGGGCACTCCAGTCGCGAATTGTAGGTACTTAGCCAAAAAGGCCGTAGCAAGCCCTTCTACGAGTCTCCCGCTACGGACGCTACGTACTACGGACTACGACCTGCTACGTGGTCGTTACGTAATTATATCGATATACTTTCACAACACTATAACACTAACTTTTTTTTATTTTATCTTAAACTAAAATATATGAAATTTAGCAAATCTTACCTTATTCATTCCATTCCCCATTCTGTACGATCAATTACAAAACTTTTTAATAAACAATTTGAATTATTGTCGATTCAACAACGCGTAACAAACAACAACACTCAACGTTTTATAAACATGTTTAAAAATGACATCTTGACTTGACTACACATAAAACTGTCAAACTGTCAACACGGCGCGTCACTATGGCTACATTGTTGACGCCGGTGCGCCACGCGATTCTATTGATGCAGATTTTGTATTTTCGTTACACAAAATCATGTAACGTGAAAATATATTACGGACTGAAATATGATGATGAAAATTGTATGTGGACGTGTTTATTACTGCTGGTTTGGTTATCGATCGTGGTTCTTTTAAAAGACGGGGCGTGAAGCGTAGAGGTGCTCGGGTTGCCAGCGTCGACGGAATCGGTGGTACGCGTGCTGCGAGCTCGCCCCGCGGCGCGCCACTGCCGGCGTCACTGCGTCTATAAAACCTTATAGAGAAGTGTTGGTATCGATATATTATTATATCGACTAAAGTTATTACCTACTTTGATTTATATGCTACTTTTATCATCGGCAATCATCTTTTTTGTGATTGTATGAATGCGTTATGACGACGTATTGCGTTTTCAATAATGCATCAGGCGTCCAAAAGTAGTCGTGACTGGCATTCATACGTGTGCGGGGTATGGTGTTCAGCAGTCTCTATCGCTGTGTTTACCAACTCGATTGTCGCGATTGCGTTTTTATGTGTTTAAATCGTCAATTGATGCAAAAAAAATGACATGTCAGCTTGGGCCCTAATGAAACTTTGTGCCCAAAAGTTATTTTCCCGAATCAATGAACCATCACATCAACACATATTCTTTACACTGCTACAATACGGGCGTACTTTCAATCGATCGTTATTTGGAGTGTACTCCACCCCGCTGCTCAATATTTGGTTAGCGCAATTTAAAATAAAGTTAGTCACAGTATACTTATTTACTGAGTTTTGTGCTGATAAATACTGTACTTATTCAGCTATTTGTAAATATTACATGTTGATGTTATAATGTTATGCTTACCTTCATCCATAAATACAACTATCGATGTCGACAAAATGTGAGGAGCATAAGCACTTACGGTGATTTCTAATTCAATGACACTGGATTAGCCACATGTCGATATCAAAAAGTTGTCGACTGGTGCATCCCTATGAAATGGCTGGGTTAGCTAGGTGCAGAGGGCGACTGAGTATACGTAGATAATCTTGCGTTTTGACGATTCACTTTACCCACGTATCATTTAGGGGCTGTAAACTGAGTAAATTACATTAATATGGTTTATCATTTATTAGATTATTACCCTTCCGACCCATGGTTACACTGATTTGTTACACTGGTGTAACCACTGAGCACACTTATTATCAGTGGTCACATTTAAAATAGAAATAGTTGATAGTTAAAAAGATCCTAATGGGGCTATACTCACTCATTGTTGACTTACTTTTGGCGAACGAAAATTACAGGAGTGACGTAATGATTCTAATCAAGTATTATATACTGTTTTGGTTATTGCATCATTCATGTTGTCATCATCATCATTATTATCAGCCGGCATCTATCTACTGCTGGATATAGGCCGTACCTAATGTCTTTCACTCCTCCTCCTCCGGTATCCGCATCGAGCCACTTCCTCCCGTTCTACACTCGTAGTCCTAGGACTTTCCTCCCATATCTGCCATAACTGACTCGGCAGATGTGTCCGGCCTTTTCAGGTTGTTGACACTTATGTCGGCAACTTTGATTCTTCGTTGAATTTCTTCGTTCCGGATTCGGTCCCTTAGAAAAATACCAAGCATAGCTCTCTCCACTGCTCGCTGTGCGACTTTCAGTTTATGGACCAGGCCAACTCGGTTATTAGTACCATAATTATAATAATATTTTAAAACTTTGAGCCATCAATATGTTCGTAAATTGCTATTTTAAGTTAGGAACACATTGATTTAACTGTGCCGAAATCCAAAGGAAATTTTTAAATTTTATATTTAAAAGACTGAACCAATTTTGATGGAATAAGCGTTGTTAGATTCGTTTTGTTATCGAGAGTGGCACTATGTACATGAAAGCTATAAGAAACGAAAATAGCGGATTTTAACAGATTATCACAAATATGTTTTTTTATAATTTAAACTATGTATATCCTTAAACACAATAATGTACAGACAACAGCTTGTAGACCGTCACACTTCTATAGGTACATCTTATACTGAAAGACCTTGTACACCAGCTTGTGTACAAGCTCTTTCAATAGAAGATGATCCTGCGTAGCCAATAGACATACGTAGCATTCGTAACCTTACACGGGACGCTTTCGTACTGGAAGTGTTACACTAGCTTGAAGATCGTAACATTGTCATTATAATAGCTAGTTCACATTAGGTCGGACCGACAGTTTTATCGGAACGACACATGTACCGGATGCATTTTGGCATATGTATGCACGATTTTGGTCGGGTCGGATATAATATTGTCATATTGCTTCGTATTGCACCGTTCACATTCGTCGGGTCGGAGCGGGGAATCCCGCACAGCACCGCGGGGATGCACCCAATATTTATTTTTTCTTGTGGCCCGTCTCCTATTTAGATACCACATCACAACCAGAACGTCGTCATCGTCCATTGCTCACGAAAGTCAACTCACAACTGCCTTGTGACTAGGTAGTAGGGCAACGGTAAAATCGACGGTAACGACACTGTGGCGTTCACATTAGGGCGGATCGGCAGCTGTAGTGTGAACAGCAAGACCTGCGACCACCGGTAAAACTGTCGGTCCGACCTAATGTGAACTAGCTCTAAGATTATCCTACATAGCATTCGTAGCACTGCGCGGGACTTTTATACTGGAAGTATGACGGCCTACACCTGCTTGTAGACCATAACATTTTCAGTACAAAATGATCCTTCGTAGCCAAGAGATACGTAGCATTCGTAGCACTACGCGGGACTCTCTTATCCCGGAAGTGTTACGATTTACACTAGCTTGTAGTCCATAACGTTTCCAGTATAAGATGATCCTGCGTAGCCAAGAGATGTACATATCACTACACGGGACCCTTCAGCTGGAAGCTACTGGAAATGTTAAAACTGTTGTCAGCACGTGTTTAAAAGTACTTTGCGATAACAAAAAACTAAAACTCTGATTATCCAACTGGCCAAAGAGACTGAAAATCCGTGGTACACGGCAGTTGAGCTTCACTTGACTAGCCATCTCTTTAGGCTTTTAATGCCTTATTTGCCATATTGCTGTCTCTCACATTGCTAAGAGAGGAGTCAAATTCCAAATGCTTCTTATTTCTACTAATTTCTTCTGATTAAATTCGTTTTGAGTAAAAGGCAGTCGTAGTTTTACCCCCGGGACTGCAATGGACTTCACTGTTCATTGCCTTTTTTGGCAGTAGCCGCTGTTCTAAACATCCTGGCTACACAGGTGACACAGTGGTGGGGCCCCGTCCCGTTTGGCCATAAAGACCAAATCTAAGTTTTATCGTCTTCAGTTGATCTGTATAATATCTATGTAGGCACCGCGGTCAGGGGTATAAATTAATTACTTTACCTGATAAATAAATCCATTGAGGGGGAAGTGTCGATTGTTTGAAAAGTGAAACAAGCCTTTTTATAAAAATATTTTTTATTCATGTCAAACACTAGTCATATAAATAATTAACATTGGTACGAACTAATGATATTAAACTATGTCATTACCTACTATCACATACATATTGTATTCAGTGCTTATTATGCGGTTCCAATGGGAATTTCTTCGTTATATCCGGTTGTGAAATGAACTCGTATCTATTTTTACCTTGTTTTATGGGGTCGACAATGCGCAAGTGATGTTTCTAATGCATGCGTCTAGAGGCTGGGGTAACTACTTTCCATCAGTCGGATCCAACAACGTTTGTTGATCGGGTCGTATTAATTTATTTATTCTCACAATAGGCTTACGGAATATTGTGAAAAACACCTATGCTAATTTAAATAATGTATATATAATAAACATTTTGTAATGCTATTTATATAAAACATTATTATAAAATACATTATTTAAATTAGATTGAAAATTAATTATTGATTATTACCTATTACAATATTGTTTTGTTCATACTTATTGATTAATTTATATTAAAAAGCCGTAGGCGCTGACGCAGTGTACCCAACCACATGCCTCTTGTCGGAACATAAAAACAAAGCCTCCCCAAAACTTGTGGATTGTCAATTTTATATTTTAAGAGGTGACAATAGTGCACTATGAGCAGAATTCGACGCCAAAAACTCAAGCGTATTCATCCTAACCATCCCTCCTGCAAACAGATATGGATATAGAAATTGATAGTACACATGCCTTCATTTACAGTAGAGCGTCGATTATCCGAACTAATTGGGGGACATGGGTGTTCGGATAACCGGTGTTTTCGGATAATCGAACTACCTATAAGTATAACCAAATGCGAGTCGGACTCACGCACTAAGGGTTACCATTATCTATAACGTTTGTTTTATCGGTGCCCCCCTTAAATATTTGTTTTATTTTAATTTAATTATTTATTTATAAAGGAAATATGTAACTAAATATTCTGTGAATATTTCAAGCGTCTACCTGTTGCCGTTATTAATATCGAGCAAAAAAATCACGTTTATTGTAAGGGAGCCTCTTTAAATATTTATTTTGTTGTTTTTGAGTATTTCTTGTTATAGCGGCAATAGAAATACATCATCTGTGAAAATTTCAACTGTCTAATTAGCACAGTTCATGAGATACAGCCTGGTGACAAACGGACGTATGGACGGACGGACAGCGGAGTCTATAGGGTTCGTTTTACCCTTTGGGTACGGAACCCTAAAAAAACGTGCAGACAATCTTGTAGTAAAACATGTATGTACTAGGTATAACGATTATAAATCTTCGTTTGCCGAAGCAAGCCTACCCGCTTACGGGTGGCTTAGGTCTTAGGTCACGTATTATTTTAGGACAAATATTTGATACTGGTCGCTTTCAGCCTGTGTTTCATTCAAACCAAAGCAAGGCAATATTTAAGCAATTAAACGCTTCAGAAGTACCAATTATCATTTCGTCTTCATTATTTGAACTTGTAGTTGATGAGGGGCTAGTAGTTCGGATAAGCGGTCGTTCGGTTAAGCGACGTTCGGATAATCGACGTTCCACTGTATTTCTATGTAGCGAATTTCTTTTGTATCTTTTCAATTACTAATTTATATTTAGATTCGTATGGGTTCCATACTATAGCTGCGTATTCAAGCTTACTAAGGACATAAGCATTGTAATAATTATAATAAGGTTGGAATCTTGTCACTAGATTGAGGCCCAACTCTCATAATAACCCCAAGTGATTTATTAGTTTTTTTTTAATACTTTTACAAATAGATGTTATGTGCGTGTAGAAATCCAGCGTTTGAGTCAAGGTCAGCCCTAGGTATTTACTTCTACATCTACTTTCGTACTCTTTCTATATCTTTTATTAGTGCCAAGTATAGTATTGAGCTGAAATTTGGCACACTCGTTTGATTCTTTTGATAATTCGCAATGACTTAACTGCCGCCATTTTTAATGCAATATAGCGATGCGATCACCACAAAATGCGATAATTTCCCCTTTAACCCCTATGATATGGGTATTACATTAAAGCAATGGTTCCCAACCTTTTCTTGTTGGCGGACCACTACGAGGTTTTTGTTGCATGTAGGGTCCCCAGCTGTTATATAAATCCATTATATTATAGCTCGAGATTTGAGTATTTTGCATAATAGTGCTCAATCTCTTACATTATAAGTTTGTATCACGGACCATAATTTACCTCTCACGGACCACTGGTGGTCCGCGGACCACCGGTTGGGAACCTCTGCATTAAAGGGTTTGATGAGCGAAATACTTATAGTAAACTTGTTAGGTCTCTTTTTTATGTTCTAATTTATTGTTTATATGTATGTTCCTATTATTCAATTACAACCCTATTCCTTTGGTTTAAATAATACATTAAACATCGAGTAATGACTTTGTATTATAAATATGTACATAGGTATTTACAAAAAAAAATGTATTTATCAGTTTATATAACTGAGTTATAGTTCTGCGACATCCGTGTAAACTGAAGGCTTGAATACCTCTTTTGCTAGTTCCTTCTCAAATTTAAGGGGTAAGTACTTATTGGAATGTTATTAGCAGTAGAAAGGTACACCATTCACTGAGGCTTAAGTTTGTTTCTCGGTCGAGCGACCAAACCCAAGCCGGCGAGTATGAGCACGGTTCCCATCCACCACCGAACTGACGCGCCTTCCTCGAAAAGAGTTACACCGATCAGACCCTGTTAATATAAAACATATGAATAAATAGGTATTAGCTTTAAAATTTTCTTTCTCTTTTTTTAGGGTTCCGAACCTCAAAAGGAAAAACGGAACCCTTATAAGATCACTTTGTTGTCCGTCTGTCTGTCTGTCTGTCTGTCTGTCTGTCTGTCTGTCTGTCTGTCCGTCTGTCTGTCTGTCTGTCTGTCAAACATTTCTATGTCGAGAATGCGTGGAGGTATCAAGCTGAAATTTGAACTGTATACACAGGTCTACGGTCCCATGAAGTTAAAAAAAAATCAAACTGCTAAGTTTACGTAGAAAAAAGTTACGGCCGTTTATTCAGCAAAAAACGCATATTTCGACACACTCAAAGGAATCAAAACCTATAGGGTACTTCCCGTTGACCTAGAACTATGAAATTTGGCAAGTAACATCGTTATAGACTACAAGTACAGGAATAAATCTCAAAACTATACATTTGTAAATAGATCTAAAAAAATAGGGGGTCTATATTTTTTATAGGGTGTCGAAATTTCAAATTGAAACTACTAGTTCAAATGGGGTATCATATGAAAGGGCTTGATGTACACATTGTAAAATATATTTTATTTATTTTTTTCGACGCCTTATTTCTTATTTATAATGAAAAATATCAAATTTAATAATGATACTACGTACCTACGGAACCCTCGGTGGGCGAGTCCGACTCGCACTTGTCCGGTTTTTTTTTTAATATAAATTATTATTCACATATGTTCACTGGCCATTATTAGCCGACTGCATCACATTCGGCGATCTCAGTTCCGCGGAATATTTTATACTCGGAACGGAACGGTAACACTCGCTGTTATCAATAACAACTAGCAGCGAGCGTTACCGTTCCGTTTCGACTATATAATGTTCCGCGGTTAGCGGTTACTCAGTGTTATTCTATTCCTGGTACTACCTACGAACCGGTTATACGTCACTTCTATTGGATATTAATCCTTTATCGCCCGATTGTTATAAATCGTTTCTTCTAACTTTTTCAAAAACGAGGAACGAGCTAATTCCTTATCTCGTTCCTCGATTTTTTGTAAACATTCGTGAGCAAAATAAAACTAATAGCGTAATTAAATTCTGTCCGACGCTGTTCGAGACAGAAAACTGCGATATACGCTTTTAATAAAAAATCCACAGACGATACTTAATAATCAATTGACCATTAGATCATGTCCGTTAAGTAACAAGCAATATCAGTAAACAATCATTATCTTAAGCACAAATATGGATTGTTCGACGAAGTTGATTGACATATATGATATTATAATATTACTGAATTGTTTTATCCAATAACGCTGTTATCAATATATTCTTCCCTATACATACAGCTCAGTCAGTTCCCTCCGTAGAGGAGCAGAGTGAAACAAAAGACACTTGCCCTTAGTACATAGCTCGTAGCGTAATTAATCATAGCGTACGCTGCTCGAATCGTATGTTACATTCAGTACGAGGGTGTGCCGGAGTTGTTGAGAGTTGTCTATGCTCAGCACGCTCTCGTATTGAATGCAACATACGAGGGACGTGCGAATACAATGACGCTATGAGCCCTGCTATGATGAAGCGCTTAGAATATTTACCGATAACACGTAGCTTGAAGCGGCCGATACAACAGTGGGTGCAACCGAGTTGGTTGCTGCGTCCAGCGAGCGCAGATAATATCTGCAACCCCATGTGTTGGCCAACACCATGGTAACCAGCAACATGCCCCAAACTAAGTAGCTGTCGCCCTGGGTATATTAAAACAACCATTATGAACTACCTAAATACCTACTAGAAATGTTTCTTAAAACTTGTGAATGGGTACAGCATCACTGGGCGGGAGCACCCAAATACCAGTTAGCAACTTGTGACTCGATTCAAAGACGTGGTTTAAGGATTGTGGAATAACATATGATATTAAGCCATTAAGTATGAGGAGAGACCTTGCTTCTCTATGCGTCTTCTACCAACTGTACATTGTGTTATGTGTTCAGAAGAGATGTTCGATAATTATGATACCACGGCCTCTGTCAATACTTAGTCGTATCGCTCGCCATAGGCAGGGAGATCATTACTTCACCAAATGATATTACATAGTAAAATAACATCATTATTCTCCACACATTGAATCCAAAATGAGCGAGTCTCGTGCGGTTCCCAAAGAGTGTTCTACCTCTAGCACTCAGATTGTGGAATGAACTCCCTGCCAACATTTTCCCAATAGACTACAGTATGACGTACAGCAAGAAATGCATAAAAGGGTTTTAACAGAGTCGGCAATGCGTGAGCGAGCTGCGGATACGCCAAGCGTCTATAGCGCCTCACCCCTAATTATTATTATTAATAGTAACTCCTTTTCTAAACATGCACTTTATTTTAAATGTCCCCATAATTTGAAAAATCTTTATTCATGTATTTGATCGAGTGTTATTATAGTACCTACCTACCATTATAAATTCCGTACCTATGGTAACATAACATAGTCCATAATTGTATTGTAATCTTAACTGAAAAAATCCGGCAAGTGCGAGTCGGACTCGCGCACAAAGGGTTCCGTACTATAAACGTACGTACGTAAAAACTGGCCAAGTGCGTGTCGGGTCACGCACAGTGTAGCGGGGGCGGCGGCGCGGCTGCGAACCGCGTCGTGAGTTCGGTCTCTAAAAACGGACCCACAGAGGACGATGGTATGGATTATCAATGGGCATATATATCTAGATAATTTCAAACCCTGATTTGTGACAAATATGTCAATGTACCATCAAGGACGTCAAGGCCCTACCAGTTTAAGAATATCCTTGAAAGTAAATCCCCAATGTTCCTAAAAACTTAGTAGGTCGTGAGCGATATGTACCATTTCAACTTCATTGTTTTTGGACCATATCTCTGCGTCATATGGTTCAATAGCGAACGGCGTGTTACGGTACAAGCGCCATATAGCCTCTAGTAATGTACTACACAATTCTATTCGTCTTGCAAGTCCGTCGGCTATTACTCAGTAACTTGTAAAGTCTACCTAGCCGTGATAGTTTTCCTTTTAAATTCACTATATGGACTACTTCCATGTTTTTTTTTTCATATTTCTAAATATAACAGTTTCGTTGATACATGGGGGGGGGGGGGGGGACACACTTGCGTAATAATTCGCAAACAGATTATTATATCGAAAAATGATCTTCCCACACTCCCAATGTTTCTAAAAGACCTATCTAAAAACACACCACACCATGGGGTAGGTGCAGAAAAAAAAAATCATGCCCATTTTACGTGTTCCCCTACACGTAAAATGGGAATGATTTTTTTTTTCTATCGACCTAAAAAAATATTTTTCTAAATTTTATTCTACCACTTTGTCATCATAGTTAATATGTGTCTACACACCAAACTACAGCTTTCTAGTATCAAGCTTCTCTGAGCTAGGCCGCGGACGGACGGACGGACAGACGGACATGGCGAAATTATAAGGGTTCCTTGTTTACTACGGAACCCTAAAAATAACTACTTAGCTACTTACGAAAAATAACCTGTTATGTTCATGTTACCTTATGTTAACGTACGTAACGTTATTTATAATGGTAGGCAACACTTTCGATCGAATACTTGATTAAAAAAATTTCAAGGTATTTACCGTATTGTATGCGAAAACATGTTAGTTGTGTTATTTGTTATTTATATAGTTTTTATAACCATGTAATTTACACTGTAATGTTTTCCAAATAAAATAAATTACCTTGAATTTTTTTTATTACGCATATTATTATTAAAGATAAAATTGTTTAAAATTT
The DNA here is from genome assembly GCA_937001555.2 of Hypsopygia costalis. Classification (NCBI taxonomy): domain Eukaryota; kingdom Metazoa; phylum Arthropoda; class Insecta; order Lepidoptera; family Pyralidae; genus Hypsopygia; species Hypsopygia costalis. The sequence goes on along the minus strand of OW443340.2, from coordinate 17,912,469 downwards.
GTACTTATTTATTTATTACTTGGCAATATATTGGGGCGTGGAATAGGTATTCTAAGTAATACGAACTGTTTGTATTAGTCAGACTTCTACTCTTGAGAAGGTTATAACAACCTTGCATATATATGTATTTATATATAATGATCTTTACGACCTAGAATAACTACTTAAAAAACATACTTACTGTAATGTTTTCAGTTCCTGTTAACTTTCCTAGAGTGCTTCCGATGGATGCCCAAATACCGGCTAGAAAAGCCTCGTACAGCATTTTGTCAAAAAAAAACACGCGATCACGTATAAAATAGAAATGCAGAAAATAAATAAAAGTTTATTTTGTAATTTTTTTATAGGTTAGAATACTTATGGCAGGATAGCAGTGTTGCCAACTCCTGTAATCCGAAAAATGATAGTTCCGGGTTGCAATTTAGATTTTGATTCCATGTTCGTGCCCAATTTCAGTCTTTACCCGACTAAATACCCCGTTTTTACCTGATTTGTGAATTTACCAGGTATTTACGGGTAGAATTTCAACTGTGTATAGTGCAAATCTCGCGCACAATTTAGTACATTTCTATGAGTAGCTATTGGCAACACTGGATATGAATGTCACTGTCATTAATCTAATCTCGCCCATAGGAGCATGAGAAAAACTATAAAGACAGCAAAGAGTAAAGTAAGTATAGTGGAAAAGAGTGGCAACTCTGAAAATTTCTTGCATGTATGGAAAGTGCTGCTCCAAGGCAAACATTTGGTTACTAAAGCTATACCTATACGTACCTAGGTATAATACCATGTCGTATTTATATATAGGTACCTATCAAGTGAAGTATCAGTTAAAACTGATTTTAGAGTTTTTAGAATCGGGCGCCTTTAGTCTCGCCTGCCAATTTGTTATAGGTAAGAACCCGCACGATGTAAGGTCAACTACCTAACACAAATTCGCTAGCTAGACTAGACATGCCCGACTCGAAACTCCAAAATCAGTTTTAACCAATACTTCACTTGATAGATTCTCTTGTATTTACACTATCATAACTTCAGTTGAATAATAGAAGTACTTGGATTGAATTTAGATATTTATTATGTTGAAAATTATCAAAATTCTGTCAAAGTACTTCTATCTAGTCGGATATCCAGCAAGGAAATGTAACTCCACGACGGGGACATAGTAAGAGGTTAGGTAGGTCAGAGGGGCAAGATGGCCGTCGAATTAGTACCCATACGGTTTGATAGATAGCGCAGCTTTATATAAAATCGACGTTCTTCGAACATAACTGGCCCTGAAAGACAGAAAATTTTAAAATCAAAGAGGAAAGAAGCGAGCGTCCGTGAGTTTTAGTCACGTCACAAGTTTATCACTTTTGTTTGCAATTTTATCGTACTTACAGCAAGTTTCACATTCACTGCGTACTCGATTGGCTGATAATTTTTTCAACATTTCTTTCAGTTTCGTTCAGTCGGCCACTTCGATTCGGTTAGTCAGTACATGTACACGCAGCAGACAGAAGGCGATATTCGTATACTATACCACAAATTTTAAAATTTACCTTTAATCTATCCACACGTCCTCAACATCCAACGAAGAACTTGGGAATTTACCAGAACTCTCGTCTCGCCAGAGTATTGTAATTATTTTGTGCAACTCAGTTTTGTTGTCAGTGTCTCCTCAGTTCATCTAGTCGTAATTTATTGTTCGAGTTTTACTCCAGCATATTGGTTGTGCTAATAGTAATAGATTATAGCAATGAATAATATAAAGGCTGGAGATACTGTTCTAATCCTATGGAAGGGTAGCATCCAAAATGACTTAAGTAATTTAGCAAATGAATTGAAAAATGCTACAATAAATGGAGCTGTTGTTTTCGAAAACTCTGAAATGATCACCGAATGTGAGTATATATTTCACTATGTTTATTCGTGCAAATATTAAATTTATAATGAAATTGTCAAACTTTTCAGAATGAACTATAATATGTTTTAATTTTATTGATATAGTTTGTATAGCTTAGAATAAGAATTGCGCATTTATTTCTTTTACTAAGAGTTACTAAGCATTATGTTAGATTTACTAAGTATTATGACAATAGCTGTTAAGCCAAGTCAGTTGGGTTTGGGCGGTTTGAAAACACAGCCTCCTCACACACTTGCAGCTGAGCAGAGTGGTGGAACACACTCAAAACTCCTCGATTTAGGATTTGTTTGCGAAGACTCATACAGTGAGATGTATATGTTTTGATGCTGATCTGTATTATCAAGATTATATTGATGGAATTTTTGTTTATGAGGAGTTGTATGATAGTGGAACTTTTTTTTATATTAAAAATTTTTTGAATAGTTGAATTTTTTGATTTTTAAATTTATGTTGTCTGCGAACAGATTTAAAACCTTAAAATGGCTGTTTCAGCATCCAGAGCGCCTTCAACATTCGACGTTGTGCTATCAAATTGGTTGGCACCTCATAGTGTGGATCACAATGATACTGTGCTCGCTATAATTGTTAAATTCCTCAAGCCCAGTGGTAAACTAATTTTAAGAGACACATCAGATGTTAGTACTGCGTTAAAATTGAATGGTTTTGTGAATATTGCCAAGGATTCGGACAATGTTTATGTTGCTGAAAAGCCCAAGTTTGAGGTATGTCTCTTTATACACATTTACTGCCTCAATAATAATAAAATGAGAAGTTTTTCTAAATGATACACCTAAACAATATAAAATAAGCAATACTTCTTTGGTTGATGTATACAAATATAATAAATAAATAGTGTAAACATAATTTAGTTAGTGATTCAGGTATTATTTTGTATAGTGTAGGTAAAATGTACTAGCAGTTTTGATCAACATTATTATGAGTGCTTTGTGCTACCAACTCAGAGGTCCTTCTGCCTAAGCTGAAGACAATTGCAATCGGATTTTTTGATTGCAAAAATCAAACTGCAGCTTGAATTGGTGTTAGTAGTAATAAGATTAGCCAGTAGGGAGGGAGGGGCTGTACTTATTAAAAAGAAAGAAGATGTTTATCACAAATTTAATGAAGATGAAATGAATAACTTTGTTGCACAATTAGTAAAATGTGGGTGTTTTTGTTGCTCCTGCTATACATTCTTTATCCACACAACAATTCCTTCATGATTCTTAATTTCCTTTATTTATTAAGTGATGTTGATTATAAGTTATGTATTTTTGTATTGATAGTATGTCCAATAATTTCAGGTTGGTTCCAAGGCGTCACTAAAGCTAGGCAGTAAACCAACTATATGGAAGCTTGATGACACAGTTGAAGCTGCGTGGACAGTTGGCAATGATGATGACATCATTGATGCAGATCAGTTGCTAGATGAAAATGATCTGAAGAAACCAGACCAACAATCTCTTAGAGGTAAGAGGTTTCCCAAAGATATATGAGCAGCACTAAATGAAATGGACATGTGTAAAAGAATGGCCTATGAATCTATGGATTAGCGCATGTGAGGGTTGCATCTTGCTTGATTACATTTGCAATGGGTGGCAATGCTGATGTGCAATGAATTCTGGGTTCTGGTAGTGTTGTAAGCGTACACAGGTGTCTGCAGCTGATTACTGCTAAATACCCCTTCGTTTTTCAGGGAGATCTCACATTTATTTTGCACTATTTTTATTCGCACTTTTCCTTGTATTGGAAATGTTTATAGGGCATGCAAACTGAGAAATGCAACCCTTATGCATGAGTATATAATATTATGTTTAGTATGCTAAAAAAAATGCTGTATATCATACCTTTCATATTTGGTTCCAATCAAATCTAGATATTACAAAAGTTAGATGTGAGTGTGCTGTCAAAAATAACTAACAATCATTTTCTCATTGATAGCGTAGTAGGTTGTAGTAGGAACAGTTAGTAGTAATCTAGGATTCAATTACTTACAACTACAGTTACAGAACAAGTGCAGCTATACTCAAACCCTACTGCGTAATACGTATTGTATTGTATAGTCAGCAAGAAACCAGAAGGCCAATTCTACTTTCATCTCAATTATTTTCAGTTATTTTACGATCGCAATTTGAAAATTGACTGAATAAAGATTGAATTAATTGACTAAATATTGTATACTTGATTTCTTTAATTAATTATTATCAATTCTTAATGCTGACAAAAGACCGTTCTTAATTTTTTTAATTTTCGGTCACATTTCGATATAATCCCTCTGAAATTAAATTTTGAAGTTTCATTATGTGATACGAGAATACCAAATTTGACATTCGCGGGGTCGAGATTGGATCGGAACTGAATTTTGACTACATTTTAATTACGAGAATTGCCCCTCAGAGTCATTTGAAATTTTGTTATAATAGTGTGAATATTTACTACACGTGAATATTAATTAATACATTTTTTACATCATTAGTTAGACTGCGCGGTATCTATAAACAAATAACATGATATAATTTCCCCAATACTCTTTATTCCAATTCATCACCCTTAATTTTCGTTGTTGACTGTACATAATTTATGACGAAAATTAATGATGTATTAGAGAATAGAAACCTTTCTTACTTTAATAATATTGTTGTAGATTGTATTTATTTATACAGATTATATTACGGTTCATAAAACATGTAAGGCCGTATTTATAATACAATGGATTTATGTTACAAGTTTATTATACGATCATCAAAAACACATTTTTTGATATGACCATCAAACTGTGCAATCCTTCATTCTTATTATGATAACAATCACTGTGGAGGTATTGTGTTCCAAACTGGCAATGACTCAATGATAGTCGTTGAAGTTTTGTGTTCCAAGGCACATATTCACGCGAGGTCATTGCCACTTCTTTGCCATTCATTGAAACTGTAACGATTTAGGGGAAATTGGTTTATTGAGATAACCTAGTTGGCTCGTTCTTTTGTTGTTTATTTTTCACTTGTATTGTTTTACTTAATCTTGCATTGTTTAATTTGTTTTTAACCAACTACAAAAAATCTTAAGACGACTTTTTTTAACCGACTCCGAAAATGAAAGAATATCTCACTCAAGTGTTATTTTGATCTAGATTACACAATTATGAAATGAGAAAGATATTACTTATTATATCTATAAAAACTGCAAAAAAAAAACACATTTGTTGTATTTAAATATATTATATATTATATAATTATATATTATGTGTTGCACTTAAATATATATTTTTTTTATATTTCATTATTTATTTTTGAAGTGAATTTAAAAGTAAATATTCTGTGAATATTTCAAGCGTGTCTACCTGTTGCCGTTATCAATATCGACCAAAAACGAGTAAAAAAAACATGTTTGTTTTTTGGGAGCCCCCTTAAATATTTATTTTATTCTGTTTTTTAGTATTTGTTGTTATAGCGGCAACATAAATACATCATCCGTGAATATTTCAACTGTCTAACTATCACGGTTCATGAGATACAGCCTGGTGACAGACAGACGGACGGACGGACGGACAGCGAAATCTCAGTAAAAGGGACCGTTTTACCCTTTGGGTACGGAACCCTAAAAAAGATGATCTTTGAAACTTTTAATTGTACCATGCACTTTGCGGTTTAAGGTATTTTTAATCTATTTGTGAGCAGTTAATCTATTTGTGAAAACTGCAAAAAAATCTGATCAGTAGTTTTAGAGATTAGAGTATGCATGCAGACAAAAAATCTTCTCTATGTTCTGTTTCTCGTTTCTTATCACCCACACCCATTTTTTAAAACTTATTAAACGTACAGACCACTACGTGCTCAGAGGCGGACTAAGGCCTCTTGTACACGCCAAGAAAAGTCGCCAGGCCTATGCAAGAATTCGTGTTGTTTCTACACACGAACTGTGTACACTGCTTCCGCGCTGACCAAGAAAAAAATCTTGTCTGCGCTAGACATGACGCGCGACGTTTTGCTGCGTTGCGACAAAATTATTGTTGTGTACATGATGAATTGGTCCTATCTGCAGTAGACACGGCGAAATTTCTTAGCGTGTACAAGAGGCCTAAGGCTAAAGCGGGCCCTAGGCACGTGCCTAGGTTTCCTAGGCCTTAGTCCGCCCCTGCACGTACTGATTGGCTTTGGCTGTAAAGATGGTGGTGAGCATCTTCCATCCCAAAGTGGAAATAATACTACAGTAACTGAAACGAACTTGTGAAAAAGTGTATCAAATTCCTTGAAGATAATAGGTTAATATGATTCTTTTTTTCATAACTTAACTAAAATCATATAATTAAATAGATTTCCTTGCTCTGTTGTTTTACTTCATATAATTTTCATGGTAATCTGTTCAGATCCAAGGACTCTTTATTCCATCCGATACTCTAAGGAGTTTGTTTGTTAGTTTGTAGTATCTTTATTGTACAAAAAGAACATATATAATAGGTAGGGGAAAAAGTCTTTTCGCATTATAGTATGTATGAACTTGTATTAAAATCTCTTTGGTTATACCATTTGTATCTGGCAGGTTTTGATATCTTTAAAAAGTTTAAATTTTAAAAAAGATAATTCCTAATTCAAATTAGGTAAATGTGTGATTTTCATTTGTTTTTTTTACTGTCAAGATGAGTGAATCTAATGAAGAAATTTGATTCATTTTAAAATTTTACTACAAAAAAGGTAAAAATGCAACGCAAGCTGCGAAAAAATTTTGTGACGTTTATGGACCTAGTGCAGTGTCTGTGAGAGTAGCACAAATTTGGTTTAAGCGTTTTCAATCAGGAAATTTTGATGTGAAAGATGCACGTCGCTCTGGTCGCCCTGTTACGGATAAAATGGATGCCATTTTTGAAAAAGTGGAGCAAGATCGGCATATCAGTAGTTACGACGTAGCTGAAGAATTAGGAATTGACCACAAAACAGTTTTGGCGCATTTGAAAAAAGCGGGGTACACTAAAAAGCTCGATATTTGGGTGCCTCACGATCTCACTGAAAGAAACTTAATGAACCGTGTACTCATTTGCGATTCTTTTCTACGACGTAATGAAAGCGAACCGTTTTTGAAGAAGCTTATAACTGGTGATGAAAAGTGGATCACGTACGACAAGAACGTGCGAAAAAGGTCGTGGTCAAAGGCCGGTCAGGCTTCACAGACTCTGGCAAAACCCGGGTTAACCCGCAACAAGGTGATGCTGTGTGTATGGTGGGATTGGAAGGGCATTATTCATTATGAGCTGTTACCGCCAGGCAGGACTATCGATTCTGAACTCTACTGTGAACAACTGATGAGATTAAAGCAAAAAGTTGAGAGAAAGCGGCCGGAATTAATTAACAGAAGGGGTGTGATTTTTCATCATGATAACGCTAGACCTCACACATCTTTAGCCACTCAGCAAAAATTAAGAGAGTTTGACTGGGAGGTGTTAATGCATCCGCCGTATAGTCCTGACCTTGCACCTTCTGATTTCCACCTGTTTCGGTCTCTTCAGAATTCTTTAGGCATTGTCAGGTTAACATCACGAGAAGACTGCCAAAACCACTTGTCGTGGTTTTTTGAACAGAAGTCCCAAATTTTCTATAGTAATGGGATCATGTCTCTACCTACAAGATGGCAAAAAGTTATCGAACAAAATGGCACCTACATACTTTAGTTAAATGTAAATAAACTTTATTAAAAAATGTTTTGAATTTTCATATAAAATACGAAAGGACTTTTTCCCCAACCTAATATATTCATACACTATATAACTAATAGAATTTTAAGAACATGTGCAATGGCAAGCTTATCTCTATAAGAGATCTCTACCAGCCAACCTTCAAGTGTTGGATAAGAGTGGCAAGGGCGTCAAAAAGTCGAAAGCATTTGGGGTTTGTTTGGTTGTTGCAAACAATAGGTATTTTTGCTAATACGAATAATATATGCGTTTCAGTATGCGCCACTACTGGCAAAAGAAAGGCATGCGCAGACTGTTCTTGTGGACTTGCTGAGGAGCTCCTTGGAGAAACAAAACAGGCGCCCAAGTCATCCTGTGGAAGTGTATGTATCTTATATCTTAAATTACTCTCTAGTTGTCCCACTACTGGTGTATGGATGGTTCTGTTTGTAGTGGAGTCACTCTGTAAAACAAAATTTATATTAAAATCATACATTGGTATCTCAAAAATGGCTGTATCGATTTAGATGAAAACTACTTTCACAACGTTTTTCTTCTCCAAAGCGACTGTGAAAAGAAAAAATCTATCTATCTATAATAATATATATAAAATACTCGTGTCACAATGTTAGTTACCATACTCCTCCGAAACGGCTTGAACGATTTTTATGAAATTTTATATACATATTCAGTAGGTCTGAGAATCGGCTACTACATATCTATTTTTCATACCCCTAAGTGATAAGGGTTGTCCACCCCTAATATTTATTTCAAAATTTTTTGGATATTTTTTTTTATAATGTGGCATTAAAAATACATGCAACTTCAAATTATCACCCTTCGTTGATGGTAACGCCTAAATTTATATGGCAAAACAACGTTTGCCGGGTCAGTTAGTAAATAATAATCATTATAGGACATACAACCTAACTAATGTTAGGTTGCAATGTCCTCGTCGACTACTAGAGATACACATTAGCCGCTAGAATTATACTACCACGAATGACGCGATCGTTGGTAGTCAGTTAAATGCAATTTAGATGCTCTGCGGATTTAGAGTTGTAATGATTTAGATACATGTTCTTATATTTAATTTGTATGACGTTTCTAAGTGCTTTATAAAGTCCTAAGGAATAAAGATATTTTGATTTGATTTGATTTGCAATACACTTCGCGTTCATTGCGTTGTAACTGACATCGTAATCGCATGTTACCAGAAACATATAATTTTTGCAATAGGCTCTTTGACAATGTTCAAAAATTGCATAAATTATTTAACAATACCGTAAAATACACAAAACTATAAAGATCTGCATACTTTCATTCTAATATCTTCCGTCCGTCTTATTTTAGGCGACAAAGTTTGGCGGGAAAGTCCATTTTAAAAGTATGAAATTAAAAAAATATATATATTTTCATTGGAGAAGCACTAAAAAACTTATAACTTTTATTATGATACTAATAAACGTAATATTTCTGATTTGATATCGTACAAATTTCTGATTTGATGCATACAAAATACAAACCTGTAACGTCATAACTCTGTAGCCCTTTTTATGGACCGTTATACATATCTCGAGAGATTTTTGTGCTATCGAAGTAATTCTTTCACCTATGGTTATATTATTGAGACGTCTCTACATATAAATCCGAAAAGAATATTGGTCAAATAGCCTATTGTATAATTTTTGGTTCATGTTTAGTTTTTGTCAATAATACTGTTAATATCAAGATGTTAAGATAAGATAAGATATTCAGGTTTAAGAGTAAAATGAAATCACTCCTTTCGTTACAGATGACACTTGGCTTTTTATTCTTCAAGTAATTATTGGACATGACCACGTTTTCATATATTTTAAGTCCAATTTTTCACGACATAGGTCCTGTACAATCCGCCAGCGACTATCGCGGCATTCTATCTATATATATTACACAAAAGTTGGTGTGTAACTGGTTCATCAACATCTTTGAACCAAAGCCATCTTCACCTGCACGCGGTGCACCCTGCTGACTGACGAACGAAGCTCTGGCGAAAAGAGAGATAGGGAGCGTAACTGTAAGCTACCCGACTGGGGAATGTACCTCCACCTTACAGAATACCCCAGCCAAATAACAATTCCCTTGAGGGTTGTTGTATTTTTGCGAGTGAGTGAGGTCACCAGAAAGGAAGGAGATGCTGCGTTGGCGGCGGGGGTGGCGGCGCGCGAGCGATATTTTACGTCGCGAGCGTTAATATGGCTACCGTTACCGCTTCACATCAGGCGGACCGTATGCTTGTCTGCTACCCGACGTAATATAAAAAAAACCTCCCATCAAGAAAATTTAGAAATGTAACATCCAACTTCATATTAAATTATATAATAAACGTCGCTCATATTGAAATACGAAGTAAGCCGCTGAAATTATTTATTCTACACTCGTAGTACTCTACTTCAGTTCGTCGCAAACAATTTTGTTGTACTTGCATGTCCTAAGTCCGACTTTACAAGAGACTGTTGTCATCTATGGGCCGTCGCACCGGGGTAGTTTGGTGAGTGAGGCAAGCGTCCATAGACGATGCCATCAAGCAGGTCGTATGCTTGTTTGCTACTTTAATGGCAATATAAAAAATAAGCATTTGCACCATAATCATTTCGCTAACTTAGTTTGTAATGCGCTAACAAGTGACAATTCACTGCAGTACTGTTATGCGGCGAAATTTATGAATTGGATAGATAAATAGATAGATAGAATATGCTTAATTTGCATAATACAAATTTAAAGTACAGTAAATCAATAAATTGTCCGTGTGGTTTCTGGCAGACTAGAACAGAATCATTCCGTCTCTTCCCGTGGATGTCGTACACGGCGACTAAGGGATATACATTACCAAACATCGATTAGGCCTCCCCGACCCGTTTGGCCAGCGTGGGGAGTGTAGGCCAAATCCTCCTGTCTGGGACGAGACGAGAGAGGGTCGTGCTCCTGTAGTGGAGACTAAAATGACCTGAAGATAATGATGAAATCAATAAATTATTACAGACTTGTATATATGCAATAAGGCGGCCTTATTGCTATAAGCAATCTTTTCAAGGTGTTTTTAAAAGCCATAATTCGTTGCGATAGATATAAATAATGTGTGTATGATGTCAATAACTATGCGAAATGGTAACATCAGTTGAGTTTTTACAGGGTCGGCAACGCGTTAGTGATGCCTCTGGTTTCACATTGGTCCAAAGGCTGCGATGAATGCTTACCATCAGGCAGGTCGTACGCTTGTTTGTCACCATAGTCGAAAAAAAAATCTGTAGTGTACGATGCGGTAGTTCGTAATTCGCCAAGTAACTCGTACATGCTCCTATCATATCAATAATCATTATCAAACATCATCAACATTCACATAACTCTAAGTTGATACAATATAGACACTTTCCCATAAATACAGTAGCCCATCATAACAAATTATCATTAATATCATTCGAAGATGGCTGTACACACCTTTGAATCATATTAATGATAACTTGTTATATAGGCTACTGGATTTACATGATTATATAAATTATTACTACTGGATTATATAAATTATTCAGATATTAAATTATGCATATGATTCTTTCCAGTGTTACCTCGGCGATGCGTTCCGGTGCGCGACGTGTCCTTATCTCGGCATGCCAGCCTTCAAACCTGGAGAGAAAGTCATGCTGGATCTCAATTCTGATATATGAGCTGAGCAACTTTGTACTAGCTTTAATAACTTTGTACTAGTAATTCAATTTAGTACAAATGCACTTTGTACCACGCTTCTTCAAAATAAATGGTTGTAAGTACGAAAATAATAATATTTTATTTTATTTTATTGATAAAGATTTATTTCTTCAATTCATAATATATCTATAACGGAGGTGACGCTGCGTGAGTTATGTTTCTTGTCGCGAGCGTTTATATAGCTGTAGTTGTATTCCTTCCTGCAAGAGAGTTAGGTTATCAGGATGGAAGGAGTAAGACGGAAAAAGTAGCAACTTCTTCTATCCGCGCGAGCTATACTTTATATTGCAAGCTTCTATAAGCTGCGCTCTTGCGCTAACCGTTTCACATTAGGCGGATCGTATACTTGTCTGCCAGCTGACGCAGTATAAAAGAGATTTTACTTCGCCTTAACCTCAGTGCTCCTAAAGCAATTACTTCGCGGTAGCTTTTAATCTATCACTACTTAAAGGCTATCTGCACATAATATAATACCATGGTTCGATTCTAGAACGCTCTGGGTTGCATGTATGTTGTATTTGAAATATCAATGTTATCGCCTTCACTTAACAAAAAAAGACGAATAATTGAAATTAAAAAAAAACATCAATCATTGTAAGGCAGATTCGCTCACCCAGGGATCGATCAAAAAGTCGAAAGAAAAAAAATCGTCATCGATAGATAATACGGAACATGACAGTATAATAAACTAATGTATGTTGTACTAAATTCTTGAATATCAATTAACTCTAGAGACAGTATCAACGATACCAAATTGGTTGGATAAAAATGCTATGTATACCAAATTCACCAGCGAATCACGGCAGTTTTTATACCACATACCAGAACCAACGATGCGTATAGCTACTGTACCCAGTATCAAATTATCCTTGAATCAGTCGGCCTACTGATAGGTTTAGTTCACGAAACTATGCTACGTTTTTAAACGGCTGTACCTACCAAACGCACTAACTTTATGCAGGCAGATGGGCTCCATGCGATTCACATTACTGATCTACACGCTATAAATACCAAACCGGCCAACATAACAACAATTTGCTAAAATTCGTTGTCATCTTTGGGGCGGTCACTCCTTGGGGCGGTCCTCCGGTTTGTCTTCCTAATTCTGATTAATATACGGGAATCGCGCTTAGATGCACAAGATCTTTTCAAAGATATGCATTTCTTTTTGTAAGGGTGACTTGAAAATATTTGTACAAAAAAATATATGTATATATGAGCGCGAAGGTTTTCCTAAACGTTGTTTTTTTTCTTTTCTTTTTATACTACGTCGGGTGGCAGATAAGCATACGGCCCGCCTGATGTGAAGCGGTTACCGTAACCGTATTAACGCTCGCAACATAATATATCACTTGCGCGCCACCACCCCCGCTGCAAACGCAGCATCTCCTTCTTTTCTGGTGACCTCACTCACTCGCAGGAACACAACAATCCATAAGGGAATTATTATTTGGCTGCGGTATTCTGTGAGGTGGAGTTACATTCCCCAGTCGGGTAGCTTACAATTACGCCCCCTACCTCTCTTTTCGCCAGAGCTTCTTTTGTCAGTCAGCAGGGTGCACCACATGCAGGTGAAGTTGGCTTTAGTTCAAAGATGTTAATAAACCACTTACACCCCAAAACGTTGTTTACAAAACGCACTTTGCTCTTTGCATGGTACGTTTTGTAAAAACGTTTGTTAAATATTTCCAAGACTATTTATACAAGCATAGCGTACATTATATCCGCAAAAGTCCCCTTCACATGATGCATGATGATGATTTACGCATATGCTTTGCATAGATCGTTGATCGTCATGGAGCCGCTTAAATTTCTTTGGATTAATTCTAAATTGAGGTGAGGAGGAATAAAACGAAATAAGTATAGCAAATATTCATTATACATATTTTCTCTTCTTTTTACAAACAGTTAACTTATTTTAACATATCTGAATCTATAACATTTTCATTTACATTAAATCTGAAATAGTACTCATTCCGCTATACAATAAAATATACATATATATATTTTGCCATATCTGTCATATAATTATATAACAATTTAATATTTAATTATCTATTAATTAAATGACACAACATTTCCTGTTCTCTATTAACTGAAGTTTAATTATTAAGAAAACAGTTTTGATTGTGTGAAAATATTAAATATTTAGACACGCAGCTTAATTAAAATTGGAACTAACGTCTCCTTCGTGTCCAAAAGGTATTCACGAACCGATAATAGTGAGATGTTACTTGTATCAATCAATTAAATTGATATTTTGATGTTATATCTTAAAATAATTTCCTGACAATAAACTACTGCAAGCCTATTGAGACGTCTGTAAGGCCCAATTTACACCGCCGCGTAAGCGACTTTTTGGAACTAATTTGTTCATATCATAATGAACTTTATGTCAATTGTATAACATGTAAACTTAAATACGAGCCAAAAAAGGTCGCGCGTCTTCAGGGGAATCTCCGCGGAATCTCGAGAATTGCCCTAGCTACTAATCGTATTTAAGTTTATACGTTATACTATTGACATAAAGTTCATTATGGTATGTACAATTTAGTTGCAAAAAGTCTCTTCCATTCCATTCCGCGGCGGTGTAAAAGCCTTATGAATGGCACAATCATTTGTGTCGTATTAATAGTGTGTTAATGTGGTGTATATAACTTATGGACTACGGGCACCGGTACTGGCCGTCTTACATTGGCAATAAAGTAATAGGTATACATAAATCTCTTCATACAGTACAGTCTACCGACGTAACAGGCATATTGCAATAACTAATCAATCATTTGCGGATTTCTGATCACTGTCATCATCGCATTTGTAGAAATTATCGGATGAATCTGGAGACTGGTTATTTTATGCGATTAAATCCTATTCGCAGACCTCTCCACATTTTGTTGCCATAGATAAAAAAATACAGTTCCTAAATTGGTATTAGTTTCTTTTTAACAGCTCTAGTATATGAGATGAATTGATGGTTTTTATTTATCGATCGAATAACTCCCGTACACATCGGGATCTGCTGGACCTGCTGCTGCATCAGCGGAGACTCTTAAACAGAGCAAATATATAAATCTTATTGATAAACTATATATTTCAGCCGTTTGGGGTAGAAACTATTGGCTCGTCCGAGAGCACGGCTCCTTTTTAGGGAATTATCAAAGCGTTTGGCCGACACTGCCCGTGACCAGAGGGTCGGCTTTTATTTCGCACAACGCATAAGCATTGTCATTCACCGTGGCAATGTTAACAGCCTACTGGACACGATGCCATTTTACGGTGATGTGGAGAGATATTTTGACGCAACTTAATTTTAATTTATATATAAATTTGGTCTCTATTTATTTGATTTATATTAATAATGTTTAATTGTAAGTACTATTATTTAGTTATATTAACTTTAATTATATTTGAAATGTATGTAAATACGAAATCGAAGGGAAATGAAAAAAAAATACTCAAGACATTTGGAAATATCAAAACGCCGTTATAATGTTGTAACACGAGCTGATAGAAACCAATACCACCTGTATATAAACCATTTTATCAACTAATGGAAAATTAAAATATGTAGGCACCAAAATGTGGATTGTTTTACATTGCTGTGATCATATAAGAGAAATTAGGTATAGACAATATACTATTTCTTTTTAGGTTTTCATTAAAATCAGTATTATTAAATTACATGCACATCTGAATAAATATGTCAATGAATTCGAATGAATGAACATGTTTTCAAATATATTTTGTGATACCTAATAGGTATAATAAAATACGTGTTATATGCTAGTCTCTGGTGCCTGCTATATGTTTCATTAAGATACTGACACATTTTGAACGATAGCCGTGAAACGCACGCGACTTTTATACGTGAACAAAGTATATCAATCAGCTTCATCGTGCCGAAATAGCACAATTCCTACAATGACAACTTTACAGTTAAGTAACAGTATAATTGACTCACTAATCTATGGGAGACGCGGAAGAACGACGATTGTGCCAATAGTCGGCCAAAATTATTGTATCGGTAAACATGACAGTGTATAGGTATTGTCTAGTAATGAAGTTTCGACGAAATCCTGAAGTACCTTCACGGAATCAGGTATAGCACCTTCCAACGTAATTATAATTAATACTTTCAGAATTTGGATTTTGGGAAATAATACTTTTTGTAACGAATTTTGTACTAAATGATTGATAGTCGAGCGTGTTGGAAGCGGAGCATTGCACGATATGCCACGGACCGATGCGCACCATTTACTAAATAAATGCTCCTATCTCATAATTTAAGTAATATCTTCAAAGAAACTACTATCCCACAACATTCAGTAAAGCGTCCCAGTCTTTTTAAAAGTTTATTTTCATCAAATTGAGATCTTGTTTAGACTTCATAGCGACCGGCCCGCGCGAACCGCGTCGCGGCGAGCCGCTAGTCTTAAAGTTTGTGAGGTAGGCTTAGTCATGATCTAATGAAAGCGCCTTGTTAGAAAATACCGATTAATAAAATGAGATCTTTCATTATAATTACAAATAACATAAGACGATAAAAACTAGGAATTACATACATTATACAACAAATTATTAAACTTTTGTACAACACCATCCGCCGTCGTCGAAGTGTCCATGGTCTACGTGACCGCCGCCGTAACATACGACGGTGGTCGTACAATAATTATACGGTACAATGAAACTAACATAATGCAAACCCAACGGCCCATTCCATTTGTTTTGATATAAGTGTGTCGCGCAAACAACGCGATTGTTTGGCAAGTTGACTACGCTAAGCTGCGGATTATGGCAAACTTCCTATACATATTACGTCTTTCGAAGACCGCCTAATCTGACGCGACAAAACGTCGGCCGTGACGACGATTATGCGATCTTTGATCAACTATCTACTCTAACCACAAGTATCACGACTCACTGTCGATTGACTCTCGAGATGATTTTGACTATTACATAATTCAAAAGAAATTTGGACCAAAATACCAAACGAAGAACAAATGATAAACGTAGTCACTTATTAATAATATACAAAAAATAATTTGATTTTGATATGGCCATGCATTTTTTTCGTTATTTTATATAACGATATATGTATATTAATCACAGACGCTACTTGTTTATATTTGTTTTAAGTTTTAGTTTCATTCTGCGAAATATTTTTTGAGTATACAACAACGTTTCTTACCAATAACGCACTTACCCTAAAACATATATATATTCCTTTATTCAAGCAATACCTCAAACCTACTTTGACCAATAACTACAAAATATCACAGACGGTGTGTTTATTATGTATACATCTTCTCATAGAAAAATTATGTGTATCACACATGGACGCCAAAAACCAATAGAGATGACATCTAATAACCATGATCATTATACATATTTCATTTTTACATTATATATCAATTATCAACATTTATATTATACGATCAAATTATTTGTCAGAAGAATTTGCCATTGCTATTCCGAAGTAGTATCACTTGTATATACAACTATAATGGAGGAAATGTTTAGTACTGGGTATAGTTTGATTGTCCGCAAGGGAACACTAACGTGGATATGTCTGCAGTCACAACCTTGGAGGAGAATAGAACTCAACGCGACTGCACGATAGAACGGAGCGATCCAGACAGCGCACGAACAACGAGAATCAGTCAAGACTTAAGCACACGCTAGCCCATCACTACTGTCTAACATTCATTGTACCTCTTACTTTTGTCTAAAATATGTGTCGCCGTGTCTGGCCTGTTTAAAATCTCATTGGTTATCACATTATCTAACCTACTATAAGATCTGGTACAAACTTACACATTGTTATTTTTGTGCTCATTTGTAAATTTACTCCATGTTTAGAATATTTCTTAAAATCATACCGTGTGTCGGAGTGCACAAAGGGTATCCTATGCAATCCACTGGTTATATCGAGACATCGTTCGAACGCCCATAACAAACGATTGCCTGAGCAGCGCCGCGCGTCGAAGCGCAACCACCTTTTTCAGCGCAACGCCTCTACTTTTGTGACACTTTAATTTAGTCATGGAGTTTTATATTTAACGTTGACCTAAGTTACATACATATTTACAAACATCGTACACGAACGCGTACAGAAGCACCCGACAGTAAAAAGCACCTAAAGTTCCCGAATAGAATATCATAAGCGTACGATTGTGGACTGCCGATCGCTGCAGAATCGCGCGTGCGCTCGACACGCATCTCACTGGGCAAAATGTCGTCTATTTAATAAGTTATTCTTTATAAGAAATGTTAATCACAATAATTGTTTTTTATCAGCATCGAATCTACAGTCAGTGTTTCGGCCGGTCATCACAAACGTTTCTCAAAAAGAACGTAACTAAACATAAACAGAGCTCGAGACGAGAGTCTTTGCAACGAAGGCGATCACAACACATTCAAGATAGTTCTCCTCCAAACTTTCACACTAAAGAAGCGACGACGGGATGTCGCGTGTCTCAGCGTTTTTTTAGGGGTGGCGGACGGTCGTCTTCACAAACGTCGGAAGCTGACCATCTCCGTTTGCGAGCATCTTCTTTAACGCTGAGGTTTTCTGGGTGCGTTTGCGGGGGAGCGGGAGCCATCACTGGGGCAGGTCCCGCGGGTGCCGACGCAGCCGCCGCGTGCTTCCGGGGCACCAGTGAGACGCATACGTCGCCGATTTGTAACCTCTGCACGCGCAGCCCGTACCGCGCCAGCGTACGCTCCGGCTTGTATGCCGACCATCCTCGTCCATAGACGAAGAATGGGTGTTCCGCAGTCGACTCCAGCTCAACCTGCAATTTAAAGATTATGATTATAGCATAAAATATGTAATTGTTTTAAGTGGGGGTTTAAAATTCCGCTTATATTTAATACTAATTTTTTTTTTTTTTTTTTTTTTTTTTTATATTAGCTCAGCATATTGGCTCCGCTTCGCCTGATGGTAAGCGAAAAGAGGAGCCCCAATCGCATCGGCAACGGACAAGAGACCTTGATGTCTTGTCAGTTGACGCTGCCATGCTGGCCTACAAGATGCTTCTTCACGCTTCTCTTGAAGGATCCCATATCGTATGAATGAGGAAATACGTATGCCGGCAACGCGTTCCACTTTTTAATGGTGCGACATAGATAGGAGTTGCCAAACTTTTTAGTACGCGAAGGAATGATCCCAACGGTAAATTTATGATATCGCGAGCTTGCACGTGATGTTCTGTGACGGAAAGGGGAGGAAGGGATAAGGGAAAACAGTTCTTCAGAGCACTCACCATGATATAGGCGGTAAAATACGCTTAGTGAGCCAATATCCCTGCGGAGCTGAAGAGGTTCAAGATTCTTGGTGACCTCTTCGTCACCAATTATGCGGACCGCTCGTCGCTGCAACCTATCGAGAGCCTCGAGGAGATACTGGGCGGAACCGTCCCAGAGATGCGAGCAGTACTCCACGCAGGCCCGAACTTGAGTCTTATACAAGAGACAAAGTTGGTCCGGCGCGAAGAACCGCCGCACCCTGTTCAGGATCCCGAGTTTTTTTGAGGCTGTTGAGATGAGGCTCTCTATATATTCCCTTTGGTTAAGGTTGCAGCGAATATCCATGCCCAGCATATTTAAACTCTCTCGCAAATTGAGCGAAGTGCTCTGAAGACTGGGGGTAGGAAGAAACGGAGATGCTTTTGTGGTAAACGCGCACACTTGGGTTTTCTTAGCATTGAACTCGACCAGATTGCTGGAACCCCATTTACTAATGAGATCCAACACCCGATCCAGTTCAAGAACTAGAGTCTCCCGTTTCTCACCGATTTCTGCCCTACCAGCACCAGGCCGACCGAAATATCGCCCATGAACCGTACTGTCGTCAGCATAGCAATGAATGTTTCCAAGAGGTAGCATGTCATTGATATGAAGCAGAAAGAGGGTGGGCGATAGAACGGAGCCCTGGGGGACGCCCGCATTCACTGGCATGAACCGCGAAGCGCAACCATCTGCAAGGACGCGGATTCTACGCTCATGCAGGAAGCTAGCAATCCAGTCACAAAGCTGGACAGGCAGACCGTATGCCGGAAGCTTGGAGAGAAGTGCTTTGTGCCAAACCCGATCAAACGCCTTGGCAATATCTAGGCTGATTGCCATAGATTCACCATATTTGTCAATTGCCTCACCCCAGAGGTGCGTTACATACGCTAGAAGATCACCCGTTGATCGTTTCGGCCTAAAACCATATTGACGGTCATTAATTAGGGATCGATCTTCTAGGTAGCGGATCAGTTGATTATTGAGGATCCTCTCCATGACCTTGCACAGTACTGAGGTTACGGCTATGGGGCGGTAATTTGATGGATCCGAACGGTCTCCCTTTTTTGGGACCGGTTGCACATTAGCTTCTCTCCAAGTCTCCGGAACACAACCGGTTGAGTACGAGAGACGATAGAGGCGCGTTAACACCGGAGACAACTCTGCTGCACATTTTTTAAGTACAATCGCCGGAATACCGTCTGGACCACTGGCTTTTCGGACATCGAGTGATTGCAGTTCTGATCGTACGTCACACTGCCTGATACGAATATCAGGCATGTTAGAACCACTGGAGGGTATAGTTGGTGGTTGTGTGCCACAATCATCGACCCGGGAGTTAGCCGCAAAGAGGCTAGCCATGAGGTCGGCTTTCTCCTGCGGCTGATGTGCCAGTGAGCCATCGGAGCATCTCAGCGGTGGCAGCGACGGTTCACAAAAGTTTGCCTGTATGGTTTTAGCCAGTCGCCAGTAGCCACGTGACCCAGTGGGATGCGACACTAGCTCCTGGCCCACACGTGCAACGCGCTGTGCGTCCGCTCTAATGTATGCCCTCTTGCATACCTTAGTGGCAGCGTTGTAGGCTGATTTCAGCGAGTTGATATTGGGATCATTCAGGGCGCGGCCCCTGGTCCAAGCACGGTACGCCGCCTGCTTGTTACTAACAGCATCAGCGCACTCGCGATTAAACCACGGGCGTCTCCGGCTTTTGATGGCGACATCGGAGTAAGGGATGTAATACTCCATCCCAATGCCAATCTCGCCAACAATAGCCGCAGCACTCGCCGTAGCATCCTTCTCACTGAAACAGCGCTGCCCCCATGGGACGGAAGCAAAGTAGTCGCGCATACCGTCCCAATCTGCTGACGAGTAGTGCCATACACGGCGCTTGACTGCCGCGGGTTGCGGCAGGACTGCGCTTGGCACCATTGTGGACACCAGGCAGTGATCAGAGGTGCCCAGGGGTGCCTCAACAGAAACCCGGTATCCCTCAGGGTGGGTGGTCAGCAGTAGGTCGAGCAGAGAGGGCGCCTGATCAGCAATGTCGGGTATTCTGGTAGGTTGGTCTACCAATTGCGTCAGGCTGTGGGACAGAGCGAACGCATGAGCGGCTCTTCCTGCATGGTTGGTTGTGGAGGAACCCAACCACGAGTCGTGGTGGCAGTTAAAGTCCCCCAAACATACCATCTCTGCAGTAGGGTACCGCTCCTGCGCTTCATCTGCCGTCCGACTTAGATAATCGAAGAGTCGAGTTGTCTCCGTATCTCCATTGTGGGATCGGTACAGGCACATGTACAGCCGACTCCGGAGGCCTACAATCACATGCACCCACAGGACGGGAAAGGAGGGATCCTCATAACAGCGCAGACGGCGACAACAGACATCCGAACGGACAAACAAACAGACCCCGGCTTTCGCGTGGAAGTTCTCCTCGAGTACATAGCCGGGGTACTGCAAGTAAGAAGTGTCCGCTGGACGCTGGATTTGTGTCTCCGTCAGAAACAGCAAGGCAGGCCGGGCCGTCTCGAGGTGGTGGTGGACGGCGTTGAGATTCGCGTGGAGTCCGCGGATGTTAGCGAACTCCACCTTTAGCAGGGTGGTGGGGGAGTGCACCGCTGTATGACCATTTCTCATTTGTTGCGCTGTCATAAGTAAGGAAACGTGAAAAGTGGAAATCGCTGTCACGACAGCAGGGAAGGTGGTGGTGGCCCCGTCCCTCCATAAACTTGCCGTTAGAGGAGCTGCACTGACCCGACGGACGGAAGGGCCCCCGCACCCCCCCGGAGGTAGTCGCCGGGTCCCCACCTTCCGGTCACCAACCGGCACGACGATCTACCCCGAGATTATGCGCGGTATGATAGGGCAGCCTCTCGAGGTGGTTAGCCTCGATTGGGCCCCTGTACTATACCGCGGGCGGCCAGCGGAACAACCGTTTCAACGGGTCTCCCTGGCCGCCGGGTCAGCTCAGTCCTCCTGGCAATGAATAGACGGAATCCTCCGCCGCTCCCACAATGTCGCCACAGCAATCCCCCAAGCATTACTATCTGGAGACCTCACTCACTCGCAGGAACACAACAACCGCTGCAGACATCGATCACTAGTATTTATTAGTGGTCGATGCCCGCAGGGAATGCTATTTGGCTGCGGTCTTCTGTGAGGTGGAGGTACCTCCCCAGCCGGGCACTGAGCCCTACCTCTCTTTCGCCAGAGCCTCGTTTGTTAAACAGCAGGGTGACCCCGTGCAGGTGAGGTTGGCTTTGGCTCCAAGGTAGTGGTGAGCCACATACACCCCCTGCTTATAATTAGATACTGCGTTACAAAATTCTAAATATTTGATAGGCATATTAAATTGAGTAGTCAAAATCAACCGAATATGGACGAAATTCATTGAAGTTGTGTGAATTTCTTAGGACAAATGCATCATTATACCTCTTGAAATTTATTATTGTTAACAACATACATAACAAATTTATTATTATTAAAACAGATTATAAGATATAGCTAAAAATTAACGGAATTGCTGCAAAGTCAATATTTATAAATAAATTAATGCATATTGGCCGCCCATAACTCTAGGAGGGTGATGATATGATGATCTCGAGAAAATGATGAAATAAGGAGCAGCATGTACTACACGAGGACCTAAACAAATTATCTAATTTGCTATTAAGTATTGCAGAGGTCTCTCTTTCAAACTAAGCCTATAAATATCATTGAATTTTCTTCATTGAGTTTCATATTATTATGTAAAGTTTAATTTAGCAATATACATATTATATTATAGAATTAATTTCACGCTTAACCAAAGTGTGATTTTGAAATTAATTATTTTTCTCAACTGCTTTGTTTTTACTAAACCACTGAAGATTTTGATAAAATTCGGTATACAGACCTCTAAAACCATGAGAAAGGACATAATTAACTTTTTCTCTGATATCAATAAAATCACTCTACTAATAAAGTCCACTAAATAACTCCACTACTAATGTCTACGATAAAAATTTGATTCACTATATGAACTGACCTGTGATCTATTCCTATCGTATGTGAGTGTGAGAGCAAGTTTATCGGCCCGCTCGTCAATCCTCAGCAGCGTGCACTGCGTGAGCGCCAGGTCGCCGGTCCTCTCCGCACTCATCACGAAGTCCTCGATACGCATCTCCTCCACACGCCGCAAGGACCCGTCCTCTAGCCGGATCAGCGCGCCACGGCAGAAGTAAGGCGCTGGAGCACCTCGTTCTGGAGACATTGGAGGTTCCTGGAAAATTATATGCAATAATTATAATTGGGTTGATTGTGTCAAAAATGGATCCTATCAGGAGTCCCAAATTAAGCGCAAAGCTTGTGTTATGGGCACTAGACAATTGATAAATGTACTTAAATACATTTTTTTTTGTAAATACATACTTATAATACATAGAAAACACCCAGACCAAGACAAACAGACATGTTCATGCACACAAATGTTTGTCTTGTGCGGGAATCGAATCCGCGACCTCGGAGTCAAAGTGGCGTTGCTAACCATTCGACCACCGAGCTCGTCCAATGGAATAGAAAAGAATGGTCCAGGATCCAAGATCTGTAGCACACAGGAGATTGTACTCGGCAATTGTCTAGTAACTTAAGCTTGTGAATAAAAAAAAATCCTGGATAAATTTTACACCGCCATGATCCCAAACTAAGCAAAGATTGTACTATGGGCACTATATAACTGATACTTATTTTGTTTTTTGTAAATACATACATGGAATACATAAAAACACACAGAATAATAAGGAGTAGGTACTCGTAATTAAATCAATCTCTTCTAAACGCTTAGCGACATACTCGTAGTTCTTTGTATCAGCAAACTGACAGGACAGACTACCTCTGACAATGGATATCTAGACCAAATCTATCGACAATGGATGAAAGGAACTGAGCAGCATAATAGGCAAGGGAAGAGGCGCTGGAGTTCGTTTGGGTTCTGGGACTTCTGGGCCATACAGACGTTGAGGGCAATGAGAAATCTGATAGATTGGCAAGGGAGGGGTCAAGCATAGACTTTATTAGGCCAGATCCCTTCATAGGTATCTCATACGCCCTTAAATGACAGGGCAAAACATCAGTCTGAATGGTAGGAGATCCGGAATACTACACTCCAAGAAAACCTTCAGCGAAGACACAGTGAATTACTACAAATATGCGTATAAAAATACGACAGCAGACTAGCTTTTATGCCTGCCCTGGATATCTATACAAGATGAGACTTGCTAAATACCCAAAATGCAGAACATGGAAGGGTCCTAACAAAATCATGAAGCACTTGATGTGTCAATTTGATGCCCTACCTGGCAAACTAATGGAAACCCTAAGAAAGACGTATCCGGGCCTGGTACATTACAGGCTGTTCCCAATAAAGGGCGTACTGAAGTGCATGGAACATGTATTTAGGTAGTCAGGGGAGAGTTATTAAAGACTGGGAGTGCTCAAAAGATTCAAGAGGGTCGACATGCCGCAGCACTCGACCCATTCCAAGATAAGATCAGCAAACTGAAGTGATAGAGGGTCGGCCACATAACTCGCAGAACCGACGGAGGCCGTTGGGACAGAGTTCTAGAATAGAGACCACGGACCAGAAAACGTAGCGTAGGAGCTCCCCTATATCGAACAACTATCTAATAGAGACCGCAGGGAGGCAATGGATACACACAATGGAAACTAAGAGGCATAATGTTCAGCAGTAGATGTTTTCTACTTGAATTTTGATAAAGTTTGAAATTGTGATTTTAATTTCATTATGATCATCGTGATCACTACATCCGGAAATATAAGCAGTTTAGCTATTCATGTTATTATAAATTATTTATTACGGTATTACGAATTGGAAATCTATGATGCAAGAAAATAATAACTTGGGGCAAGACATGACATCATTATGTACGTTTCAAAACAATTCATAAGAATTGCGGTTTTGGCAGGTGATAAAATATAACTAATTTTACTAAGGTGTCACCCAAACATATTTATCAAGATATTGAAAAATCTGGTGTCGGCTACATACCCACTTACTCTATCATCGTTCATAATAAAAGAGTTCGATGACCTCATTACACGCGTTTTGGTAAAAAAAAATTTTTGCAGTGCGTGCGTGCATTTGTTGCCGAACGATAGTCAATCAATATCGTTCGGCAACAAATACTGACGACTTAGATACTTAGATATCTAAAGCTATGGAAATTAATAACATAGATATGATATATTGATTAGGGTCATTTATCAATATTGAGTCTATCGATAGGCTACTGTTATATATACATATGTATTCAGACGGATAATTTGCTATACAAGTGTGAGTTTGAAGTCGGTTATAAATAAAAAAACTGAACACCCTACTACAATCTAATCTCTTTCTATTGAAGTTTTCGTTCTTTAGCAGGTTCTAGATCGGATGTGATATCAACAGGTGTGATGAATTCATGTCGATGATATACCTCACTCAGTGTTCCGCAAAATTTTTGTGTTTTAGGTACATCTAGCAAAACGAAAATTTTTGATCACCATAAATTTAAATTCAGTTTTTATTTGTGTAAGTATTTTTCTTCCTTCCGTCTATTTATGTTTATAAAATAACCTTCCAACTAATGACCACGGTACACGAGTGTGCCGCGGCACACACTTTGCGGAACACTGATATACCTAACTATCCACGGTACCTAATCTAACTTTTGTGACCAATCTGACTATTACACGCGAGCGCTACATTAGTAAGGCTGTTATACTACATGTATGTCTAACATTTGTGCACTGCGTGAATGTGTCTGTCTACAGCGTCAAAGAAGCAGTCAATTCGAGGTGAAGCGACTCTGGATACTAACCTCTCTTGGCGGCGGTGCTGGCACTGGCGGCGAGTGAGGTGCGGGTGCTGGAGGCACGAACCCCGAAGAGGGACGCGGCCGCAAAGGCTGGTAATTTGTCGGCGGCGGTTGCGGCGGTGCTCTTGCCCTGTACAGGTAGGAGGTGTACGGGGACGAGTGGGAGAGGAAAGACGCATATGCGCCTGGCATGGAAGGGAAAGGCGGAGGCGCAGGCGCCGGGGGAGCCGGCATGGGATCTCTTGGTCTTCGCGGTGCATAGCGCGCGTACGGTCGCGGAGGTGGCGCGAGGAACTCTGGCGCCATACCAGCGGGCGGCGGCGGCGGGTATAGATGGCTCAGCGGCCCAAGCTGCCCCAGCTGGGGCAGCGCCTCGCCGGGGAGGCTCGCCGAGATCATCGGACGCACTGTAACAAAGAAATAACATAATTAATGATAAGCAAATGTCTTGAACTACTTTTGACAAGTGAAAATTGGCCGTGTGGTTTCCGGCAGACTAGAATAGAATAACTCCATCTCTTCCCGTGGATGTCGTACAAGGCGACTAAGGGAAATACATTATAAAACATCGATCAGGCCTCCCCAACCCATCTGGCCAGCGTGGGGAGTGTAGGCCAAATCCTCCTTCTGTATTATATTATAGTATTACCCGTTTAAAAAAATAACAAAAGAGGTACTGACTGACTGGAAGCACATGAGTAAAGAAGGAACAGAGAGAAAGCTGTCTAAGATCTGCAAAATTTGTGCCTATTCTCATAGGGTTGACACCTTTGTGGTGTGTATTTGTGGGGTATAAGAAGCTCAGCATCACCTTATGAGGTCCCAGAGGACGGACGAGAGAGGGTCGTGCTCCTGTAGTGGAGACTAAAAATGACCTGATGATGATGATGTCTTGAACTACTATTGACAAGTGAAAAATCTATTGTTACTTTAGAATAAAATAGCAAAATAGTATTTTTGACCACCACCATTATGTTCATTTAACTATGATTGAAAACAAAGTGAGGAAAAAGAATCTGCCATAGAATCGGAATTCATCGTTTAAGCCGCAAGGCAACCTCTTTTGAACATAAGCTAAGGGAAGATATTTACTCTATCATAACAATTTTGTGCCACTTGCATCCATCGGTTGCGTGCGATCCGCCAGATTCTGGGTCAGAGTGTGATGTGTCATCTAGACACAAAACATTTTCAAAAGAGTAACAACAATTATTTTCAATGTTCCCTCTTTAAACAACAGCCAGATTGTATTCGTTTGAACTCTCCATCGAGCCATCGATCATTTCATAGCCAGCTAGCTAGCGTGAGTTCAACGCACAGGTCTTGTATAAAGCTGCATTCATAGTTTAGTGGACTAAACACGAAGACTTTGGTTAAAGTATCAAGTCAAAATGCCTGTTAATTTTCTATCACCTGCAGTTGGTACCGAAATGAACAGTTACGAAAAGGATACAAAAATTGATCAAATTTTCATTGTAATCGATCGATGTTAGACTATGTAACTATCACATATTTATTACATTATTACAAAAAATCAATGTTACGAAGGCGATACCTACTTACAATAGGTAATTAAAATATCTTTATAACTTTAAGCACGACAGAAAGTTAACTTACGTCTATCGATAGGAACTTCGGCGGCCGCGGCCGGCCGGGCTGGTTGCCTAACGCTCTATCGTACAAAGTAAATTAAATTCAACGAATCTGTCCATAAATAAACATATCAGCTGAACCGGTTCGCCGCGAGGCGAGCCCTTGTTCTCGTACGAGTTGTAACATCCGACATCTGTGTTAGATTACTACAGGCAAGTTTTAGTGTACATCGAGAGATAAGAATGTAGAACGAGCAACGTCAACATTATAAATAGACACAAGACGCATACATAAAAGTTACTCAGTATGTACGCCATATGCCGTGGTATTGTCTGCCGTTTAGATATTATAAACATGATTTGTTATTATTGTACTCAGACTTATTTGTGAAGATATTAATAGTCTGTAGACGTCTGTATCTGTCGGTCAAACACTAAGGCAAATATTTTTGCAGCAATTAACTTTCTTAACTAAATAATTAACCTATTGACCACAGTCTGATATCAATTGATTAGGAAGTGTTTATGTAAGTCACGTTCTGTTTACAATAACGTTGTTTTTATATAGTTATTTTATCTGTATCGAATAAAATAGAAGGTTATCTGTTACAGCTGTTATGTATTCGCTATCTTGTTTGCGTGACTTATATTTTGTTGCTATGAAATCGTTTATTTTGAATATTAAGTTAAACGTGCCGAGGAAATGCACGGTGCATTTAGTGAAAAGATGAAAGGAATAAGCGTTGTTAGTGAAGATCCTCGAGATTCCTATGCGTTTATGCTTTAGACGATAATTTGAAGAACAAAGAATGCAGCGACGCACCTGCGCAAACAATTAGCTTTTGTCGAGTTAGCACAGCTCGGCTGTGATGAAGGGATGCATTACCGTATCGTATGTCGTCTTCGCCACATCACTATGTAAAGAAACGTATTATGTGCTTACTTCACTTCTTACTTATGCGAACAACAAACATACATGATTTATTGTACTACTATGTCCTCCAAACGTTCTAATTATGATTGTATACTTCTATATCACGTCTAATAATTGTATACTAGATACTAATATAATAATAAAATAACATTGAATGAATGAATAGCTTTAAATAAGTATTATTACGTATTGTTGTTATGTTTTAATTAATGTTGTTAATTATTGGCATTTGTTGACCGTATTGGGCAACTGTAATGCTCCCGAAATGTATGTTTTTTATAAATAAATCATTAATAAAGATAAATTAAACAATACAATAAAATAATATCTAAGCTAAAAATAACTTATAACTTTAATGCAATTTTTTTTGTTTAATAAAAAAACCTCTAAATGCAATATTTTACGAAACTTTGTAAGTCAGTTACGTAAACAAGAATGGGTCTATTCTATCTAGTCGTCACGACCCTGCCGCAATTCGCGACCTTGTCATCGCTAATCGGTCATAGAAACCTGAAGCAAACTTTGATAATAAAATTTTCTCGATTTCGTGTAAAAGTATAAAGCCACGTTCATACCACAAAATACATAACTACTTTGTTTAGATAATATATTTATTAGATTTTTTAAATAATAGGTATGTATTATTTAATGTATCATTTGTATCAGTATAGATGTATCAATTTTAAAGGCGATAGGTGTTAAAATTTTCTACTGGTTATTTTATATCGACAGTAGCAAATAGAAGCAAAAATACTTACCATGACGATGATTTTGATGATTTGACAACATCAAAATCAGCTTATATTCATTTATAATTTTGTTAACAGCACCAGAGCCGGCAGTCTTTGAATTGTCTGTCGGTAGAAATCGATAAAATCGTCCAGATTGCAATGAATCGGTTACTACCATACCATTAGTTTTGGTGCCTATGTACCTACTGATAAAAAAAAAACGTGCAAGACTTTTATTTGAAATTGATTAAACACTAGTTAACGCCTCCCCAACCCGTCTGGCCAGCGTGGGGAGTGTAGGCCAAATCCTCCTGTCAGGTACGGACGAGAGAGGGTCCTGCTCCTGTAGTGGAGACTAAAATGACCTGATGATGATGATGATGATGGAACACTAGTTAACGTTAATCTTGCTTTAACAAAAGTCTTTTTTAATATTTCGGGTTAATATATTGACTATGACACTCACAAATAACATGACTTTCAAATAATTTTCAAAATCGGTTCAGTAGATCCTGAAATTACGCCATACAACCTCACAAACTTTATTCTTAATAATATTAGTACCTAACTGTAACAAGATAGTATCGCGGCTTCGCATATTTGTCAATTTAGAACGTATTGTAATGAATGCCAAATTCCATCAAAATCCATTCAACCATATACCCGTGAAAGAGTAACATCTGTACATGCTCAAACTTTCCCATTGTTATTTAAATTAAGTAATAAGTAGGAGAAACGGATAATATGATGGAAATTATTCTTAATCATGTTGTATATAAAAACTAAAATTGTTTCTCGCTCTTTTTAACAACACCAAAGACAAACAAACAAATTAGTATTCAAGCTGTCAATGTAACAATTTATTCTACAGGGCTGAAACAGTTTTCGACGAATGCCCTTTGCCCACAGATTATGTCCGCTAGCATCATAACTAGCTTCGACACACTTAAGTTGGCAGCCGTGTTAACTTGGAAACATTACCAGAACAAACATTTATGTATTATAGTATTACCCGTTTAAAAAAATAACAAAAGAGGTACTGACTGACTCTGGAAGCGCGGATAACATAATGATATACTTAGTACTTGGACTGGGATAAAACTAAATAAAATGACGTTGGTGATAATATTTTGATATTATATCAATTTATTTTCGCTAACAATTCCAATTTACTACCTGGTATTATTGTAGGTATAAATTGTATAAGTGACGACTGCCATATTTCTTAAGATATATGAACTAGGAAATGCGTACGGATGATAGTGAGTGTCGATTCGATTGTGACTCACAGAAACGGAAAACGATGACATGCCTCGTGACTAAGCCTTTAAAATGCGTGCCAATTATTTCGCAATCATACATATACGCCGATACGACAATTTTAGTTAAGTTTTTACGGAAAGTCTCAACTTTTCTGTTGTATATATTTTATCTTATGTTAACATGCTTAAGGATGTAACTCATATCTAAAAATAACTCAGTTTTGACATCAACAACTTGACAAGGCGGTAAGTGCCTCATGCCTAGAGCGTTCCTTTTGTTTTTAGAAATGTATCTCTCTCAACGTTTTATTCATTTAAAAAGACCCGTATTGGCAAGTTTCTATCAAGCATTTCTTCGCCAAAGGTAACTACCGAAATGATGTAGATAAAAACAAGAGAAAGAAAATAAGAATATACTTATTAGTAAAAATGTGTAAGATATCAATAATTTCATTTCATTCCTATTTATCTATTACCCTGTTTAGCAATAGACTAAATTAAACCAATCTACGTATATCTCCGAATAAATATACTGCGTAATCTAGTATTTTTAAGTAATTAGTGAAAAGTCTGTTATTTTTTAAAGCAAGCATCTTAGCTGAAATAGATTGAGAGCGTACTAATTTTGAAAGTTTTCGGCAAGCGCATTGTCTGTTGTCGGAATCGAAGAGAGCTACGGGGCGTAGGCGCAGGCAGCAAGGCCGCGGGGCGCGGGTTCGCCGGCCGGAGGTAAAAAACATCGCGATGAATGGCGGGCCAAATTGTCGGACGAATCCGCGTGGAAGCTAGATCACGTGGCGTGGCGCACTGCGGCGCCCGCGCAGCGCAACAAACAATCGCAATATGGCGGCGACGCCGCGGACAGCGTACCATTGAACCGTAACTATGCCGCCCGTCGCTAATTAGCTATTATTTGTTTATTATAGCTTTACCATCGCCTCATGTATGCACACGTCACTGTTGGATTCGAGCCTAATGTTTATCTTTTTTTTTGTACGTTGGCAGTGATTTGACGAAGAAAAATATGCATATTTTCAATGTATTTTTTTATAATAATAACCGTAAGGTACCTATTATAACTTTATTGGCAATAGTTTGTAATGCGGCCTAATTTTAAAAATATTACCTACTTCGGAATAATAAACATCATATGATTACACGTATGTATGTATTTGGATTTTCAGAAAAAGTGTAATTCTAAGTATCGCTAAGTCCATCGCACACCAATACAACAGAACCATTTGAACCGTCTCAATAACAAGTAGGTATCGTTTAATTATGATAATACAGCTGAGCAAGGCGGTGGCGGCGGCGGCGGCGGCGGCGGGCGGCGCCCTATCGACCGCCCGCCCGTAACCCACTTCCGGCGCCCGTGACCTTGGCGCCGCCATTCACGCCGCGTCTTACAGCCACCAACAACTGCCATAACCCCTCCCCCCGCACCACCTCACGAACACCTCCACGGCAACTCCGCCTTCCTCACCCCCGCACCACCATTCCTCCAACCCCCGCCCACGGCACTACAATCCAGAACTTACAAATGCTTATTTTGATTTCACGCCTGATTTGTTTTGTTTAGTGGTTTTCTCAGAAGCTTTCGCTAACAAACTTAATATTGTAGATAGAATCCTACTAATAATAGTCATTTGAAGGTAATTTAATACTTTATACTACCAATGTTAAAAATAGAAGGA
Organism: Hypsopygia costalis; assembly: GCA_937001555.2. NCBI lineage: Eukaryota > Metazoa > Arthropoda > Insecta > Lepidoptera > Pyralidae > Hypsopygia > Hypsopygia costalis. The sequence continues at coordinate 17,880,803 of OW443340.2, read as the reverse complement.
CCAAGCTATTGCTGACTAAGTGTAAGTGATGCTTCCGACTGAATTTCCCAACGTGTTCAGAACTAAGGGAACCAAAACTGTACATATTCACTTTAGATAAAACATACCTAACATGAAAACGAATATTTATGTTTTTATATAAACAAATTGAAGGGTATATTTCTGCCTTTTATTGTTATATGGGAGGGGGACAAACGAGCATGTCGGTCCCAAGATCAGCAACAACACGGGGTCGCCGATCCGTTACCAACCTTTTAAGTAAAATATAGACTCTGTTCTTGAAGGCTCCCATGTCGTAATTGATCGGAAATACCACTGAATGAAGTTGATTCTACGAATTGAATCTAGAAGGTAGTCTTAAAAGCTACAATTATTATTTTATGTAACGTAAATGTAAAATGAGCCGCGTTTGTTACTAGAAGTTATCTTTCGAGAAAAACATGAAATCGAAGAGTCTCAATCTCTTGGAAAATAAATAAGTCGGTACTACTTATTACTTATTAATTAATAATAATAATAAGAAATAAATAAATATTCCTGGACAAATTACACACTGCCATCTAGTCCCAAACTAAGCAAAGCTTGTGCTATGGGTATTAGGTAACTGATTTTATTGTTAAATATTGTTTTTTTTGTTAATACATAGATACATATAGGTAATACACAGAAAACACCGAGAGACAAACAGACATGTTCTTGCACACAAATATTTGTTTTATGAGGGAGTCGAACCCGCGACCTCGTAGTCAATGTGGCTATTATTGCTAACCATTCGACCACCGACTCGACAATCGTTATTACTTAAGTAGTTACTTTAGTTTTTAGAATATGTTATATAGTAACCTCAAATGTTTTATTTTGGTCGCATTAGAATCATCCGCTTTTATACAGGGAAAACAATGAAACTATCATACATCTATTTTTGCTGTTGATGATGTAATCACAAACATTTTGCATAATAAATTCAGTTGGAGTTAAATATCACATAATTTGGGATTGACATTCCCTCTGAACTTTTTGATGTGTTTGATGTAGCATCGTGATTAAATTGATTATTAAGTATATGATTAAGCATAAGTACCAAAATGCCAACTCACCATCTCTTTAAATGTCTAGAAGAAAAAAAAGTGATTCTTAGTTTGCTGAGTTTTTATGCGAACTAGCTTGCGCACGCGTGTATCTCGATATCCCGTAAGAATTTTTAAAAATCTTTTCTTAGCGGTTGTCTACGTCATAATAGCTACATGTAAGCCTAAATTTCAACCAGGGGCTCTATCGCCGAAGTTGAAGCCGATTACCAGTGGATTTTTTGATTGCGAATATAGATCTTAGCTTTAAGTTATAGACAAACTTCTTTAGCTTAGTCGGTAGAGTTTTATGGTTTCTTTAAGCTAAGCTAGACACATTGGTGCGTTGATAGATCGATCAGTAGATAGGTAACAGTTGTCTTTTATAAATATATATACATGCGCGCTATTTTTAGAACTACACCAATTTTCATGTTCTTTTTTTAGTGTAAGTCACACATCGCAATTTTTAAGAGTTATAGCAAATCTCACCTGTATATGATGCATCCTGCCTATTAGCAATGAGACTGTAGCAAAATATTACGAAGTAATGCTGCTTTAATACAGCAATGCCTTTATGGATATTATTAAACTTATGATGCCTTAATTCGACAGCGACGCAATAAAATAGATAAATACAGACTTTTTCGAAGAAATATGATTGTTTAGAACGAACGATCTGATCTGATCTGTAGGTAGTGCTATTTAGTCAAAAGAGATATTATGAGAGAGTCCTTGATATATGTAGGTGATTTCAAAATGTTTATTTAAGACAATCCTTAAAACTGTTGGTGATATGTCACTACCAAATTGTACATAATTCTGAGACATAGACCTATAGTATATAGACCTATTGCTTTTTACTACTATAGATCAATATTTTCACTAGATACACTTTACTACATTAATTAAAATTAATGTAGTAAAGTGTGTTTATGAAATGTTTAGAAGATATTAATTTAATAAGAAAAGTTGTGTAGGTGTTATTTATAATGAGAACATCTTAATTTCTGTTATAAAAATGTACTTAAATTTATAAGGATTAATTATCAATGACTATGAATACCCGCCTACCTGGACATTATATGTCGTTAAATCAATATTTTATGGCTACAGTTGCAAAAAGTTATATTTTAGCAGATAAAATTTTACCTAATAAAGTTTGTTCATTGAAAGATTGTATCATCATCATTATCAGGTCATTTTAGTCTCCACTACAGGAGCACGACCCTCTCTCTTCCGTTCCAGACAGAAGGAGGATTTGGCCTACACTCGCCACGCTGGCTAGACGGGTTGGGGAGGCCTGATCGATGTTTTATAATGTATTTCCCTTTGTCGCTTTGCACGACATCCACGGGAAGAGACGGAGTGATTCTAGTCTAGTCTGCCGGAAACCACACGGCCAAAGATTGTATACCAGTATATTACTTACATTCAGAAAACTTGTCAATGTAATGTCATTACAGATCTATGATTCTGATCATCGCAGATCTGTGATATTGTCGAGCCCGGTGATCAAATGGAGCATAGGCCGCTTTGAATCTGAGGTCGCGGCTTCGATCCCCGCACATGACTAAGATTTGTGTGCGTAAACATGTCTGTTTGTCAGGGTCTGGGTGTTATTCTATGTATTTATTTACAAAAAATATGTATTTATGTACAATAAGGAAATAGCAAAAAGGTTAGTCGACATCATAGGAGATCCCCAACCCGTTTGGCCAGCGTGGGGAGTGTAGGCCAAATCCTCCTTCCGTCTAGGACGGACGAGAGAGGGTCGTGCTCCTGTAGTGGAGACTAAAATAGACCTGATGATGATGATGATAGGAGACCGAAGAGCTGGCAGCTACCTCGGACAAAGAATTAGTCTATCTATTCAAAGGCGGAACGCTGCCAGTATCTTCGGAACCTTGCCTATGGGACTCCTTTTAATAATATATTTTAGTTATTATATTATATTTTCTATGTACATATATCAGTTATCTAATGCCATAACACAAGCTTTGGTTAGATAGAGACTAGATGGCGCTGTGTATTTTGTCAAGGAATATTTATTTATAAAGTATCAATAACTAGAGGCCCGCCTACCTCGACTTTATCTATAGTAAATCAATATTTTATGGCTGCGTAACAGATACTTTACCCACACAACTAAAAGCTGTAAAAACTAAAAACGAGACAAAATAAGATACTTCTTCAGTTTGTTGACAAAACAAAGGCGTTTAAATGGACAATGAGTTCAGTTTCGAAACAGATTATTAAAGCCCTCAGCCTGAAGATAATGTAATGCTGTTTGGACCGCCTAAAATTGGGACGGTATTTCAGTAATTGTACAGTTTTGAAGTGGTTTTGGATTGGTTTTGGTTCGGCGTTGATGAATCAGACCGGATTCGTGGAAATAAAAATGTAATGATCCTTCGGACGAATCTCCGTATTTTAATTTCGAGAGACGACCACCAAAATGGCAATGAATCGTGAATTTCATTGCAGTCCCAGGGCCTAAACTACAGCTGCCTTGGAAGTTATAACGAATTATCTCAGATAAATTAACAGGATTTTTAAGATTTGAATTTTGATTTTTCCCTCTTAGATAAATGGTGTAAGATTTTATGTTCTAAAAGCAAAGTAAATCGTAGATAATATTATGGTTTCCAATCATTATCAAAAGCAGCTTCGGACTGTTGATCCTGATGGTTGTCACTGGATTACATTCGTTAAACTAAATGTGCATCTTGATTCAATTGATAATTAAGTACATGAATAAGTATAAATACAATAAATATATACAGTATAACGTAAAACAAGAGCCAATGTGGATCCCAAACTCATCATAATGCCAAAGGCGCTTTTTTTCAGTTCGGTCTACATTTTTGACTTCACGGCATTTACATATCTACTATCATTTACGTAAATCAATAAACAAATTAATAGTCTTCATCGCATTCGCACAAGAAATAGAGTATATTACGCCATCATCATGCATGAAGGAAAATAAAGACAGGTTGATACGATTTTTACCTTCTGGATTTTTCAAAGGAAAGCGCGAAAGAGTTTTAAGACAGCGCTATACAAAATCTGGACATTAGATAGATAAATAGAGTATGCTTCATTTGCATAACACAAATTTAAAGTACAGTGAATCAATAAATTATTGCAGACTTGTAGGTACATGTGCAACAAGGCGGCCTTATGGCAGAGAGCAATCTTTTCAAGGCAACCTTAAGGTAACGAATTTGTGCATGGAGACATTCTCTATCTCATGTTTACTACGCCTACCAGATGTCTATAAATCGTAATGTAAGTCAGTAATAAATCTATATTACCAACAATGTAATGTATGTAAGAGTACAAATTGTTGTGATAGGATAGGTGAGTATTTAAGGGTTTAAATGCAAATATAAATTCCTTTTATCGAAACATACAAAGGCTAGCGGGTTAGGATTCATCAAAATTCTCTTGGTAAACTTTAGCACAACAACAAATTTGACCTTTCAATGTTCATCCACGCAATTTTACGTTTATTTAGGCTCATTAGAATACCGTTACGGGCTAAAGTATACTTCTAAATGTCAAGTTACCTAAAGATATTACCAACATAATTTATTATTTCTAAAAGAATTCATAAAACACCTTGAAGATGTTCTCTAAAATGCGCATACTTGAGTAGAGTAATGATCGAATGACGAGCCCGGGGCCGCGGGTTTGAGCCCCGCACAAGATAGACATTTGTGTGCACGAACATGTCTGTTTGTTTTGGTCTGTATGTTTTCTGTGTATTATTTTACAAAAAAAAAATGTATTTAAGTACATTTATCATAGTATCCATAGTACAAGCTTTGCTTAGTTTATACTAGATGACACTGTATAGATTGTCCAGAAATATTTTATCAACTTATTATTTTTGACAAACCAACTGAACATTATGTTCTATATTTCCACTAAAAATCGTCAATTTGAGAAAATAAGTACATAATAAACTTGACATCAACTTTTTTTTATGTAAAGACTGTTAATTACTTTAATTTATTATGATTTATTCGAATTAATTACATCTCATTCGTTTTCTAGTAGAAGCAAGGTGAAGGTAATACAAGATTTTCTCGTCATATGTATTTAATGTATACATAAGAATGTAAAGGATGACTGGCAGTATTCATACATATTCAGATTTTCCAATGTAAATAATAATGGTCTTACATAATCATTCTAAGACTTTATGTACATAACATTGTAATTTATTAAGTGTTGTGGTACTAAGTGATGAGTCTTCTGTCAGGTGAGTATACACTACAGCATTTTCTGGAACATTTCTACATTTTGTAACAATCTTGCGAATATTCCACGCTCTGTTCGACGTAAAGCTCGTAGTTAGTGAGCATTTACCTGTAACAATTCTTATTACTTTCCTTTACTGTTCATTGAAATGTCGGATATCTCTCCGCCCGTGTTCGTGTCTTTGCACTATGAAATGTTACACCAATTCGTTATTTGGTTAAAAAAATATTATAAAATCGGGTTATAACAAAATGTAGAGCGGCTCGTTGTACTGTCACAAGCATATGTTCTAGTCTATTCTTACCTTATAAGGGTTTTATTCGATCTACTCCCATGTTATCACGTCACACAAACTATTTTAATATTACTAAGATGGCAAACAAGTATACGGCTCGCCTGATGGAAAGCCGGTTATCGAAGACAATGAACGCGTGCAACATGGTCATAAATTTCATAGGTTCATATACGACATGGGAGTCTTCACAAGAACAGGAAATTTATCCCTTAAAAGGCTGGCAACGGATCGGCGACCCCTTGGTGTTGCTGATTTCTATGGGCGATAGTGATTGCTTTCCATCAGGTGACCCATATGCTCGCTTGTCCTTCTCATATATATAAAAAAAAAAGAATTTCATAATGTTTTGACCGTCTGTCTGTTTGTTCCGTCTCATCACTGAAACGACTGGACCGATTTTGATGGAACTTTCACTCGCAAATAGCTGGTGTTTTAAGGATACTTAGGTTACTTTTATTTTAGAAAAAAAAGCTAGATTTCTGCGCCAAAAAAAAACAAAACAATTCTGACAGAAACGTGAGTGGTGTGATTAGAACTTTACATTAAGTACATTATGCAATATGGTGACTGTCCACCTGGTAAATACAGATGGTACAAACGTTACGTCTACTTATTTGCAATTATAAATTATAATTATACATGGTCGACATATTCCTATGTTTATGCAGAGACCCTATTGTAAAAATGTGTTATCTCGTATTAACTCAGTTGTCAACCGGAAATCCGGCTGCGGTCGGCTGCATTCCATTAACGCTAAAATTAAATTAATATTCCATACCTAGCTAATTCAATGAGTCGTAAATACATAACTACTAAATTAATACCTATTTCTGTATGAATATTGCATGTATATTAAATATTCAATAAATAAATATTCCTTGACAAATTACAAACGGCCATCTAGTCCCAAACTAAGCAAAGCTTGTACTATGGGTACTGGTATGGTATGGGTATGGATAACTGATATTATACTTTTTTTTTTTGTAAATACATACCTAAAATACTTACATAGAAAACACCCAGACCATATCAAACAGACATGTTCATGCACCCAAATATTTGTCATGTGCAGGGATGGAACCCGCGACCTTGAAGTGGCCATTCGACCACTGGGCTCGTCAGTTATATATACATATAATGATAACGATTTCGAAGTACCTAGTTATAAAGGGGAGTACGGGGCGAAAAATCGATCAAGCTAGGTTTCAATTCTGAGAAAATTAGTTTTCTCCCAAAATCGCCGAGAAGAGCCCTGTCGACATTCAGTCAGGATAATGTCATTAGAAAATTGTTAGTCATCAAGGTACTGTCATTGAAATAAAGAACAGTAACAATAACTGAAAATGTGTAGCTTTTTCTGATTTGTTTTAATTATTTTTTTATATCAATGAATCAAAACCAAAATCCAGTGCGAGTTGAATTAGGTCCGTACCCAATAAATTCAGAAATTTATTTTGTAATTTGAACCACAGTAATCAAAATTGTGAGTAAACGGATGGAACGGTTTCAAAGTGCGGCTAATGATTTCCTAATTTAGTATTATGTCGCAGTGTAATGAGGATACCAAAGATTTCACTAAATTCCTTTCAACATTTCGACAAATATAAATCTATAAATACTAAAAAGATTTTAGAATCCCACCTAGGGGGGGGCAGGTGAATTTTTCAATTTTTCAAAAAATATTTATCTGGCAAGTTGGCCAAGACAACTATTTAAATAATAATAATTTTAGAATTCCTGAACGGTTAATAGGTACCACAAATCTCGTAAATCTCGTAAAAAAAATCTCCACAGGATCTCGTGGTAACAAAGAGAACGATGAATTTGAATGTCAATGGAATATATGAGAGGAACACCAAAAAAGTGGTAAGTAGTTGGATTGTGTGAGAGAGATGATATGGGTAAGAAAGGGATAACTGTAAATATGACGGCTGATAAGGGTAAATGGAAGAAAAAGACATTCAGCGCAGACCCCAAATAATGACATAAAGATTTTAAAATATCCTTTGACAGAAGGAAGTAAATAATTTTAATTATGTTTAAAAATGGACCACTTCTTTTAATCTACGGGTCAATAGGTTTGGCGGTTTAACGCCCCTGCCAGAGCAATGACCCGCTCGACAAATAGACCGACTGCAACATTGTACTCGGCTTTATGTCGAGATTTTGCAAATTTGTTTAGCCGTGAATCAGAATAGCACACACAAAGAGATTATAACATGTTTATATACGCAAACCCGTACGCTCATACTAAACTATATAATATCTATATAAATAGCAATGGCATATAAATGTCTATATGTACTCGTACGAACATGTGTTTGACGTCAAGAGCTAAATAAATGAATTCAATATTATTCGTAATACTTTTAGATTTTTTTTGCGCGTCAATACATGTCAATTCAATGATATTCAAGTTTTAAAATTCAGTTAGTAGGGTTTCAATGTTTCAAATGTACGCTTTGGATCATAAGTATAGTCCAGCCCCTTTATGTGGCTCATATATGTGGGTGTATAGGTGTGTTCTCAATTATAACTTTCTCTATGAACTATTAAAATGGATTAATAGTAGATACTAAAGTAATGACAACCTGAAAATCATCTGCTATCGTTATACATGGTGATGGCAGGTTAATAAGATTATTAAAGTTTCAGAGGTAAGAGAGGAAATTAACAAAACTTTAATAATCAGCAAAGTTTTGGAAGTAACAGAGATAAAATTTAAAGTAACAAAGTATAGAAAATTCTCCGTGGATGAATAGAAAGACATTTAACCTGAGAGCAGTATGAGGAAACATAATCGAATTCGCAAAGGCAGACTACAAGATGAATAACATTGTGTAATAGCCGGTCCACCTTATTGAGAAGGTCTCGCATTTAAATTAGAATAACATACATCACCATAATCACGAAAATCAGAGGAAGGTATGTTTCTGAATTGATTCTACACCTACTACACATAACTTTAGACAATAGTCATAAAAAGTATCTCTTACCCCACCAGCGATAGACTTTTGAAACATATTTCTCCCAAAGAAAACTTGCTTAACAAAATTATTCATACACTGTATTTGATTTACTACATAACCACACGAACGAACATCATCACCATCACGAGTATAAGGAACACTGCAAAGCGTCTACAGCTTGGGCATTATTATACAATGTATATATAACACAGTGAAGTCGTGGTGAACTGCGGAGTTGCGGGCCTGAATGAACGCTCGCCGAGTCACGCGACTGTATTACGTAAACCCCAGTTTCCACAATATTACTTAGCTTACCTGTCTGCGGTAAAAACGACACTAGCGCGATAATTGCATTATTTGCATTGCAGTAAAGTTAATTACATGTATAATACTAACGATGCGTTTTGATCGATATCGATAAACAGGCTCTTTGATACCAGTTCGCAGTAGGTATGTACTAAGTTATGATGATAACATTTAGTTGGTAAGAAGACCTAAAAATCAAGCTCAAGCTCATCTAAATCATGATTCTAAATGTTTTAGTTTTTGCCATTTTGTATAGGTATTTATTAATATCTATTACTTTTATTATTTCAAGCTCCTTTTTTAGTATTATTTTGACAGCGAGTTCGAGTATTATCTGCTTTTTTCTAAAGTTTACTAGTAGAGAATGTTCAGAGCTTTCAGTCGGCGTTTTGCACTCTTAGTTTTGTTTTATTTTTGCATAAGATAGTCCAATATGTCACCTGAAAAGCAATCACTACCGGCCCTAGAAATCAGCCACACCAATGGGTAACCGATCCGTTGCCAGCCTAGAGAGATATAAGACTCTATTTTTGAAGGCTCCCATGACGTATGTTTTAAAAATTCTGTTGAGGGACGTTGCACAATTTAACTGGTTGTAGTGTATTATAAGTTTGACGGAATAAAGTTGAAATATGAAAACATGAATCTAATCGTAAACTAAAAATTAAAAAAAAAACTGAGGTTGTGAATACTATAGATATGGCTACCCATACTAAATTGCGTTAACGAACGATTCTTGTTGCCTGCGAGATCTAATACTATGGGTATCCTTCATCTTCATCTCATCTCGGCGCTTTAATATACTTGCTATCTTTTTTCCTTGCTGAGTACGTACTACGTAGTCGATGCAATGGCGCCTTTTATGTCAAAAATATTGAATTAACCTAAAATACGCGTTAACATCAATATTATTATTTACTTTAGTGGAATATGTGATCTATTTACTTTTTTACTTTATTAACATAAATTGTGCATTTTCGTAATACAGAAGACCGCATTTTTACCTATTTCAATCAACAGTCACAAACGTCCGTTTCGTCGGCTTGCTTGTGCGAACTAATTGCGAGGTAAGACAATACGGGTTCAAACCTCACTTTTCGGGTTTACGTTTTTGACCACTGACCTCCATATATACAAGTACGGAGGTAAGTGGTTTTTGACGCTTGTGGCATGTCTATAGTACTTATTTACAACTATCTACTCCTGTGGGGCCGCTTTAGGCGTTCAAAAATAACACTCCATAGGTAAATTGGCATAATATGCCACTATATTATAGTGAACCTCTGAACAATGCATAAATAATACTTACATCTCACTTGAAATATTCACAAAACGCAGCTAACCTTAGTAACGAGTGTTATCACAAGGTGGTGCAGTAAACTGGTGTAGGCACCTAATTGCTCAGTGTTGTGTCGAGAACGAACATACAAGAAGGCGGCACGTTCGTTTAAGCGTCCAATTTGGAGTCTAACAACAGTTTTATTGAGTGTATCACGCAATAGGAGCCGAGGCAAACAACCCCGCCTACACACTACTCGTGGTCGCCGCGGCTTTGCACAACACGGGCACAATCTCACATATTTACGCACTTCACAATATTGAACAAAATACACATTGGCTTCGCTTCGTAAGTTACAACTATTTGTACAACTGTGTAGGCATTAAGTATGTAACTGTAAGCCGACTTGCATTCAAATAATGTGTATTTTATTGTCTACTTGCATACATTCAGTTTTAAAATGTATCTTCGAGATATGTAAATGAATTTTCCAGTAAGTTTTAAGTTTATTAGCACACCGAATAATTAACGTATTCGGTATTCTAATAAAATTAAAACATTGCTATGGCTATAGGTACCTAATAAGGTATAACTTACGCCTCTTCGTTTCGATATTTTAGCAAAATGTTTCAAAAACATACTTGAAAGAAACACGGCTTAAGATATCAATTACTAATTGAATCTTATTAATAGAATCTTCTCTTTAATCAAGTTCTTATTCTCTTTAATGGAAATTTCACCCGTTTTGGCGATCGCTGTATAATTTGAAATAGCACATTGATTCACCAGAAAATGTTGCAAAAATAAATAATGAAAAGAGAATCGTGACTGTGTGACCGTCATAATGCTAAATCGCATGGAAGTTGTTGTAGGTGACCATAAGCGGGCATCGCCCACGCGTCAAAAACCGCATATTAAAATGATACACAATATCAAAGGAACCACCTGCAATTTATAAAACGCTGCAATTATTAATTCATTTGTTACTATTATATATAAACCTTAAACTTGAGTACAACATAATAATAATGAGTAGTATGAACATATTAAAGTTTATATCTAATTTGTAACATATGTGTGCCTTTCAAATATTTTTCTTTAACAGAGAAAGATAAGCTCAACCTAACCTCGACTTGCTTTTATAGAATAGACCTTAGGTTTAGGTTTAACTAGTCAAACCTAGAAGCGCCTAGATTTCGGGTATTGACTATATAACATATACATATATAAAAATCTTGTGTCTCGGTATTTGTGGTCGCACTCCACTTCCGAAAAGGCTCGATCAATTTTTAGGAAAATTTCTATGTAAGTATATTTGGTACTTACGAGAATATGTCGTAAAATATATTTTGTGCCGCTAAAATAATTTATGTGACAGAACAGAGTTTACCGGGTCAGCTAGTAATTAGTATATTTTTTTATTTTAAATAAATTAATTTTCTACTCGTAAGAATAAAAGAGGCGTCATCATATGTTTAGCGCTGCGTGTATTCTGTTCTGAATATTTGGAAACTTCCTATCTCCACACACAGAAATAAATAATTGTACAAGCTCACGCTTTCCATTTACATAAGGTACAGATAAAAATAGATTTTTATTTATATAAGCAAAGTGAATACGGAAGAAATTTGTTACTTGCAAAAATTTCAAGGCTAATTTAAAATTTAAAGGAACTATCGTGTGCTATTAGTGGGTGGTAAAAATTGTGTTACTGCATTTACATTAATTAAAGGGTTCGATGACCGCTGACCGACAGTCAGCTAAATTTATAATGTATTTAATTGCGTTGACATTATTATGTTGGTTATGCAAAATTTCAGTTTAATTTGTCAACAAAATAATTAAGTTTACACGTGTTTTATGCGACTAAAGTACGACTAACCTTTGAGTTAATTTGTCACAAAGAAAGTATGAAAGTTTACTATGCTATAATTAGCGTGGACTTTAGATCATCGAAATCCATAGTAATGCAATAAATTTATTTAAGTAAGTATGTACTTTTTGCCGACTATGAATCGCGACTTCGTTCATATTGTGTTTAGCTATTCCGGGACATATACATAAACTAACCATATAAGTACTTAATCATAAATATTATTAATAATTATAAATATTTATATCATAACGAAACACAACATTGTTTTGTGGCTTTTATAGTCGAATAATAAAAATATATTTTTACGCTTTTCCGCCTGCGGGTAAGCTCGCATGAACAGGTTACTGGGATATAAAATCTGTCCACGTTTGTTAATGCAGAACATTCTATACATATATGTAAATTTTCATCCAAATCTGTTTAGCCATTTCTACTTAAGGACGCGATTGTACCTACATACAAAAAATATCGTCACAATTTTTCCTATTTATATCACCTATTATTATGAAGATATTATTTTAATTTACTAATCTTTAATTGAAAGTCATTACCACTTATCACACTATAATGAGTGACAAGTAGTTAATCTCTTTCAATCAAATATTGATAATTTCAAACTAATCCTAATATTTTTTAATTTAAGGTACTATCAGATCGATAACTGGTAATCACTTTCAATTAAAAATTGATAAATTAAAAAAGGCTTTCCTTAAATAATCTATAAAATAAAAGATTTATTTTATAAATTATTAGATAGCATATAAATATAGTCATACTATTTGGCCTAATTATGAATGCGTACTTTGATAACGTACTGAAAATTTGCTGATGAAATATATATAAAATGTGCCATTTTCGACACATACACCTGACACTCTAAAATAGCTAACGATGTCTAGTGTAACATAACTTAGTTAATACGTTATTCTTTATGATAGTATTCTTCGCCTAGTTTCTCTGTGTACAACTAACTGTCTACAATAATTTCGTCATCTGATACCTCAGGACAAAAATATTTGTGTTTTTTTATGTTTATGCAAATAACTAGTTTTTTTACTAAGTTTAAGAAACCTTTGTACATTAGTTTAAATGAATATGACATTTTAGACCACACCAAATAGATAAAGAAGGAAGAATCATCCACATTTTATTATATAGCAATGTTGTTGTTATATAGCAAATGCCAAATGGACTTTTCCTGCTTCTGTTTAAAATGTGTTCTGTGGAATTTGGGTAGATTAGACAAACATTTAGGTAAAAATGTGCGGATGTGAAACGGGTGTCAGCAGTATCCGCCCACCGCGGTTTAATGGAATCTATTTTAGATTACCTCTGCATCACTAGACTAGGAGCTGGGATCCCAATCATTCTCTAAATGTTTAACAATGGTGCGCCAAAATTCACCGAAAATGTTTTTTCTTACATTTTTCATCCTAACAATCACAATTCCTAACCCTCTGTTTCTAACGTTCATTCAACTTCATAATGTCAGAAGCAATAAACGTCTATTATACTATATATTTGTTTCTTATTTTCTTAACATAACCGTCTTTTATACTATTATTCGAAGTCACATCTTTTTTTTTAGATTTTAAAATAAACTCGCCTAGGTTAGCGAGGAGCGAAGCGACTAGCGCGTTAGGTTGACATAAACACAGCGCAGCGGCCGGCGAGTGCTAGAAACGACTGCGTTTGTCACATTAAAATCACTTTACATTTGTCTAGAAACCTGCACTCAGATGGCCAATTCTCGTAATTTTTCTACGATCGCGATTGAAAGTCGACCGAATCGAGATTGAATTGTGAATTGACTAAAATTGATTTCATTGATTTTTTTTTTTAATTTTTTTTTTTTAAATATTGTCAGACAAATTACACAGCGCCATCTAGCCCCAAAGTAAGCGAAGCTTGTGTTATGGGTACTAGACAACTGATAAACATACGTAAATACATTTTTTTTTGTAAATACATACTTATGATACATACATAGAAAACGCCCAGACCAAGACAAACAGACATGTTCATGCACACAAATGTTTGTCCTATGTGGGAATCGAACCCACGAGCGTTGGTGTCGAAGCCGCGTCATTGACCGCTACGCCACCGAGCTCGTCATAATTATTATCAATTCTTTTAGTTGACAAAGTAACATTCTTAGTTTGTTTAATTCTCAGTCATATTCCGATATAATCCCACTTAATTTAAACTTTAAAGTTTCATAATGTGATACGAGAATACCAAATTTGACATTTGTGAGATCGAGACTGGATCGGAACTGGATTTTGACTACATTTTAATTACGAGAATTGCCCCTCTTATCAACGTTCGTTAGTTCAATCAACTTTAGGTCATTTAATTATAGGAGTTTAAATATATTTACATAATTCATATTATTAATTACAATTTTCGGAAACATGACTGTTAAGGACATTGTTACTACAAATTTTATGAATGAAAACTTTAGGAAGAAAAATTTTAGGAAGAGTGATCATTCGCCATGGTGATATTTTCCGTATGAGCTCGGAACTACTCGGCTTTCCCGGCAAAAATACACGAGTGACCCGTTTAATTTAATTAATTAATTCACTAAGATTTCGCACGTGAGTTTTATTAATATCAGTCATGATAATACCTTACCTTAATATAGTCACTAAGTTATGTAAGTAATTTCAACTGGTACGATGATCTCATATGTAGATTCAAGGATATAACTACGTGATTAGTGATTACATAAACAATTAATAATTCATTAGTCAAACAAAACGATAATTATTATCATAATAGTAATTCTAATAATTATGCTATGCATATTGTGTGTCTACTGTCTCTGAATCTATTCACGTGGAAGCCTTTCGAAACGAGGTCTCTTTAAATTTAAATGTCCCCTTTTCTGTCGTTTATATTTGAACTTTTTTTATAATCTGTTGTGCGATTTTCTTCATTTACGGGAAACATGCCCGCAGTCAGTGACCCAAATAAACTATAGATAGATAGATAGAATATCCTTTATTTGCATAATGCAAATTAAGATGACAGTAAATCAATAAATTATTACATACTTGTATATATGCAACAAGGCGGCCTTATTGCTGAGAGCAATCAACTATGATGTTTAATAAAATATTTTAAGTAGTAAAGAAAGAAATAGAATCCAAGTCACTCCGGTAATACGCTTAAAATAATAGAGCCGTCGATCCGAAAATAGTAAACGATCGATCAATCCCCCTTGTCAATACGTAATGGAGTGCCAAAGTGCTATCCTGTGTGACTTGCCAACCGCAATTCTTACACTCCCCTTACCTTTTTTTACTTTCCCAGCATTAAAAAGTTTGTCGTATAATAATCTAGACTGGTGGGATCAACTGTCACAATCTCATTGTGCCTCGACATTATAACGGTTCAAACTATTCTCATGAACTCTAATGCTTATCAAGTCGATCAGTTTATTTTCTATTCATTTTAAAAGTGATGAAAGTGTTCGTACTGCGAATATAAATTCAACGGTGGTTTACATTAATTAACTCGTCGTTCGCGCCTAAGTCCTCGCTTACGGCCCCTAATACAGGCAACACGTTTAAACTCAGCTCTTGTCCTATTTTGTAGTACATATTTGCAAACATATCAATGCCGACCTCGTGTGAACAGTTACTGCCTGTCGATTTAGATTCCATTTGTGACTGGTACACGCGTAGGCGGACGCTGCTCTATCCAGAATACTAAGCGCCGATCTAAGCCACCGCGTGACTAACCCACGGCAAGAATTACTGCGGATTGTGGCAATTGTATGCTAAATAGTCTACCCGATACACCGGAGTAACCTCCAACCATTGATATAATACACACTGACGCTCGAACTCACAAAGACATTGCATTCTTGGGCGATTTTCCAAATCATTAACGACGACTCAGTCAATGTTGCGCCATGACTTCCGAATATGATTCGAATTTGCATGTTAGAGTCGACACTTGTACAAACATAGTATTTGGTATGCCAGCCCGCGTGAGTTTTATCGTAAACTTTTATAATAATAAACAGTACTCAAGGTTAAATGAAAGTTACAATATGCCTACAAATATATTATTATAGCAGTCATGGCAATAATGTTTAGTTTCAATTCCGTGTTTTTGAGCAATTCCTTATCTGCGAAGTGTAGTTTATAAATAATATATGCGGTACCTAAAGTGTCCGCGTGATGATGTAAGGGATCACATGTTGCCGGGCTGATGTTTTGACAACAACATTTATCCACAAAGAAGTTTAACTTTGTAATGAAAACAAACACTGTTATCAGCTCATGCTTAAGTATGGTCATTAAAATAGATCACTTGTTTCACATATCACGTGCATTTGGAATTATATCTATGGAATATAGAATGTCTTTAATTGAAACATTTATCAAAATACAGAGGTACATGCGATTTTTTTTGGATATTGACATATACATTTATGGATGGGTGGTTACTTTTTCTGCATTTCATATTTCCAATTCTTAAAATTCTCTTCAAGTAGGTATTGAATATAGAATATGATCTAGATTGAAACATAGCTGAAACGAAGCCACGGGCAAAAAATAGTTTTTGAATATATGTTTGTTTAAAGTGGTATCTACATAATGTGATACATTTATTCAATAACACGCGCTGTAAAATCTTCCACATTAATATAAATGTATTATCTTTTAAAAAATAAACCTTGGCATCAAAAAATATGGCCGCTATCGTATCAAGACTGACTGAAGTGCTATATCATATGATATGAATATTAACGTACTACCTACTTAGGTACATAAACATAATATTGGAATTTTGTTATTATTATTTTAAGGCAATTATGAATTATCTATGACAAGTAATAATTTAATTTGATAGAGTAGGATTTAGTTGTTGAATGGACGTCACTACTGTTTGGTGTTTGGATTTCCCAAACAACAAATAGATAATTAAATACAAAACAGATATTCAGGATTAAATAGTTTTTTCTCCAAGAGGGCATTACAAGTCTTAATTATGATTTATTATTCTACGTCGAGTGGCAAATAAGCATAGATAGGTAATTTGATTAAGTGCCAATTCTGTCCATCATCAAACAAACTTGCAGAATTGGCACTTAAGCTAGGTAAGCGTTATAATTTTAGTTCTTAGATCTTATAAAGAACCCTAAGACTTTATTATCATTTTAGAGTTTTACTGCTCTTAACTTGGCTAGTATCACAGTACATATAAGTAATAGTATTATGTATGTACAGTATGGCTACTCCCTGCCGCTCTCTCGTATCTACCACACCTCTCCTCTGAGACGAATCTGGAAAAGTTTGTATGGCGCCGCACGCACACACGCTCAATCTCGCTCTGTACAGACGTCATAATTTATGTAATAGTGAACGACGCTATTTTTGTATGAAGTGGCGGGGGTTTGCTAGAACTATTAGTATTACTTATTATGTGACTTAGCAGTTTTAGTTACTAGGTTAGTTGAGATCCGTTTCTCTACTCTTGTCAAATGCGGTTAGGTCACTTATTTCTTTTCCCATCTAGACAATTTTAAACATTATTATTGACATAAAATCATGCCTAAAGGCAATGACTGTGCCACTTAAATTTATAGCAATGTATTTTAATTTGCCCCAGAAATACACGTTATAATCAAGTTTATGCACTTCCCGAATAAATACCAGATGTTATATAATGAGTATTTTTATTAACAGTATCGCTTTTCATGGATAAGATTATGCCGGTCGGTGGGCAGCTGCCGTTACTGGGCAGGAAGTATTGACCATTTACTAAATTTATCTGACCTAATGTTCCGCAGTGACCTGACTGTTCCATATTCCTAAAACCGCTCGCAGTTACCGAGTACCGATTTATAAATATCACAGTTATCAGAAAGTTTGTATTGCCAATGTGTGTTTTGGCCATTCGGTCTCAAATAAAAATATTAGTACACATTTGTCAGCGTCTATATTTCGGATAGTAATTTAATAATCTTTTCCTAAAACAGATATGCTTGGGATTTGGCGATACGTTGTTGACCTTGTTTTAAATATGTAATTCTCTAGATAGAGTAATGTGTAATTGCTTGGATGATAAGTTGGATTTGATATCACTCGTCACGTAGGCATTAGTGAGACAAAGAAATTTGCAATATTCAAAAATGTATATTATCTATCGAATATCACAGTATAAGTATGTAATACGTCAACTATAGATATATCTATCTATTGTATAGTTTTTACGTTCTGTAGATAATTCTGCCCCCCTACCACCAACTCTTATTGCGATTCAATAACTGAATAGAATGCATATTCATACCAATGAATAAGAGTAAGTTTAGATGAATCGCATTTTAGGAAAGAAAAGGTAGACTTTTAAATTAGGTTAGCTAGACTGTGCACAAATATCTATGTATAGGAAGCTCTTGGAATTTGATTTGCCCTCTTGGCAATGTGCGCGACAGGAATATGGTAAATAAGACATTAAAAGCCTAAAGGGATGGCTAGTGAAGTGAATCAAAGTTCGACTGCCGTACACCACGGATTTTAAATATCTAACACTATTGGGTACATAAAACTATGAGCTATATGTTGTTATCTAACACATCAATTCCAATAATATGCATTACAAAATCATAAGACTATAGTAAGTCTTGTATTGTTAATGATTAGATAAAAAACACATAGTGCCTAATCTCTAGTTATATATAAATTATTGAAAAATAATTAACGGTCTTAGTATTTATCCTTATAAAAAATTCAGGCATTAATTGTAATATTTAAGTGGGAATGTGGATTACTGAACGGAAGCATGATTGTATATGGATGATGGTAAGTAGGTTTATGAACGCAAGATGACTGAGTTCTAATAAAAACGTTGCAAAGTGAAGACGAAAAAGGTAGACAGAGAAAGCTATAGACAAAATAATAATTTCCATCGCATTCAAACGAGATAAAGAGCTACTATCATCATTTAAGGAAATGACACAGATTGACAGGAAATTTCGTTTCGCTTCACATGCTGGTTGTTTCTATGGAAAGCATAATAATGTGCGAAATAGTTGTAATATGATAACGCTCGATATATAATCTGATATATTATCTATCTCATATTTGTCACGTTTATAAAACGCAGTGCATTATATGCCTATTTACAAAGACGTGTATTTTCTTTTTTATTTCTTAGAAGTAAAGTTTATAACAATTAAGGACGTGCAATGAATAAAATCATTTTCTTTTACACCTAATCCCTACATGTATAACAGAATAGATAACGCTTAAATGATAAAACGAGGACAGTTACAAAATTTTAATTCTTGTAAATAAAGTCATAGAAGATATCATAAAATGGTGGAATACAATTAATTAACATAACTCATTAATATGCGCACTTAAACATCATTGAAGCATTAATTTTATCTCTGTATTTTACAATAATATAAAAACAATAAAATGGTAGACTAAACTTGGATGTCATAATAAAAAGTCACCTAAAATAAGTTTATAGAAACAATTAGCGATAGCATTGACTAGTTATACGGATGAATTACTATTTTACCCAAGAATACGTATTTATTACTTTTTTTTTCATAACAAGGACACTACAACATCTAATTAGTGAGCAAAAAGTATAAAAAAAAAAAAATCGGCGGATTTATTAACTCTGATTAGTTTCTGTCAAATCACAGAATAGGTGCAAAAAGTTATTAAATAATACAACTACAATACCTTATAATTCATACCTATAGAAAGTATATTCATTTTTAATTTATACTTTTACTGAAATAGAGTGGTTTAGTAAAGAATTAGACCATTGCAGTTTATTTGTGCAAGTTACAACAAAGTCGACTTACGTACAATTGTGTACACTGAGTTGACATTGTTTGATTTCTTATTAAAGAGTAGGTACTGTTTTTATTTCTCAAGTAAATGCCTCTACATGGTTGAGAGCTTATGTTTCTCAACGTTGTTTTTCATTAGTTTGTTGTTTTAAACGTAGAAATAGTAACTAAAAACAAAATGTCAAAATGCTCATAATGTATTAGCAAAGTATAAATAGAGTATTAAACTTTTATCGATTTTAATCTCTATCAACTGTACTCAAAATTTATATAATCAATATTTCATATAAGTAGCTAATAATATCTCATTAATAAATATATGTACTTAATCAATATTATTATCTTAATAATAAAATAATGCTGAATTCAAGGAAAGGAAAGGAAAGCCTTTCTGCTATTTACGTAGTACCACAGTAGTAACTTCGAAGGCAGTAACAGACCGTCGAGACCGTGTAGTTGCAAGTATAAATAAACAGGTATACGCAGACATATAACAATGGACAGTGGCGTGTGGCAACTAACTGGCAACCACCGCATCGTTGGCGACGACGTGGTTACATTGTTGACATTTGCGCACGCGCATGCGTTCTTCGAGGAACAACCTACTTCCTATGGCCGCAAGACGTCAGTTCCTGTTTATGAAACGAATTTCCAAAGAAATTAACAGCACAATCTCGTCTCTGACGTCAACATGATTAAACAAGTCTTTGAATGAATTTGTTTGTGATAACGTGCTCATAGATTGACATACACAGATTGTCAAAATTTTATATGGTTAATTTACTAGATGACTCAATTTCGTATTTATTTATTTTATTTTATTGTGTGTAGCTTCCTCGTAACTGGTAGAGACCCTGGAGCTCTACCTACTAAGTTAAGGATTTTTGTCAATAACTTAAATACAAGACCTATTTTTCGAATCAAAGTATTCGATGGTAATCGACTTTAGCTTCGGCGGTAAGGCCTCTGGATATTTTATGTGGCAGTTTAATAATGAAAGATACAAAAATATCTAGGTGATTAGATGAAATGAAGGAAAAATTAACTATTAGTATTAAAACTGATTTTTATTTCATGTTTTAGTTATATGTAGTTGTTGTGGTGAATAATTATATAAATAAATATTGTCAGACAAATTACACAGCGCCATCTAGCCCCAAAGTAAGCGAAGCTTGTGTTATGGGTACTAGACAACTAATAAACATACGTAAATACATTTTTTTTTTGTAATTACATACTTATGATACATAGAAAACACCCAGACTAAGACAAACAAACATGATCATGCACACAAATGTTTGTCCTATATGGGAATCGAACCCATGAGCGTTGGTGTCGAAGCCGCGTCATTGACCGCTACGCCACCGAGCTCGTCGGTGTTATAATTCTACCCAGAATATATTGCCTTGGCTTAAACTAACGGCAACTCGGCAAGGACAGACATTTGGGTCTCGGATAAAATTCATCTGTGGTAAAACGCTCTACTTTTTACTTCAATTTACTAAAACTGAAAATAGATAGGTTATTCTCGAAGTGCTCTAATTTGTATTTGTTTATACAGAACGCTCAAAGATCAATATGTTATAGTCAATACCCGAAATCTAGGCGCTCCTAGTTCACATACCTCACTTGTGTCTACTAAAGCAAGTCGAGCCTCGCTCGCTTCGCTTTGCTCGGTCGACTTTTGTTGATCACAAGCTTTACCTAACCTAACCTCTACTTGCCAGAGGAAAGTGAGGAACCTTAGGATTAACTAGTAAACCCTAGAAGCGCCTAGATTTCGGGTATTGATTATAACACATACCTACACTAATAATAATAATGATATATTAAAAAATGTATTAAATATGGAAATAAATAAATAAATGCGATAATAATAAATATTCCTGGACAAATTACACAACGCCATCTAGTTCCAAATTAAGCGCAAATCTTGTACTATGGGGACTAGATACATTTATCAGTTTAATACATTTTTTGTAAATACATACTTATAACACAGAGAAAACACCCAGACCTTGACAAACAGACATGTTCATGCACACAAATATTTGTCTTGTGCGGGGATCGAACCCGCGACCTCGGACTCATAGTAGCCATTGCTAGCCTTTCGACCACCGGGCTCATCGATAACTAATTAATCTTCATTTTGTCAAGCATGAGCAACGTAAGATATTTTTGTTCTTTAAGTAAGTAGGTAAGTGCTACATGAACATAGTTTACATTATAGACAATTATAGTAAAAAGTTATAGGCAATTGGACATTATTCTTACTATAACTACGTAACATAATACTGGGTTAATTCAATACTTACGTAGAAAAATCTAAAACGTTTCATTTGCACTACGTAAGGTCAAGTTTAATTGTTGTGCAACGGAAAATTGCATTATCCGATATCTAGCCATGAATAAAGACCGAGCAAAAAAACTGGGTTTTTATGAAGAGAAAAATATACTGTTTTCCAAGAAAAACGGTCGAGAATCTTACCTCATTGCATTTATAATTCGTATACATCACAATCTTGTTTAGTTTACACAGTTCATTACCACTATTCACGAACTCTCGTACGATCGCATGATTCAAGTTATTGTAGTAAACACCGTAAAAACACCTATATTTTTCACTTTCCAAAATGACTCATAAACTATAATATAAACGTATATGGTATTATTTGAAATATTAATAGTAAGTTCTCTATATATAAGTAAGTAGCAGGAATTTAAAGTTTATTTATGTGTATATTACCACACCTTTAATTATGTACTCGCCTCATGTATTTATTATTTATAAATAAATAAATTACACACCGCCGTCCAGTCCTAAACTAAGGAAAGCTTGTCCATAGTACAAGCTTTCTTTAGCACTAGATAAGTGATGATAAACTTAAATACCTACATCTTTATTTGTAAATACATACATTTACTATATAGAAAACACCCAGACCAAGACAAACAGGCTGCACACAAATATTTGTCTTGTGCGGGGATCGAACCCGCGACTCTGAAGGCAAGGTGGACATTGCCATTCGACTACCGAGATCGTCATAATTATTATATTCGTTCAGACGATTTTGCAATGCATGTTATTGGAATCGATGTGTTAGATAACAATATACAACTCATAGTTTTAGGCACCCATTTGTGTTAGATATTTAAAATCCATGGTGCACTGCAGTCGAGCTTTCATTCACTTCACTAGCCATCTCTTTAGGTTTTTAATGCCTTATTTACCATATTGCTGTCGCGCACATTGCCAAGACGGGAATTCAAATTTGGAAAGCTTCCTACTCTTACTAATTTCTTCTGGTTAAATTCGTTGTGAGTTCAAAAGCGGCAGTAGTTTTATTGTTATTATTTTACCCCCAGGACTGCAGTTATTTCTTATTTTGTGCTGCAGTGGACTTTATTGTTCATTGCCTTTTTGTTCAATTTGGTCGCCGCTGTTATATATATCCTGGCGACACAAGAGATACAGAGGTGGAAATGTGTGGTGGGCCCCCGCCTCGAGCTATAGATGCGTTCTAATTGCCTCCATTGTGGCAAGTAGAAAGCAAGGTAATTGCCCGGCGTTCACTCAATCGCGCAACATTTTCCGTCTCGGCAAGACGTTAGGATCAAAAACAATTATTGAAGAAATATAAATACATAATATGCCTTTCTGTATACTGTTCAAGTACTTTTCCTTTTTTTGCGTAATGAGTAGGTATTGAGTAAGCGCTTTGTAGCCAATTCTTACTGCCGTGATGTTCATCTATGGATTAAATCTCTTATGTTCTATTCGTATTGGTATTACGTTTGTACAGTTCGAAAAACAACCATTTATGTTTATTATAAAGACATTGCAGTTTTTGCTGGACGTTGGAGGGTCTTTATAAAAGAATTGGTCAATGTTATGCTAGATAGCATAGTAAAATTAATAGACAACATTGAACTTGAACGCGGCGAGTGCGGTACGGTGCGTGCGCGAGTGACGTCACTATACCTACACGTGCGCTCCGCCCGCACTCGCAACTCGCAAGGCCGTCGGCGGCGTCGGCTAACCACATCACTATGGGTACGAATCGTATTTGAATAAAATACTGGACTTATTCTTCGTCTTCTGAGAAATATTTCTATCTACATAAGTACATATGAACTCTTGAACAGTCCGTTTTGGAAATGATTCCTTACGCTTTCAGGGTACAGTGTATTCTACCAATGCCTTATTAATTTAGTTAGCAGTGTGTACTTTGAATTTACTAATATTAATAACTTTTTTCTATGTTTGCTATGTTATATCGTCGTCAACATCGTCAAGCCTTATTCATCCCTCTGCTGGAATACGGTTCTCCCCTCCAATTAAAGAGTTTAGGGCATGGAGTATGCTTTAAACGCCTCGAATTGAGGGGAGAGACAGACCACTCTACTGTTGAATAGCGTGGTCTGTCACTCTCCTCTCTGCGGGTTGGCGGGTTGGGTTGGTTCAGTGTTTTCAAGCCACCTAAAGACTTGGCTTAACGACTGTCAACTAAGAACAACAAGCGTGACCGACGGTTTCTCCTCTGAAACACGGAGGAGTTTGAAGTAAATAAACCCATCCATGGACAGGCCACGGTTGACGTTGCTTGACATGCGTGATCGATTAGACTGCCATGCGCAACGATGCTATCGAGCTTCTGAGCTATGTTATAAATAATACAATTGTTTAATCATTATAAAGTAGTCTAACTATTAGCAGCTCTATGTTATAACAATGAAAACATCAGCTACCCACATTAGTACGAAAAAGTAGTCCGTACAGTTTTTTTTTTAATAATATTTCTATCATCACTGCGAAGTTTTCAATGCTAACAGCAAGCAGATGTGTTATCAAAACGACCTTGATCTAAATTTCAAATCGTTGAAATACCTTCTGTGAAACGCTCGCTTATTCACGTAAAAATGTAAACAGCAGGAGTACGTAATTTATGCTATTTACTTTTACAAATATTGAACGATCAAGTACGCTCTGAATCTTTTACGTAGATATGTATTTAATCAAATGTTTAGTGTATTTGTTCGAAGCTACTGTATCAGAACAAAAACAGAATACTTTACGCCATAGCTAATTCAGAAGAAAAACCGAATTTTGATGGTTTTAATTGACTTTCCATAATTTGGTCTAGGTATAACCTTACTTTTTTTATACAACGTCGGGTGGCAGACAAGCATACAGCCCGTCTACCACCTACCTACCCTCAGGGTCGGACTGGGCCGGAAGGGCCCGGGTGGCTGACAAGCCTGGGGCCCGAAACTAGATGATGGTAGATGGTATATTATCCTACGGTTGCCGCAAGCCCCGAAAGCCAGGCCCGTGGGGGGCCCGCGCAGGCTGGGGCGCGGCTGGCAAATGCCACCTCGACTATATGGCCAGTCCGATGCTGCCTACCCTACCCACCATTACCGTAGCCATATCAACGCTCGCAACATGAAATATCGCTCGCGTGCCATCACCCCCGCTTCCAACGCAGCAACTCCTACCTTTTTTGTGACCTCACTGACTCGCAGGAACACAACAATCCTCAAGGCAATGATTATTAGGCTGCGGTGTGAAGCGGATGTACATCCCCAGTCGCGCAGCTTATAATTACTCTCCCTACCCCTCTTTTCGCCAGAACCTCGTTTGTCAGTCAGTAGGGTGCACTACGACTACGAGCAGGTGAGGTTGGCTTTGATTCAAAGATTTTGATGAACCCCTTACACCCCAAAGTCCTTCCGTTGCATCTCATTTTTTTAACCAATCTTTCAGAATCAGAAATGCTTTGTCAAAGGCTAATTAACTAAATATCGAAACTGCTGCTGTTTTTCAAAAGCCTAGTTACAAATAATACAAAATACAAAATATCTTTATTTGGTACAAGTTTGTGAACAAATAATTTATGATTGAAGCTCCTTTTAAGTATATATATATATACTTGTGCTAGGAAACTCCGCTCCGCCATAACAGGTGTTGGTAAGTACCTATTAAGATTATTTATTTATATAAGACTAGGAAAATAAAATCAAGTTGCTCAACTAAACGTGTATGTGTTTTGTATGTATTATATGTGGTGAATGAGATATATAAATTTATAATGTATGATGTGCAAGAACTATGAAAGTATGTATATAAATTTAAAATGTGTACAGTGTACTCGTACATAGGACAAAAACTATTTGCATATAGCTTCTGTCTCCTCGTAACTCAACGTTCCCAAATATGATGACAGTGCTTCTTTGCAACAGTAGGAAGTCTTTGTATATATGTATATAATTTTATTTACTACTTATTACTAGTAGTACTATTATTACTAGTTATTACTAGGATTTTGAATATGTTCATTTCCTTAGCCTTTGATTTCTACTTTTGTACGAGTATACTTACATTAATGGTAAATATACATAATTTATGTATTATTATGCAAATATTGTATTGAATTTACTAGTTATACTTAATTTGTGTATTTATTAATAATATGCAAACATTCAAAAACGTAATACTTGTATGTAAAACTTAGCATTTTACATAATGGAAATTAAATGAAACCTGAAACTTGTATCTATATCATTTTTTTCTTTAACATGCACCTCTTTACTTCTTTACTTCATACATACCTATATATGTTACCTTTGAAAAAAATACTTTCCTCAATAAAACCGCTTTGTTGCACATACATTATAAAATATAATCCAGCCATCTAGTCCCAAACTAAGCAAAGCTTGTACTATGGGCACTAGAAAACTGATAAATGTACTTAATTTCCTTTTGGTAATTCATACATAATTTATAGAAAATACCCAGACCAACTAAACAAATTCATGCACACAAATGTTTGTCTCTTGCGGCGAGCAAACCCACATCACGGAGTCAAAGTTATTAGCATTCAAAATATTGCTAGCCTTTCGAACATCGGGCTCATCACATGTTATGTAAATATAATGTATATTGTCTACATAAGTACTACGTAAATCGTGCTTCTGTAATTGTATATAAACATATTCTCTCTTATTTTTGTATACACGTTTAACACCAGAAACATGATGGATTGCATCACAACATTCACAACATTTAAGTGTTCAGATTAAATTGTAATATCACCACACGCAAGCTAACTTTTAGCAGGATTTTTTGCTGTCTACAAAAATAATGCATAATAATTAGGCTGAGTTATATAGATTATCCGCTTAGATCATCAGCTACGTAATTCAACTAGCCATAGAGATAGTGGCGGAAAATAGCTTAATTAGATGCATTAAATAATATTTACTTGAATGATTTCATACCTCATACATAGATATGTATTTTGATTTCTATTTTATTATTATCTAGAATATGAGCCCCTAGAAACAAGTCGTTGTGTGGTATCGAAGGAACAGTATGATATTATTGTTGAATGTATAGAAATTAATTATTGAAACAAAGCGTCGAGCTTCGATCAAAAATACTAGAGTTTATGATCTTATAGCAATTCGTATACTTAACTATAAATATTTGTAAAAAATCTTTGCATTTAATATTCTATTTTACAAGCATTTCTATAACAGAAACCTTCTTATACGTATCTAGGACATGGTTCTCCTTAGTTTACTTTGGGTTTAGTGACATTTTAATAATAATCACCGCTGCTAATAATATACAAAACTACAGACGTCAATATTAAATGTTTACAGAAATCAATCAACAGATAAAATCAAACTTATGACAAAATCTTCAGTGATTGATAGCCTCGGCAATTTTAATTATCGTCTTACGCAATCACCTTTCAGGTCGAAGTTTAATATGTTACCACACGAAGACAAGTGATCGCCTTGCATAACACCACGTTACATACACACTATCACTAAAAACACTATCTGCAATGTAATAAACAGTATCGATGCATATTACGGATATTTGTTATTCTTTTGTCACGGTGTTGCCAAACTCAGTATAATTTCATATACATATAAATTATCTAATCTTTCGTTGTTATGTAAAACCGTTATCTACGACGTAAGCTACAAATCAGAATCATACACAGAAATTAGAGCGAAAACAATGAATGGCTTGAAATGTCCTTGTGTGATATAAATATTATGTATCTGTCTTTATTATCTTTATATGTTTATCTTTTGACAAGATAACTAATCAACTTTAAACATGGCATTAGCAAGTGGGCTACTATTTCTGCCGTTTGAATTAGTAATCATAATTGACCGTAAGCATAGAACAGATAATAGTACACGTATACTGAAATTTTCGCGATTAATTTAGTTTGTATGAAGTGCTACTGAACGAAACTAACTAAAACTGATGACTAAATCGCTTTGTATGATCGTGCGAGTGATTGTGAGAGGATGACTCAGGGTCAATGTAATGGGGCGATAGCTCACCTGAACAATACGATTCGGCGCGGTGGTCAAATTTTTGCACTACATTTACATACTTATTCCGGCTACCGAGTGGCTACAGGTAACCACGCCTAGTACCAGGCACCGTAAAAATGAATATCAGTATTACTAAGTAATATTAGGTATTCAGTAACAGGTATTAGTAACGTACGAGAATATTGAAATTCAACATTAGCCACTTATCACCAAAGCTAGTTGTTTATCAGAAACAGGTTTTTACATTCTTCGCTTGCGTCGTATTCTAATGTTAACTATGTAAAAGAGAACGCAATCTATCAGCGATGCAACTACACATTAACACGATTTGCATGCAGTATTCGTCTGGCATATTTGCGTATCGCGTATCTTGCATAAGTTGTGTATTTCGCAATATCTTACTACAGTGTACCGCGAAAGCCTGACGTAACTGCAAGCGCAGCAGCCGGCCCATTGATTAGACTTACTGTGAATGTAACCGGTTACTTAATCCCAGTCACTTAAAACTAATCATGCCACGGTTTATCGCTAAACAACGATTAAAAGCATATATGTATTAGTGTGTGTGTAGATGCACTATTTATAGCTATTATTACACATGTTTTTCAGGTTATTAGTACTCATTTAAGCAATTACTATAAATTTACGCGATAAAGGTTTCATTAAGGTCATATGATGCACAACTAGAATATATACTGATTAATAATAACGTACGTAAGCAATTTTTTAATGCAAAATTGGATGTAATATTAATTTTAATCTATTATACACATTACCACGGGCCCTACCGCCGAAGCTGTAGCCGATTACCATCGAAGATTTTGATTTCAACAATTGGTCTTAGGTTAAAGTTATTGACAAAAATCTTCAGCTTAGTCGGTAGAGCTCTAGAGTTTCTACCAGCTGAGCTAAACATAATTACCAACAATATAAGCATTAGTTTCTTTTTCGTAATCAGAAAATCCGATGGTAATCGGCTTCAGCTTCTTCGGTAGGGCTGGTAATAGAGCAATTGCAACAATGTTGCGTTTCTTGGAATGATTGCATAAACAAAAAAAAAATACTAATAATTATTAGTTTGTTCTAATAATTCTTTCCTTTTCTTTGGGTTGATCTATTCCTTAAAATGACAAGACAGAAATTATAGTCGCGTCGCATGTTTGCAGTACGCTAACTATTATGATCAAATTCAGACCAATCTTACCTTGCAAGGCAACCAAAATCGGACTACAGTCCGATTTTGGTTGCAGTAGTAACTCTATTAAAAATATTCCATCATATTTTAGTTAGTAAATTCGAACTCAGCTCAACATAGCAAGAACCTCATAGTACAGTCGGTGACCTAACTATAACTGACCACTCTGTCCTATTAAAATGTATGGCGGAGTGGTCAGTTATCTTAGGGAACCGACTATACGTTTCAAGTCAACTCATTGTATACAACAGCTTGTAAACGTTACCCTTCAAGTATAAGCTGATCCAGTGTAGAGAAGAGACATACGTAGCATTCGTAGCACTACGCGGGACTCTCTTACACTGGAAATATTCTGGTCTACAATCGTACACGTGGCTGTCACAAACACAACTTTAATTTGACTTGAAAATACTCGAAAAGTACTATTATCTAGTATTTACTTAAGTATTATAGGCGGTTTACCTAAGTAGTTTGTGCTAGAGAAGAGAGTCGAGGCGCATCGCTGACGCAAAAATTCCCTTCCCGAGATTTCGGTTATCGACAGATTGTAATTACAAGTAAATAAACAAAGGAAATTAATTAATAAGTGCACAGTAGAATCATAATGGGCAGATAGTTTATTTCGGGTCTTGTTTACATAGCTGCATTGTGACAAAAGGCATGACACTTCAATACAAACAAACATTTTTAAAGGGCGTTGTTTGTAAATATGTTCCCTTTATAATGTACGTTGTTTAAACTACCGGCACTTGGGTGCAAAGTATCTAATTGAGTTTATTTAAGCAGCAATTTCACGACTTGATCTAGTCTAGAATCTAAATATTAAAACTGGTGATATTAACTGGTGATATCTGGGTGGTAAACATAGTGTATAAATTTATGATGTTTAAATCTCAATTTTTTATACAGATCTGGGACCCTACAGGGTAAGCTGAAGCCGATTACCATCGGAATTTATGATTGCGAATATCAAATTTTTTAGTTCAACTGGTAGAAACCCTGGCGCTCTACCCACTAAGCTGAAGATGTTTGTCAATTACTAAAACGTAAGATCTATTTTTCGAATCACTATATTCGATGGTAATCGGCTTCCGATTCGGCGGTAGGGCCCAGAGCACGCAGTATCGTTAGAGTCCCTACTAATATTATAAATGTGAATGTGAGTGTGAGAATGTGAGAATGTTGTTTATTACGATTTCACGCCGAAACTACTCAACTAAGCATCATGAAAATTTGTACACATATTCTCAAAGGTATTACAAAGGACATAGGATACTTTTTATTTAAAAAAAAACTAAACGCGAACGAAGCCGCGGATGGAAGCTAGTAATCTATAACTTAGATTGTTGTTTTATATAATTATGAATTAGGTGCAATTTATAGTACCTACGTAGCATGAAGCCTGACTTCGTTAATAAACCTAAAATCTAACCATCACCCGGCTTTTCTTATATCTTCTAAAGCCCTGAGAAGCAGGCGCGGATCCAGCCCTCAAAAAAGTTTGTGGTCACAGTCAATCACAGAAAATCGGTCAACGACGAGTCGGAATACGATCTTGCTCATGATGAATCATGCCGTTTGAATTTGATTATTTCCTTTTTCGACTCATCAAGACTGGCCTTAGGAATGGAAATAATCATTTAGAGAAAGTCAGACCCGATTTCGATCAATTAAATTGGTCAATCAATTTTGATTAGTAGCCAGTATCATCATAAACCTATCGATCTCAATAGACCATGAAAGTGTGATGTTACAAGCATAATAAATAGGCTTGTGGGCATGCCCACCGTGCCCACAACGGTGGATCCGCCCTTGCTGAGAAGCTGCAACAGATAGGCTACGAGGCCTTTAGTTTCCTGAATAAATTAAATACACAGTGTAAGATAATACAAAAATATATGAATATCTTCAAAAACAAATTTCGATTTGATTCGATATGACATCAATAAAATGAAAAAAGAATAGCGGGGAGTACATACGTCAGTAACTCAGATATACTGATATCTAATCTATTATACCTACACACAAAATTATTTTTCGCCAATCATCAATACTGAAATGCTAGTAGATAAAAAAAAATACAAAAAAATAAGAATATTATTTATAAAAAGTATAAGATGTGTCTAAATGCCCACCCGATGGCTGAATAAATAATTTCATTTCATTGTGTATTCATATAGGTAACCACCTATAAGTAAAATACACAAAATCATGTATTTATTGACCTCATCTCTCTCTCTTTCTCTCTCGGCAAGAACTTATTATTGAAGTATTATTATGATATGAATAAATAATAATAACAGAAATAAATTGTTAGAGTTACGGTTTATTTTATTATTTAAACCGGGCAAGGAAATTCATTAACATAAATATTTTAAATTAAATCAAATACTTATCGTTCGGTAAGGAAAACCGCATATTCATTAAATATAACATGGATCGTTGCAATTTAATTAAATCGTATAATATTATTCATATTTATAATTTAATTTTGGGCTGTAAGTGGCTCATTAATAGCTTTAGAGCCAAAGCCAACCTCGCCTGCACGGGATGCACTCTGCCGACTAACGAAAGAGGCTCTGGGATAAGAGAGGTAGGGTACAGCGTATTTGTAAACTACCCAACTGGGGATGTACCTCCACCTCACAGAATACCGCAGCCAAATAACAATTCCCTTGACGGTTGTTGTGTTCCTGCGAGTTAGGTCACCAGAAAGGAAGGAGTTACTGTGTTGGCAGCGGGGATGGCGCTTGTGAGCGATATTTCAGGTTGCGAGAATTAATATGACTACGGTAACCGCTTCGCATCAGACGTGTCGTAAGCTCGTCTGCCACCCGACGTAGTATAAAAAAAATTAGCATGAAACACTTTTGTGTATTATTAGTACTGTGTAGTTACTACCTATAATACCTATATGATTATCAATTTTGTAAAGTTCGAGAATTATTATAGTACATATTATTTGTGTACCTATAATTAAGTACTCATAATTAGGTATCTGAGATAAAAGTCGTCCTAAAAATGTTATAATCCTAATTGGAAATTATAATACTTATTAATTCATTGTTACAATTTAATAATCTCTACACTTTTATTAAATCGTATAATACATATTCATATTTATTAAGCACTAAAGATCCACCCCAGTTTCGCCCGTTTGAGGTAATATACAAAAGTATTATACGTACTAGCTGATGCCCGCTACTTCGTCCATGTAAAAATTACTCACAGCTGTTTATCAAATGGACAAATTCATTCAGCTTATAAGAATTCGAAGAAAAATAACTCTGTAAAAAAAAAAAATTCCAATTTGAATAAAATTTGAAGTGACTTTTGCTACACATTTGTTAACAGGCGAACCTCTAATACTTTAAATGATATAACTTTTTTTCACTGATATCATATCTGCATGAAACAAACCTTAAATGTTACTCGAAGCTGAGCTTAATCGATGTGTGAAAACCCCAAAGAAACTGTTTACTGAACAGTTTTTTTGGGGTTTCCACAAATCGATTAAGCTCAGTTTTGGAAATAACCAGGACATGCAGACAGAAAATTTAATAGAATCTTTTTTATATTCTATTATTATTTTCCAATTCACTCGCCCGCACTAATTTTTTTAAAAAAATATTAAATGGACAGACACGCGGTTTCTACTGCTACTTTATTATATGCATATGTTAAAGTCAATCAATACTCGAAATATTAGCGCTCCTAGGTTTAACTAGTTAAACCTGAGGTACCTCACCTCTCTCTCCAAAAGCAAGTCGAGGTTAGGTTAGGTTACGCTTGTGATCAACAAAAGCCAAGCGAGCGAGGCTCGACTTGCTTTTGGGGAGATAGGTGAGGTACCTTAAGTTTAACTCGTCAATCCTAGGAGCGCCTAGGTTTCGGGTATGTTATAGTCAACATAATAGATAAACCTTCCGCAAAACATTATCTAAATGATAGCTTAAACCGTATCAAAGTACGTGGTTATAATGTGTTAGCGGTGCAGACAGACAGACGCTGAAAGCGATTTAATTTTATACTTACTCTATATATTGTACAGTCTAAACATACTTCTTATCTATAATTTTATTAATTACTAATGTTGATCTACAGTTATTAGTACCTACATTTATATGATTACCTATCAATTTTTAATATAATAATAATAATAAAATAAACTATTATTATTATGTATCTCTCTTAATTCACGGGTCAAGCCCGGTCATTTGATAGGCTTGCGCGGGGATATAGATCCAACACGTAGATGCCCCTTTGAGAAGTTTGATGTAATGTTGTACGCCCGCCGTGACCCGCTCCAGGATATATCAATGGAACGATATACCCATGAGCCGGTCTCGGCAGGCGTTGAGATTATTACAAAGTGTGATGGAAAATAAATGGGCTATGGCGATGAGATCTGGGTGAACTTAATACCGGGCTATTACAGAAGAGGGACGGAAGCCTGCCATAACTGCTTTTATTGCTAGTTATTTGCGGCAGGCGGTGGCTTGCCACTCACTAGATGGGCCCCCGAAATGCCAGGTAAACGGCCGGGGACAACACCGGTGTGAGTGACACAGGGATGTCGAGAGGTGTGCTGCGCTTTCTCCGAAGTTACTCGCGGCGTGATCCCCTTTAACACTTCCACCCCTGGAGCGTATAGCTCTAGCGACTTCTCTCTGGACGGCCAATGAAGGCAAGCCAGAGCTGAGAGTCCTGCGGGCCTTCTTGTGTTTACACTCCGACCGATTAAGACACGTCGGAGACGAAGGCCCTGACCGACTCTTTGGAGACTCGGGTCCGGTGTCGCTACTCACAGAACAGCACGCCACAAGCTGCCCTACGGATTTATTATTATTATTTAATAATAATTTCACAATAAATGTACTGTACCTACAATTAGATATTCATAATTAGGTATTCGATATAAAACTCCATTCTAAAAATGTCATAATCATGCTAGATAGGAAATTATAATACTTTAGTAATCTGTACTCATTAAACTTTATCTACACTCAAGTCAATATATTCTTATTACGAATTTTGAAATTGGATTAATATGACGCATTTTATTCACAAACATATGTAATAAAAAACAAACTATTTATTACTTATACTGTGCTATTATACAGATTTACAGTGATTTAAAGTTAATTCATAATAACACTACTGTATCCAGGCGCATTAATGTCCTTATTTCTTAAAAAAAATGCACCAATAGCCAAATGTATTTTATGCATAAGTTAGATAAAGTTATCAAAAATCGACAAGCCTATTTCAGAAAAATGGCGTTCATGTTTTAATATATAATAATAAAGATTTTTATATGGCAGTTGCTTATACTACCTAATCCTGAATGAGGATTTATACAAATAGCTATACGTATATGCATAAGCATGTACAGTATGCGAGTTATCGCCAGTACACAGCTGATATGGTATAAGCGTGTAGCGACGTAGGCGGTAGCACGGCTGATAACGCGCGCACACACATCGTCCTCTGAAGTGAGTCTAACACACCCGATGAAGACGTAATTGTAACTTAAAATTATGACTATCTAAGCACACAGTATTTTATTATTTTTGGAGTTTACTTTTTAGAAACAAGTTAATTCTCACATACAGGGTGTTAGAAATTTTAAGACGTTATGTTGGACGATATGACATTAAAATGAACTCAAGTCGTACGACGTATTGCATTGATCATTTGGTTTCTTTAAAAAAAAACTGGTAGAGCTTTTCATATATTCTCTAAAAGCCAGTTAGCTTGTAAAAAACATTTTTATTTTAAGTTAAAATCATACAGAATATTCTTTATTATTTTAACTTAAAATAAAAATGAATTTTGCAAGGATTAAATAAATAAAGAAAACATTTGCAATAGAAAAGATTAATAATGAGATAATTACAAATAACAAATTATGCTCTGAAGCTCTGGCATCCTTTGCATTATGAAAATGGCCGTAGAATGACAGAGCGTAGTAAACGAAGTTAAACCTTTGCTTTAGTTTCGCAAAAAAAATAGTTTAAATAAGACCTAAATTAGTTTATTGTAAAATTGTTGTGATATTTATATCTTAAATATTGTTAGGCGACGTTTTTTATAAAGAAAAAAATAAATATGATTTATATCTTAAATATTGTTAGGCGAAGATTTTGATTTTGTTTTTTTTTTTTAAGTATATTATTATTGAAACGTGAAAAACTGAGAACCATAGTTCTACGTCTGTCTCTACTTTGCAATATCTATCTATATCCTCAATTACGGTGCCTCCTGTTATCTTGACCTCACCACGGAGGAAAAAAAACTTGAGCACCTTCAATTTATTTGTCGTTTTCAAACTGACTAAATTATCGCCATGTTTCCAAATATTTATATGATATAATAATAGTTTTCCGCTCAAGTGGTTTCAGTGAGCACTAGTGTCACAGACAACTCACAGCTAGTCACAACGGTGTCCAGTGATCCAGTGTAATAATATGCACACCATGACGCTCGACCACTCTTTTCAATGCAAATTGTACAACTCTGGAATACCTACTCATTGACTATCCAAAAAGCATACATCAGGTTTAAACTCGACCTTTCACTTATCTACGTTAAACTTAATCACTGCTGGTCTATTGTCTGACAATACTGTTTTGCTGTGTGTCCCCATGCGTAAGTAGGTATATTACACATACTTATTGTAATAATATTATTTATTACATTGTATTATGTATGTATATGCAATTATATAAATATTCAATACCAGTTATCCATCGACGGATAAATTTAGTATATGTCAAATAAATAAATCAATTAGGTATGTGATAAAGATACAGTTTTAGGACAGGTCAATGTTTTTCTTTTTAATTGGTAAATTATATATACAGTTAAGTAGTCATTTTGTGTGGAGTTATCAGAATACACATTATCTGTGTACGTTACAGAAATTGTTTCACATAATGTGTCTCGCAATTAGTCTGGCCTCTGTTGTTAGTTTTTGTTCACGGTACAAAGCCAAACGTTTTATATTTTTTAAGAATCGATGTAAAGAAAATTATTTGAGAAATATTAAACCCGTATTGCTTATTAATATTATGAAACACCAGTAAATATCAGAACTAAACTACCTAGCTTTTCGTCAATATATATTACTTTTGTTTCTGCTATGTACTCGTAAGTGTAACAAAATATTTGCAAATGAGCATAATTATATTTAGTTTCAGTGGCCGTCAAAAGCAATACTTTATGCTGCCAGTAATATTAACGTCTTGTTAAATTTTGAACTCTGCGTAAGTTGATATAGAGTACCAATTAAGAGTTTTGTTTGTGCGGTTGTACGCATCGGAGTACTAGGGGTTAAAGTTTATCAGTCGTTTTGCCGACGGCTCTGTACTTTTCCTATTTGTTCTAATTTTAAATAATTAATTACAATTAATGCAGTACTGTAGTTGCCGCTGATAAGTGCAGTTCACCATTTTATCATTCGCGTAGTCTCTTAGGTAGGCAGTTTATAACTGTTTTTATACATACATATATGTATATTAAGCGTATTTTAGTTTTCAATACAAAATCTTCTTTATTATTAGCTTCGTTACTTATATCTCAATATTTCGTGAGAATTTTCAAAAACCCATTCTTAGGGGTTGCTACTTATATTACTGCGTATGCCAAATTTCAGTCTCATTTGTTCAGTGGTTTGAGACTGAAGATCATTCAGTCAGTTAGTCACCTTTTTCTTTTATATGTGTGTATAGACTTCAGGTAAAGCAAATATGTTTGTCAGACATGACGACAAGTACTGTTTGTGCATTATTATATTTCATTAGAGATTTGATTATTTAAAGCAGAGATTCCCAAAGTGTTATGTTTTGTAGAGTTTGTACACCCCTTGCTTAAATATTGCGTTTTCGTAAACCTCCTACAGGTAGTATAGGTCAAGCAACATTTAATGGGCTTTTTCGAAAATTACGGTTTTAGCGTGTATGTTATTTTCGAGTAATGAAATCTAAGCAATATATATATATAAACAATATATACCGATGAAATCGATACCTTTTAAAATTTTGAATAAGAACGGTCCAAGATTCCAAAGAAAAACTATTTTCTTACACCTAGCAGTTGTATAATATACGTGTAGATGGATTTATTATTTTATGAAATGTTGTATATTTTTATCATATATTTATATTTTTAAATATGAAAACAATGAAAAGTATATATAATCAATAATTAAAATTATCTATATTACCGCATTATATTATCTCTAAATACTGATACAGTAATATTACTCTATTATCTATTTATATTAATGATGAGGTAAATTATGGTATATAGTACAGTTTATTTTGCATAAATCCCACGTGACCTATGCAATTCATATTTTTTCGTCACAGCTAGCAATTTTAAATTTTAATACCTACTTTAACTTTAATATTAACTTGTTGGCTGGAAGGAATCCTCAAAAATGTGTGATAAGTCCGCCATTTACATGTAACTATCCTATTCTTTAAAATATATTTGTATTTCGTTTAGATTTAACAGCAACAACAATAAAAGACATATAATTTATCAACATCCTGTTGTTATTCAAAAAGCGAATTATTTCAAAAATATCCTACATGAACCAGACCATATGCAAGCCGCCATCATGCTTCACAGTGTGGTCACGGCTAGCCCATAACAAAAAAGTTTGACGACTACTGATCTACAGTGGTATCATATCCGGTAGTCTAAAACAAAATTTGGAGAAAACGACCGTTTTAAACACTGTTTATTTTACTATTATCTTTCATCGAGTTATAAAAATGTTACAGAGTTGTATACGCACACGTGTAATATAGTATTTTGATTAATTGTATATTTAGAGAATATTTTACCTCTGTGTGGCTAAAGACCACAGGGAGGTATTTAACAAAAACTTTGAATAAGCTCGAAGTATATAACGACAGAGAGAAGTTGCTTCACAGGATTTCTACAACTTATTTAGTCTGCGTCAACCTACATTCATCCCACGGCTGACATATGGGTCTCCCCACAATCGAAGGGGCTTAAAGTGACTTGCCTATTATTATTTATTTTCTGCAGCTAGCAAAAGTACCTTTCTATTTAGCTTACCGCTCTACCTAGACTTAAATATTAATGCGAGCAGAGCATTTTCTAACCTAATTACTTTGTATCAACGAAGAGAGTACCTCAATCAAAGTAACTCTCTTTGAGTTACCTCAAAGACTAAAATTTCTTGTCTGCCGTTGCAATTTAGTTGCATTTTCTCGTCATTATCGTAATATTTAAATTTAATTTATTTTATTAAAGCTATTAATTACTTGACTGTCCATTTGTTATAAAATTACTAAAAAAAACATTTATGGTTTTTCAAAATGAACGTTCAGGGAGAAGGATGTTTTTTAATTTCTATGATTATAATTTGTTTCAAGCTTTTGTTAAAGGGTTAAAGGTTTATTTTACAGGGTCGGCAATGCATGAGTGATGCCTCTGGTGTCGTAAGCGTCCACAGGCTGCGCTACATGCATACCATTAGTTGTCGGTCTTTAATTGATAATAGAGCTCATAAATATGTCTGATTTCTAATATAAATTGTAAAGAATTTCATGAAGCCCTTTGCTTGCCCTGTCTGCGGGTACGCAACTTTGAGAATCTATGTTCTATATACGTAATAATATGTAGTTGTACCAGTACAGTCGCAAAAATACCTATGATTCCTCCACAATTTAAGTGGGTTGGTACTACTTGAGGTCATTATTATTTATGAAGGATAAGGAGAAGGAAGGAACGAATAGAGTTTGTCACTGCCTATATGTCAGCTTTTAATGGTAAATTTTAATTTTCCCTTAATCAAATAGGATGTGAGCATACTCCACTATGCTGCTCAACTACTCGTTGGTTTACACTCGAGCTAAATAGAGTAATAATAATAACAGCAAATGTAATGAGAAACTTAATATGTACAGCGATAGAATCCGTATAAAACTCTACATGTGCAGGCATATTGTTGGATCTCAGTCGTATAATAAAATACTAGATTGCGGCCGCTTCTTCGAACGCGCCTACCCTGGTATGCCGTGAGAAATTTCAAAAATCCTTTTTAACCGTATGACTACGTCATAATAGTACCCCGTATGCCAAGTTTCAACCCGATTCGTCCAGTGGTTTAAGCTGTGCATTGAGAGTCCAGTCAGTAACGATGGCCTTTATGGACACAGATATGTTATTACATATTAAAAAGCTGTTGATCTTCCAAATGATAAATATATAATTAGAATGAATAGAATGTCCATCAAGGGTCATAGGTGTATTGGCATTTTACCTTTAACTTATAATAATAAAATACGCATTTGTTACTATATTCAATTTTTCTTTAATTTATTTTGTAGTGCTAATCATTTTCTACAAAATAATTTCAGGAAACTTTATTATCTTAACAAATGCGTGTTTTATTCAAAATTAAAAGTTTGGTGCGTGGTCCTATACTCAAGACCTCTAACTCTATCTACTTTAAGATAGTATGTCCATATATTTGTTTGCAATGTTTTATTTTATGTAGGACAAAATAATATACAGAGTACGAAATAGATAATTTGTACAAAAGCGAGTTTCTCTGTAAGATGTCTCTACTCATCAACGTTGAAATTCTAAAAGCTGAAATTGGGCGCATATTTTCAAATGTAAACATACTATAATAATGTTACCTATAGATGATATAGACTGAGAAAAAATATCTTATTGTAAAAATATCTAAATTGGATCTTGGTCTAACTTATAATCTAAAATCTAGTATATGTTTCATCTTGATACGTCAAATAGACAATTGTTTAATTTATGAAGTTCACGCGAACTTAACCGCTAGTAGGTAGCACATATTTATATTCGATGCATCTTTATTTTCCTCCATTATCACATGCACAGACGTAGAGTTTATAATAAATTATAGAACAAAAACAATGCTGCCATTCATTCACTTACTAGATCCAGCTGGAATTAATTGGATTAAGCGTAAATGTCAATCCAAATGGAAAC
Organism: Hypsopygia costalis; assembly: GCA_937001555.2. Taxonomy (NCBI): domain Eukaryota; kingdom Metazoa; phylum Arthropoda; class Insecta; order Lepidoptera; family Pyralidae; genus Hypsopygia; species Hypsopygia costalis. The sequence goes on along the minus strand of OW443340.2, from coordinate 17,840,336 downwards.
TGATTTCCGAGTCCAACTTTCATCAACCTTGCTGAATCCGATTGCACAGATAAATAAAACAAAATTTTCCTTAACTCAGTGTTTAACAACTTCAAGGTAACTCGTGATGTCAATGTAGCAAAAGTTTCAGATTATATGAACTGAATGGCCAGTCAGTCAGTCAGTATAGATTTAGCAGACAGGTAACGTTGGCGTTCTCGGTGGGTGCGGGCGCTAGGCCGAGCCTCGGGGCCGGAGCGCCGTCGGTACGCTCAGAAACAACCTAAATAAAGCAGGCCAGCAGGGAGTAGCCGTCTCGACGGACGCGGAACGCGACGCACACACACGCTCACCGCCGCACACTCTGACCATCGCGCACACATTCTCAGCTCACGCACACATAGCCCTCCAGACGAAAATAAAATCCACTCGTATGCGCCATGCAAATAGGAAGGCGACCCGTGCACGCGAGTCGCCCGAATCAACGAACAGATCCTTACGTTTCGTGGCACTGTTGCAAGACGGTCACGGACGCAGCATCGCAGGCCGCGGGTCACAGCAGCACTCTACACTCGGAGGTCTCATCCGAGGAAAGGCGTCGTTCGCCACTCCGAACTGGTTTCTTACGCCCGGGATCCGATGGAAAAGTACACGAAAGTGACGTCCACGAACATTCGACACTCGCGTTGTAGCGCACCGGTTCCGCTACGGTCACTCGGCAGGAAAATCAACGGCCGGAGATTAGCATGAATGATATCACGGACGAATATCGCGGAAAGCCAGACATGAACACAGTGCGATGTCGGCGCAGGTCGCAACGCGACTGGCGGCGCCACTACGCAGAGCCCCGTGCGTAGTGAGTGGCCGTGAGGAGCGGGGACGAGGAAACCCGGCGCGAGTACGGCGCGCCCGGCCGCGGCTCGTGGTGGCGAGGCGGGAGGGGCGAGGATTAATCACGTAGTAAGTATGCCCCCCTGGGCCGCGCTCTGCTCGCGGCGCCGCGAGCGATAGAACCTGCGCCCGAGCGATACATAAATAAATACTAAAATGCAATATGAACGCTCGACGTGCCAGACCGAAACCGGACACTCCTCGAGGCGAAATGAATTCCTGCGTGAGCGTTGCCACCGAATCTTGGCCGTGTGTGCCCGTCGTCGGGTTTGACGTGTTTCGAGATGTGTCGTCTGCGTTACCTAAACTCATGAATTCGTAGTGCAATGTAATGTGGTTGTTTTATGTGGTAAACAATCACCATCGACTCTACATAACCATGTATACCGTTTAATCACATTATCATCGTTCCTCCCCGACGACGACGAATCTCAAAACTCTACCCAAAATGTACGTATACGTGGACCACTCAACTCATTCAAACATTTCTCAGTTGTTATTCACATGCTGACTACTTTCAGAAATAATCTCATCAACAGGGATTTCCCAACACATCTCTAGTGGAAAGGTTCCCAAACCAGTTTTACTCGTCTGCACTGTTGACGATGACTTCGTGTTTATGATACGTTTAGAGGCCTTTAACGAACAGATCATTATCGTTTGCTGCTGATTCTATTCTACCAATAACCCAAGACTAAATAACTGAAACTTTAATTATGGTCATATCACTACGCTAAAATTACTGGCTTTAAAGAAACTTGAGAAAGTGATAATTAAAAGATAATTGCAAATTGCTCAACATTGATAACCACAACAAACATTCTGGTGAACACAAATAGACCTACAGATTGAAAAATTAATAAGCACGGAGGGAAATTGAAATCAATCGTATATAATTCGTCAAATATTATGACTCTACTGGCAAGAAACAAAACTGATACAGCGTGAAACTACAGGTGACCGAACTTTATTATATTTCTCTTTATTTATTCTTTATTCGCTAATATCGGAACTCTACCAGCAAAGTAAACCTGCACAGAGTGAAAACCATTAATGACCTAACTCAATTATTATCTTCTTCTATCTAGTCTTTCTTCTTAATAATAATATATATAAAATTCTCGTGTCACAATGTTAGTTACCATACTACTCCGAAACGGATTGACCGATTTTTATGAAATTTTATATACATATTCAGTAGGTCTGAGAATCGGCTACTGTCTATTTTTCTTACCCCTAAGTGACAAAGATTTTCCACTCCTAACATTTATTTAAAATTTTTTGGGCAAAAAATTTATTTTTATTTTTATTACGATTTAGGATTGCAAAATAGCGAGCGACATACCGTTTCCGACCCATGGTTACACTGTACAACTTCAAATTTTCACCCTTCTACCATCAACCCCTAAATTTATATGGCAAAACAATGTTTGCCGGGCCAGCTAGTATTCTATAATAATATTGTAATATATAGATTATTACGTCCGTCCCTCTACTCTAATAGACCGTTACCTAGGCAATCCAGAACTCATTTGCATAGCTCATATAATTTCCAATCCAACACATTATGTAATAGTCTCAATGCTCGCCCAGACCTGATCATGAGTATATTGTTCCATTGATATATCCAGGAGCGGGTCACGGCGAGTATACAACATTACATTAACATTATTAAATTAAATTTGAACTACAATCAAATAGATATATATTCATTCGCATGATTAATAAATCATACTCGTAAGCCAAAATATAAGTATAATTTACTTCGATCTACAATATCTCTTACTTATAAACATGGAATAGAGTTTCCCCCATAAGAGCGTGACATAGAAGTGCAAAGTGTGTGTCCATATACACTTTGCACTTCCTTTGAAAGTCTATTTTTTCTGTTTTTCTTTTGTATACACCCAACAAACTTCCTCGATGCTAAAGTTGCCAAGTGACATAGAAATACTTTTAATTGTCAGTGCATGAAGGATGCCATACTCGTACATATTGGTGCTTCTTATATTTTGGGATAGACGCTGTATACATTACGCAATCAATGCAACATATTATCTATATTTTTTTCTTCAAATTACCATTAAAATGTCTTACCACCGGCTTGAGTTTCTTCAAGAAAAGTGTGTACCTACTCTACTATGTTGGTTAGGACCACGTGATTTGTTACGTTCATATTATTTGGCCTATATAGGTTAATTTGCGTAGGCTGCCTGTAGTAACGAAATGAAATGAAATTATTTATTGTAATTGGGCCCTTGTGGGGACTTAGACACGTCTTACACATTTTTATCAATAATATTCTTAGTTTTTGTCATTATTTTTATCTAATAGCATTTTAGTATTGACCATTGCGAAGAAGAAATTTAAACGTTAGTGTTACTTCGGAAAAAATAAATATTTCCCTAAGACACCAAAAACTTCTATATTATATTACATTCTATATTACAGGGATTCTTTGTTACATCATGAAGTTTTTTATTGTTTAAATAATTGTTAAAACCAAGACTACTACATTGAAACAAAGTGTGCTAGAAATGGTTCCCGGAAATTTCATTTCATCAACTAATTTTATGGGTTACAAATACAGAGCTTAAAGACATGTTTTATTGCACGTCTAATGGCAGACACGCGAACGGCCACGTAGCATATACAAGTGACAAGCGATATGGAATATCGCTCGCGCGCTGCCATCCCCGCTGCCAACCTAGCAATAGTTATAAATAGAGTCATCCGTAGAATAAAGTTCAATCTGTATTGTTTATAGTTCACTATCGTGCGTTTTTATGGGGAGCTAATGACAGATTGAACGTTACTGATTTTTTTATATCGGAAGATAAATTACATAAGAAAATTATAAAAACGTATGTCTGAAGAATTCATGTTCCTTATCTAGCCTACTTAGCTGAACTCGTTTTTGTTCTTTAATCACTTTGGACTTTGTCCTACCGGAGACTCGCTGTGCCCTCCGTCTCTTTTGCTAGAGCCTCGTTAGTTGAATAGCAGGTTGCACCCCGTGTAGGCGAGGTCGGCTGTGTCTCAAAAATAACGGCTACTATACGCCGAAACAATCACGAAATACGTTTTTTTATTAATTCTGTATTAAGGTATGTTTGTTTTTTTTTACTCGAGTGACTCTACGATGAGTATTGTAAAACGGTATCCTTTAAACTATAGTTAATCATACTCTTCTGAGAAAATAATCATTATGGCTCGGTCCGTTATGTGTGGTCAAACGATCCGACAAGGACTTTCTTGCACAAAAAGCAGGTAGCTAGGTAAGTAACATGAAACCGCTTTCATTTTAGAATCTTTATATGAAACTACGGTACTTTTAGATCCTTTCTAATGTACAATAAAATTTACGTCATGCAGAAAATATGTATTGGTTGTGATAAACGGCCGTCAGAGGCTTCGTTCACGTGGATTTCAGAAAATAAACAAATTATTTATTTATAAAAACTAGACGATATATTGACGAGGTCGGTAGGCAAATGGTTGGCAATGGCTACTTTGTCTCCGAGGTCGCGGTTTCGATCCTCGCACGAGACTAATATTTGTATGCATGAACATGTCTTTTTGTCTTGGTCTGGGTGTTTTCTACGTATTATATGTATGTATTTACAAAAAAAAAAGTGTATTTAGGTAAGTATTATATCAGTTATCTAGTACCCACTCGTACAAGTTTTGCTTAGTTTGGGACTAGATGGACGTGTCTAATTTGTCTAGAAATATTTATTTATTTAAAAACTCCGCTTCTACTCGACGTATCAAGTCGCGTACAGACATACAGGTAAACAATCAAATAAAAAAAAAAATAGTAGGGTGTAAGTGGTCCATCAACATCTTTGAACCAATGCCAACTTCACCTGCACGCGGTGCACCCTGTTAACTGACAAACGAAGCTCTGGCGAAAAGAGAGGTAGGGAGCGTAATTGTAAGCTACCCGACTGGGGAAGTACTTTCACCTCACAGAATACCGCAGCCAAATAACAATTCCCTTGAGGGTTGTTGTGTTCCTGCGAGTGAGTGAGGTCGCCGAGGAAGGAAGGAGTTGCTGCGATGACAGCGGGGGTGGCGGCGCGCAAGCGACATTTCATTTCATATTGCGAGCGTTAATATGGCTAATTTATTATTTACCTAGTTGTTTTCGGCCAACTTATATTTTTCGTTAATAATATTGTAGTGTAATATTGTTTCTTGTTTGTTATTATGGCTACGGTAACCGCTTCACATCAGGCGGGTCGTATGCTTCTCTGTCACTCGGCGTAGTAAAAAAAAAAGAAATCCATGTCATATCACGTATAATATACTAAAACATCAATGACGAGCGTTTACGAAAAGCAATTTGATTAAAAAGCGGTACTAGCGAAGGTTCAACCGCGTTGAACTCTTCGACAAGGGCCATCGAACGATTTGCTACGCTCGCGCTGAGAAAAAATTATACTCGTTTTTTAACGATCACGACAAACACAAAACTGCTTTTTTCTACATTTAGAATGTGATATGTGTTTTTTAAATGTTTTTTAATGTACACTTAACATCAACCTATTAAGAAATTACTATAGTCCAAGTACTTAATTGTAAGGTTCACATTTAGTGTACCTACTTTATTATATTTGTAACTAGCGGCCCGTCTTCGCTTCGCTGTAGCTTCATCTTCTCGTCTCCGTCTCATTCCAGTGAATTTCCCATACAAAGTATACAAACCTTGTACTGACAATTTAATCATAATTTTTATTTACTCTGTTTTGTGAACAGCTATTCTGCAGCTCGGATTGGAGACAAATCCAACAAATGGAAGATCTTAAAAATCGGTCCAGATGTTCTTGACTTAAAAATAGTGTAATTAACCCTGCCTACTTATATCTATATATCTATATATATAAAAGAAAGTCGTGTTTGTTACAACACTTATAACTCGAGAACCGGCTGGACCGATTGCCATGGTTTTTGATTTGTTGGATTTGTTTCCGTCCCGAATAGCAGAATAACTCTTAAAAACATTGGAAAATTCTCGAAAAAATAAAATAAAAGAAAAAACATTTTCCCATACAAATGAAAGTGTCAGTTGAAAAAGGGATTACGATATTTATTGGTTGTCAAATATCAAAACGTCAAATCGATTGGTGTCACTTTTATGTCGCGAAAGTTGTCTGTGATTTGTTTTGAAAATTTAAAAATGTCAAATCGATAGGGGTGAAAACGCTTTTCCCATGGGGTTCGAGCGCAAGAATCAAATCAGAGTAAACATCAAAAGAAATGACAATTACAAATCACCAAAATGATAAAACCTATTTCAAAATAAAAAAAAAAAAACAAAACGTTTTTTTTAAAAAAAATTAACAATAAGGAAATCTTTATTTTTATGAAATCTTCAGTTTTTATGGATACGGGTCTTCCCTCAACCGAAGGGATTTAGAGCGTACTCCAACACGCTGCTCAACTGCGGGTTGGCGGAGGCCAGTGTTTTCGAACCGCCTAAAGGCCACTGACTTAACTTAACGACTGTCATTAAATGATAACAACCGGGACCGACAGCTTAACGTGCCTTCCGAAGCACGGAGGAGCTCAAGATGAGCTAATGATAACAACCGGGACCGACGGCTTAACGTGCCTTCCGAAGCACGGAGGAGCTCAAGATGAGCTAATGATAACAACCGGGACCGACGGCTTAACGTGCCTTCCGAAGCACGGAGGAGCTCAAGATGAGCTAATGATAACAACCGGGACCGACGGCTTAACGTGCCTTCCGAAGCACGGAGGAGCTCAAGATGAGCTAATGATAACAACTGAGACCGACGGCTTAACGTGCCTTCCGAAGCACGGAGGAGCTCAAGATGAGCTAATGATAACAACCGGGACCGACGGCTTAACGTGCCTTCCGAAGCACGGAGGAGCTCAAGATGAGCTAATGATAACAACCGGGACCGACGGCTTAACGTGCCTTCCGAAGCACGGAGGAGCTCAAGATGAGCTAATGATAACAACCGGGACCGACGGCTTAACGTGTCTTTTGAATCACGGAGGAGCTCGAGGTAATATAAACCCATCCGTGTACAGGCTACGGTCGACGTTGCTTAACTTGCGTGTTCAATTAGACTGACACGCGCAATGACGCCATCGAGCTTCTCTATTATTTTCTACTATTCATTGTTTTAATTCCATAAAATCATAAATTTAGTTCAGCTAATATGTATCACGACATTCATTGATTGTTAGGCGGTACGAAGTTCGCCGGGACAGCTAGTATATATATATATATATATATATATATATATAGATATCCCTTTGGGCACTTTGTGGCTCAGACGTGCCGTATAGGTAGTAATTTGTTGATCAATTTTCACTTGTTGATCCGGACCTCTTTTGTTGATCCAATGCCAGCTGAACATAAATATGTAGCTCCCTTCGGAGCCACAAGTGTCACGATGAGAAATAATAATAATTAAGGGATTTTTATACAAATCTACCTTTTTGGCGTATGAGCAGTTGTTGATCCAATTCAAATGGACCAATCAGGGCGCAGCATTTGCCAAGGGCTTCCTCATTGGCACGTTTAGGCTACTATATTACTGTCTACAGTAACTAGTTAGTATTTCAAATTCCCTCAAAGTAGTAGAGAATCTTGTCTTAAAAAAAAACGTGTGGCATGAGTTGAGTGTTGAGTTGAGTTGAGTGTTGAGTTGAGTTCAGTTTTGAGTTGAGTTTTGAGTTGAGTTTTGAGTTGAGTTTTGGGTTGAGTTTTGAGTTGAGTTTTGATTGATTCGAGTTTTGAGTTCAATTTTGAACTGAGTTTTGAGTGGGGTTTTGAGCAGAGTTTAGTTTTGAGTTGAGTTTCGAGGTGAGTTGAGTTTTTAGCTGAGTTTAGAGTTGTTTTGAGTAGAGTTTTGATTTGAGTTTTGATTTGAGTTTTGAGTTGAGATTTGAGTAGAGTTTTGCGTTGAGTTTTGAGTTGATTCAAGTTTTGAATTGAGTATTGAGTAGAGTTTTGAGTTGATTCGAGTTTTGAGTTGAGTTTTTAGTTCAGTTTTGAGCTGAGTTTAGAGTTGAGTTTTGAGGTGAGTTGGGTTTTGAGTTGAGTTTTGAGTTGATTCGAGTTTTGAGTTTAGTTTTGAGTTCAGTTTTGAGCTAAGTTTTGAGCTGAGTTTAGAGTTGAGTTTTGAGGTGAGTTTTGCGTTGAGTTTTTAGTTGATTCGAGTTTTCAGTTGAGTTACGAGTTGACTCGCGTTTTGAGTTGAGTATTGAGTTCAGTTTGAGCTGAGTTTTGAGCTGAGTTTTGTTGTGAGTTTTGAGGTGAGTTTTGAGGTGAGTTTTGAGGTGAGTTTTGGGGTGAGTTTTGAGCTGAGTATTGAGCTGAGTTTTGAGTTCAGTTATGAGTTGAGTTTTGAGGTGAGTTGAGTTTTAAGTTGAGTGTTGAGTGGAGTTGAGTGTTGAGTTGAGTGTTGAGTTGAGTTGAGTGTTGAGTTGAGTTGAGTGTTGAGTGAAGTTGAGTGTTCAGTTGAGTTTTGAGTTCAGTTTTGAGTCGAGTTTTGAGTTCAGGATTCAGTTGTTTTGAGTTGAGTTTTGAGTTTTGTGTTGAGTTGAGATTTGAGTTCAGTTTTGAGTCGAGTTTTGAGTTCAGTTTTCAGATGTTTTGAGTTGATTTTTGAATTTAGTTTTGAGTTGAATTTTGAGTTGATTCGAGTTTTGAGTTGTTTTGAGTTGAGTTTTGAGTTGTCTTGAGTTGAGTTTTGTGTTCAGATTTGAGTTGAGTTTTAAGTTCAGTTTTGAGTTGAGTTTTACACTATTTATACCTAATTATTTATACCTAGCTCTTTACGTTTTCTAAATAAGAAAAACTTAGAGCTAAAAAGAAAAAGAAATTATGAACGTCAGGGCATATTATCAACGTCAGATAAATTTGAAGACAAATGAAAAAATAAGTTGATAAAAAATGCTATGCAATAGCTTTACCGCGGCAGTCCCCGAGTGCCACACGTTTCTTTATTTAACTCGTTTGCTCGTCCATGCTCGTCCGTGCTCGCTCGTGCTGGTCCGTGCTCGTCCGTGCTTATTAACTCAACTCAACTCAACCCCCAACTCAACTGAACTCAACCCCCAACTCGACCCTCAACTCGATCCCCAACTCGACTCAGAACTCGACATCCAACACGACCCCCAACTCGACTCCCACCTCGACATCCAACTCGAACCCCAATTCGACCCCCAACTCGATCCCCAACTCGACCCCCAGCTCGACCCCCAACACGACCCCCCAACTCGAAGCCCAACTCGACCCCCAACTCGACCCCAACTCGACCCCCAACTTGACTCACAACTCGACACCCAACACGACTCCCAACTCGACCCCAACTCGACCCCCACCTCGACATCCAACTCGAACACCCATTCGACCCCCAACTCGACTCCCAACTCGACCACCAACACGACCCCCAACTCGACCCCCAACTCGACTCAGAACTCGACATCCAACACGACCCCCAACGCGACCCTCTACTCGACACCCACCTCGACATCCAACTCGATCCCCAATTTGACCCCCAACTCGACCCCCAACTCGATCCCATACACGACCCTCAACTCGACCCCCAACTCGACCCCCAACTCGGTCCCCAACTCGACCCACAACTCGACTCACAATTCGACCCCCAACTCGATCACTAACTCGACCGCCAATTCGACCCCTAACTCGACTCACAATTCGACCCCCAACTCGACCCCCAACTCGATCCCCAACTCAATCCCCAACTCGACCCCCAACTCGACCCCAACTCGATCCCCAACTCGACGCCCAACTCGACCCCCAACTCGACTCCCAACACGACCCCCAACTCGACCCCCAACTCGACCCCCACCTCGACATCCAACTCAAACACCCGTTCGACCCCCAACTCGACCCAACTCGACTCCCAACTCGATCCCCAACTCGACCACCAACTCGACACCCAACTCGACCCCCAACTCGACGCCCAACTCGACCCCCAACTCGACCTCCAACTCGACCGCCAACTCGACCCCCAACTCGACCCCCAACTCAACCCCGCTATTTGGAAAATATGTTAAACTCGCATCAGGACACGTGAATTGATGGAAAATTCGTAAGGCGGAGGGAGAGAAGACCACCGGCGCGGCGTAGGAAAGGAAGTAACACGTTTCTGCCGCGCGGCAAAAATGTATGCAGTCATCGCAGCCTATGAACTCAACGACAACAGAGGCATCACTCATACGTTGCAACTGTAAAAACTCCTTCACGCCTTTCTTGAAAAACCCCATACTCAATGTCCTGGGAAAACCAAAGGGCGCGAGGTGCGGTGTAAGATGCTACCACCGCGCCTCCACCGTTACACCCGAGGCGGATCTTTTTTTTTTATACTGCGTCGGGTGGCAGACAAGCATACGGCCCGCCTGATGTGAAGCGGTTACGTAGCCATATTTCTGGTGACCTCACTCACTCGCAGGAACACAACAGCCCTCAAGGGAACCGTTATTTGGCTGCGGTATTCTGTGAGGTGGAGGTACATTCACCAGTCGGGTAGCTTACAATTACGCTCCCTACCTCTCTTTTCGCCAGAGCTGCGTTTGTCAGTCAGCAGGGTGCACCGCGTGCAGGTGAAGTTGGCTTTGGTTCAAAGATGTTGATGAACCACTTACACCCCTAAACTTACAATGTATGGAGCATTGCTAATATTAAATATCTAGATTAGGTATAATATATTCATAATTGATCGACCGTTACGGTATCGGTACCTATTCGGATCAAAACAAGTATTACTGGAAGTACGAGTATATAAGCCTCCCCAACCCGTCTGGCCAGCGTGGGGAGTGCAGGCCAAATCCTCCTTGCGTTTAGGACGGACGAGAGAGGGTCGTGCTCCTGTAGTGGAGACTAAAATGGACCTGATGATGATGATGACGAGTATATATATTGATCAACACAAGTAATTGATTTTTGAAATATATACAGAGCCAAAAAGTCTTCGTGCATTTAAAAAATTTTGTCGTTACGGATCGACTATTGCATGAAATTGTTGAAAAAATATGTATGGAGTATAATGTACTATCGACGAATACATTTGGCAACAGCGCATAATAGAATGCGACGTTGCCATTTCGCCCGAGAAATACGCAACTGGATTCAAGTTATTCGGTGCAAAAGGTGGAGTCGGCAATGTACGGGGTCGTGGCGGGATCAACTTAGTGTGCAAAGAGGTGTTTATATATATATATATAATAATTGCACACTAAGTTGATCCCGCCACGACCCCGTACATTGCCGACTCCACCTTTTGCACCGAATAACTTGAATCCAGTTGCGTATTTCTCGGGCGAAATGGCAACGTCGCATTCTATTATGCGCTGTTGCCAAATGTATTCGTCGATAGTACATTATACTCCATACATATTTTTTCAACAATTTCATGCAATAGTCGATCCGTAACGACTAAATTTTTTAAATGCACGAAGACTTTTTGGCTCTGTATATATTTCAAAAATCAATTACTTGTGTTGATCAATATATATACTCGTCATCATCATCATCAGGTCCATTTTAGTCTCCACTACAGGAGCACGACCCTCTCTCGTCCGTCCTAAACGCAAGGAGGATTTGGCCTGCACTCCCCACGCTGGCCAGACGGGTTGGGGAGGCTTATATACTCGTACTTCCAGTAATACTTGTTTTGATCCGAATAGGTACCGATACCGTAACGGTCGATCAATTATGAATATATTATACCTAATCTAGATATTTAATATTCGCAATGCTCCATACATTGTAAGTTTAGGGGTGTAAGTGGTTCATCAACATCTTTGAACCAAAGCCAACTTCACCTGCACGCGGTGCACCCTGCTGACTGACAAACGAAGCTCTGGCGAAAAGAGAGGTAGGGAGCGTAAGCTACCCGACTGGTTAATGTACCTCCACCTCACAGAATACCGCAGCCAAATAACGGTTCCCTTGAAGGCTGTTGTGTTCCGCGAGTGAGTAAGGTCACCAGAAATATGGCTACGTAACCGCTTCACATCAGGCGGGCCGTATGCTTGTCTGCCACCCGACGCAGTATAAAAAAAAAAGATCCGCCTCGGGTGTAACGGTGGAGGCGCGGTGACAGCACCTTACACCGCACCTCGCGCCCTTTGGTTTTCCCAGGACATTGAGTATGGGGTTTTTCAAGAAAGGCGTGAAGGAGTTTTTACAGTTGCAACGTATGAGTGATGCCTCTGTTGTCGTTGAGTTCATAGGCTGCGATGACTGCATACATTTTTGCCGCGCGGCAGAAAGAAATGTTACTTCCTTTCCTACGCCGCGCCGGTGGTCTTCTCTCCCTCCGCCTTACGAATTTTCCATCAATTCACGTGTCCTGATGCGAGTTTAACATATTTTCCAAATAGCGGGGTTGAGTTGGGGGTCGAGTTGGGGGTCGAACTGGGGGTCGAGTTGGGCGTCGAGTTGGGGGTCGAGTTGGGTGTCGAGTTGGTGGTCGAGTTCTGAGTCGAGTTGGGGGTCGAGTTGGGGGGTCGAGTTGGGGGTCGTGTTGGGGGTCGAGTTGGTGGTCGAGTTGGGGATCGAGTTGGGAGGCGAGTTGGGGGTCGAATGGGTGTTCGAGTTGGATATCGAGGTGGGGGTCGAGTTGGGGTCGAGTTGGGAGTCGTGTTGGGTGTCGAGTTGTGAGTCAAGTTGGGGGTCGTGTTGGGGGTCGAGCTGGGGGTCGAGTTGGGGATCGAGTTGGGGGTCGAATTGGGGTTCGAGTTGGATGTCGAGTTGGGGGTCGAGTTGGGGGTCGTGTTGGGGATCGAGTTGAGGGTCGAATTGTGAGTCGAGTTGGGGGTCGAGTTGGGGATCGAGTTGGGGACCGAGTTGAGGGTCGAGTTGGGGGTCGAGTTGGGGGTCGTGTAGGGGATCGAGTTGGGGGTCAAATTGGGGATCGAGTTGGATGTCGAGGTGGGGGTCGAGTAGAGGGTCGCGTTGGGGGTCGTGTTGGATGTCGAGTTCTGAGTCGAGTTGGGGGTCGAGTTGGGGGTCGAGTTGGGGGTCGTGTTGGGGGTCGACTTGGTGGTCGAGTTGGGGATCGAGTTGGGAGGCGAGTTGGGGGTCGAATGGGTGTTCGAGTTGGATATCGAGGTGGGGGTCGAGTTGGGGTCGAGTTGGGAGTCGTGTTGGGTGTCGAGTTGTGAGTCAAGTTGGGGGTCGAGTTGGGGGTCGAGTTGGGCTTTGAGTTGGGGGTCGTGTTGGGGGTCGAGCTGGGGGTCGAGTTGGGGATCGAGTTGGGGGTCGAATTGGGGTTCGAGTTGGATGTCGAGTTTTGAGTCGAGTTGGGGATCGAGTTGAGGGTCGAGTTGGGGGTTGAGTTCAGTTGAGTTGGGGGTTGAGTTGAGTTGAGTTAATAAGCACGGACGAGCACGGACCAGCACGAGCGAGCACGGACGAGCATGGACGAGCAAACGAGTTAAATAAAGAAACGTGTGGCACTCGAGGACTGCCGCGGTATAGCTATTGCATAGCATTTTTTATCAACTTATTTTTTAATTTTTCTTTAAATCTTTCTGACGTTGATAATATGCCCTGACGTTCATAATTTCTTTTTCTTTTTAGCTCTTTAAGTTTTTCTTATTTAGAAAACGTAAAGAGCTAGGTATAAATAATAGGTATAAATAATTAGGTATAAATAGTGTAAAACTCAACTCAAAACTCAACTCAAATCTGAACACAAAACTCAACTCAAAACAACTCAAAAATCAACTCAAAACTCGAATCAACTCAAAATTCAACTCAAAACTAAATTCAAAAATCAACTCAACACAACTGAAAACTGAACTCAAAACTCGACTCAAAACTGAACTCATATCTCAACTCAACACAAAACTCAAAACTCAACTCAAAACAACTGAAAACTGAACTCAAAACTCAGCTCAAAAATCACCTCAAAACTCACCTCAAAACTCACAACAAAACTCAGCTCAAAACTCAGCTTAAAACTGAACTCAATACTCAACTCAAAACGCGAGTCAACTCGTAACTCAACTGAAAACTCGAATCAACTAAAAACTCAACGCAAAACTCACCTCAAAACTCAACTCTAAACTCAGCTCAAAACTTCGCTCAAAACTGAACTCAAAACTTGAATCAACTCAAAACTCAACTCAAAACCCAACTCACCTCAAAACTCAACTCAAAACTCAACTCTAAACTCAGCTCAAAACTGAACTCAAAACTCAACTCAAAACTCGAATCAACTCAAAACTCGAATCAACTCAAAACTCTACTCAATACTCAACTCAAAACTTGAATCAACTCAAAACTCAACGCAAAACTCTACTCAAATCTCAACTCAAAACTCAAATCAAAACTCAAATCAAAACTCTACTCAAAACAACTCTAAACTCAGCTAAAAACTCAACTCACTTCGAAACTCAACTCAAAACTAAACTCTGCTCATAACCCCACTCAAAACTCAGTTCAAAATAGAACTGAAAACTCAACTCAAAACTCGAATCAACTCAAAACTCAACTCAAAACTCAACCCAAAACTCAACTCAAAACACAACTTAAAACTCAACTCAAAACTCAACTCAAAACTGAACTCAACTCAACACTCAACTACACTCAAATCAACTCAACACTCAACTCAACTCAACACTCAACTCATGCCACACATTTTTTTTAAGACAAGATTCTCTACTACTTTGAGGGAATTTGAAATACTAACTATAAATTATAGTTACTGTAGACAGTAATATAGTAGCCCAAACGTGCCAATGAGGAAGCCCTTGGCAAATGCTGCGCCCTGATTGGTCCATTTGAATTGGATCAACAACTGCTCATACGCCAAAAAGGTAGATTTGTATAAAAATCCCTTAATTATTATTATTTCTCATCGTGACACTTGTGGCTCCGAACGGAGCTACATACTTATGGTCAGCTGGCATTGGATCAACAAAAGAGGTCCGGATCAACAAGTGAAAATTGATCAACAAATTACTACCTATACGGCACGTCTGAGCCACAAAGTGCCCAAAGGGATATCTATATATATATATATCTATATATATATATATATATCCAATCAGGGCGCAGCATTTGCCAAGGGCTTCCTCATTGGCACGTTTGGGCTACTATATTACTGTCTACAGTAACTTAATAATGTCTAGCTAATATTTCAAATTCCCTCAAAGTAGTAGAGAATCTTGTCTTAAAAAAAAACGTGTGGCATGAGTTGAGTGTTGAGTTGATTTGAGTGTAGTTGAGTGTTGAGTTGAGTTCAGTTTTGAGTGGAGTTTTGAATTGAGTTTTGAGTTGAGTTTTGAGTTGAGTTTTGAATTGAGTTTTGAGTTGAGTTTTGAGTTGAGTTTTGAGTTGAGTTTTGAGTTAATTCGAGTTTTGAGTGCAATTTTGAACTGAGTTTTGAGCGGGGTTTTGAGCAGAGTTTAGTTTTGAGTTGAGTTTCGAGGTGAGTTGAGTTTTTAGCAGAGTTTAGAGTTGTTTTGAGTAGAGTTTTGATTTGAGTTTTGAGTAGAAATGGGTTTTGAGTTGAGGTTTGAGTTGATTCGAGATTTGAGTTTAGTTTTGAGTTCAGTTTTGAGCTAAGTTTTGAACTGAGTTTAGAGTTGAGTTTTGAGGTGAGTTTTGCGTTGAGTTTTGAGTTGAGTTTAGAGTCCAATTTTGAACTGAGTTTTGAGCGAGGTTTTGAGCAGTTTAATTTTGAGCTGATTTTAGAGTTGAGTTTTGAGGTGAGTTTTGCGTTGAGTTTTGAGTTGATTCGAGTTTTCAGTTGAGTTATGAGTTGATTCGCGTTTTCAGTTGAGTATTGAGTAGAGCTTTGCGATGATTTTTGAGTTGATTCGAGTTTTGTGTGGAGTTTTGAGTTCAGTTTTGAGCTGAGTTTAGAGTTGAGTTTTTAGTTGAGTTGAGTTTTGAGGTGAGTTGGGTTTTGAGTTGCGTTTTGAGTTGATTCGAGTTTTGAGTTGAGTTTTGAGCTGAGTTTAGGGTTGAGTTTTGAGATGAGTTTTGAGGTGAGTTGGGTTTTGAGTTGAGTTTTGACTTGATTCGAGTTTTGAGTTAAGTTTTGAGCTGAGTTTTGAGCTGAGTTTTGAGGTGAGTTTTGAGGTGAGTTTTGAGTTGAGTTTTGAGATGAGTTTTGAGGTGAGTTTTGAGGTGAGTTTTGAGGCGTGTTTTGAGCTGAGTTTAGAGCTGAGTTTTGAGTTCAGTTATGAGTTGAGTTTTGAGGTGAGTTGTTTTAAGTTGAGTTGAGTGTTGAGTGGAGTTGAGTGTTTAGTTGAGTTTTGAGTTCAGTTTTGCGTCGAGATTTGAGTTCAGTTTTCAGTTGTTTTGAGTTGAGTTTTGAGTTTAGTGTTGAGTTGAGTTTTGAGTTCAGTTTTCAGTTGTTTTGAGTTGAGTTTTGAGTTGTTTTGAGTTGAGTTTTGTGTTCAGATTTGAGTTGAGTTTTGAGTTCAATTTTGAGTTGAGTTTTACACTTTATATACATAACTAGCTGTCCCGGCGAACTTCGTACCGCCTAACAATCAATGAATGTCGTGGTACATATTAGCTGAACTAAATTTATGATTTTATGGAATTAAAACAATGAATAGTAGAAAATAATAGAGAAGCTCGATGGCGTCATTGCGCGTGTCAGTCTAATTGAACACGCAAGTTAAGCAACGTCGACCGTAGCCTGTACACGGATGGGTTTATATTACCTCGAGCTCCTCCGTGATTCGAAAGACACGTTAAGCCGTCGGTCCCGGTTGTTATCATTAGCTCATCTTGAGCTCCTCCGTGCTTCGGAAGGCACGTTAAGCCGTCGGTCCCGGTTGTTATCATTAGCACATCTTGAGCTCCTCCGTGCTTCGGAAGGCACGTTAAGCCATCGGTCCCGGTTGTTATCATTAGCTCATCTTGAGCTCCTCCGTGCTTCGGAAGGCACGTTAAGCCGTCGGTCCCGGTTGTTATCATTAGCTCATCTTGAGCTCCTCCGTGCTTCGGAAGGCACGTTAAGCCGTCGGTCCCGGTTGTTATCATTAGCTCGTCTTGAGCTCCTCCGTGCTTCGGAAGGCACGTTAAGCCGTCGGTCCCGGTTGTTATCATTAGCTCATCTTGAGCTCCTCCGTGCCTCGGAAGGCACGTTAAGCTGTCGGTCCCGGTTGTTATCATTTAATGACAGTAGTTAAGTTAAGTCAGTGGCCTTTCGAAAACACTGGCCTCCGCCAACCCGCAGTTGGCCAGCGTGTTGGAGTACGCTCTAAACCCCTTCGGTTGAGGGAAGACCCGTATCCATAAAAACTGAAGATTTCATAAAAATAAAGATTTCCTTATTGTTAATTTTTTTTTAAAAAAACGTTTTGTTTTTGTTTTTTTAGTTTTGAAATAGGTTTTATCATTTTGGTGATTTGTAATTGTCATTTCTTTTGATGTTTACTCTGATTTGATTCTTGCGCTCGAACCCCATGGGAAAAGCGTTTTCACCCCTATCGATTTGACATTTTTAAATTTTCATAACAAATCACAGAACTTTCGCGACATAAAAGTGACACCAATCGATTTGACGTTTTGATATTTGACAACCAATAAATATCGTAATCCCTTTTTCAACTGACACTTTCATTTGTATGGGAAAATGTTTTTTCTTTTATTTTATTTTTTCGAGAATTTTCCAATGTTTTTAAGAGTTATTCTGCTATTCGGGACGGAAACAAATCCAACAAATCAAAAACCATGGCAATCGGTCCAGCCGTTCTCGAGTTATAAGTGTTGTAACAAACACGACTTTCTTTTATATATATAGATTATTTATACCTATTATTTATACCTATCTCTTTACGTTTTATATAGAAGAAAAACTTAAAGAGCTAAAAAGAAATAGTAGTGAAACTGTTGCATAATAAGGGTTATTAAAATACGAGTGTGAGTTTATAACATGAGCCGAAGGCGAATGTTATAATAGACCACACGAGTATTTTAATACCTAATTATGTGCAGTTTCATACACTACTTTATCTAATCTCATGAAATATATGATAATAATATTTTAAATACAACCATTAGGTTAATTTAACAGCTATAATTCCTACTTATAAATCCATTTGCAGATAGAGCATGCGTAGTGTGCATGCGCGACGCGGCGCGCGGCGCCGCGTTCACAGGTAATGTAGAAAATTTTTGCAAAGTTGCAATGTATTTGCATTGCAACCTGTTTAAAATACCTGTATCCAGGGCTGAAGCTGTATCGAAATGGTAAATAAGTAGCTTGTGCGTATAGACTGTCATTATGATACTGTGTTTAGTTTTTTAATGTGTAAATTTCAGTATGAGATTAGATAAAAGAAATTATGAACGTCAAAGGGCATGTTATCAACGTCAGTAGGATTTGAAGAAAAATTAAAAAATAAGTTGATAAAAAATGCTATGCAATAGCTTTACCGCGGCAGTCCCCGAGTGCCACACGTTTCTTTATTTAACTCGTTTGCTCGTCCATGCTCGTCCGTGCTCGTCCGTGCTCGCTAGTGCTGGTCCGTGCTCGTCCGTGCTTATTACGTAACTCAACTCAACTCAACCTCCAACTCAACTCAACTCAACCCCCCACTCGACTTCCAACTCGATCCCCAACTCGACCCCCAACTCGACTCAGAACTCGACATCCAACACGACCCCCCAACTCGACCCCCACCTCGACATCCAACTCGAACCCCAATTCGACCCTCAACTCGATCCCCAACTCGACCCCCAGCTCGACCCCCATCACGACCCCCAACTCGAAGCCCAACTCGACCCCCAACTCGACCCCCAACTCGACCCCCAACTCGACCCCCAACTCGACCCCCAACTCGACACCCAATACGACTCCCAACTCGACCCCAACTCGACCCCCACCTCGACATCCAACTCGAACACCCATTCGACCCCCAACTCGACTCCCAACTCGATCCCCAACTCGACCCCCAGCACGACCCCCAACACGACCCCCAACTCGAAGTCCAACTCGACCCCAACTCGACCCTCAACTCGACCCCCACCTCGACATCCAACTCGATCCCCAATTCGACCCCCAACTCGATCCCTTAAACGACACCCAACTCGATCCCCAACTCGACCGCCAACTCGACCGCCAACTCGACCCCCAACTCGACGCCCAACTCGACCCCCAACTCGACCCCCAACTCGACCCCCAACTTGACCCCCAACTCGACCCCCAACTCAACCCCGCTATTTGGAAAATATGTTAAACTCGCATCAGGACACGTGAATTGATGGAAAATTCGTAAGGCGGAGGGAGAGAAGACCACCGGCGTGGCGTAGGAAAGGAAGTAACATCTCTTTCTGCCGCGCGGCAAAAATGTATGCAGTCATCGCAGCATAAGAACTCAACGACAACAGAGGCATCACTCTTACGTTGCAACTGTAAAAACTCCTTCACGCCTTTCTTGAAAAACCCCATACTCAATGTCCTGGGAAAACCAAAGGGCGCGAGGTGCGGTGTAAGGTGCTACCACCGCGCCTCCACCGTTACACCCGAGGCGGATGTTTTTTTTTTTATACTACGTCGGGTGGCAGACAAGCATACGGCCCGCCTGATGTGAAGCGGTTACCGTAGCCATATTTCTGGTGACCTCACTCACTCGCAGGAACACAACAGCCCTCAAGGGAACCGTTATCTGGCTGCGGTATTCTGTGAGGTGGAGGTACATTCACCAGTCGGGTAGCTTACAATTACGCTCCTTATCTCTCTTTTCGCCAGAGCTTCGTTTATCAGTCAGCAGGGTGCACCGCGTGCAGGTGAAGTTGGCTTTGGTTCAAAGATGTTGATGAACCCCTTACACCCCTAAACTTACAATGTATGGAGCATTGCGAATATAAAATATCTAGATTAGGTATAATTATTCATAATTGATCGACCGTTACGATATCGGTACCTATTCGGATCCAAACAAGTATTACTGGAAGTACGAGTATATAAGCCTCCCCAACCCGTCTGGCCAGCGTGGGGAGTGTAGGCCAAATCCTCCTTCCGTTTAGGACGGACGAGAGAGGGTCGTGCTCCTGTAGTGGAGACTGAAATGGACCTGATGATGATGATGACGAGTATATATATTGATCAACACAAGTAATTGATTTTTGAAATATATACAGAGCCAAAAAGTCATCGTGCATTTAAAAAATTTTGTCGTTACGGATCGACTATTACATGAAATTGTTGAAAAAATATGTATGGAGTATAATGTACTATTGACGAATACATTTGGCAACAGCGCATAATAGAATGCGACGTTGCCATTTCGCCCGAGAAATACGCAACTGGATTCAAGTTATTCGGTGCAAAAGGTGGAGTCGGCAATGTACGGGGTCGTGGCGGGATCAACTTAGTGTGCAAAGAGGTGTTTATATATATATATATATATATATATATATATATATATATATATATATAAAACATTGTTTTATCATTTGTAGAACTACATAAACGATTTAACTAAAAACATACTGTTTTCATATAATTAAAACATTGTTTTATATATATACTCGTAGATATGCAGTTACGTTCTCGGCATATATATTGGTCAGATGCACACTATTGAATGAATATTAACATTTACTAAGTAATTATTTATTTCATCTTGTAATCATATGGAATCTGTAAGTATATTTAACACGTAACTATTATATTTTATAATAAGTAGGAACCTGGATGGGCAAGTTTCACTTGGCGTTATTGGGCGCAAACGAATTTTCCGATAATTGGTACCTAGCTAGATCAATTTCTTGCCCCCATGAACCCTATAATAAAGTAAGTACATTGAAATCGTCAATGATTCGTTATAATTTCGTTGGAATCGTCAATAATTCGTCGTGTCTATTATATCTATTTAATTATTTATTGACCACAATATATAATGGTGCAAATGGCGGACTTGATGTTAGAAGTATTTAATAATACAAAATATTATAGTATACAGTTGATACTGTTGATTGTTGGCACTTGGTGGAACTATTATCATAATGATTACTTCAATTTTTATATCACCATCATCATCAGGTCATTTTTGTCTCCACTACAGGAACACGACCCTCTCTCGTCCGTCCCAGACAGAAGGATATTATATACTTATTATAAATTCATTCAATATTTATATACTATAAGAATGTTTGCAGTACTGAATATATGTATGCATTGTCTTACAAAGGTCTTATAAACCGGTTTTACTCATAAAAACAGTATTTTTTAGTTAAATCGTATACATAGTTCTACAAATTATAAACTTGGTACAGTAGACTGGATTTCAACTGAATGAATATTACATTAATCTTGTAAACTGCACACTAATTTTGATTTTATTTACATACATACATTTTTAACATTTCTTAGTATTTGTCCTTTGGACTTGTGCGTATACTGCTGCAATAAAAATGGCTTTTGGATTGCAACTGATGCACGTGATGTGCATTTGACTGTACTAATACTGCATTCTACTCTACATTTTTTCTAACTCTTCTTACATACAATCAATTTCTAATGATACTGCACTTCAAAAACAATATAAGTACATGTTTTAATTATACACCTATTACATAGAGTCTAGTCATTATTCTACAAAGTATATAATTTAAAATATTGCATGAGTTGTTTTAGTTGTTATTAATGTTGAGTGACATATACATAAATAAATAAATATTTCTGGACAAATTACACACGGTCATCTAGTTCCAAACTACCATTCCACCACCGAGCTCGTCAACATGTATAATTTTTATTGTTATTTAGTTCTACTGAGTGACTACTCATTTAATTATTGTTTACACTATAAGTAACCTAAAATAGCTCTATAAGTGAAGACCAGTAATTGAATCTATGTAACTGCTACTGTAAAGTTCTATCAAGCTAAATTCAAGTGTTGGTCTTCGGAATAAATTAAAATAAAATAAAAAAACAATAGTTTTTGAAAAATGACTAATTTATACGTACTCAACGCTGTAAATTAAATTACTATCTAAAATCAGAAAAAGTTAGCACTACTAGCAATTAAACCGATACAGTGAAACTATTCAAAATTCGATCTGTTCTAGATTTCACCAGGAAGTGAAAACGCAAATACTAAAAAAATGCCTGAAAGAGTAGAAAACGTTTTAAAGCTGATTTTGTTCAAACAGCGAGCAGTAGAGTTCAAAATTTTGATGTAATCGTTAACAAAAT
This sequence comes from Hypsopygia costalis, assembly GCA_937001555.2. NCBI lineage: Eukaryota > Metazoa > Arthropoda > Insecta > Lepidoptera > Pyralidae > Hypsopygia > Hypsopygia costalis. Next base: position 17,818,281 of record OW443340.2, on the reverse strand, counting down.
TAAGATTACGCTATGTAATTTGATTGATTTATAAATTGATGTACAACAATTATGATCCTTGACGGTACATATTATATTGGTATACTGTAGTGTCTCATGAGCTGGCTATAAACCTTAGCTGTCCCGACAGCCGACGTCCTGTCTTCTATTGAATTTGAATTGGTTTCGCGCAATCTGTCAAATGACTGAACAATATCAATGAAATGATGAAATGACTATTAGAAAAGTAATAATGATCGTTCAGTTATCTTAAATTTTCTAATTTATCGCCCAACTTTCTTATTTTTTTTCTTTCATAAGAACCTTCTCGTGACAATAACATACATAACAAAAAAAAAAAGAATTAGTGAAATCGGTATAGCCGTTCATTCAGAAATAAATTTTAAGTATTTTTATTGGACCAGCAACGACTTAACCCTTGATTTATATTCATTATATTTTTATATGTCAGCTGCCTTTTGGTAATGTGATTGGACGGTAATACAAATAGGCGTATGATGTACAAATTATACACAAGTACGCGCTATTTTTGCTTAGGAATGAGATATTAAAATTTTGAATTCTTTAAATGTATATTGTTACCGTTGTGAGTTATGAATGAGTGTCATGAGTATGACTGACCTTTGGATACAATAGAAAACCAGTGTTTTGCTCATTTTGGGCAATTTTATGCACTGAACTGCATCCATTTGGTTTATATTGTTACACGTACACAATGTGCTTTTTTTTTTTGTGAAAATGCTAATAATGTACGATTAGTACGATAATATACATGTTTTTATTTAAGTGAGGTCACCAGAAAGAAAGAAAGGAAGGAGTATAGGCTGGCAACGATCGGCGACCTCTTGGTGTTGCTGATCTCTATGGGCGGTGGTGATTGCTTTCCATCAAGTGACCCACATGCACGTTTGCCCCCCTCTCAAATGAAAAAAAAAGAAAGAAAAATATTTATTTCTTTAAATATCTAAACTGTGTATTTTTTTTTTATGTTTTATCATTTTAGCCAATATGCGTTCTTAATGTTGTTACTGTTTTTATTAGAACTGATTTACAAAGTGTAGTGTGGACTGTCCGCGTGGTTGGTTGGCAACAGTGCGTGACGCCATGACAGGTGTGCCATCGTGCACCGACGCTTCACTGGTTTATATTAGCACTGGCTTCGGCGGTTTCTGTGTGGGATTTTGAAAAGTAGTGCACTCAGAAATTGAATACAAACTCATAGATTAAGTCTTCACCATTTTTACACCAAAATCATTTAATGTCATATTAAGAAGTTAACATTAAATGGAATAATACATTATATAAAATATTTATAACTAAGTAATGCAGAAAAAATATAATTCCTTGTGGATAGCTTGCGCTTAGTTTGAATCTTTTTTAATTGTCTCAAAATCACTCTCAATAGGTTGGTGGTAGCTCACCAAGTAGAAGCAGTATTTTAGCGCAAAGCAAAGACTTTTTCAAAAAGGCGAAACCGACGACTCGATAAACCGAAAATTCAACCAATGACGGTTTTCTTCATCTTAATTTCATCCCTAAAGTCAAGTAATAAGGACTCTCGCAGATGATGATTTTATTGAAGCTTGACGGTATCTTCTACCTTACAGTAGAATCATCTCTTGAAGCCAAAGTTGCGTCCGTCCCCACCACAGCCCTTACCGCGTACACCAGTGTTCCGCAAAGTGTGTGCCGCGGCACACTGGTGTACCGTGGGCATTAGTTGGTATGCCTCGGAAAAATAAGGTTATCTCATAAAGCCAAATGTCACGGACGAGAGAAAAATACTTACACAAATAAATCAAAGCAAACAAAAACACAAGCAAATAAATCATTCATTCATTCAAATAAAAACTGATTTAACATTTATGGTGTACCTCCAATAATTTTCGTTTTCCTAGATTACCTTGAACTCAAAAAGTTTGCGGATCACTAACGTACACTGTAGATAAAGATGTAATACAGTTTGGAGATCATTCCTACCCATAAGTTTGTTCCAGTTAATTACCTGATTTGTTAGTTTTAGTCTGATGAAACTCATGTTATTAGGCCAACATTAGCCAAAGCTTTAACGTACACATGGTGCATCCTGCCGATTACCAAACCAGACACTGGCTAAAGAGAGGTAGGGCACATCGAGCCCAGCTGCTGAAGTATACGACATACCCGTTGCTCATTCAACATAGTTATTACTTTTGTTGACCTCAGTCACTCACAGGAAGACCCCAATTCGGGTCTTTAGTCGTTTCGCACCAAGAGTGATTCGGACCGCGGTCCGAATTGCCCAACTGCTGTTTCTGAATGGGACCATTCACACCGCACTGGTTGGAGCGGTGCGAATAGCCCAATGTATCTTTTGTAATGGGTCGATTCGGACCACGGGGCGAAACGATTCAATGCTCTTTTCGTAGGTCTAATTTGGATTCTTTATATGCCGTCGACATATCCTATAATTCGTTTGATTACAAATGGCGTCGTCAGTTAATAAACGCTCGCCATTTTTCAATATGCCGAAGCGAAAAATGATTCATAATCTATAAATATAAAATTCAAAGTCCTGACTAAATGACTGACTGATATATCAACGCACAGCCCAAACCGCTGGGTCTGCTGCTGCTCAACTGCGGGTCGGCGGATGCCAGTGTTTTCTAGCCGCATAAATAAATATACCGTATATTTGACGAGCCCGGTGGTCGAATGGCTAGCAATGATTACTTTGACTCCGAGGTCGCGAGTTCGATCCACGCGCAAAACAAACATTTGTGTGCATGAATATGTCTGTTTGTCTTGGTCTGGGTGTTTTCTATATATTATAAGTATGTATTTACAAAAAAATATGTATTTAAGTATAATATCAGATATCTAGTACCCACAATACAAGTTCTGCGCTTAATTTGGGACTAGATGGCGCTGTGTACATTGTCCAAAAACATTTATTTATTACTTTATTTTTATTTAACAGGCTGAAATAGTGACTCAATCTTCAAATAATTATCACTCTGCGCAGCTCGTGTTTAATGATTCACCATAAGTCCGTTATGACCACAAAAGTCGACAAAACAAAAATATAAAAAGGACTGGTCTTAAGCAACTTTTTTGGTCATCCAAATTTTGGCTCAAGTCACAATATATATTTTTTTTCTTTATACAGATCAATGTGTATTGAATATGTTGATGTCCTTGTCATATAAGATTTATAATATATATAGGTACTCGGCGCATATCATGTAAACTTGTAAAGAAAAAGGAGAGATGGAAGGTAAAACTACATTTCTTGGATGATTTTACAGCTTCCAGAATATAAAATCAATTATATACATTGTCTTTACAGGCAAGTACCTATTGAGACAGTGTAGTATAAATGTAAGGTTGATAAACAATAGGCCACCCAGTGCTTTTCAAACTTTATCATTTCACACAGCGCGACCCCCTTAATATGTAAAAATATTTTGCGACCCCCTGCCCTCCAAAGTTCTGAACCTGTATGTATTTTATTATATTCCAAATATCAAATTCCTACAGTTTTATTTGTTTTGATAGTTAAATATTGGTTTATTAAATACAATTAAAAACAAATAATACTCGTATATAATGGAGTATCTAAAAAAAAGACATCGATTACGTTCCGTAATGAACATTTTATTAATAAAAATATATTTTTGAACGTTGTTTTTTTTTACAGCTTCTCGACCTTCCGTGGCCTTCATGTAGAGGCTTGGCGACGGGTCCCATGAGGTCGCGACCCACACTTTGTAAAACACTGAGCTACACTGTCACAATGTGGGATACTATAATGTCGCATTAAGCACTTGTCTGTGAAGATAATGTATTTAATTGAGGAAATAAGTAAATATATAAAAATATAATTAGGAAACAATGTAATGATTGAAGGTATGTATTGGTCGTTCTAGCAGTTCATCTATAGGCCAGAATATTATAAATAATTATTATAAAAATGAAAAAAATACCAACTTGGCTTAAGAACTGTTATCTAATAACAACAGCCGGGACCGAGACATTACAGCGTGCTTTCTGAAGCACGCAGAAACTCTCGATGAATCAACCCATCCATAGACAGGCTTGAGTCGACATAGCTTAACTTACGTTATCGGCTAGACAGACACGCGCAACGGACGCCATCGAACTCCTACTTACATAATGTTTATTTATAAATGAATTCGCTAGCCTGCACCCGCTGCAGTTTGTTGACTCGGCAGCTAGGTGATCCGATAAATCTAGACAGGCATTTAGGTACTTACGTAGGTATTTGAGAGCGCAGACGTCTGTCTGCCCACGCCTGCTCCGTATCTACCTTTAGCATCATCATTTGTCTATAATAATATTTGAAACAACAGACTATACAAGTATTTCTCTGAATATGTCGCGTGCGTGGCACAGCTGGATCATTTATAGGCATTGACGTACGATAAACATATCGTACGTCAATGTTTATAGGTATATAATTACGAGTAATATGTAAAGTATATTTTCTGTATTTTATCGACAGAGGCTAGGAATGCTTGAATTAACTATATATATAAAAAAAACTTGTTAAAGCGACTTTCTCTTTCTTTTTTTGTTTTAGATTTTTTTTTTTTTTTTTTGACAATTAACACAGTCATCTAGTCCCAAATTAAGCGCTAAGCTTGTGTTAAGGGTACTACACATCTGATAAATACATTTTTTTTTAAATACATACTTATAATACATAGAAAATACCCAGACCAAGACAAACAGACATGTTCATGCATACAAATGTTTGTCTTGTGCGGGAATCGAACACACAACCTCGGAGTCAAAGTGGCCATTGCTAACCATTCGACCACCGAGCTCGTCAATTTGTTTCCCTTAAAAGGCTGACGACAGATCGAGGACCCTTTGGTATTGCTGATCTCCATGGGTGGTGGTGATTGCTTTCGACCAGATAACCCCTATGCTTGTTTGCCCCCCACTCATATAAATAAACTATGTTTTAACAAATTAGTCGCTTTAACGTGTGATTAATTTTATTATTAGTAAGTTGTTTAATATTTTACGTCATATTTTAACAAATTAACGTTAAATATTAAAGAGCTTTCCAACTCCCTAAAAATAACTAGCTTGAGCCGGCGATTTCGTATGCGTGTCTATCGGTGTCTCTTGGGAATTCTCAGAAATTCTTTCCTAAGATATCAAACGTCATAAAAGCTATCAATATCTATGCCATAAGTTTCAGCTCGATTTGTCTAGTGATTTGTGCGTTGATAGATCAATAGCTAACGGTTGCCTTTTATAGATGTTTTTTTAACCATTTATTCATTTACATTAAGTTAATTTTACATAAATAGCTAGTGGATGAATCCATCTTAGTGGCGTTTACTCGTACCAAATGGCAAGTTCTCTTGCAGCAGGTAATAAAATTGAAATTTTATTTTATTTAGCTTTTTAAATGTAATTCTAAACGTATGATGCGACGATCCCGGTGGTCGAATGGCTAGGCAATCGCCTGTATGGTATGTATTTACAAAAAAAATGTATTTAAGTACATTTATCATTTGTCTAGTACCTATAGTACAAGCTTTGCGCCTAATGTGGGACTAAATGGCGCTATGTAAAGTGTGCAGAAATATTTATTTATTATATATTATGATGGTTATTTTATTTGCAATAATTTTGGGGGTTGATGCTACTCACGTCCGCAGGTTTTACCCTAGTTTCCCTGCACGTGACCCCTGGGTGGTGCTAAACGAGTAGCCTTTTTCCTGAAGTGGTAGAGCCAAGCTGTAGTCGTTTAGTGTCTAGAACATGATCGCGGTCAAGTTTTGGACATTGAATGAATACAGCTCGTAATTGGGCCGGCTCGTCCGGGGCAGTACCACTCTCACGCAGAAGACCGGCGTGAAGTAATAGCTCGCGCTATTGCGTTTCGTACGGTGAGTGTTGAGACCCGGAGCCCAATCCAAAACACCCCAACTCTAACAGAGTTTTCATTTTCCTTAAAAGGCTGGCAACGGATCGGCGACCCCTTGGTGTCGCTGGCCTCCATGGGCGGTGGTGATTGCTTTCCACCAGGTGACCCACATGCTCGTTTGCCCCCTCTCACATAAAAAAAAATGCTCGTTTGCCCCCCTCTCGCATAAAAAATAAATCAAATAAGTAGAGCGCTTCTGTTTGATTAATAAGGCAGTGGTATACTGTATAAGTTATGACGCAAAATTATCTCATTATTCTACCTTCACTTTATCCTTCAAAGTTTATACTTATTATGAGCTTATACATGTTTGTTGTACATGCTCTCGACTTTAAAAGGTCGTAGATAAGGACGAAATGGTTTTGTGGCTCGTGTCAGACTAATCGAACACGCAAGTTAAGCCACGTCTTTTTTTTATTTATTTATTTATACGGGTTATTTATCTCGACTTCCTCTGTGCTTCGGAGGGAACGTTAAGCGGTCGGTCCCGGCTGTTTTTATTAGATGATTGTCCTTACGCCACGTCAGTAGCCGTTAGGCTATTTGAAAACATTGGCTTTCGCAGTTGAGCAGCGTGGTGGAGTATGCTCTAAAGCCCTTCGATTGAGGGAAGACCCGTATCCCAGCAGTGGGATGAATAAGGATTGTCGACGACGAGGACGAAACATGACAGACAGACATTATGTTGATAACTATAATACAATATACTTTTTACATCACGCTACATACCTCCCGCCTAATGGTATGTGGTTACGTTAGCTTATTAGATGCTTACTAGATATAAGACGTGATGCTCGCACCTTGTTGCCCTTGCTGCTAACGCAGCATCTAATTGCCATAATCTTATTCACTAGCAGTAACATCATCCTTCATGTTATTTTGGCCGCGGACTTCCAGACTCTAGTCGGGTTAGATATATCCTATGAATACTACCTCTCTTTCAGCCGTATACAGTACACACGTATACATACGTATACATATACAGACGTAGTTTGTTTATGTAGTAATTTTTATATGGAGTGTCAGGGTGTGAGTGCCAACGAGGCTTCAGTGAACTAAAGCCTCGTTTGTTTATATTGTCAGGCAGGGTGCACAACGACCACGGTGCAGGCACACCCTGACCACTCCATACAAAAAATTACTACATAAACAAACTACGTCTGTATACTGTATACGGCAGGGAGTGGCCTTACTATACGCAGTGCTATTACTTATACTATAGTACAGGTGTAGTAGGCTGTAAGTCCAAGAAACTGGCATACTATTAGTAAGCTAACCATAAGTATATATTACGACATGACGTAGGCATTCGCTACGAAAAGATTTTTGAAAATTTCCCTGGTTTCGCACATATTGAAATCGCGGGCGCAAGATAGTTTTTACATATAATCTACATAATGTTTGTCCATTCCCTATGTCATCGCATCACGCGTGAACAGATGGAACAATTTCACTAATTCGATTTTGTTGTATTTGTTATTGTCAGAAGATTCTATTGAAAGAAAAAAAAATTGAGCGGAATTTAAGAAAACTGAATCACCATACCATATACGTTGGTCACACTAAATGTTTTGCGTAACTTAAAAAAACAACATGTTATAACCAAAATATTATGTTTATTGCTTTTCAAAATACTCTCCTTTACATTTTAAATATTTTTTAATAATAATAATAATAAGTCCGCAGGGCAGCTTGTGTGGCGAGCTGTTGTGTGAGTAGCGACACCACGGACCCGAGTCTCCAGAGAGTCGGTCAGGGCCTTCGTATCCGACGTGTCTTCATCGGTCGGAGTGTAAACACAAGAAGGCCCGCAGGACTCTCAGCTCTGGCTTGCCTTCATTGGCCGTCCAGAGAGGAGCCGCTAGAGCTATATGCTCCAGGGGTGGAAGTGTTAAAGGGCATCACGCCGTGAGTAACTTCGGAGAAAGCGCAGCACACCTCTCGACATCCCTGAGTCACTCACACCGGTGTTGCCCCCGGCCGTTTTCCTGGCATTTCGGGGGCCCATCAAGTGAGTGGCAAGCCACCGCCTGCCGCAAATAACTAGCAATAAAAGCAGTTATGGCAGGCGTCCGTCCCTCTTCTGTAATAGCCCGGTATTAAGTTCACCTAGATCTCATCTCCATAGCCCATTTATTTTCCATCACACTTCGCAATAGTCTCAACGCCTGCCGAGACCTGCTCATGGTTATGTCTTTCCATTGACATATCCTGGAGCGGGTCACGGCGGGCGTACAACATTACATCAAACTTCTCAAAGGGGCCTCTACGCGTTGGATCCATATCCCCGCGCACGCCTATCAAATGACCGGGCTTGACCCGTGATTGAAAAGAGATAAATAATAATAATAATAATTTTAATAAAGTCCGAAGTGTAAAGAAGCAGAAATATCAGATAATTAAAAAGCAAAATGCTATTCTCATCTTCTCAACAAAGTGACAATGTCAATAACGTCAAAAATAATAAAATATACAGAATGAAAATCAGATAAAATGGAAAACCTAAATGCTGACAAGAGCCAAAAGACGTAACGCACAAACAACATCTCAAGAAGACCCGTCACTCAACTCCGCCTCGCAGCCATCACCAACGGTACATAACACACTCGAGTCGGCTGCAGTAGCGTCGAGTTCGAGTGACGAGTTTGTGACTCCCCCGGCGTCGCCAAGACCAGTACGCCGGCGAGGACGACCACCGAATAGCTTAGGACCACGTGGGCAACATACCGCGAACAGGGTCCCCGCTGTCGGTGGTGCAGTGCGTCGCATGAGATGGACTCAAGAAGTAAATGAGAATGTCATGCGATCGTACTATGAGGTCACAGAGGGGGGAACTAACCTCACTGCGTACCGTGTTAGGATGCCTTCTGTGTTTCAGGCTCTTGAACCAGCGCTCAACGTCTCGGCCCAACGATTATCGGATCAAGTGAGGGCCATCCAACGCTGCCATCTGTTGGATGATGCCACACTTGACAGGTTGCGTTCCCAAGTACAGGATAGTCGTATCATTTCAGAACCGTCACACAGTCAATCTAATACAAGAGATATCATTGCCAATGTTCCTGAACCCACATTTTTTGACGGAGAAGAGGCAAGTGATACGGCTAACACTGTGGGGAACAGGTATAATGAATTAAGGAGCTCTTTGGAGCATGCGATTGCTGAGTATCGGTATGTACCAATTCACGATAGACCAGATATACCGCGTTTGCCCATGAATAGACAAAATAGGCAACTAATGGGAGCCTTGGATTCACTGTTATCAAACTATTTTGATAGCAGTGAAAACTTGGTAGATACGTACTCAATTTTATATTGTGCAGCGGTTGCTGCATGTCGTGTGGCTCATGTTAAATTTCCAAATTGTGACAGAACCACACGATATGCTCACGAAAAACCTGCATGGCAATATAGAATTGAGAAGCGTATAGCTGATGCCAGGGTTCTCATTGGTAAACTTATTAGTTTCAGGGCTGGTAACAACCGCCCTAGGGTTATGCGTTTTGTGACCCGAGCATTTATTGGAACTAATATTGTACCACAGGAATATTTGTCTCGGGTCACAGAACGTATAGACTTATTTAAACAAAAAGTCTATGCATGGGCAAACCGCATACGTAGATATCGAAAACGTGTTGATAGATATATGCAAAATCGCATGTTTCAAATCAACCAGAAGAAGGTGTATAGAATTTGGGAGCGACCCGGACAAAGTGTGACTGATATGCATCTGCCTGATGTAGAAGCTATGAATTTATTCTGGCGAAACATCTGGTCGATGCCTGTCAGTCACACTGACGATGTATGGATTGAAACGATTGAACAAGCATGTGAATCAATAAGACCTATGACAACTGTAGCCATCACTAAAGAAGATGTAGTCAATGCTGTTCGGTCCTTGGCTAACTGGAAATCGCCAGGACCGGACAAATTGCAAAACTATTGGCTAAAATGGCTACCAAGTTCACATGCTTGTTTAGCGCATCAATTCCAACATGCGTTAGATACCGGTTCTCTCCCCAATTTTATAACCACTGGTGTCACTCACCTTCTTTATAAATCCGGAAGTACCACGGACCCCAAAAACTACAGACCGATTACCTGCTTACCAACGATCTATAAGCTACTTACATCCATTCTGAGAAGCAAAATTACGCATCATATTGATACAAATAATGTTATGTCTGCTACTCAGAATGGATGTAAGAATGGGTCTCGTGGTACCAAGGAGTTGCTCCTTATTGACATGGCCATTAATCAGCAGGTACGTCGAAACCACAAAGATCTGTCGGCATGCTGGATAGATTACAAGAAGGCCTATGATTCGGTGCCTCATACATGGCTTATAAAGGTCTTAGAGTTGTATAAAATAGATACAACTCTATGCACTTTCCTAAAGTCATGTATGGGGCAATGGAGAACGGTCCTTCTCTATCCAGGATCCCGGTCTATCAGTGGGGACGACGAACCAATTAAGATTAAAAGGGGTATATTCCAAGGTGACAGTTTGAGTCCCTTGTGGTTTTGTTTAGCTTTGAATCCTTTAAGCACATTATTAGAGGATTCAAAGCTAGGCTACAGATTGCGAAGGGGAGGTCAGGCTATATCTCATCTTCTATACATGGATGACTTGAAACTCTTTGCATGTAGCAAAGTCCAATTAATGGCTTTACTAAAGGTAACTGAAAACTTTAGTAAATCTATTAAAATGGAATTTGGTATAGACAAATGTGCGGTCATACATGTAAAGAAGGGGAAGATATTAGTATCTGAGAGACTCGAACTCTCAGATACTATACGCTTGAAATCCCTTTCGGAAACTGAGACCTACAGGTACTTGGGTATGTCTGAAAATTTGGGAATTACTGAGACAGACATGAAGCAATCACTGAAAGAACGTTTCTTTGGCCGCCTGAAAAAAGTACTTACTAGTCTTTTATCAGGGGGCAATAAAGTGCGTGCTTACAATGGTTGGGTCATGCCGGTCTTGATATATTCCTTTGGCATACTGAAGTGGACTCAAACTGAGCTTGACGCTGTTGACCGGAAAGTCCGAACGATATTAACCACTTACCGTATGCATCATCCACGATCATCAGTAATGAGGTTGTATATCCCTCGAAAATGTGGCGGTCGAGGCTTTTTAAATGCTAAAACCCTACATAATCGAGAGATATGCAACCTCAGGGAATATTTCCTACAAACTGACGTGGAGATGCATAGGGATGTGGTTGGTATCGATCGTGGATTAACTCCTTTGTCTTTAGCTAACGAGAACTGGCGTAAACCTGTAGTATTAAGTATTGATGATCGCAGAACCATATGGCAAGGCAAAGAACTGCATGGACGGTTCTACCAGGCTCTACATGGACCTGATGTAGATCCTGTTAGCTCCGTAACTTGGCTACGTTTCGGGGACCTCTTTGGGGAAACCGAAGGTTTTGTCTGTGGAATTATGGACGAAGTTATCAAGACGAATAACTACCGGAAATATATCATGAAGGATGGCACGCTTGATATATGTCGAGCGTGTCATCTACCTGGGGAATCCCTCAGACATGTAATTTCCGGTTGTTCTCATCTTGCTAACGGCGAGTACTTGCACAGACATAATCAAGTAGCCAGGATTATCCATCAGCAGCTTGCCTTGAGATATGGTCTTGTGATCACCGAGGTACCGTACTACAGGTATATGCCGGAAGCAGTTCTCGAAAATGACCATGCCACATTATACTGGGATCGATCTATTATCACTGACAGGACTATTGTAGCCAATAAACCTGACATCGTGATAATAGATCGATTAACGCGCCAAGCAGTCATTGTTGATGTCGCTATCCCACATGACGTTAATCTTGTGAAAGCTGAAAAAGATAAATTATCTAAGTATCTTGATTTAGCTCATGAGATTACCGCCATGTGGGACGTCGATTCAACAGTGATTGTTCCGATAGTTGTGACGGCCAATGGCTTAATCGCCAAGAGCTTCGACCAACATCTCAAGAAGCTCGCGTTGGGAAGCTGGATCAAGGGTCAGATACAGAAGGCTGTCCTTCTCAGCACGGCACGTATTGTGAGGAGGTTTCTGTCTCTGTGACCTTGACCACCGATAGCTTGGACCTTGTTCCCGCTATCGGGGGGATTCTGTTTTTTATATTTTTTTATGTATTTTTTTTTTTTATATTATATGTTAAAAAATGTATAAAATAAGATATTAAAAATAAATAAATGTCATAATAATAATATTTTTATTTGCCAGAATACACAATATCATAATATGAGGTCTTATTACAGTACATTGGTAGATGTATTCTGCCTGCATGCAGACGTGCAAATATTAAGTAGTATTTTTGTCACAATATTCTATAAAATCTTTAATACTATAAAAACAATTAGTCATTAGCCAGTCACTTAAATTCCTCCTAAATGTATTTCCTTGTAATAATTTTAATTTATTCGGTATTTTATTATAAATAGTTATTGCATTATTAAATACATTTCGTTTAAAAATATCTTTATGACACCGAGGTTGATATAGTAAGTTAGCAAACTTTACTCGTTTTTGTCGTGGACAAAATTCACTGCGCATTTTAAAATATTCTGGATGTGCTTTGACAAAAAGACAGATATTTTTTATGTACATGCACGCCAAAGGCAATATGTTGCATGCCTTAAATAGCGGTCTACAACTGTCCAAAAACCATGCTTTGCTTATGGCCCTGATACAACGCTTCTGTATTTTAAAAATTCTCTCAATATCAACCGATTGCCCCCATATAATGAGACCATAGCTGAGATTTGATGCTACAAATCCATGATATGCTGATAATGCTGCCTCCATCGACACTGTCTGCCTAAGTTTCTTCAAAACAAACACATATTTACTTATTTTTTTACACAGCAGATCAACGTGATTTTTCGAATTAAGATGTCTGTCTAGTGTAATTCCTAGAAAATTCAGACTATCAACTTCTTCTACTTTATCGTTATTATAACAAATGTCAAGGTTTGCACGATTAGTATGGTATGAATTGAATTGAATGAATTTAGTTTTTTCAATATTTATATTCAAATCGTTGTCTTCCATCCAGCAGATTACATCCTGGAGTGCTTTGTTGACAATTGGTTGCAGATGTTTTTTGTTGTCACCTTTAACAACAATTGTTGTATCATCTGCAAATAGTGTACACATATGCGAAACTGCTTCCGGGAGGTCATTTATGTACACTAAAAAAAGCAATGGACCCAGTATACTGCCTTGAGGAACTCCAGATTTGTTTGATAGAGGGTCTGATCTTACTTTTTCTTTAATGACCTTATTTTGTGAATTACGTGTAGTTTTTGTTAGTTCCGTAAATTGTTTTCTATTTTTTAGGTAACTAGACAACCATTCTAGTGCTTTGCCTCTGATTCCATAATATTCTAATTTATATAAGAGCTTAGCGTGGTTTACAAAATCAAAGGCTTTACTCATATCTAGAAATAAAGATATTATTGGGATGCCAATGTTTAAATTTTCAGTTATAAATTTTATAAGATGAAAACAGGCTTGTGTAGTTGAGCTACCCTCACGAAAGCCGAATTGTTCCTTTCGAAGTATTTTATATTTGGTGAAAAAATCATTTAATCTCCTGAGCATAGCCTTTTCAAATATCTTTGCTAAAGTGGGAGTAATAGTTATTGGACGATAGTTATTTGGATCCATTTTATCACCCCTTTTAAATAGAGGTTTAACTATCATCATTTGTAGGGTTTCTGGAAAGTGGCCTTCTTCAAAAGACAAATTTATTATATAGGCAAGTGGGTGGCATATTGTGGCCGCACAAAGTTTAAGGGTTTTAGTATTGATATCATCAAACCCACTAGCTTTACTGTTACTAAGAGACATGATTACGTTATATATTTCGCTCGCATCGACAGGTCTTAAAAATATTGTCATTGGATTTCTGTTATCATTTTTTAATTTTAAATTATTTACGTTTGAATTTCGTTTTGATGTCAGATCATAAAAAAAATTATTGAATATATTACAGATGTCAGTGGTATTATTATATGTCTTATTATTAAAATGTATCTTATCAATGTCATTAGTGTGTTGTTTGGTACCGGTGGTAGATGAAATAACTTGCCAGACAGCCTTCGATTTATTTTTACCATTTTTAATATATTTAACATTTGAGATTCTTTGAGCACTTTTTACGCATTTTCTAAAGATATTGTTGTAAATATTGTATTTAATCTTGTTAGCCTTTTTATTTGTACTTATATTTTTATATGTCATAAATAACTGACGTTTTATTTTGCTACATTTTTTCAAACCTCTGGATAACCAGTGTAGTTTTACAGGTTTGTTATTCATTTTCACCAATATTAGAGGAAAACAAAGATCATAGAATAAACAAACAGCGCTATAAAATTTCTCGAAAGCGCCTTTCAGGGTGCTACTCTCAAACACATCTGAAAAAGAGAGTGAAGACATACATTCAGAGAATTTTCTCATATTGTCATTGCTAAAATCTCGCCTATGCTCAAACCAGCTCGTAAAAGGTTTCCGTTTATTAGTTTTTATTATGAGTAATTGAGCTGTTTCATGATCGGATAGACCTAGTACAATTTTTTCGGGTCGTACCTTTTTTATATTGCTGGCCATTTGATCTAAGCAAGCATTAAGACGTGTTGCAGTTTTTATATGGGTCTTAAAATTATAGCTTTTTAATATATTAAGGAGTTCTTTGGTAACAGGGTTGGCTTTCATAATATCTATATTCCAGTCGCCACAAATTATAATCCTTTTCAGTTTATATTTATCTGTAAGATAATTTAATAGTGTGTCCAGTTTGTGAAGAAAAAGATCTATCTGCATCTTTTTTTGGTCAGGTACTCTGTAAATACAGATTATAATCAAATTAAGACCGATCACTTCAATACCACATGATTCAAAGTAGAAATTAGTAGGGAGATGAGATGGAATAGTTAGTGGTTTAGTATGTAATGTTTTTTTAGCTAGTATGCATGTACCTCCTCTATTCTTGTTTCGACAAAATGAAGCAGCTATATTAAAGTTGTTTATGGTTATATTGGCCTCCGTGCCTTGTTTAACAAAAGTTTCACTAAAACATAGTATATCAACCTCGGTGCCCTTGTCTATTAATTCAGATAAAGTAATTTCTAACACGTCAAGTTTTTTGCACAATCCAGCTATATTTTGGTGTAAAACCGTTAATTGCCCCTGATTACTATCTAATTTATATTTACATTTTTTAGAATTATTACACGAACTATTATGATCGAAAAAACATTTCACCGTCATCATTATTATTAAGACAGATAGAAGTTCTATTATTTTCATGCGATCGAACCATTTTTTAAAACAGGAGGACCACAGATCTGAAGGCATGTTTTCTATGTGCTGATTGAACGCTATCACTGCCTCTTCGGAGTTGGTAAAAAAGAAACCTCTCATCAAATCTTTGATTTTGGGGAAAATACAGAAATCACAGGGTGCTAGGTCGCCCATGTGCAGGATGGGTGACGAGTTGTACTTTTTTAGAAGCTAAAAATGACTGTGTTTTTTTGGCCGTGTGTGAAGAAACGTTGTCATGATGTAGAAGAACGCGGCTTTTTGGTCGTCTTTCGCGAACTTTTTCTAACACCCTGGGTAAAGAAATGGTAGAATACCACTCGGCAATAACACTCTTTTGATCTTCAAGTGGAATATGCAGATGGGACCCGTAGCTGAGAAAAAAAACGCGAACATTTTTTTACCAACGTTTCTCGCCTGCCTCACTTTTGTTGGCCTGTTCTCGTTTTCAAACACCCATTCACAAGATTGCGGTTTTTTTTTTCGGGATCAAAACAATAAATCCACGTTTCGTGTCCTATGACAATGTAATAAACAGCAGAATGTCCGTAGTCGTACTTCAGTATCTGTGAGCACCATTCCACGCGAGCACGCTTCTGCGCCGCTGTCAGGGCATGAGGGATCCAACGACCACAAAGTTTCCAAACTTTTAATTCTTCGTGTAAAATTTTCTGAATTTGGCTCATACCAATCCCCAATAGTCCTCGAATTGTCTCATAGGTAATCCGCAGGTTTTCTTCAATTAGCCGCTCAACAGTAGCCACATTATTTTCGTTGACGGCAGTTGAAGATCGCCCTTCACGAAATTCGTCATGTAAAGAAACCCGACTACTCTCAAATTCAGCAAACCATCGCCTCACGGTGCTTAAACAAGGGGCTTCTCTCCCAAAAGCATTTTGAAGACGAGCGGCACAGTCTTGCGGAGAGAGGGAACTTTTAAAATCATAAAAAAATAATCGCTCTAAAATCTTTTCGACTTAATTCCATTTTCGTTGCGTACGTAGAACTTTTATGTGTGATAAAAAACAATTGACAAATTATTTCCAGCCATTTCTTTTTATTACTAAGAAGGTTGCCAGTCGTTTCAAAAAAATATTACATTCGAAATTAAAATAGTTCCGATTAGCTAGAAGTGCAAAACTTTTAGTGTGCCCCATGTATTACGTGTCACCATATTAACTTTTCTAATACATATAACTTTGAAGGCGTTTGACAGAACTGTCAGTGATTTGACAGCCGTGCGCAAAACCAATCCGAATTAAATATTCAGACAGTGCAACGTTTGTCGGGTCAGCTAGTTGTAGATACAAACATAAAGATTCTATGCTCGTGTCTGTGTTTGTGATGATGATTTGTCATAAGTGGTTTTATTTGGTTGTCGCTGGCGTCGCTCGTGGCCGGCGCGTACCGTCTGCCGGTCCGCGAGGCTATTTCCGACCCAAACCTACGCATCAACGTTTCATTTCTATTTGTTTGCGATATAAATTGCTGTCATTACATTTACACTGCTGTCTACGAATATTTTTAAACATGGTGTAAACATACCATATTGTATATTTTAATGGCGTTAAGGAATCTTGTTGAGCGATTGCAAACTTACGTTAGTTACAAAATGTGATGTATGTTCCTTATATTACTCATCAACCGCTGCCTCTCCCGCGTGGTCATTATGATGATGATTATGATTAGATACCTTCCATCCAGTAGCTAAGAAGTCCTGGTCAAACCAGTACACCAGGGGGCGCAAGGTTTATAAGAAAGGAAACGCTCTGGGACGAGGAGGGGACGGTCAAGAAACCTCAGCCACTCGACCATAATCGACGGGTTATTTCAACCTTACGCCAATATGCTATAATAGTCTACGACTTCCTTCTTATCACGCCTCCTCCAACTACGGGTTCGGGGACGCGTGATAAGGCAACCCTTATTCATCCCACTGCTGGGATACGGGCCTCCTCTAAATCGAAGGGGTTTAGAGCATACTCCACCACGCTGCTCGACTGCAGATTGGCGGAAGCCAGTGTTTTCAAACCACCTAACGGCCACTGACTTGGCTAAACGACACGGAGGAGCTCGAAATAAATAAACCTATCCATAGACAGGCTACGGTCGATGTTGCCTAACTTGCGTGTTCGCTTATACTGACACGCGCAACGGCAGCGTAGTGGGCAGCTTCGCAACTGGCTACCGACAAAGAACTATAAGACTGACAAGACTGAAAAAATAATTTTAACAAAAAAACCCGACTCCAATAATTACTCTACAGTCGTAAGCACCACTAAAAAGTTAAACACTATAAGAACTGAATTTTATGATATGAAAAAAATAATGGGACCAATCTGGAAATATAATATATATACTCTTTCAAATAAAAAAGTTTTTAACCGACTCCAAAAAAGGAGGAGCTTTCCAATTCGGTTGTATTTTTTTTTTAATGTTTGTTTGGAGGCGGTTAAAAATAGGTTAGGAGAATCGACGAATGGACTGGAATAATAAAGCCATGAAATTAAATTAGTTCATATTGAGGAGTGTCATTAAAGAATAAATCAATCGTTTATGCATCTTATTTCCACGAATCGATTGTATATTTTGAAATGTAGAGTAGATTGTTATAAGTTATTGCACACTGCACAGTAAGCGGAGACGATCGACACGTTATAGCAGTTATATGGATTATGTTTAACATCAGCTGCGTTTTGTGTCAAGAAACACGAGCCGCCGTTTTCATAGTAAACACGCCGAACGACGTGTGAAGATTTATTTTTCCCAGAACGACAAAGTAACATTGTTCGTCGCTGAAATAAGTCTGTAGAGTTCAAAGCGACTTGCCAGCTCATTAGGAACGAGCACACTTTGTTTACGTTATTGCCTCTACTTCTACTTCCTCACTGAATCTAGCGCAGACTAATAACTAATAAGTCTGAGCATGAGGTTAGCTAATGTTCCATGAATATTTATGGCTCTTGAGGTATACGTCAATTTAACTTTGATAAAGGAGGCTCTTTCTTTGCTCAAAAAGTCAGCATTGCGATTCAGCGAGGAAACGCAGCCAGTGTTCTTGCCTAGAGATTGCAATCCGGAAAAACGGATCCGGTAATCCAGCGGATCCGGCATTATTAAACGTTTACCGGATCCGGTACTAATATACCGGATCCGGTGCTCCAGTCCGGTTCGGAAATTCACCATCATTAAAGAAAGATTTGACATTGCCTACAGGTAGAATTACAATTACAAATCCAGCAAGAAACGACGTGTTATAGCATACATACTAAAAAAGAAAAAGATTTTGATAAAGTACTAAAAAAGGAAATGACTGCATTTGAAAGTGATGGAATTCGTGGAGAATAGGTACTTGTCTGCTATTCACGATTATTTGCTAAACGATAAAGCCGACAAGTGTAGAAGCTGATAGGGCCTTTACCTACACTACTAGATTTTAATTGTTTGCTCGTTGTCTGATCTTAACATTGGATTGAAAAAAAAGTTGATTTTATATACCTACTAGCTGACTCGCGCAACTTCGTCTGCGTGTGACAGAGCGTTGAGAGTGAAGCGTAAGGTTACCATTTGAAATGTTATATAATGAGCCAATCTTAAAAGATAGACATATGCCATCACGGACTTTTTTTAAAAACTTATTAAGATGAATAATTCCGTCGTATGTATATAATTGTTGCGTAACGCACGTAATGGAAGGTCTCAAAAGGAATATATTTTCCCCATTTTTTCATTGGTGCTCCGCTCCTATTGGTGGTAGCGTGATGTCATATAGCCTATAGCCTTCCTCGAAAAATAGGCTATCTATCACTAAAATCATTTTTCATTTCGAATGAATAGTACCTGAGATTAGCGCATTTAACCAAACAAACAAACTCTTCAGCTTTATAACATTAGTATAGATATGTTTTGTTTTTTATAAATGGTTTTTTTTTTGTATATATATATATATATCAGGTATATATATATATATATATATATATATAGATAGATAGATAGATAGAATATGCTTTATTTGCATAATACAACTTTAAAGTACAGTGAATCAATAAATTATTACAGACAGTTGACTTGTATATATGCAACAAGGCGGCCTTATTGCTGAGAGCAATCTTTTCAAGGCAACCTTATATATATATATATATATAAATTTTATAAATGGAAATCCAGTCGGATCCTGTCGAATTGCAATCCCTATCTTGCCTACCCTGCCGCATTGCGTTGATATTTTTGAGGAATAGTTAAGTTTATTTTTAATTCCTTTTATTTTTAAGTAATTTTAAAGTTAGTTTATTTTTATTTACTTTACTTTAGTTGTACTTTGTTACTATATAGTTCATATTATCCTGAATTTACTGATTAAATAATAATAGGCTATTTGACAATGTTCAAAAATTATTTAACAATATCGTAAAATACACAAAACTATAAAGATCTGCAAACTTTAATTCTAATATCTTCCTTCCGTCCCACTTATTTTAGGGTCGATCAAAGTTTGGCGGCAAAGCTCATTTTAAAAGTATGAAATTATTAAAAAAATATATTTTCATTGGAGAAACAATAAATAATACTATAACTTTTATTATGATACTAATTACATAAACGTAATATTTAACATAGCTGTCGTACAAATTTCTGATTTGATGCATATAAAATACAAACCTGTGACGTCATAACTCAGTAGCCTTTTGTAGTTTTCGGGAAAGTCCAAAATTGTGATTTTCAAATTAACATATCTCGAGAGATTTTTGTGCTATCGAAGTAATTCTTTCACCTATGGTTATATTATTGAGACGTCCCTATATATCAAACCGAAAAAAATGTTATTCAAATAGCCTATTATGATTACGAAACAAAAAACGAAGTTTTGTTTTTTAATCTAGAATTAATATAGAGGCTTTTATCTAACATGATATGCCCGCCTCATTATCCCCTAAGACAGCGCTCATAAGAATTAGGGTGTACTTACACCCTTCATTAACATTTTTGAAACAAAGCCAACCCCACCTGTACGTGGTGCACCCTGCTGACTGACAAACGAGACTCTGGCGAAAAGAGAGGTAGGTAATAGCGTATTTTTAAGCTACCTGACTGGGGAAGTACCTCCACCTCGCAGAATACCGCAGCCAAATAAATATTAAAAAAAAAACCCTTGTTATGTTCCTGCGAGTGAGAGAGGTCACCAAAAAGAAAGAAAGAAAGGAAGGAGTATAGGCTGGCAACGGATCGGCGACCCCTTGGTGTTGCTGATTACCATGGGCGTTCGTGATTGCTTTCCACCAGGTGACCCATATGATCGTTTGCCCCAACACATGATATTAAAAAAAAATGTCTAATTTAAATTAAAATCAATGATTAAGGACTATGTTATAGATGGATCTGGCTATTCGGTTCTGATAAGATGTTCAAGAATGCCCCCTATCGTATTTATTGATATTGTATTCCTGAATTATTGATTCTCTCATCTGATTCTTTCATTCCAAACACACTCCACAAGTAAATGTAATTATTCTGCTATTGCATAACGATATGTATGGCTTCTATTCTCCTACTAATTTCTTCTGATTAAATTCGTTATGAGTACCAAGGCAACCGTAGTTTTATCCCCGGTACTGCAGTGGACTTGATTGCCTTTTTGGCATTCATCATGCATGAAACGAAGAAAAAAACACGATCGGAATCGGCTTCAGTTGAGACCGTAGGCTCCCTTGCTACACAGGAGAATAGAGATAGGCAAATTGCTTTGCATTTAAAAAAATAACAATATTACAAATTCCTTATTTATACCCAAAAACAGGGCCTTCATTGGGTATTTATATGTTATTATTGTGAAATTGAAGGCACAAGACCACGGGGCAGATCCCCCATGCGTTGGACCGATCAGGTGAAGGCGGCGGTGGGCGCCCCGGTACACGAATGTACCCGATTGACGACCATCAGGCAGAG
The DNA here is from genome assembly GCA_937001555.2 of Hypsopygia costalis. Lineage (NCBI taxonomy): Eukaryota > Metazoa > Arthropoda > Insecta > Lepidoptera > Pyralidae > Hypsopygia > Hypsopygia costalis. Next base: position 17,797,030 of record OW443340.2, on the reverse strand, counting down.
GTGGCGAGACGTCGTGAGACGAGTCCTGTCTCATCGTGATAACCACGACCACTCTGACAAGAGTAAAGCGCCAAAGAAGATTGTGAATTTATCGTATATGCTCGGGATTTTACGCTCTACAGGAGACACAGTGGTGGTGGGAATATCTGTATGGGCCCCCGTCCCGTTCTTTTCTCTGATGCACCAGATAAACTTTACGAACATCCTGTACGTAACCCTTTACAAAGTTGGCTGAAATCACAAGCCCCTCGATAAATCAGCACGTCGTGACCGCGACTGGGAATGCGACACTCATTACTAGTTATTTTAATTAGGTTAACGATCACATTCGCTGTATTGAATTCTCATTACTAATGCTCTTCATGCTAATTTGTATCTGCAAAGTGCAACGTTGTTTGAACACTGCAATAGGCCACTTGACAATTTCTTTTTTCAATTAGTTCTGTAACGAACGAAATAATATGTGACAGCTGTTGGTCTTCCAAATAAAATAAAATAAAAATAAATAAATAAATTACTTCGATAGTATAAAAACTTTTATACTATGGAAGTTATTTATATATCTATTATTATAATAATTTAATAATTTATATATATATATATATATAATAATTTTATACTATCGAAGTATTTTTTAATATGAATAACTCAAAAATCATATTTTTTTATAAAAAAAACTTTCCCGAAACGCTCCATACAAAAGGCTAGTTGATTATGACGTCACATGTATAACATTATGACATGACATGTAATTTTATATGCAATAAATCATAAATTTGTAATACAGCTATGTTATATATTGCGTTTATATAGGTAGCTAGTGCCACAACAAAAGTTAGAGTATATTTTCTTGCTATTCCAATAGTAATATTTTTTTTCTAATAATTTCATCCTCGAATGGACTTTCATCATAAAACATGTCGAGCATCATCATCATCATCATCATTAAAATTTTAAGACCGCAAACTGTATATATCTTCTGAGTCAGCCAGGATTAAAAGCGGCGACTACCAAAAAGGCAATGTATAGTGAAATTACTTGCAGTCTAAAGTTTGAATATTTATTACTCAATTACGCAAAAGTGATGTTAAAAATACATAAATTGATTATGAACCTGGATTAACACAACACGGTACAAACTTTTTTCCTGGCGGATGATATCACGAGTGAAGCTTTACGTGAAAAGAAATTTCCTTTTTTCCAAAATCGCTCTTACATCCTTTTATATGTTAAATCACTTATACAGTATTATGTATAACATAATATGTGAAGCGAAATACAACATTTAAACATAATGCTAATTAGTTTCTGTTTAATCTCCACAGAAAGTTTATTCTCACGTGAATAAATTCTCTGTAGTCGACGCCAAGACGACGTAACTCTTTGGTAAATGCAGTCACAAGCAAATACATTAGTCAACGTTGGGGATTAGTGCATACTCGTATGCAGAACGAACTGATCCGCCAGCGGCTCCGTTGTAAGAATTTAAATCGTCCGAATGAAATTAAATTAGATGCATTTGATTAATCGGCGATGTGTCGCTGTTTTGGCAGAGTGTGTATTCCGGTTGCATGAATAAATGATATAATTATCATGATTTATTATAGTTAATATAGTTTTAAGCAATCCCAAAAAAATCAAGTTAATCAAATAGTAAGCCATGACATTGAATATCTATTAAATTGTGATGTAGAGCGAGTTCTTTAACAACTTAACTGCATTTATTGTACTTGCCCTATTTGTTGCAAATAAATCATTTGTATTAGTAAAAATTAAAAGATTTTGAGATATTATAGAGCCTACCATTATTATTATCAGCCTGTATCTACCCACTGCAAGATATAGCTCTTCCCCAATGCTTTCCACCATGTGATTCTCGGCTTTCTGCATCTACCCGGTAGTAGTCTAGTAAAGAGCCTATATATTCTTATAATATAATAAAAATAAAAACGTAAGAATATTTTTCTATATAAATGATGTACAATTTAAGTTTCTCTTTGAAGTTATTAAAAGTTTAATTAAATGTGAGTTCGTCTTAAATTGGATTTGCGTAAAGGAAGTATTAGAAACTGGGTAATTTGCTAATATTAATCGAGATTACTCTGTTATTCTACCAATTCATGCGTATCTCATGTCACTATTCTCCGATATGAAAATGATGAGTAATTTATTTTTAAGATCAACTTGTATATAATATTGTATAAACACCGTTAAAGTATTGAATTAGCACATTGTAAAATTTTGCATAGTGTCAGTATTGTAATAAGAGTACTGTATACATACAACGAATCAAATTCACCTACCTACTCATCAAGTAACGGCTACGAAACACCCGGTGCTATAAACACTAATACTTAGCTAGATTTTATTTTCATTTTAGTTAGTATACTCGTATATATTTTGGATATATCAATAGTCGTACAGGTGATAAATGAAACTAATATATAAAACTGGAGTAAGTAATTTTCAAGATTGCTAAATAAACCAGTGTGTCCTAATGACTGGTGGTAAACGTAACGATCAATTTACGGGTACGGAAAACCCGGTGCTATAAGCACTAATACTTGGCTAGATTATTTTCATTTTTGTTAGGATATATGTTGTGGATATAACAACAGTCGTACAGGTGATAAATGAAACTAATATATAAACGTAACGATCAGTTTACGGGTACGGAAAACCCGGTGCTATAAGCACTAATACTTGGCTAGATTATTTTCATTTTTGTTAGGATATATGTTGTGGATATAACAACAGTCGTACAGGTGATAAATGAAACTAATATATAAACGTAACGATCAGTTTACGGGTACGGAAAACCCGGTGCTATAAGCACTAATACTTGGCTAGATTATTTTCATTTTTGTTAGGATATATGTTGTGGATATAACAACAGTCGTACAGGTGATAAATGAAACTAATATATAAACGTAACGATCAGTTTACGGGTACGGAAAACCCGGTGCTATAAGCACTAATACTTGGCTAGTATATTTTCATTTTTGTTAGAATATATGTTGTGGATATAACAACAGTCGTACAGGTGATAAATGATACTAAGATATATAAAACTGGAGTAAGCAATTTTCCGTAAACCAGTGTGCCCTAATAACTGGCAAGCGTAAACGTATAGGGGGTTCGCCAAGCCAATGCATTAACAATGCATAAATGCCAAATACGTAAACAATGCATTCTAGAATGTGTACATACGCTGTAGGTAGGAAAAATAATTGGAAACTGCTGCTAGAAAGGAATATACCTGAAATATTTAGAATAACCCAGATTACAGCCAATGAACATGCAAAGATATTATCCTGTCGGTGTCAATCGCCAATTTGGCCGTGTCAATCGTCGGCGACCGACCGGCTCGACGCGGCCCTGGCGAGATCGCGGACCGACATTTATATCTAAGGGCGCCTTCACACTAGCAGCAGCTGAACGTATGCGTAGACGCCGAGACAACGCGCCGCGTACGTCACGTTGTCACGGCGTTTCTGCTGGGACAAATTAGTATGCTGCGCCAACATCGTGCGCCCGCGAATTTACTCAAATATATAAAATTTAATAAAATTATTTATTTATGTAATTAGTGTTATTAATGTGTAAAATTTTGCTGCTCGCTATCGCAGTGTTCAATTAAACTGCAGCGGAAACGCTGCGTCTACGCGACTCCGCGTCTCGTTGTGACGACATCTGCGCTGCGCATACGTTTGTCGAACGCCTCGCTGGACAAACGCTAGTGTGTAGACGCCCTTAGTGCACTGGTAATGGCCCATCGCCTTCAATGTCTTGCTATTTGCTAAGCCGGTCTAATAATGTTCCATTTTAATCACCCATATAAACTTCCGACGGGTAGTGATTAAATTAAATAGAAGTCCCTGTAAGCCGGCTCTGTACAGCTTTTTCAATGTTGTTTTTAGAGTAGCTCTTGCTACCATTAATGTACCTAGCGAATAAATAATCCTGGCAATATACCTACTACGCAGCGCCATCTGTGCCCAAACTAATGGTTAAATTTACGTACTGGTTAACTGAAAAGAAACATGTTCACGCACACATAGGGATGGTAACATCCACAGAAATCTTAATAACAGTTATTTAGATCTTACTAGCTGACCCGGCAAACGTTGTTTTACCATATAAAATATACTAATATCGTTATTAAAAAAATAGGGGTTGATGGTAGAAGGGTGAAAATTTAATGTTGTGTGTATTTTTAATGCCACATCAAAAATAATTAAAATAAAATAAAAATGGGGTATAAAAATAGATAACAACCTATTCTCAGACGTACTGAATAATATACCTATAAACTTTCATCAAAATAGGTCTATCCGTTTCGGAGGAGTATGGTAAGTAAAACTGTGACACGAGAATTTTATATATTAAATAAATCACATCTTAGCTAAATTAGGCCAATTTTATTTTTATAGTTATTTTTTGTCATCTGTCAAAACGTCAATTCTGTATGAAAAAAGAAACATAATATATATCGTAGTATTATATATATCGTAGAACAACGTCCTTGGAAAAACGTACTAAAACTCGTTTTATGTAATTTTTTTTTTCTACTCAACTGAAATATCTTTTTTTATGATTTACCGATTTGAAATTAGTTATAATTAAAAAAAAACTAAATGCGTTAACATACATTTTCTGAGATGTTTTATGATATGTTCTTGTAGCAAAGCATAATTGATTATTTTAGTTTTCATACTGTCAGCATCCTGATTTTCGCTCTAAGCACTCTGAAGAATGTTGTAGGGAGTAGATAGATGCGAGTCGTTCAGGATCGGGGCGTATGACTCTCTGTTTCCCAATTAGTGGTACGCGTACCCCCAGGGGTACTCGAGATTGCATCAAGGGGTACGCGCAGAAATATCTTAACTAATTTATTAAGTCTTTAAAAGCAATGCAATAACAATTGCCCAGAAAATATTTAATTCATTTAAACGATCAGTAGGTAAGTCAAACGTATGCATCGAGCGCTTTAGTGTGTCATTATAATGTCTATCGATGATAATGGATATAAAATACACCCGATTTCAGTTAATAATATAAGATAAGGGGTACGCAAGATTGAGGTCTTTCTTGAAGTGGTGCGTAGAAAAAACTAATTGGGAACTGCTGGTCTAGACCAATGGTTCCCAACCTTTTTTTATTCCCGGACCACTACGAGGTTTTTGTTGGGTGTAGGATCCTCGGTGTCATCTAAATCCATTATTCTATAACTCGTGATTTTAGTATTATCTATATGTGCTCGATGTCTATAATAGTACTCAATTTTTTTCATAATAAGTATGTATCACGGACCATAATTTACCTCTCACGGACCACTGGTGGTCCGCGGACCACCGGGAAGCGGGGGGAACCCCTGCTCTAGACTCTAGACTTCTAGAGCGTCGCTCTAGAGTCGAGCGAGTCTAGTAGAGTAGAGTAGAGCGAAGCTTATGTTCAGCAGTGGAGGAATACGGGGATGATGATGATGACTATCCACGTAACTTTACATAAATACATTTATAGCTTTACACAGTCATGATATGTAGTTACCTGTCTTTGAATTTCTCAGTAATCTGTAGCTTTTACCATGTTTAATTTTAGGAATTTAGTGACGTTATTCTTCGTTTCAACGAATTCGCTAAAGTAACTTTAATAACGAGAGACCTAGCACATCAAGTTATAAATACATAACAATGGTAAAATCTATAAATAAAGTTAAAATATTAGACAATGAACCAGGAAAACAGTCGTTTCTTTTCATTTTGGCAGCGTCGTTAATGAGTTAATGTCGTCATCTAGCCGATTCATACATTTTTGTACAGTTTTTTTTTATATATTTCGTGTGGCAGACAAACGGCCCGCCAGATGTGAACCGGTAGCGTAACCATATTAACGCTCACAACATGAAATATCGGTCTCGCGTCACCACCCCCGCTGCCAATACAGCATGTCATATATAAATTTAAGATTTTGGTCGGGGAATTAAATATAAGATAAGTATGGTTGAAAGTTCAAAGTTTATATACGAGCAAGTCATGTGTAAGAATAAAGAGTGCCTTCGGATAAGACTCTCGAAGAGTACATCGGACACTTTTATTTCAAGGACCTCTTGTATACGCAATTAAATGCCGTGTCCGTACTTAACTAAAACGTGGAAACCACGATACGAAACGCGCACTGAATTTAAATTTGGCCATAAGATCAACACGTGTGTGATCACAACTTACGTACGCCGAAGTGCACCAACCGTTGATCAGGAACGTGGCCCTGAACGGACAGGGGATGTTGGAGATGTATGTCCTCGGGATCGTCGCAGCGGGAAAACCGCGCGCGACTCAACAGGTTCCCCAATTACCAGTCGCCCTTCGGACAATGCAGGTCTTCCGAAGAAGGTGCCAGCGCATTGGCGCCGGAATGAATCAGACAAAAATACGTCCGCATCCAACTCGTATGCCATGATTAAATCCTCATTGGTCCAGAGACATATCCCACCTCCTGGACAAAACCGGGATGCTCCTGGATGACCAGCTACTCAAAAATCAGCAATACATTTTTTTCCTTTGTTCAATCTCCTCCACGTCTAAAGTTCCAATATGACAGTCACAGATCAAAGTTGCAGTCTAAATTAGAATTCATGAACACCATAGATATTATCATCTCTACAAAACGAGATAATCTGTACTTAAATTATTCATACAATTTAATCAGCCACCTTTCAATGTGCAATGACAATCTCAGAATATGGAAAATGTAGTAATACTATGGCCACACTAACTGCAGTGCGAATCATAGTGACAAATGTCAATGTCATGTGACATCGACAGTACCATCTTGTATATAAACTTTAATTATAGCGATGCAATACTAAATAATATGATAAATATAATGTACGCTACAAGCAACTCCTTCCTTTTTAGTGACCTCACTGACAGGAACACAACAACCCTCGAGGGAATTATTATTTGACTGCGGTATTCCGTGAGGTGGAGCGTTGCCCCTGTCGGCTAGCTTACAAATACCCTATACCCTACCTCTCTTTTGCCAGAGCCTCTTTCGCTAGTCAGCAGGGTACACCACGTGCAGGTCAGGTTGGCTTTGGCTCTAAAGATCTTAGTGAGCCACTTACATCCCAAAATTTTATTCAATCATTCGTTTATACTCAATTCAATTATATATTCTAGTTCTTGTTAAGTTATACATATTCATAAATGAACCCACTTGGAAACTTAACCTCTTTCCGGCAAACAGAGGCAGCGTTGCAATGTTAATACTAATTAAATCCACTGTTTTCTTTGCAAAGGTTGACTGGTAGAGATTTCACAAAGCTCTGCTTTATACTTTACTAGCGGCCCGGTACGTGCTTATAAAGCATTGTATAAAGTGAAATAATAAAAAAAAGACGTGTGGCACTCGGGGACTGCCGCGGTAAAGCTATTTCATAGCATTTTGTATCAACTTATGCAATTATAATTTTATTTATTTATTTTATTTTGAATTAATATCAAAGAAAAAGCAATACTGCATGTATTGCTTTTTCTTTGATATTAATTCAAGTTACACTTTTTGAGCGTGGTGACCGATAAGAAAACAAATTTTTCTATTATTAAATAAATAAAACGAGTTTCGTAGAGTCGTACAATACGTCTAATCGCACGCACACAACGCCGTGTCGAAGACTGCCGAACTGAAACGACGTTAGACGATGCACGGCCTTCAAGCCACACCTCCTTGCCCGTCGGAGTGGGGAGCGTGAGGTTTTTTCGTTACGGAATTTCTGGATTCGGTCCCCGCGCTCAAGGCCCGCGATAGAAGCTATGCAATAGCTTAAAAAAATTATTGGAACATCAAATTCATTTATTCAATTTTTAATTGCTAGCTATTTTAAAACTTAATCCAAAACATTTGGATAAACAATTTTCTTTTAGTATGAATAAACAAACGTCTGGGGGGTACCGACTCCTGAACAGGCAACATACGTCCAAAATGAAATGACCGCATGAATGACATAACAACATGCTTGTACTGTCAACACTGATAAAAGTTTCAATTTGACAGCACAATCACCATCTGAAAAAAGTTTCAATTTGACAGCAAAATCCCATTCGCAAAATGATTCGCCATTTATTGAATAGCGTCCTGAAAATGGTGGCGGATGATATAAATGCACCTGTGCGGAGGCATTTCGTGCGGACGATGTCTGAAAGAGAAGATCATCACTCCATAGTTCGTGGTTCTCACGGAATGCCTCTAAGGTACATGGTGTATTAATGAGATTGATATGACGAGATAATATTTTATTTTTCCTTTTACTTTTATTATTCCTACTAATATATTTTTAAGTGTTGTTTACTAACTAATGGATCTCTGTTATCTGTAATAAATAAATTGAATTGAATTGAATTGAATTGAATTCATTTGTTACAAATAATATGATAAATGAAGAACCGCTCTACCGATTTTGTGCAAACTTCACATAAACCATCTAATAAATAGTCCGAACAAAGCCTAAACATTTGGTTTGGATAGGTGAGCCCATTCTTGAGTTATAAAATTACAACGAAAAGTGGCATTGATTTTTATATATATAGATATATTAAAAAATATATTTTTAATATCGTTGTGAAGTATCTTTTTTATTTTATATACAAAAATTATGTTTTATAATACAACTAGCGACCCGCCCCGGCTTCGCACGGGTGCAATGCTGATACTAAATGTACTACAGAAGGTCTTTGCGCTTAGTCCTATCCAGTCCTTCCCCAGTTATAGGCACACGCCGCCGGCTCCGCGGCCGGTACCGCCACAGCCGTTATGTCCCTGCATTTTAAATGTGTAATATCTTCTAAACTATTCATTTAAATTACATGCTGTGAAGGGCCATATTGATCTATATTAAATGCGCAATGTATTTAAGGTACTTAATTGGATAAGGATTAATTCTGTATTGCTTAAAATCGCTTCGTAAATAAGGCATTATTTCTTGTGAAAAGCAAAGGATAAAATAACGGTTATTGTGTGTTACCACTAAGAGATAGACATATACCATCGCGAACTTTTTTGTAGACCATTTTAAGGTGAACAATACTGTACTACATTATTTTGATCTATCTCGTTGGGTTCAGCCAGCGTTTGCAATGAAAGAGCAAAAAAATGTGTTTATTTACGACATCACATTAGAAACCTCTAAATTATCAGTGTTTTTCTACTATGTTATGCATATATTATACATATAAACTTTCCAGTTGAATCACTCTATCTATTAAAAAAAACCGCATCATAATCCGTTGCGTAGTTTCAAAGATTTAAGCATACAAAGGGACATAGGGACAGAGAAAGCGACTTTGTTTTATACTATGTAGTGATTTTCCATATAGCTCGCAGTGAGCCGGCCACATCAGAGAGGTTAGGGTGAGTTTATTGTTCGCGTTCGTTCATGTCATCGTAAACAAACCGACCAAATAGAGAAAAACTCTCATGTTGTGATTTTGTAAGACGTGTGCTATATCATAGCTATATATCAGAATTTTATTATGTGGCTACTCTTGCTCATATTTTGAAGTGAGCAACCCGGCTAATTTGGATATGTAACACGCGTCTGGTTTACCAGACGCGTGTTACGAAATTATGCGTATGTTGCGAATTTATTCGCAGAATGAAACTTTTTCTCAATTGGTTGTCTTGTAAACTTTAATACGTTCGAATGTGAGCAAAAAACTCGCACTAAAGCACGCTGCCGAGTCAGTGATGGCAGATGGGGGAGAAATGTCCTGGAGACATCGTATGGGGAGAGAGCCGGCGGAAAGCGGATGATCATATATAGTGGAAGGCATTTTTTTTTTTTTATTGATATTTATTACAGTCTACAGACCCGGGGTCCGTACCTTTTATTAACAATGTTCTATTTTTATCTTAATATTCTTACAATTATTAAATTGCACGTCTCTATTATGCTAATAGTTATATTATTGTCTATTACTAGTTAACCTAAATCCTCCTATTGTTTACCTTGCAACCATGACAGCCAGGGCAGACCAATCCCCTCTGGCAGCACCCGTTCACGAGTTGATGCATGGGGCAGCCATCACCGCATTCAACCATTTTATTGGGAATGCGGCGACCCGCCACACGACACCACCACCAGTTTGAACATTTTAGTGAGCATGACTACCTGGGCTGTCAGGGCTGCACAGTAAAACCTGTATTTTAGTGAAAGGCATTAGGGAAGCCATAAATCCAGCAGAGGATAAATGCAGGCAGTAGATAACGATGGATGGGTTGTTGTGTTCCTGCAAGTGAGTGAGTTACCTGGAACTCCTTCCTTCCTGGTAACCTCAATGCTGCGAATGCAGCGAGGGTGACGGGGCGCGAACAATAGTTTATATTGCAAGCGTCTATCTAGGTATAGCAATGTTTCCTAACATTTTCAATGTTGTTACCCCTATGACTAATAAAGGAAACTATTTTTTCTCCGCTCCCCTCTCCTTAGATCAGATCTTATTAGTCTGAACCTATTTATCTTTTATCAAAATATAATGCGAACAAAGGGATAAACGATATCAAATTAGTAGTAAGATTCTGTAGGGACAGAATCCTTGTTTTACCCCTGCAGGAGTAATCGCGACCAGCTTCGGAAACACTGGTCAATAGACTGGGTAACCGCTTCCTATGCGAAAGAGTATAAAAAACCAAACACTGTAATCTCGTAAAACTGATGTACATTTCAAAAATGTAATCAGAGGGGCAATTCTCGTAATTAAAATGTAGACAAAATTCAGTTCCGATCTAGTCTCCCAAATGTCACATTTGGTCTTCTCGTATCACAATATGTTACTTCTAAGTTTAATCTAAATGGAATTATAATGGGCAGGGACAATAATAAATGAAACCAAGTATATAATTTTAGTAATTTCACTCTCGATTCGGTCAACTATCAATCTGCGATCGTAGAAAACGATAGAACAACGAGAATAGGCTTGTTGTCCATGTTACAAAATTATAAAAACTCTCTATCAGTAACGTAAAATACATAAAACTAGAACGATCTGCGATCTTAAAATTTTAATAACTTATGTCCGACGTGTTTTATTGTTCAAAGTTTGGAGGGAAAGTCCATTTTAAAGGTATGAAATTATAAAAATAAATATTACCATTGTAGAAACAACAAAAAATACTGTAACTTTTGTTACGGCACTGGCTACATAAACGCAATATTTAACATAGCTGTCGTACAAATTTCTGATTTAATGCATATAAAATAAGACGGTGTGACGTCATAACGTGGTGCCCTTTTGTATGGAGCGTTTTTGGGATAGTCCAAAATTGTGATCTTCAAGTTATCATATCTCGAGAAGTTTTTATGCAATAGAAGTAATTATTTCACCTATATTTATATTATTGTGACGTCTTTAAATAACAAATCGAAAAAAAAAATGGGAGACAAGCCTATTCGCTTTCAGGTATGACGAGTATATACTTAAAATAAAATTCGATACAAGTAGAGACTTGAACCATAGTTTGAAGCCAGAGCGTGTATAGTTTTTCTATTAAGACGACTATTTTAAATTATGACTAAGTAATCAATCCTAAACATAGTTTATTTTTTGAATAACGGCACTATTGTTTTACATTGAATTATATAAGCTTACGTTATATTAGCGTAGGCGTAGATGTAGTCGTAAACAACTTTATTAAAACAAATAAAACTCCATGAGCTTGCAGCATCCACGTCTTTTTCCATTTATTATGTTCGCCAATTAGGTACGATGTCAGCTACAGTGGCTGTTATATGGGATTTATTTAGCAAATATACGTGAGTACCATCTATCACATTGCGAGTGGGAAGGGGCGTCTCCTTACACACTGGGGCGTCATTCATACTACTAACGCCATTTTTTACAATTGGGTAATGTTAAAAATAGACAAAACTTTAATTTTAATATCTCATAAAATATGTAACATCCTGTTTTATATAGTCGATCAAAATCGATCAATATAATATAATAATAGTATAATACAATTCAATTCAATGTACCAACGTAGATTTAAGGTTTCATTGTCACTAACACAATTTATGTCCTATTTCTCTTTCACCAAGCTCATTTTGCTAGCCGGTGGGATGCACCATGTGCAAGTGAGGTTGGTTTTGGCTCTAAAGATACTACTGAGCCACACTCAATCCAAAATAACTTTATGTTGATGACAATTATAAGTGCTTCTGTTTCATAATTGAGTTAAAAACTATCCCATATCTCAAGTTGGATCAAACTGCACATGTGTGCAAAATGATGAATGAATGATTTAAATCGGTTCAGTAGTTTCGGATTCCATCGTGGACAAACAACGTGACACGAAATTTTTATATATTAAGAAAGATTAAGATTACCCTACCAAATTACTTTACACCGCCATTTGTTATAATAATAGATATGGTACTCACAGATAATTATGAACAAATAATTTGCAATAAAAAAATAATGCTAGTATAAATCGAGTTAAAAACTATCCTATATCTCAAGTTGGATCAAACTGCACACGTGTGCAAAATTTGATTTAAATCGGTTCAGTAGTTTTGGATTCCATCGCGGACAAACAACGTGACACGAAATTTTTATATATTAAGAAGATGACAAACCGAAAAAAAAAAATTGCGTATAGTATACTAATATGCACATTTTTTCGGTTTCCCTAATGCATGATGTTTGGACTTTTCGACATCATTTTGATGTGAATACGTCTTTAAATTAGCTTCCAAAAAAAGGCAATTAAAAAAAATTTATGATAACAAAATTGGAGGATATAGTTTGGTGTTGCAGCTACAAATCTATCATCTCCATCCAAAATTCAATCACACCACTGGATAGATGAACGATCAAACAATATTTATTACTCTAATTAAGGACTATGGAACATCGAGTGGAAGAGTGAGAACATCGAGAGTGTTCTGAGATAATTTTAATGCATACAACGTACAACACTGGCCGTAACCAAAACACAGCCACACCCCTTAAATGAAAAAAAAAAAAGAAAAAACGTACTGCATAACTATGTTATACAATACGTTTTCTTATCCATTTCATTTAAATAAGCTATCCTTGTTCCTTTCTATTTGTTTATCATCAAAATTGATTGGCGCGTGCACCTACCAAAGATTTCATGTAGCGCCACTTAGCAACGCAACGCGACATAGTTACACCAATATGCAAATGAAAGACAGTGAAATATATATTTGTAATTTATTAACGGTGTTATATGAGGTACTGCAATGTGAACAATAAATAGCACTTGCATTATTTGTTTATTAATTTAATACCACAGGCTAATAAGCTTAGAGAACAGGCAGCGCTTGTTTAGGCATTACAACTCATATATAACTTGCAATATTGCATAGAGCCGACGACGGACGAGAAATTCAATCAAACATTCAAATTTTTGAGTTTTTGAATTCATGATGGATTTATTTATCTCGAGCTTCGGAGAGAAGTTCACATTAGATGACAGTCGTTAAGTCAAGGCGGCTTGAAAACACTGACGTCCGCCAACCAGCAGTTGAGCGGCGTGGTGGAGTACTTTCTAAACCCCTTCGATTGAGGGGAGACCCGTATCCCAGCAGTGGAATAAGGATTGACGACGCATCTTCGAGTAACAGTTAGACGTTGTTTCATTAAAAACTGATCGCTGCGAAAAAATGTATTTTAATTAACTACTTACCTGAAAATTTTAAATGCATAACAAAAAACCAAAAATGACGAAATTTCACACGGACAAAACCGCGAGCTTCAACTACATAGTTACTCCTACATAATATACGAATGAATGAAAATCTCTGTGTATTGTCTGAAGTGTACTTTGAGAAACAAACAAGGGTTTGTTTGCATAACTCGTGAATATAGGTCAGGTCGCGGTATCTGGGCGACCGGGGATGGATGCAATGTTGCCCCGGTAACCCAGATGCAAGCAAGGGCACGCCCGCGCTTCCCTGGAACGCCTCTACAATACCAACTTCTTTGAGCCTCCGAAGAAAAATACTGATCTGTGTTATCGTACAAAAATGGGATGTTATCGAGAGAAATGAGGGTCTACGTTAGTTGGTTAATGCCCTTCAATATTTATAACAACATTGCATATTCTAATGAACTGAAAGAAAATGAAGGTTTTAACCGATTTGTAGTTTGAAGCCATCGCATGCTAAATGAAATACAAGTGTTTGTTTGTTTGCTGTTTCTTTAATTTTCTTTTTATCAAGGTTTTATTGGCTGTTAAAAAAGAAATTTACTTATTTTGTTTCACTCATTGATTGCTTGCTATCAGCAATAAAGCCGCCTTGTTGCAAATATACGAGTCAACTGTCTGTAATTATTTATTGATTCACTTTACATTACATTTTGTATTGTGCAAATAAAGCACATTCTATCTATCAACAAGCCCTTTCCTTTGATACCCATAGCATAAGGGCCACCACATTGGTTTTAAAATGGCAGCATTTAGTTAATCATGTATTGTCATGAGAATCAACGAGTGTGCCAAAATTACAGGTCAACTTGCAAAATTTAATTACAGGTACGGTACGTACTACAGACGTAGGTAGCGACGTATTTTCTACACATTCATTTTAGCTATTTCAAATCCAAATATCGACTAAAGCCGTGGTAAAAACTCGATAATTAATAAAATATTAAAACATATTTATGTCTAAACGTTAGCGTGCCTCGGCTATAAAACATTTTATTGTTTATTATTTGGCTAGCCGCAAGCTCTATTTTTGTGTAGGTAAGGTTTTGCGTTACCCTGAAAAATAATTATCTTGTAGTATTTAATAAACGATACATATTGCATTAATAAACGATACATATTGGGCGGATGCCTTCGCGGATGCCCTAATTGGATACAAAAAAGAGCATAATCAAATGTTAATGATCACTGGATACGAAAAATATATCTCTACGAAATAGATTAATATTTTGGCGTCTAATAACGAAATGTTTGGGGGAAGAAATATTGAGTCAGGGTACAATTAACTAACATGCTTACTTACATGTATACTATAATAAACGCAAACAATATTGCCTATATTTTACTCCTACTAATTTCTTATGATTAAATTCGTTGTGAATTTGCAATGGACAGTGAATGTTCATTGCCTCTGATGGTGGCCGCCGCTGGTAAGTGTTAATCCTGGTTAATACACAGGAGACACAGTGGTAGTAATTGCTGATATTAAAACAATATGATAACTAAATTAGAAATTTTAGTTATTTTTTGGTCTCTGTGTTAGTTTGTGTTGAGCAAACACGCAAAAACTGCTGCATGTACAGAAACTTATGATATGATTAGCTAATTATTATTTTAATAGTTGACTTCGGCCAACTTGCCAGAATATTATAAATATTTTTCCATTTTTTTTAATATTTATTTTTCCATTTTTTAAAATATTTAATATTTATATTTATAATTTTAATATACCATCGTCTTCCATAGCATGGTTTAGTTTTTTTTCCTAAAATATTTTTTCGAGCATAAAAAGTGATTACCATTTGTGTGTGTGTGTGTGTGTGTGTAGTGAAAAAATTATTACCATTTATTATTAGTTTAAAATTCCTAAAGGAAATAATGGATTACAACGTTGGCTACGTTATTGTACATTATTGCCTAGTTTTAGGTAAACTTTATTTAGATGTTTCTCAGCTAAAAACGTGTATTGGGCCAAAGAGGAGGTAGGTTAGGTATGCTAATTTGTTGCAGATAATGTAGTAATAGTACTACAAACCGTATCTTCGGTAACAAACCAAAAATTGCCTGCAACTTCATCTCCGTGAATCCCATAAAATGGAGACCATTCAGGCTCCGTAAATTTTTGAGCCTATTTTAAAAATGCCGGTTAACAAAAAAGGGTAAAGGTTACATGTCATTAGAGCTAAATATATGGAGCAATAATTAGTATGGTAGGTATCATAACTGTATTACTTTTTAACCGACTCAGAAAAAGGAGGAGGTTTTCAATTCGGTTGTATTTTTTTTAACGTTTGTTATTTATTTAATTAATTACTCCGTGATTTATAAACAGATTTGAAAAAAACATTTTTATTTGAAAGAGTACCTATACTTCCAGAATGAGCCCATATTTTTTTCATCATCATCATCAGCCTGTATCTACCCACTGTTAGGTTTGTTATGTCATTACTCCGTCTGACGAGCTCGGTGGCGTAGCGGTCAACGACGCGGCTTCGACACCAACGCTCGTGGGTTCGATTCCCACATAGGACAAACATTTTGTGTGCATGAACATGTCTGTTTGTCTTAGTCTGGGTGTTATCATAAGTATGTATTTACAAAAAAAATCTATTTAAGTTTTATATCAGTTATCTAGTACCCATAACACAAGCTTCGCTTACTTTGGGGCTAGATGGCGCTGTGTAATTTGTCTGACAATATTTATTTATTTATTTATAAACCGATTTGAAAAAAAACCCGCAGTATAAAACCCACTTTTTTATACTACCCACCCGACGTAGTATAAAAAAACTCACAGTGCTCATGTGTACAGTGAGTTAGATGAGATATAAGGATGTAGATAGGTGCAGAATTCTAATACCTAATATGAACGGAATAAGAGTACTACGCTGACCTCAATCAGGGTCAAAAAGATAATGTTTCTATTCAAACTTTGAGCAGTAACTTGAGTTCAATGATTGTATGTCGATGCTAAACATTGTAGTATTTCTTAGACCGTGACATACAATAATATTAATAAGATAGCGAATTAAATATACAATATAACATAATGATACATACATAGTGATACGTACGATAGTCCTTGACTCTAAGTATTCCGGTGTTTGTTTTATACTACGTCGGGTGGCAGACAAGCATACGGACCGCCTGATGTGAAGCCGTTACCGTAGCCATATTAACGCTCGCAACTAAAAATATAGCTCGCACGCCACCACTCCCACTGCCAACGCAGCATCTCCTTCCTTTCTAGTAACCTCACTCACTCGCAGAAACACAACAACCCTCTAGGGAATTGTTATTTGGCTGCGGTATTCCGTGAGGTGGAGGTACAGGAGGGAATGTACATTCCCCAGTCGGGTAGCTTACAATTACGCTCCCTACCTCTCTTTTCGCCAGAGCTTCGTTTATCAGTCAGCAGGGTGCACCACGTGCAGATGAGGTTGGTTTTGGTTCAAAGATGTTGATGAACCACTTGCATCCCATATTTATTTTATTTATATTAGGTACATCCCATGTTTATATTAGGTATTAACAAATCACAGTTAATGTGACAATGCGACGTTCCGTACACTTCAGACTGTTGCCATATCCTTATAGGGTCATAATATGTAATAACTTAAAACTAACACGTATTTTAAGATCGACATGTACCTACATATTATATGCAATAAAGTATTGAGTATTGAACAATATTTTTGTAGATTGTGATGATTACGGCAACATTACGGCAGATTTAGCTTGTGATGTGCCCAAGGCCGGGTAATTAGTGCACAAGTCAGAACGAAGTGCATTGTTGTCGGCGGAAACACGCACGGTTACATTCTCGCTAATTAAAAAAGTTTATCTTCCACCATTACCAACACACCGCCTGGTAGCGCCAAGTATATGAGCTTCATATTTTGTATATTCTCTCATTTAGTCCAAATTAAGGACGGATTTAACTAAGCTTATTATGTTAGTTAATTAAGAAAAATAACTGGAAGAAATCTTCTAAGTGAACTCGGCACGAACTTCATTAGCTCTGCAACTATACAAATACTACTTGTATCTAATCTATTTACTTCATATATCAAGATTTATAGAGGGATAATCGTATGGAAATGTAAAAAAATATGCGAAGTGATTAAAAAAACGCATAAATATAAAGACGCGCTTATGAAATTATTATACTTATATGACGAGCTCCGTAGTCGTATGCCTAGCAATAGCCACTTTGACCCCGA
Source organism: Hypsopygia costalis (assembly GCA_937001555.2). Classification (NCBI taxonomy): domain Eukaryota; kingdom Metazoa; phylum Arthropoda; class Insecta; order Lepidoptera; family Pyralidae; genus Hypsopygia; species Hypsopygia costalis. The sequence continues at coordinate 17,779,079 of OW443340.2, read as the reverse complement.
AGTCCCAGGTTCGATCCCCGCACATGACAAACATTTGTGTGCATGAACATGTGTGATTGTCTTGGTCTGGGTGTTTTCTATGTATTATATATATATGTATTTACAATTTCATTATTACCTCATCTGTTTGATGCTTTAAGAACCTCATATTTTTAGCTACTTCATCAGTAAATGACATAACTTTTATTTAGTTACCATAATTGAACAACATTCTATCAAACTGTCCAACGTCCATTTACGCACACCTAACCTACCAACAACTAACATTCCAAAAATAGACAACTAAAATGTCAATACGATTTTGTATAAAGTACTTCTCTACATCCCAAACCCGTGATGTCCAATTAGTGACATAGCGTATGGTCAAATAAATTCTTTCTACATACAGATAAACCACTCAGGAATAATCGTGATCCTAAGAATTTGTTCACCAAACAAGTTATGGAGGTTGAGGAACGAACACATCCGCGCATCGCAACCCGTATTCTCCTGACACATACATGGACGCGATGCGAAGTGATTACACGTTTTACTGTGCTCGAAAGTCTAGCAACAGAGCAAAGGCTGCTCACAGGCATAGATTGGCATCCTTGTGTGCTGAGGTTTGTTAGTGTGCGGTCTGTGAAGCGTGGGCGTTACGTACACAGAGCTTTCACGACGCAGCCTTGGCCGCGAGACACGTGCGTCACTAGGGCCGCCAAGCCGCCCCACACCACTCATCGATAAATGACGAGCACTTGCGACAACCTGTCATAACATTACGTTACATTATAGCAGATACTGCTATAGTTTGAGTGATTCAGATCTGTGCTCAGGTAAAAAACATTTAAAAAACATAATTAATTTTGTGTTAACCGTGACAACCACACTAAAAAGAATAAACAATAAAGGATATCATCACTGTTATTATAGGGATGTTCTTAAATTTATTTATAAGGGGAAGATTTAACTAAATTAAGTACCTTTTTGGACTAATTTCCCATAATGGCCTAATTAGATCAATTATTGTAAATTCTACCGAAATCATTAGAACTGTTAATGAAATTATTGTGAATTTATATGCATACAATTGCTCGTTTAATAATTCAAAACTCAAGGTTTATACAACTGTAAATCATAAAAGAAGGAACAAATGATTTGTTATTGGGTCGACGAATGGATATCTAATCGACAAACATTTCATGTCAGACCACTATATCAGGCATTTATTTCATTTGGCTACTTGACAGCATTGTATGAGTTTATATTTACTGTAATGGTAAATATTTATTTAATGTCTACATAATTAGCACTCTGAAAAAATGTCCATACCGACTAAAATAAAGTAATCTAAAACCTATATGAAAATAATAAGAAATATATTATCTAGTATAATTAATATCAGTATTCCCGTTACTTTCGCTTGAGAATTTTCAAAGTATTTTTTTTAATAAAAGAGGATAGTATGTAACAAAATATTTATAGTAGTAATAAAAATCTACTCTAGTTAAATTGTTTACTCCCCTAAGTTGAAAAAATAAGTAAACGGCCCGACTGATGTTAAGAGGTTATTGTAGGTTATGGACTCTTGCAACACCGGGGGCATCACACTCGCTCGCCTGTAATATCTTCACACCATTTTTGAAATACCTTATGCTATAGTTTTATGAGACAACTTCTAAGGACAGTTGAGTCGAACTTTTCTTTTCAAAGAATTCGAGAGCTTGATAATTCCAAGGAAAAAAATCTCGTAGAAAGTGCATTTAATAAAATTCCACCTTTATGTAAAATAACATCAGCACAATTAACATATAGGTAAAATTATATTGTTTTACTGGCTGTCAACAAACAACTGGTTGATGTCTTTTATAGAAAATCCTATTAATTCGTATCCTTGAAATAGTAATAATCACAACGAAATCCTAGGTCTATTGTAATAATCATAAACTTTTATTTCATTCATAACCCATAAATTGTATTGGAAACATTGCAAATCCCTCTTCATACTCGCTTGTTCGCTCCCCTCATCGTGTGTTAATCTCGAAGTGATTCAAAAAATCCAACATGAATGGAGCTATATGTATCAATTTTGGGAGTGATCATGGGCGGATCCAATCCAAAAGTCATGGGGGTCATTATGGCCCTCCGAACTGCTGATGACCTTAGTAAAAAACCCTAATAAATGACCGAGCAAGTGCAGCGAGAGAGAGATTTGTCTACTATGTGACCTCCGTTCCCCCTCTGACTCGAAGGCTGGATCCGCCCTTAGAAGTGATATTCATGTAAGTAGCCTACTATGATCTTTAGAGTCAAAGTTAACCACATCTGCACACTAACACATCCTCCCCATTAAGCGTGGCTCTTTCGAAAAAGAAGTAGAGCATATCAAACTCGATCGACGTGAGAAGTATCTCCACTTTACTGAAGACTGTAGCTAATAACAACACCCTTGAGGATTGTTGTATTCCTACAAATGAATGCGATCTCCAAGCGTGAGGAGATGCTGCATTTGCAACAAAATGCCAGCGCACGATTTTGAAATAGCCTTTGTACTTGTAAGCGTTTGTTTGTTACGCGATGTCACATTGAAAAGGCCGTAAGAAATATCTTAATTTAGAACGCATGGAAATCAGAGACTGTTATCAGCAATATAATCATCTATACTAATATTAGCTGAAGAGTTTGTTTGGTTGAACGCCCTAATCTCAGGAACTACTGGTTCAAATTGAATTTATTTTAATGTTGGATAGCCCATTTATTGTGGAAGGCTATAGATTAAATAACGTCACATGTGACCACTAGGAGTGGTTAATGATAAATGTTTCCAAAAACGAGAAAAAAATATTCCTTTTTAGAGCTTCCATTGCATGCGCTGCGTAAACGTAACCGTTTAATTTACACAACAATCGACATGTATAGTAAAATTATTCCCGATAAAAAGTTCTAAAAAAACGATATCATTGATTTATCTTCTAAGATTGGTTCACTATATTATAGTTTAGAATTAGCATTAAATAGGTTATTAACATATTTAATGGTAATTCTACGCTACACTGTCTCTCACACGCAGACGAAGTTGCGCTGGTCAGCTAGTATTTATGTCCAAGAGCATTTTGAATAATATAAGAATAAAAAAGTTTTATTTATCATTCACAAATTACACATTGGGTATGCAATTAGTGGAAGATCTGGAATTCCAAACTAGGCCAAGACATGTAATGTATATCGGGGCACCAGGTCCCCATCACATTTGATTACAATTCGTAAAAAGCAACATATACATTTAGGACATTTTAATTGTGAAATAGTTATATATATAATTGTAGAGACATAACACAAACAAGATCTAATAGTATGAACAAAATTATAAAATTTTTATTGTATAAAATTCATCGATATTATTTACTTATATTCTACGAAATTTGCACCTCACTACGGGTGGCGGGTGGTAGGTAGTCCTCCCCCTTTCCCCCTCTCTCTATCAGCTGAGCGACACGTGCATATACTATTTCGTCTAGTGTAGATACAACTTCGGGTCAGGCTCCTACCAGCCAACCTGTATTGGTGTTGGTGACTCTACGACTTTGTATGGGTAAATATTCACGCGCGTAGAATTTGGGAAACGTTTAGCGTTTATACCATATGTTTGTATGTATTGACGTGACAACGTCTTATAAATTGGTTAGCCGGGTGACACTTCAAGAAACTGGGTCACGTTATGCGCTTACAATGAGAGCGAGTGAAAGGCGCGTGCCTTTCACTCGCTCTCATTGTAAGCGTGTCGTGGACGCGTGTCCCTTCTAAGAGCGAGAGAGACAGACATAAAAAGTGAAAGGCATGCGTCCCTTCCACTCGAAAACATTTTACCACTCAAAGTCGTTGTCACGTAAAACTTTCGCCCGTATACCGACTTTACAGGCAACCAATTTTTTTTATTGTATATACTATTAGTTACTGTATAAATTTCGATTGTATATGTTATAATGACCACATGTCTATATTAAAATATTTATATGCCTCGTTTACCAACATGCTATGCTGTTTACGTCATTCTTGCTGAATCCTGTCATAGAATACCAATCCACACCGAGATAGGAGTAAGTTCTTTATAATATGAAATTTATATACCATTTCACATAAATTAACATGATAGTGTCGAACCCGGTGTGGTCGAATGACTAGCAATAGGTATTTGACTACGAGGGTTCGATCCCTGCGGAAGACAAATATGTGTATGAACACGTCTGTTTGTCTTTGTCTGAGAGTTTTCTCTGTTTTATACTACTAGGGCAGTCAGCAAACGTATGACGTGCCTGATGGTAAGCATTCGTCTCCAGACACCAGAGGCATCATTCACGCGCGACCTTGTAACAGCAGCTTTACTCCTTTTTTGAAGAACCCCATACTGTAGTCTCCTGGAAAACGTTGCTAGAGAGTTCATTCCGTAATCTAAAAGTACGAATTATCCAGTACAAACGTTGCTTAGTTTGGGAATAGATAGCGCTGTGTAATTTACCAAGGAATATTTCTTTATTTTATTTATAGTTACATCAAGTCTCCGTCTTCGACCGCATAAAATAGAGATCTGAGCAAAACACATCACCTATCATTACCATTTGCTGATCGAACCTAAATACGTTTGATTTGACGCACACGGCCTCTTTCTATAGTCCCACCGCTCGCCATAGGCAGGAAGTTCATGCTCACACATTGGACAAAATTAGGCGCGTACTGTAATCCAGAAGAGTTTTCTATCCCGTACTCTCAAATTGTGGAATGAACTCCCTGTCAAGGTTTTCCTATGACACTACAGTATAGGGTTCTTCAAGAAATGCGTAAAGGGATACAAGGTCGGCAACGCGTGAGTGATGTCTCTGGTGACAAGCGTCCATAGACTGCGATAACTATCAGGCAGGAAGTACTCTTGTTTGTCACCCTAGTCGTAAAGGTAAAGGGTACTCTATCTATCACATTGTAGACAGTCTATCTATCATGATGTCGTTTCACTTACATCTTACTAAAACTAGCGAGTTAACATCAGTATAGAATGTCTGAAAACGTCATAATGTAATAGGCTCCTAAATTATAACGAACGTCATCTTTATTTCGAAATCTTCGATACAAATACAGGTAGATATAAATGAAGTCACTTCACTATGAAGATGTTACTAACGACTTCGTAGGATAAAATAACTCATTTGACTAGTATTTTTGAACTGTGGTGGCCGGACGGTTCAAATGCATTCGTAATGAGAAAAGAAATAGAAATACCAAATACGTTTCGGATTTTACGTACTTCACGTACCTACTCATTCTGCCATCTCCCATCTACTTCCCGTTTTCTCTTTTCCTATTCTCTAACAGCTCCAGTTCTCCAAACTTACTTGCCGCGCGCGTGCGTCGCTTTACTTACTTTACCTATTATACATTATCTCGTCGTTATCTAATTTAAGAGCAGAGCTCTCTTCTTGTCGGTGTAATAATCAATGCATCTGTTTCATAATCAAAGTATATTATCTATTTATATTTCTCACTTTTTTCTTTATCTGTCTCATATAACTAATCTTGGACTGCCCCTATCCATCTACGATTTTTTTTCCAAAACTTGTTATGTGACATGTTGTATAATGTTGTTAATTAATTATTTAAGAGTTTTTTTCTTCTTCTTTTACTTTTTAAACTTCTAGAATATATATTTTTTTTAATTCTCCCTTTTCAGACATAATGTAGCCTCACAAAATTCGACCTTTATGAAATCTATGTGTGTGTTTATGTTTTTTAATTCTTTTCATAGGTAGAAATCTTGAGAGAGTGAGATATAATTATTAATTTATAATTACATTTTTAATAAGGTTTTATAGCGAAATTATACAAAATATAAGACAAACGATAATACACTCTTCCTTTTTACAATGATGGAAGGGCTATGATAAACTTACAAAACATTTTCCTTCCCTTCTGGGCGGTCTCTCCCGTATAATTTGTTCAGCGTAATGAAGTGACCATAAAATGACGATTATTATTTGTACCTACCTACATTGTCAGTGTATGTTACCCTGCGGTGAGGTGACCGAGTCTACTGTAATCGAGTAATTAGAATACAACACACATAAACCATTTACATTTAAAATTGTCTGCGAGCCTATTATTGTCCGTAAAGAAAGGTCTTGCTCCGATCTCGGTTTTCTTGTTATTTCGATAATCAATATAAGTATATTTTTTTATTAAGGTGGAAAACAAGGATACGGCCTGCCTAATGGTCATCACCATCGACCAGTCATCGTAGCCGAGGGACGCTCACTACACCAGAAGGTTTACTCACGTGCTGCAGACCCTGTAAATAAAAACCTCTTCGCGCCTTTCCTCAAGAATCCCATACTAGTCTCCTCGGCATTTAGGTAGTCCATTCCACAAATTAAGGGTTCGCGAATGAAAACCTCTCTCTATATTTAATATCTATGAAGAAATTTATGTATATTTGTAAAAACTAGTAATAATAGGTTTCCGTACAACCGAAACCTCTAAACTAAAGGATCACTCGCCATTTACTCCGAACCTCAAGTCAATCTCATAATCTCATAAATCCTTATAATCGCAATAAAGAAATCTAAATTACAACTTAGTGCTGAATATTTTAGTATTCTTTACTTTCGAGAGCTATATAGTAATGTAAACTGCCATTAAAACTTGAAAGAGCTCTTCATAAACAACTCAACTAAAAAAAACTTTAAGCTATATTGTAAAAAACAATTATTATACTTAATTATTATTGCGTACTAATAATTAAGTTTTTCAAACTAATAAATAAACGTTGGTAAATAAAAGAATGTCTTAACGAAAAAGTATTTGTATGTTTATCAGTTATCTAGTATACATAGTACTAGATGGTAATATGTAGAATGACATGATATATTTATTCATTTATTATTTGCACTGATACTTATAACATTGTTTAATCTCGGGTAACAAATTCAGCCATCACTTTGTTTTGTAACCCGTCGATCTGATATGCGCGCGCGCATGAATGCATTCGCAGTGCGGCGGCTTCCCCATATGGCCAAGGCTAGGCCTTTTATGGCTCACATAAGTGGCCACTCACCCACCGCCTGAACGAGCCAGCAATATCAATGAACTGGCCATCAATAAAACATGTGGCACTAAGCCACGAAAGGAAACGGCGAAATAAGAAAAAGAAATATTTGAAAAAGGCATGCGATGCGTACACTCGATTGTTTTGCAATCGAAAGGCATTCAATGTAAAGCTCCACGTATACAGCATGAATTATTCGTTGCAATTTTTTTTTTCGACGCGACTATTCATCGTTGTATCTACAGTATGATGTTACATAACATCAGAGGTATTTACTATTGTACAGGTAAAGCATTGTACACACGAATACTCCTGACTCATTTAACCTCTGAACCCTGTCGCGACGCAAGATGTTCCGATAGTGAAGGCAGAATAAAAAAAACCGGACAAGTGCGAGTCGGACTCGCCCACCGAGGGTTCCGTAGGTACGTAGTATCATTATTAAATTTGATATTTTTCATTATAAATAAGCAATAATGCGTCGAAAAAAATAAATAAAATATATCTTGCAATGTGTACATCAAGCCCTTTCATATGATACCCCATTTGAACTAGTAGTTTCAATTTGAAATTTCGACACCCTATAAAAAATAAAAACCCCCTATTTTTTAAGATCTATTTACAAATGTACAGTTTTGAGATTTATTCCTGTACTTGTAGTCTATAACGATGTTACTTGCCAAATTTCATAGTTCTAGGTCAACGGGAAGTACCCTATAGGTTTTGATTCCCTTGAGTGTGTCGAAATATGCGTTTTTTGCTGAATAATCGGCCGTAACTTTTTTCTACGTAAACTTAGAAGTTTGATTTTTTTTTAACTTCATGGGACCGTAGACCTGAGTATACAGTTCAAATTTCAGCTTGATACCTCCACGCATTCTCGACATAGAAATTCTTGACAGACAGACAGACAGACAGACAGACAGACAGACAGACGGACAACAAAGTGATCTTATAAGGGTTCCGTTTTTCCTTTTGAGGTTCGGAACCCTAAAAATAACAAAGCATGGAACGTCTCGGCTTCTCGGCTCAGGGTCTCCGCTTTCGTGGGAGCTGTGACCACTGACCGGTCACGGAGCGCATTCCGACGTCGCCGTTGAGGAGTTTTAAAAATGTTGTTAATTTAAAAATTGTTAAAAATAAATTTTATTATTTTACATGAAAAACTCGCACTGATTTCTTTTTTTTTTCTAATTACTAAGTACATGCATGGAAGCAATGGAAGGAAAATCTATTTATGTAGTAGGTGCGTGATTCAGTGTACGTACGGATATAGGTACGAATACGAAAATTAATGTATATTTTTAGAAGGTTACGACAAGTGGCCAACCCCGCTATCGTTAAATCAACATACACTGCCTTATGCCAGTCATTATTAACATACTGTATTACTTCGTGGGGAGGCGCCTCTAAATCTGCCCTAATAAAGCTAGAAAGAGCCCAAAGAGCCCTCTTAAAGGTATGCACATTCAAACCCATACGATACCCCTCCCACGAACTTTATAAGTACTGCGAAGTTCTCTCTGTTAGGCAAATCTTTATTTTGTTCGTGGTGCTCAGACAACACCAATTTACGGCACAGAATTCTACCATTCAAAGGCGTAACCACTTAGTCGCAGAAGCTACAAAATTCAAAACTGTATTCTCGCATCGTTTTTGCTGTTCTTTGGGCCCCTTCCTTTACAACCGTCTTCAAAAACTACTGAATATAGTAGCAGTGAGCAGATTCCTCTGTAAATCCGCAATAAAGGATTATTTACAATCACTGAATTATACAGATACCGAAAAACTACTTCTCCCTATCAGATAAATTTGATTGGTATTTGCTAAACTCCATCAGGCTAACTCACGCACACTTGCTCATCATCATCCATAGACATAGTTAGGTCATCCTTGCTCAAACTGTATTTCATCCCTTATACTGGCCAATACAACATCAGAAACTGTATTAATCATTACATACTCGTAACAAATAGGTACACACACCCGACCATATATTATACACACACATACTCTCATCACATCTCATATCTACACTCTACACCTCAAACTCCACACATCACACACGTTCATTTACTCCAGTGCTCGTATCACTCTAATATGTACAGTGGACCGCTCACCACGCGTTACAGCTGCACTGCAAAAATCATCTCTAATCTGACGACACAAGAACGGTCCAAGGGTCAAAGCGCAGCGCTTGATTTGCTGTCTACTGTACGTTTCGTATACTTGGCTTCACTTGTTTTGATTTGCAAAACAACCTTGAAGGTACATATACTTTTAATAATACACATATATCCACACACTACACACAACATATTTGCGCTCATCAAACTCCCATAAACACAATCGCACGCCACGCATGTAACCTAAACTTACTACCATTAAGTACCTTATGTATCCAAGTACGCCAGCATCAATTTTAGAGAGGTGAGTACTGGTGATCCGAGATACAGGCTTTATGCCTAGTTTGGACACCAGCCTCACGCAATCTTTAATTTATATTATATTAATAGGTACTACATATATAGAATAAAGTTGCCGTTTACAATTTAAGCTAACTTACACTAACTGGGGGCTTACTACCAACTCTTATTGAGATTCAATAACTTAGAGGTTAGGATTCAATAACTTGTAGGTATTCAATAACGGAATAGAGTCGCTTATTCAGTGGTATGAATAAGCATTCTATTCAGTTATTGAATCGCAATAAGAGTTGGTGGTATAAGCCCCCTTATCTATCAACGCACAGCTCAAACGACTGGACGGATCGGATCGAAACATACAGATAGCTATTATGTCGTAGGAAGAGAAGTTTAGAAATGTTTTTTTTTTAATTCCTAGGGGATACTGAGCGAAGTCGCAGCCGCAAGCTAGTAAAGTGTAAACTGCAGTGCTGGCAACCAATGTGCAAAAGAGACATGACATGAGAAACGCATTACTTTATTTTTTGTAGAAGTAAAGTAATGCCGGCTTAAAATCTTCATGATAGAGACACTAACTAATCAATTGTATTTTTAGTCACATTCCGTACAATATTTATCAAAAATAAGAAAAAATGCGAAAGGTAGCCTTGTTTTGTTATAATATAATGGATATTCGATTTTGGATTTCATTTATACGACAGCGGATCCCTAATAAAGTGGTTCGCACTGCATTCCAGGCGTTTATTTTCTGGGAACATGCTCCTTAAATGGTATGATGGTACGCCAGTTTTTAAGTCCGTTCGTGTGTGTATGATTTTTCATTGAAATTTAAAAAAAGGTTTGCACTCGACGACGTAATAAGAGTGCGCGGAAGATGCCACAAACGACGACGTTTGTTTTTTTTCTTAACATTGGGAATTCGTTGTAATTAATTATTATGTGAACGTATGTGGCACTAAATACTCAAATGTTTTATTGTGGTTTTATTTGGTTGTACTTAAATAAAGAAAATTGGCGATTTATGGAGTACGATCAGTCCATTTCATACCAATATAAAAATATAATGTCTGCAAACGGTAATATACCTAATATACATTTAAATTTGTACTTAATGTACTTATACGATTTTAGCAGTCATGGGTGCCGTAAAGAGGTTTGAAGTAGGTATAGTTTCACCCCCTGAGTGCTCTCCCTCGGACTATAAAGTTGTGGAGCTCCTTGTCGAGGCTTTCCTCGGAGACTACAGCATAGGGTTCGTTAAAAAGGGTGTGAAGAGGTTCTTACAAGGTCGGCAATGCACAAGTAATGGTGGTGTTGCACGTGTCCATAGGCTGTGTTTTCACCTTAACGGAATAAAAAAAAGACAGAAACGTAGAAAGGAAATTATTATTTTGTCGCTCCATCTCGTTCTTTTCTCTTAAAGCTACGCTTGATTTAGACAAGGAATTAAGAAAAGAAAAAAAAAAGAACACTCTTTAGCTGTTATTAAAATTGAAATTACTGAACTTCGTTAGGTACGAGTACATTAATTTTCCTTATACGAGAATATAATTGGCTAGCAATGGCTACTTTGACTTCGAGGTCGCGGGTTCGATCCCCGCACAAGACAAACATTTGTGTGCATGATCATGTCTATTTCTCTTGATCCTGGTATTTTCTATGTATTATAAGTATGTCTTCACAAAAAAATGTATTTAAGTATATTTATCAGTTGTTCAGTACCCCATAGTACAAGCTTTGCGCATAATTTGGGACTAGATGGCGCTGTGTAAATTGTCCAGAAATATTTATTTATTTATTCATTTTTATTCTGTACAAATGACTCATATACATAATTTAATTAGAGATGACGCATCACAGGAAGCAAATAAACTCAAAATTCATTCTGTGACAACAGACCTGATTATCGCTTCAGGACCGATGGTAAGAGGAAGAGATTTAAAAAAAATCTGTACAAATGATACCTAGGTATTTTACTGATAAGCATTTTCCCATGGATGCCGAAATGAATCCCCACGTTCCTCGTCCGCAGTAATCAATCACGTAAGGTCTCTCACGCATGTGTTATCCTATATGTGTGAGAACACTTTACAAGAACTTTATTGAAATTACATCAACACATTTTTTTAAGAATTCAGTACAAAACGTGGTCCCTCCGGAAGCATCGGTCTATTTTTCCCATCGATCCAATCAAAGGTCGAAATATATTTCTACTTATTTTTCATACGTAAGTAATTTAAATACACGCCCAAATCTATTTTAATCAAATTAATTTTCTTTGGAAAATTCAAACTACTGGTCTGAAGTTTTTTTTTAGCAATTTCGTTAATATGTTATTAGAAAAAATAATCATAAAAATATATTTAGAATATCTTACTAACCATTACCTTTATTGGGTAAATTGTAAGACTAATTTCAATAAATATAAATTAACATATTTTTTTTTATACCACTAAAGTGGCAAACAAGCATACGGCCCGCCTGATGGAAAGCAGTTACCGTAGCCTATGAACGCCTGTAACACCAGGTGCATCACACGCGCGTTGCCGACCCTGTAAAAACCTCTTCACGCCCTTTTTGAAGAACCCCATGCTGTAGTCTCCTGAGAAAACCTCGACAGGCAGTTCATTCCATAGCTTAACCGTACGCGGGAGAAAACTTCTCTGGAACCGCACGGTACGCGACCACTTAGGCTTCAATGTGTGAGGATGAATTCCCTGCCGATGGCGAGCGGTGCGACTGTAAAAGGAGGCCGTGGGCATCATGTCAAACAACTCCTCTGAACACACCCCATTGTACAAACGGTAGAACACACAAAGGGACGCAAAATCCCTCCTCAGACTTAAAGGTTCTGAACCGTCTGTCAGTTTGGGTTTACATAACTGTAACTATTTCACTAGTCATCATGGAAAATAGTCATCAAAACTATAAGATTTCTTTGTTAAAACGGATATAGCGTATTACTGGTTTCAAAGCCTGACCAAGCAATTACAAAACGCCGCAAAATAATTCAGGCTAAGTTTACCTTCTACCATCGTAAACAACCGGCAATGGATGGGCGACCCCTTTCTGTTGTTGATCTCCGTGGACGTTGGTGATTGCTTTCCATATATAAATATCTCATATATAAAAATAAAACTTAACCACATTATTCCAGATTACTTATTTTATTCTCCGCCAACCCGCAGTTGAGCAGCGTGGTGGAGTACGTTCTAAACGCCTTCGATTGACCCATATTGCGACAGCGGCATGAATAAGAGTTGACGATGCCTTATTATATCGCCAGGCGGGTTATATGTTTTAACCGGGGATTCTACCGCCGCAGCTGAAGCCGATTACCTATATCGGTTTATTTATTCCAAAAATTGGTCTTAGGTTAAAGTTATTGACAAACATCTTCAGCTTAGTGGGTAGCGCTCTAGGGTTTCTACCAGCTGAGCATAATTACGAACAATCTAAGCGGTAGTTTCATTTTCCGATACAAAAATTCCGATGGCAATCGGCTTCAGCTTCAGCGGTAGGGCCCCAGGCTGTGTTGTAATTTTTTTAACCATGGAAAGAAGCTAATACACTAATATAATAACTAATCAAGCTTTCTGTCCGCTTTACAAAGACTTACATAGACGTCTTTGCCGCTTTATGTCAAACAGTTCCATACTCTTCTGTTACGAAGATTGTGCTGAAAACAATTTCTTTTTATAGTTTTTTTTTTTTGTAGCACTGTAAGTCACGTTTTTAGGGTTCCGTACCTCAAAAGGAAAAACGGAACCCTTATAAGATCACTTTGTTATCCGTCTATCTGTCTGTCTGTCTGTCTGTCTATCTGTCTGTCTGTCTGTCTGTCTGTCTGTCTGTCAAGAATTTCTATGTCGAGAATGCGTGGAGGTATCAAGCTGACATTTGAACTGTAGACTCAGGTCTACGGTCCCATGAAGTTGTAAAAAAATCAAACTGCTAAGTTTACGTAGAAAAAAGTTACGGCCGTTTATTCAGCAAAAAACGCATATTTCGACACACTCAAGGGAATCAAAACCTATAGGGTACTTCCCGTTGACCCAGAACTATGAAAGTTGGCAAGTAACATCGTTATAGACTTCAAGTACAGGAATAAATCTCAAAACTATACATTTGTAAATAGATTTTAAAAAATAGGGGGTCTATATTTTTTATAGGGTGTCGAAATTTCAAATTGAAACTACTAGTTCACATGGGGTATGATATGAAAGGGCTTGATGTACACATTGCAAAATATATTTTATTTATTTTTTTCGACGCATTATTTCTTATTTATAATGAAAAATATCAAATTTAATAATGATACTACGTACCTACGGAACCCTCGGTGGGCGAGTCCGACTCGCACTTGTCCGGTTTTTTTTTTATAGATTTATTGTTAAATTAATCATATGAATCAAGTTAAGGAGAGCTCACGATTGTCTTTTGATATCACAATGAAATAGTCAACCGAATTTTCGAAACTCGTTATGTCTTAACTAGAGGTCGTAATGGAGATTAAGTGTTTGTATAGACAGCGGTATACCAAATCTACAGAACCCGCTTCTTTTTCGCCATCTGACCCAAGAGCGAAATTGACCTGTCAGCCTGTTATGAGATTAGGAATAATTAGGATGGCCCTCAAACAACTGTATGTATGTATATTATGTATACGTTAGAAATTTATTTATTTATTTAAAACTTTATTAATCACAGTAAATTGCTACAAAAGGCATACTTAATGTATTCTCTACCAGTCAACCATTAAGAGTAGAGAATAACACGTTTGTGGCTATTCCAAACAAATAACTTAATACATACTTACATAAAATATAAATTTCATTCAAATCGGAGCACCACTGGTTTGACAATTATTGTGACAGTTACATACATACAATTATACATGCATATATAATTAATACTTACAAAAATGCATAAATAAATACAAAAATGTTTTTTCGCCACCAATCGATTTGGAGTAAATCTTTATATATGTAAATAACCATTGAGTATTCAAGAGATCGCCACATAATAAGCTTCGTAAAAGTTTCAATCCTAAACTATCATATTCTAAGCTCTGATAGAGTAATGAACGGTGTAGTGAGTATTTACGTTAAACCTATACTTCTCACAACGGCAGCTAGTCGCCATTGCAAGCCGTGACTGCACCGAACAGGTCTGCTTTGTTTGCCCATTTAATGGGTCACAACCGCACAGCTCAAACGTGGCCCTTGTTCAGCCCATGCCAAACACGAGCCAGCTCACGCAACTGCACACGCGTCCCGCAATGAAAGCAAAACAGTTTCAAATATAAGCACTAAAAGCAAAACAAACAATCCAAAACTTAAAAGAAATCTCGCTGTGTGACTTATTGTAAAAAACCTTTCGCCTTTCGATCCTGTTTGCTACTTGTCTTGAATAATGTGGATGAACTGTGAATGTAGACGTACGAGTACGCCGCGGCGGCGGCGCCGGCTGGTCATTCTTGCGAAAACAGGAAATAAATTTATGGAGAATCATCGTTTATAATGTAATGCGACAAAAAGATTCTAAGTGCTCACTTTTTCAAATCCATAGTGATTCGAAGCTGTGATTACACTGAAAGAAACTAAGTAGAAAAATGTGTTGACTTAAAATGTCACAACCAGTCATTGTTGGCTGATTTTTTAAGTAACTGTTTGGTTATTGACTATGCTAAAACGCGCGTTTTCACCACATCAAGTCGGCAAAACCCTTATCGCCGATGCAACACATTGGAAGCTCAGTGATATTATAAATGCAAATATAAACTTTACAAATGTTTTGTTACATTATTTATTACATTATTTAATATATTGCCAATATATATTAACATTCTCGCTTTGATTGCCCCAATATGTATTATTAATAAAAATAATTTAATTATTATACGTACTTAACATCCTTTCTAAACCAATTCCAAATAATTAAAAATATATAAGTATGGTTAAAAAGATCGTTAGTGTCACTTTAAAAACGTGATTTTTAATTACAGAACATTGCATATTTTTTATTGTGAGCGATTCTAAATCCGGGTTGCAGCGGTCAACAGCTCTTTGGTAACAAATGGATTCTTAGCATGCCTAATAGCCTAGATAAATAAGCTGTTTTTCCTCACTGAACGCCTGTAGCTCAGTTACATCAGTAATTTTAGAAACGCTATTATGCAATACCATGGTCTTTCATTTTTATAAAAACTAGCACTTGACTCACTTGATTTGGGAAGTCACGAGCTTGCATTTACAACGCATTGCTGTTCGAAAATATTGATTCAATAAAAAAATATACCTAGATACATATTATATTCATAAACGAGTTTATGAATATAATATTATTTTTTAATGAACATTACTACATCTACGCTGCTTGTAATGCTTATTCTGTAATCCGTTAATACACTCAATTAATAAATAAATTATAAATAGAAAATAAATAAATTATTAGCAACTTGAATAGCAAACGTGAATACTTGGAATAGCACCTAGGGTATTCCACTAACAGCACCCGTCAATAATTTGGCGAGTGCTGGTCGTGGAAATATAATTGTAATTGTGTTCCACGAATAGCACCTCAGTAGGGTCATAAGGAGGCTCCAACGTTGGGGTGTATTTGTATTTTCAGGACATTATTAGATCAAAGATATTGATAGGAACTAGAAAGTCTTATTAATATCGCCTCTAATATAATAATTATTTTATTTATTTTTATCGTCTTCACTGCAAAATCAACCTAAGTTATTAATTACTATCAATGAAGTTTTGTACAAATAGTGATGGAAATATACTGAATTAGCGAGTGTCATTTGAATTGCACAAAAAATATTCAGGTTTCTAAGAAGTTAGAAATAGATATGTCCAACAGCATAAAATTCAAAGAAATAGTATATGTCTCGCAAGTAATATACATTACATTACTCGTGATTTTAGGGGTCTCACCTGTCGAATCGAAATCGTCCAAATTGATACTCAAATTTAAGTTATAATAAAAATACAAGCCCTGATGCTAATGCTGTGGTAGAGTTTAGTCCCATGGTTTAGACTTAACTTCCGCAGTCAAGATAGGACATTCTCCGTTGAAATTTGAAAATGGCTATTTCAATGTGATGAAGTTAACAATATCGTCTTGTAAAATTTACTCGTAAAATTAAAATAACGACATTTATTGCGGTCATCAGATCACTGTACTGGAACGAAACCAATAAGCTGAAATTTTATAACAATCTCTGAAATCTAGTAGACAATTCATAGCTCAATCGATAGCTTGCCTGACAGAATTCTGAGAAAAAGTATAACCGTACGTAATATCATCTTGTCATCGTCAGGAATAGACTGAGTTTGAGCAATCGTTTGTAGAAGTTTTAGCACAAAGATTGACCTATCAACTGTCGGTAGTGACCACAAGTTAACTTTATCGTCTCAGCAGCATCAATTGCAACGCAAACTGGGACAGGCGACAGACAGTTTCTTAAAATAGCCACGTTAATGACTGTAGTGCGAAACGATGAAGCTTGCGCGCTAGTAAACAAATGATCGCTGACAATTATCGCGAGACTGGTGAGTGAGAGACGCGAACGGCGCGGCGGCCGGCGGCTACTCATGTGCTGGAGATGAGATGCGCAGGCGCCGCTGACCGTGTAATACTGCGATATGTGATATAATATATATATCGTACTATACATATTAATATGCAAATGTTGACTACACATAATGGATTTTTTCTTGATACGAGATTGACTTTTTATTCTGGAGCTTATTTATTAAAATAAATATTTAAATGTCACAATCGCATACCTATTTTAAATCGTTATACAAAAATAAATCGTATGATAAACCATTAAGTGTGATAATATTATGAATATTTAACAACTTGATATTATGTAGAGACCCGTTAGCGGGTTTGTAAATAATTTCATAGATAAACCGCAGTATACGGACATATATTAGTCATATATTAGTTCGGACTAAAATATTTTTAATAGTGTAATGTTTTAATGCATATGAAAATATAATTATAGGGATGTTATAATTACGGATATATTGCCTTAAAGTTCATCCGAAAATGTTGAGGTTATGATCGTGGTGGCGATGCAGTTCGCCCGCACAGCACTGTTTCGTTTCAGCCCGGCGCAGAGGCGGCGCGGCGGCGGCGGCGCGGCGCTCGTGCGTGCGTATGCGCCGCGCATGACGCAAGGACGACGACCCCCGCAGCCTTGGCTCCGGCAATTAATTCCAACAATGTTTTTGTCTCTCACTCACTCACTACTATGTCATTAAAATTTATAATCCGGTCCCATTTCAAAGATTTTAGTAGGCAGATTTTCTAAAGTAAATAAGACTTAATTGGGCAATTAAGTGGTTCCTCGCTCTTTATGGCCTATTCAGTATTCACTAAAGGCAGGATAATTTCATCGAGAGCATTGCATATTCTTGAGCAAGTAATCGTTGACGTTATGTGCAAAAGTAGTAATGCGTTTAATTAAAATTACTTCAATGAACTGTGATTGCCACGTTTATACCAAAGAAAGTCATCAACCCGTAGGCAGTAGTCATATATCGACTATACTAACGTTTTTGTAGGAAATGTTTTGTCGCGCTCCATTGAAATCGTGAACGTCTACATTTATCCAATCTACTTATATTATATGTATTGATGTATTTACTATGGGTATTTTCGAACTATTGTCCATTGTTGAATTTTTGGAAATCGAATTTATGCTTCTTTGAATCTGAAGAATGTGTAATTCAAATATGAGACTGATATTAACGTCACCAAGATAGGGTTGCCAATACAAAATTTCCATAACAAGAATTCATCATCATCATCATCATCATCAGCCTGTATTTATCCACTGCTGGATATAAGCCTTCCCCAATGCTTTCCACCAAATACGATTCTCCGCCTTCCGCATCCAGCCGCTTCCTGCCATTTTCTTAAGGTCATCGGACCATCTAAAAGGAGGGCGTCCAACGCTTCGTCATCCTACGCGCGGCCTCCACTCTAATACCTTCCTCTCCCATCTGCCATCACTACTCGGCAGATGTGACCCGCCTATTGCCACTTCAGCTTGCAAACTCGAAAGACTATGTCGACAACTTTAGTTCTCCGTCTAATTTCTTCGTTCCGGATTCGATCCCTCAGAGAAACCCCGAGCATAGCCCTCTCCATCGCTCGCTGCGCGACCTTTAACCTGTGGACCAGTCCGACGGTCAGTGTCCAAGTCTCTGCACCATATGCATGCAGGGAGGACGCACTGGTTGAAGACTTTAGTCTTCAAACATTGGGGTATCTTTGCGGTGAAGATGTGCCGAAGTTTTCCAAAAGCTGCCCAGCCCAATCGAATGCGTCTATCGATCTCTTTGTTGAAGTTACTCCGGCCAAGTTGTACAAGAATTAGAAGTTGGAAATACCAGGACAATTCAATTTTAAAACAGGGCACAGTAATAGAATGGTAATAGTAATGTAATAAAAATAATATTTACAGAAAATAAAATAAGTTTCATGAAATTCAGGTATTTAATAAAAACTATCCAGGACTTCCCAGAACACTTCAAAAACCAAGACATGTCCTGGGAAAACAGGACGGTTGGCATCTCTGCACCAAGATGTCCCCGCGTGAAACCTATTAGCATAACATAAGTATAATTTATGGAGTAAGTATTATGATTTTTTTATATGAAAGGGGGGCAAACGAGCATGTGTATCACCTGATGGAAAGCAATCACTACCGTCCATGGAGATCAGCAACACCAGAGATCGCCGATCCGTTGCCAGCCTACATATACATTCTTTCTGGTGACTTCGCTCACTCACTGGAACATAACAAACCTCATGGGAATTGTTATTTGGCTGCGGTCTTTTGTGAGGTGGAGGTACTTCCCCCACCTGATTGTTCGTCGTAATATACTCATAATATGAGTATATCTTTTTTTTTCTAGCTACAATAAAATAGCTGTTTCTGTTAAGTCTGAAAGTAGAGTACTAAATCATTGCAATCAACAATTGAGAAGCGAGCAAGTGACCTCGCATTTGGGAGCGTCAATGACGAGCAAACGACGTTTATAAGGGAAATCGAACGCTCCTAGATTCAACAATAGAGATGCGCGTTGAACCAGTTCACAATTATTTTATTAAAGCTAAAGAATCGGTACTCAAGAAAGGGTGAGGAATGGGTAAGGATAATGACCTGCGCTTACGACTGCGTACATTGCATGCGCCATGCACGCCCGGCCCCTAGTGATTCGTGATACTTATAATGACGATGCGTACTACAAACAAGAAATACACAACTACTTGACATTGTTATGTGATTGTGCGCTTGTAGGCAGAGCGCCGTTGAGATAAGTAGGCATATTACACGCCTTAATGTTTGCTCTATGCGGCAGTAGACCCGAATGATTAATGCAATGGTCACGAGTGAATGGCTATGGTCGAAAATAATGCAAATATTGAACGCTTATGTTTATCTTATAGTGGCATGATGACGAATGTGGCACGTCGACCCTCTTCAATATTTTCGCACTCCTATCGCGCCTAAAGTTACAACGCAAATATTTACATCATCAATGTAAATAACTTTACTAAGCTAAAAAAACGGCCGTACTATTAGGGACAAAGACACTTAAATCTGTTTGAGATGTTGAGCTTTATCTCTGTTTGCTAGAATAGTCTACTTTATGTACCTACATAATTGCTAATAAACTATATACATAATCTTTAACAATTAATGTTGAATTTGAATTAGTTTCGCGCAATCTGCCAAATGACTGACAGTCTGTCAAACGACATAAAGTTACATTTGAAAAGTTAATATGGTCGTTCAGTTTTCTTAAATTTTCGTAGTTGTCCAGAGTGTAGGTAAAGTAACTCACATACTGATATGTCATACTCGTAGCTGTCAAACATGCACTAAAATAAAGTTGTAGCCAAGGTGTAAAATGGATCCAAAGTAAATCCTTGTAAGAGCACGCAGGGTAAGCAAGAATTACCACCATTGTAAATATGTATGCAGATTCAAATGAAGATAAGTAAAAGTAATTGTAATACCAGACGTCGCTTGAATTTAAATTACGAATCCATATGGTCGTATTCCTGCTATCTACTACATATTAGCATTTATTAAGTGCACCCGAGCTCAAGTCCTACTTTTTGTGGGTTCAACAGTTCGTCAGATCGGTTTTTATTTGCACCAACATGCGTCGTTTTTTTTTTCAAACTTTTTGTATATTTTGATAAGTCCATATATTTCATTTTCGAATGACGACCGAATGACGGTCTAAAAGTAGGTACTTATATTATTAATAAGCGACTTGATGATTACTGGTGGAAAAATACAGATTTTACTCATATCTTATATTTTTTAAAGCAAGCCGAACAAAGTTCCCGGAGAAAGTTCAGTTATATCCTGTCAGTGGATACGGTACGAACTTTTCATTCGTCATGGACTCATTAATTTAATACCTCGTCTAAAAAGAGAGGGTGCATTTGATGTGTTTGCCTATGATATCGTAGTTCCTAAACGATCCAGATTTATATCCATAAAAGAAAATTTTCTACCGTTCGTTAACCGACACGCATAAACCGCTGAACCGAATTAGACGAAAAATTGTGATGGGCAACTTCGTAAGAATGATTTTTTTGATGATCGCAATGGTCAGGTCATAGATGAATAGTGATATTGCAAGAAACAGATTTCTTTGTTTCGGGGGTTTAATAAATTTTAAATTTACACTTGTATCTAAATAACACCAAAATAACTACATTGATTTTGGCATAGACACAACGAAACGTAGTAGAGACAACAGAGGCGGATTTGTAGTCTTGCCGCCCTAGGCCGTGGCTTCGACGCCCTAGGTCATATCGTAGCCGCCTTAGGCCGTATTCTTATTCTTATTAGCTCACTCCTTATACCTTATTAATCGTATCTTGGTTCTTATTTATAAGCTTTATACCTATTTATATAATTTTTCTCCGCAAAACCTCTATGACAGACTGTAATTTGTAAGAATTAACCTTCGGTAAAACCCAACTCCGGCCGCCCTTAACATTTGGCCGCCCTAGGCCCGGGCCTAGTCGGCCTTAAGGAAAATCCGCCATTGAGGGACAATCTGAACTTTTCGGATTCCGAAACATCGGATTTTCATCTAGAAGGCAACCCAAAATGAAACGGCAAAGTAGACCTCATAATAGAACGGCAAAATAGACCCCAAAATAGAACGGCAACGGAATTTTATTTTATAATAGAAAACTCGTCCCCAAGCTTTCGAAAAATGTTTTTAAATCATTTCCAAAAAAAACTAACAGATCAAGTTTCCCAGAATGCTGCTAATGGTCTATCTACCAAAAAGGTATAAATTTAATGAACGTTCTAATAACGTATTCAAATTTACATACTTGTCTGGTTTCTGACTAGGCATATTTCTAATTAACATATTGTTTTCTGGATTGTAAATTAATGATATGACTTGAATATATAGGGATTTTAAAGAAGTGTGTGTTTACTTGAAAAGCAAGCTGTATAGATTCGGAATACGTGAACAACAACAACAACAACAAATTTCCACGGAATATGCGTGTATTACATAATATTTGATATGAAACAGTTCAGAAGCTCGATGGCGTCGTTGTACCTGGCAAGCGAACTCACAAATAATAAACATTCTTCTCTGTGATTTAACTAATCTATTAAGCAAGTTAAACAACGTTAACAGTGGCCTGTCTAAGGATGGATCTATTTATCACCAGCTAGTCTGTGACTGTTGTTATCAAATAACGTTAAGCCAAGTCAGTGTCCTTTGGTTAGTTTGAAAACACTGGTTCCCGTTAATCCGTAATCGAGCAACGTGGTTGGGAAAGCTTCATACCTCCTTCGATTGCGGATAGACACGTATCCCAGCGCTGGAATGATTGACTACGATATGAAACAGTCATCAGATAACCTGACTAATTAATAGCCTGGCAATCCTGGCATGTGCAAACTATATCATTTTCGACTGCGAGATCAGAAGTTATTACGTAATAAATATTTACTAAAGAAATATGTCAATGAGCCGTGTGGTTTCCGGCAGACTAGAATAGAATCACTCCATCTCTTCCCGTGGATGTCGTACAAGGCGACTAAGGGAAATATACATTATCAAACACCGATCAGGCCTCCCCAACCCGTTTGGCCAGCGTGGGGAGTGTAGGCCAATTCCTCCTTCTGTCTGTGACGGGCGAGAGAGGGTCGTGCTCCTGTAGTGGAGAAAATCTCCTCAAAATTATCTAGAGGAGAGTCATTTGAGTCCCAAAAATTGCCACCGAGTATAGCTCCGTCGGTCCAGGGGATTACTACCAACCAAGTAATACTCGTAGTGGGTTGGTTGGTAGAGAAAACTTTTAGCTTTTGAACCGCCTTTTATAATCTTAATTAATGTGTAGTCAATGAAGTTTTATTAAATAAAATATTAGTAAAAATAAATAATATAATATCAACAAAGACAACAATTTTTGAACCTTACCATCGTTCTAAATCCTAAGTAGATTATGAACGACGATAAATTTCCTTCTCATAATGGGACTATTCAGATAATACTTGGCAGTTAACGATAACCTCCCAGCTATAGACATTGACATAAGAGGGCAAGGATCCCTCCTTCATTAATTACCAATCATCAGTTTACGACTCCAGGGATAATTGAAATAGCACGATTTCTCATCTTTCTCATCTTGACTACGGCTTATACACCTAAATGCAGGGAACGCCTATAATATATAATCAGCGCAGACGTTTGGTTTGACACCGAAATCCTCCATCGAAGTTGTGATCATATCCATGTGGTTGGCCAGCGTTTCATCTAGTGGATACAACAAAGCCGTTGGTAATGAAATGACAGTTGTTCCGATAGCATGGACATTAAAACTGACGTCTCGCAAATCTCCACTCTGCCCTCTTCTTATTCGGAATAAGAAGAGGGCAGAGTGGAGATTTGCGAGACGTCAGTTTTCAAGTTACCTGAAGAAGATTGTCAAGCTGGTGTCCGAGAAAATCGGCATGCTCAACAGAGCAAAACGGTGCTTCAGCTCAGCGCAAAGACGTTTACTATACACGTCACAAGTTCAGCCTCACATTGAGTTTGTCATTTTAGATCACGAGCAATAGAATAGTCGATGCATTGTAATTGTAACAATCGAATCACAGAAGAACTGAGAGCAGTGTTGAAGTTACACTTCTCTCAGCATTATATTGAGCCGGGTTTAAGAGAGACAGCATGTTGTGTGTTCTACGGTTTATAAGTACAAGGGGTTGTGTTTAAAAGAATTGCATGATGCTACTTACTTCTGTAATAGCTAGTTTAGTAGTCACACCGCTTGCCATTGACAGGAAATTATACTCACACATTAGAACCGAACTTTGTTGTTACAAAGTGATTATCAACCGCGAAATAAAACCAAGCCTTTCCCTGGACACTACAGGCTACTGAATGCGGTTCTTTAAGAAAGGCTTAACTGTTTCTTTAGGATTGGCAACGCATCGAAAGTTTTTGTTGTTACAAGCGTCCAAAGACTACGAGTACTGCTTACAATCAGGCAGATTGGAGGCATTTTTCTATCGCTAGTGAATAATTAATTATCATATTTTATTGGTTACCTGGGTTGTCAATGCCATTGATAGTGACCAAAGAAAGAGCTTTTATTGAATATCTTTGATAGTGATTTGAGTGTGATAGATAGATCAAGGACAGGACCGGGTTCATCTTATTTTTGTTTAATTCTATCTAGCTCATATAATAGTAACCTTATTATTTCAGCCAACGGGTATTATATTTACACCACCGGTGATGTCAGTATAAGTATTTTTCATCAAAGAGGTAGATAGCATCGTTTGCAACGATGATAAATTATTATCTACAGGATCGATAGTAGTAAAATATTGTATGTACTTAATATTTTATACTTTAACGTACTTGTATATAAAACTGCTTCTGATAGAGAAGTCGCCGAAAATAAATTAAGTGATAAAGTCCGAAGACGTGTTTTCCATTTATATGTAAATGTTGAATATAATAGCAGTGTAACGTAAAGTAATTCCTTGTGCATTTTATCAGCATCGCGATCAAAATTAATTTTGCTGGTTAATTATGTTAATGAACCTACGCTATTATACATAATAGTAAATCTAAATGCTGTAACGCGGTACATCTTATTTCATTACTACATATATTGTGTACATTATTGTATTTATGCTTATATTGTATGTATTATATTTTTGAAATACCGTTTATACTTGTATAGAATTTCACAAGAACATCTCAAACTCACGTTATTCAGTCAGCATTGATAATATGAATGGCAAATTCCTCTTCCCACTTACTGGCCTGAATGATTTCGACATTCTTGGCGCAGCTCCGATAATCCGAAAAAAATAAACGAGCAACGTAAATAAACCCACTCCGAGTTGAAAGTGCGCACGGTGGCACGAAAAATAAATCACGACGATATGGTACGCTCGCGCGGGATAACGTATTTTTACGCAACAGGCTCTTTGTTTATTGTTAGGAGCGTCGCGTCGGCGTTGGCTGCGGGCAGACGGCTGGTTATTCAACCGGGCGCGTTCCGCGACAGCTCCGCTTTTTGCTCGGCCTCGACTCTCCATCCGTGCTCGTCGTCAGCTCGCCACACAAAAACGACCAATTAGAGCTTTTACGGCAGGAATTAACGTCGTGTATTGTCCACACTAATATCGTCTCAGCGGTTCGTCTCGAATACCGGGCCTTGTGGAACTTCGTCGGCGTTTTATCTCGGAGCGAATTCCACAGCAATCTTGGCAGCTCTCTCAGAAAAACAGATAGATACGCGCATTGTAAATTATGCACATTTCGTGTTCCTTTATCCCGGTGGAGACAATCTCGCCCCGGAATGATGTGAGGTAATAGTGTTGGCGCCGCGGAGGCGATCCTACGCCATTGTTTATTCACCGGCCGACCGTAAAAATTACGCTGCCAACAGCACTTAACAGCAGTCAATAGAGTGAAAACCCATGTAGCGCCTTACTCTCGAAAACATTGTATTGGATTGAAAAAAAAAACTCGAAAATATTGAATGGCAAAGCATAAATCAGTGACCATTGCTATTGTGGACAAGCGTACAACTATGATGGCCGTCTCTACATGTTGTTCATTAAGATAACATACTTTTTATTCTAAGAACTTTCCATAAACATTTTTTATAACAAACTACGAGTCATATGAAAAATATTTCTTTACCAGAAAGATTACCTTTGTTCCAAATGAAATCTATTTTTCTACTCTTACTCGTCTAATTTGCATCTACGTAAAAAAAAAGAAACACGTAGACGAAATTAGATTTCGGTTTCCTTTTATGAGTATCATAGACTCATTTTAATCTCGAGGCCTAATGTTTTGGACATTGTAGGTTCAATAAAAAATGGAATGGTACGTTTTTATGGGTGTACGTGGCCCCAAGCAGACGCCAATAAACCCGATCAACACGGGACCGGTACAAAAAGTTCACTCCTGGAGCGCACCATCAACATTATTTACATTTTTTCTTATTCTACGACAAAGTGGTGTCGAATTACTGCTTTGGAATGTTCGGTAGGCTCTATGCGAGAAACGTGCGGGGCTAATTTACTTTTTAAAAGCCAAACCGAAGAATTTTGTTGTACCTACTCATACGTTTAGATATGGTGGTTAGGTAGTAGGGTGTTCGCCTTATTATTTTGTATTGGACTTCCCAGATTTAACTCTCAACTATATCAAAACGTTTCCACTAATAACTTTAATATTACCAACAAATTGATTAGAACAATGATTTCACAATATTATCCCACATTTCACAGCGTTTCGTGAAATCTATGCGTCACATCGCTGCGTATGAAGTGTTATAGCGTATTATACACATTTTAATTATTTGTAATATTTTTTAACCTACTGCGAGAGGGTTAATTTTTGCACGTAGTTATATGCTTACTACAAAAGTTTGCAATATTTTTTATTAACTTATACTCTCCCAATAGGACGGTCTTACCAAGGAGTGGTCAGATTGTCCGATCTGAAAAGGATGGTCAGATTGTCCTATTGGATAGTACAGATACAGACTCATCATCATCGTTAGCTTGTCCTTTCCCCATTAAGGGTCGGAGCAGTATGTCTTTTTATTCCATTGAGCCTTTTCAGCAATCATATCTACAGTTACCCCTTTCTTACCCATATTATTTATCATACAATCCAACCACCTCTTTTTTAGCCTTCCTCTCTCATTATATCCACTCACAATAAAATTCATCGTTTTCTTTATCACATGTCTTTTATCGTCCATACTACTAAAGGCAATTTTTTTTTATCATTTTCGTGGCAGGTGCTACTTTCTGGACTATACAGACTAGACATCTTAAAATAAAGCGAGACACCTCGCCTCACCTCAGTTACTAAAATACATTTTAGATGTCAATGCGGGGATTTCGAGACTGCAGCACCAAAATAATTAATTTTATCGGCTCTATGCGTATGAGTACTTTGACAGTACAAAATCTATAGTTAGCAATGGATCCTAGCACAAGGCAAATATTTGTGTGCGTGAACATATCTGTTTGTCTTGTTCTAGGTGTTTTCTATGTATTATATGTATGAATTAATAAGTATGTGCCTATATATATTAAATAGTGCATGAATTTATACACTTACATTTTTTTTGCAACTCTTAAAGCTTACTCACATATACTTCACAAAGCAACATAACATGAATGACTCATTCAACCGCCGTCGTTTATGAGGCACGGCAACAGTTCTGTTGACACGCGACTTACATGATGTAATAAAATATTTTAGAATCGATACAAAGAAACATGTCAGGACAAGCTCTTGCTTTTCAGTACTAGTACCTCTGCTAATACCAACATATACCTACTTACTATGTATATATATTTCAAATACGTAAACAAAATTACGTAAATTTGTACTAAAGGTATAGGTAACATATTTACTTAATAGATTAGATGATTATTATTAGGTGCTAGGCCGGATTCTAGCCCACGGGGCCGAAATCGAGGTTGAGTGGAGCGAGTAG
The DNA here is from genome assembly GCA_937001555.2 of Hypsopygia costalis. Taxonomy (NCBI): domain Eukaryota; kingdom Metazoa; phylum Arthropoda; class Insecta; order Lepidoptera; family Pyralidae; genus Hypsopygia; species Hypsopygia costalis. The sequence goes on along the minus strand of OW443340.2, from coordinate 17,751,509 downwards.
ATTCGCTGAGTGTATGTTTTCCATTGATTTCAATGAAAAATTATTTGATGATCGTTCCTCAAGGACATGATGTCTCATCATGATCATGATCAGACACGATCTCAATTTTTTTTTCAAACAAACCTCAAGCATGTCGAGATCTTTAATTGTGACAAGTTTCATCAAAATCGGTTCATTGGTTTTGGAGCCTATTAATTTCCAAGAATGACTTTTCGGCGTACTTATGTGTTTTTAAAGTGGTCTTTCCAAATTCCGGGTACACGTATCGAAAAATGCTAGATCTATGGGGGAAGGAATGGTCTAAAATCATTGCTAGATTTGATTGATTAGACTGCTAGTTTAACGTCGCCTCGTTTTTTTTTTTTTCAAATTTTCGTTCATATTTCGTTAATAATGCCACTTAAATTAGACTTTGAACGACAAACACTTAAATTAGATTATTGTGATACGAGAATACAAAACTTGACATTTATGAGATCGAAGGTGAATCGGAACTGAATTTTGACTACAATGTAATTACGAGAATTGCCCCTCAGAACTCAAGCCGTCTAGGTGTCTAGGGCCAGCTCTTGAATTATTGAGCTATTGAAGCGGGCGGGATTTCTCTAAGGCGCAAAACTACCAAATGCAAAAAACAGTTTCTAAGTAAAAATTAAACTTTAAATGGGGCATTCCCCATTCAAAGTTTTATTTTTACTTTCATAAATGACACCATAAATGCAATTTGCGAAAAGAAATAATTTTTAAAAGTTTTTGTCTATACCAAATTATTATTAACATAAACTACAAAACAATTTACTTATGCATTTACATTGCATAAGTAAATTGTATTGTAGTTTATGTTGTCGACCAAAGGACGCCCAAAGAATCTCGCTCTACTCATGGCCTAGTGCGATGCTATCTAGAGTCGGAAATACTCGATATAGAACGTAAATTTTAAGTACGTATATCTTTTGTCGTAGTAATTATCACACCACTCGAGTGTATTGTTGACTCTACAATCGTTTCTGAACTGCTTGGGAAGACCCATTCTTTTTTCTTTCTGCAAAAAAATATACCTGTTACTTCATAGGACCACTGTTTCTGATAAAAATCGTTTTACTACGTTTTACAAAGTAGTAGTAAAAAAAAGGCAAGAGCGATAGCTATAAACACGGTAGGTTCTGTCGTTGTGATTCTTGACATGACATAAGTTGTGTCACATAACATACCTGTTTTTTTGTTTATATACAATAACTTGCTGTACCATATTATTTTGTTACATAATACTATGTATTAGGTAATACAGTGTAAAAATAAACACTTAATTATTTGTCTCTGTAACTGCATCAACCGTTATTCATCCCACTGCAAGGCTAAAAAAGTACCAAATAATGGTTCTACTCATATTTCTACGGTTTACTGAAGGATGGAAATTCTTCTTGGGATAACCGAAGCTAGATAGACTTTAAAGAAACTGTGTTAAGACTTCTTATGACACTTCCATAGCAAATAGGTATTATGGGCTTTCCATGGTTTGTATATACGTAAGTATATACAAACCATGTAATAGTAATATTACGTAAGTATAAAGACTTGCAATTGCAATACTAAATTAGCGAGAAACAAGACAAGGGAATGTTGACACTAGGTTTCGCGTAGTGTATATTCCGTGGCCATATATTAAAATTGATCCCATCATGATGTAGTTGACTATTTCATGAAGTTATAATTATCATGAAATAATTTCATGTATTTCATGATATATTATGAAATACATGAAATTATTTCCATGACCAATTTTAGGTTATTATAATAACCTAAAATTGGTCATATCGTTTAAATGTCAACGTTTGATAATATGTCATGATTATTTACTGATCTGCCCAGGCTATATTATGATGTGGTTAACTTATATTTTCCATTTCATGAAATACAGCATGAAATGATCGGCCTCATCATGATATAATCAATTTTAAGATCTGGGACCCTACCGCCGAAGCTGAAGACGATTACCGTCGGACTTTTGATCGCGAAAGTAGATCTTAGGTTTAAGTTAATGACAAACGTCTTCAGCTTAGTCGGTAGGGCTCTATAGTTTCTACCAGCTAAGCTAAACACAATTACCGCTAATCTAAGCTAAAGTTTGATTTCCGCAATCAAAAAATCCGGCTTCAAATTCGGCGGTAGGTCCCCTGATCACATATACATTCTTTGCCTAAAGAAAGACTTTTACTGCTATTTTATTAAGTACCGACGAATGAATAAAAAGAAGCACTGTGAATCTTACCGTATTATAACATTCTACTTTATCAAAGTTTTTCTTCCATACCATTTCATAACATTTTCGATGGAACCCTAAAAAAGTCAATAGCAAGGCGGTGGCGCTAGTTTGAAAAGGTGAGAGTTACGAGCATTGAATAGAGTTCTACAAATGGACTCGAATCCAAACTCGAGTGGCCTCTATTGTGCGACGAGTTACCTGCAGAGTAATTCCCGGTACTGCTATCCGTTACTACAATCCGTTACCACAATAGTGCCGCGTGCTGTGTGGGATACCCTAATATAAGTTCGTAAAAATAAATTGTTATACATAATTTAACATATGTAGATAAATAAACCTGTTACAATAGGATGGATTTGCAATTTATTGTATGTATGTAAATATATATTTAAACTAGCTGACTAAATTTTCTAATATTCCGCTCAATTTTCTTTTTTTTTCTTTCATAAAAACCTCCTGACAATAACAAATACAACAAAAAAAGAATTAGCGATATTGTTCCATCCGTTCACGCGTGATGCTATGACATAAAAAAATAGACATTGTGTTTTATATGTATAGATTACTTACCTTACTCTATGTAGGTAACATCAGCTCTCATATTGATTGTCGTTACTTAATAGGTAGGGGAAAAAGTCTTTTCGCATTTTAGTATGTATGAACTTGTAATAAAATCTCTTTGGTTATACCATTTGTATCTGGCAGGTTTTGATATCTTTAAAAAGTTTAAATTTTAAAAAAGATAATTCCAAATTCAAATTAGGTAAATGTGTGATTTTCATTTGTTTTTTTTACTGTCAAGATGAGTGAATCTAATGAAGAAATTCGATTCATTTTAAAATTTTACTACAAAAAAAGTAAAAATGCAACGCAAGCTGCGAAAAAAATTTGTGACGTTTATGGATCTAGTGCAGTGTCTGTGAGAGAAGCACAAATTTGGTTTAAGCGTTTTCAATCAGGAAATTTTGATGTGACAGATGCACGTCGCTCTGGTCGCCCTGTTACGGATAAAATGGATGCCATTTTTGAAAAAGTGGAGCAAGATCAGCATATCAGTAGTTACGACGTTGCTGAAGAATTAGGAATTGACCACAAAACAGTTTTGGCGCATTTGAAAAAAGCTGGGTACACTAAAAAGCTCGATATTTGGGTGCCTCACGATCTCACTGAAAGAAACTTAATGAACCGTGTACTCATTTGCGATTCTTTACTACGACGTAATGAAAGCGAATCGTTTTTGAAGAAGCTTATAACTGGTGATGAAAAGTGGATCATGTACGACAAGAACGTGCGAAAAAGGTCGTGGTCAAAAGCCGGTCAGGCTTCACAGACTCTGGCAAAACCCGGGTTAACCCGCAATAAGGTGATGCTGTGTGTATGGTGGGATTGGAAGGGCATTATTCATTATGAGCTGTTACCGCCAGGCAGGACTATCGATTCTGAACTCTACTGTGAACAACTGATGAGATTAAAGCAAAAAGTTGAGAGAAAGCGGCCGGAATTAATTAACAGAAGGGGTGTGATTTTTCATCATGATAACGCTAGACCTCACACATCTTTAGCCACTCAGCAAAAATTAAGAGAGTTTGACTGGAAGGTGTTAATGCATCCGCCGTATAGTCCTGACCTTGCACCTTCTGATTTCCACCTGTTTCGGTCTCTTCAGAATTCTTTAGGCAATGTCAGGTTAACATCACGAGAAGACTGCCAAAACCACTTGTCGTGGTTTTTTGAACAGCAGTCCTAAAATTTCTATAGTAATGGGATCATGTCTCTACCTACAAGATGGCAAAAAGTTATCGAACAAAATGGCACCTACATACTTTAGTTAAATGTAAATAAACTTTAGTAAAAAATGTTTTGAATTTTCATATAAAATACGAAAAGACTTTTTCCCCAACCTAATATTTCATAAAAACGTTAGTGCTAAAGAAGAAGTTGCAAATGCAACATGGCACAGTCCTTAAATTAGACGTGGTCAAACATGGAGGTAGTTTCCAAGCAGTAAAATGTTTCCTAAATTGCACAATGACCTAGAAATAATTGGAAAATTTTCAAAAACAGATTGCACGCTTGTTTAATAAAAAAAATAAAACTAAGCACGTCGTCGTCAACCCTTATTTATCCCACTGCTTGAATACAGGTCTTCCTTCAATTGACGGGGGAGATTTAAAGCATATTCAACCACGCTGTACAACTGCGGGGTGACAGAAACCAGCTTTTTCGAGCCGCCTAAAGGCGGCTTGGGTTAACGACTGTTATCTAATGACAACAGTCGGAACCGATGACTTAAAGTGCCCTCCGAGGCACGAAGAAGTACGAGCTAAATAAACCCATCCATGGACAGGCTACGCTAACATTGCTTAACTTGCGTGTTCGATTAGACTGACAAGTGCAACGACGCCATCGTGCTCCTCAACTACTAAATACGCGATTAAGGAATTTTATTATGTTAAGTAAATTATGACAATTTCTATTTTTTCCATAATCAATCAAAACCACAAAGAATTATCGTGAGAATTTTGTTGAAACATGTATTATTTTTTGTCTGTCTGTAGCAGTAACAAAAAATACGTGGAACACTTGTAGGACAGTTCTCACACCGACGACGCCAACGCATTACATTAGGCGCAGATCACAAAGCACAATGGACATATTGGGCCCATGTGTGCAAAACCCTTCACGGATGATTGTCTCCATATTGTGTACAAATCACAAATTTTACCGAAAAACTGTCAAACGACTGCCCCGACTTTTGCACTTCATCAAAAATAAATTTATCTTGGAATAATACAGTCCCGACCCTACCTGCTGGGTCTTTCATTATTTACTACAATGGGCAAGAAATAATATACACCCAACGTTTGCTGTCCATTGACAATGTAATACAAAAACTCTAATATTGTTTTTGGTCGAGTGTTAGAGTCAGGTCTGGACGCTCCGTAAATAGATATTTTGAGAAATTTATAATACATTTGGGGAGACCAAACTTCTATTTTAAAGTACCTACATTTATTTACACTATGTCGGATGGCAAACAAGTTTACAGTCCGCCTAATTTGAAGCCGTATCTCATTTGAACTGCTGACGCAGTGACTCTACAGGAGCTTACGTGGGACCACCTGTGTAAAATTGCCGGATAAGCCCCGCGGCTCCATTACTGTAATATACTTTTAAAGCTAATTATGTTATGTAAGTACCATAACATTTAAATTTACCTATTACGAAAATAAAATTGTCAAAATTATTTAATTAAAGATACAAAATGTGAGTAAAAGATTTCATTTTAATACTTACATATTTTCACACAAAAATGGTGTACTGGATTTATTTATGTTTAATATTTATATTTATGTTTTAATTGTCATCAAGGTTATTTTCTTATACTTACCTACACTTTTTTTTACAACAAAGGTGACAAACAGACATACGACTTGCCAGATGGTAAACAGTCATCGCAGCCTATGGGCGCTTGCAACACCAGACTAGAAGTAACACTCACGCGTTGCCGAGTTTATTTATTAATTTATTTTTTACTAAAAAACTACTTTCATGTTTATCTGACAAAAAAAAACCGCTAGCTTTGCCCTTCCCATAATCTGTTTTACACAGAATCCGTGCATAATGTAAATCAATCCTTCTTTTACACAGAATCCGTACACAATGTAAATCAACCCTTCGTGAAATTCCTTTGCGTAGAGCCTGCGCTCGTAATGGATGCGTGATTTATAGTTATATCAAAATGTAAGAATATTAGATTTAAAATTACGTAAAAATGAATTGTATACAATATGTGTTTTACTCATTATCATTATTATTTTATTTTGACTCATTATCATATACAGTACCGCCGAAGCTGAAACCGATCCACCATCGGTTTTTTTTATGATTTTGCTCGGGGCAGGCAGCAATTTATTAATTTATAGGTTAACATTGAACATGTCACACTTCATACCTACTCTGTCTCTGCTATGTGTGAGACTAAAGACTTCTATTATCTCACATATAGCAGTGTCTTGCTTTAAATGTATCATATCGTATCTGCTTAATGTAAGATGCTCTTGCGTGTGTCTTGTATGAGCGATGTCTTCAAACAAGGATTAGTTTTTCCTTAACATATTTTTTTTTTAATTTTTTACTTTACTGAGTATTTTCCTTTATAATTAATGAAATGTCGGAGCCCTCTGTCTGCGTCCAATACTTCCAATAGGCACTTGCCCGGTATTTATTTTACTTTATGCCTGGTTCATCCCTAGAAAAGCACGTGCTCGAACTCGACGTCCACGTGTAAGTAACCCGTAAGCACGTGCGTGAAATTATTCATTAGTAATACGAGTAGTATGGGCACTAGGGGTCTTCTGAACCACATATGCGACCGGGAACGTGTAACCGTGAACATCACAAACAGTTCACATATATAATGAGGCTATGAACGTTCAAGTTATACTGGATACTATTGCTGCCAAACACGTGCACGTTGATGTCTTTTTTTTTTACAAAAAATGCTTATGTTTTTTATCAACTAAGGTAGCAAATAAGCATGCATTCTGCCTGATGGTAAACGGTCATCGCAGATTATGGACGCTCGCAGAGGCAACACTCACACGTTACCGATTCTGTAAAAAGTGTCCTATAAACACGTTAAGTAAATAGACTTTTTAATGAGGAAATTCGTATTGTTTGCAATTCCTTTTTTGTATACAACGCCGGGTGCCAAACAAGCAATCTTATTGGCCACCTGATGTAATGCGGTAATTCATAGACATATGCACGCTTGCAATACAAGGCGTATTGCTCGCGAGTTAGCAACCCCGTTCATAACACAGCATTTCCTCACCTCACTCACTTGCAAGACACAACAATCCTTTAGGGTATTATTATTTGGCTGTGGTCATTTGTTAGATGGAGGTATTACTTCGTCGGGCCCAACCCAAGATCTAATAAAATTATGGTAGCAACGAGGTAGCAACTGACTTACATTTCAAAATTACGACGTAACTCACTTACATCTTCATCTTACGCTTGACTTTGGGAGTAAGCTAGTGAGTGCGTGACGAGAGCGTTAAGAAAAGTGTGATCGGGCGAGGCGAACGGAAGTTGAGATGGAGATATAAGATAGTAGTGCTATAGAAGTTTTACTTCAGTCGTGTGATCTAAAAGCACACTCGTTTTTTTAAACGGTTTTTTTGTTATTATCCTCCATTTTTAGGGTTCCGTACCTCAAAAGGAAAAACGGAACCCTTATAAGATCACTTTGTTGTCCGTCTGTCTGTCTGTCTGTCTGTCTGTCAAGAATTTCTATGTCGAGAATGCGTGGAGGTATCAGGCTGAAATTTGAACTGTATACTTAGGTCTACGGTCCCATGAAGTTGTAAAAAAATGAAACTGCTAAGTTTACGTAGAAAAAAGTTACGGCCGTTTATTCAGCAAAAAACGCATATTTCGACACACTGAAGGGAATCAAAACCTATAGGGTACTTCTCGTTGACCTAGAACTATGAAATTTGGCAAGTAACATCGATATAGAATACAAATACAGGATTAAATCTCAAAACTATACATTTGTAAACAGATCTTAAAAAATAGGGGGTCTATATTTTTTATAGGGTGTCGAAATTTCAAATTGAAACTACTAGTTCAAATGGGGTATTATATGAAAGGGCTTGATGTACACATTGCAAAATATATTTTATTTAATTTTTTCGACGCATTATTTCTTATTTATAATGAAAAATATCAAATTTAATAATGATACGGAACCCTCGGTGGGCGAGTCCGACTCGCACTTGTCCGGTTTTTTTTTTTACTTGGATGCCATATTTAAATAATATACCATGTCACCGCCATGTCACTGTCACAGCTGAGACGAATATAATGACAACTCATATATCGAGGGGTTGAGGGTGTAAATGAAATGAACCACAAAAATATACATACACATACTCGAGAAATTTCTTCGTCTAGTCGAGTAAAAATTTCATTTCCAAATGAATAAGAACGACACATTCAGTGCCATCTAGTGCACTATCTGGTTACAACGTAGTCAAACTATGAACGCAGTCGTGCCACCTATCGTATCATTCGCAAAACAAATAAAAATCCAATCCACTTGCTGTTAGCAGCTGGTTTTGAGACCACCAACGAATCTAACGCTCGTTTCCCATTGCACGACAACGGTAACGACACGACATCGATGGAGGAGTAGTTTCATACATTTTGTATTGAACGCTTTTACTTTTTTTTTGTGTCACCACCAATGATGTATATGGCATACCCATAATAAATTGCATCAGAAAACGGTTCCTGTTGTTGCATGGATAGCTAATTTATAGCTATATTATATATAATTACATATTTATGTAATTACATAGTTTATCGCCATCCTTATTAATTCAGCTATTTAATAAACTTGCTATCGCTTTTCCTCATCGAGCACCAATAAAAAAATCGAGCATTTTCATGTGAAACGATCTAAAGACGTGTTAAAATCATTTTTTTTTTTTGTGTACCTTCGTGCTATGTGATCTCTTGGGCTTTAATTATTTTATCAACATAAATTATGTATTTTTGAAATACAGAAGACGGCATTTTTATTAATTGCAAATTCTCAAATCAATTGACACAAACGTCAGTTTCGTCGGCTTGCTTGTACGACGAACTTGTTGTTGCCAAGGCCGTTTTAAACTATGGTGGGGCCATTGGGCATATAAGCATATAAGAATCTGGGGCCCTTTTAGAAATAAAGAAAGCGAATTAGTCTAACATTTTTCTACTCTGATCATTTATTCTGGTCATCAAATTCCTAATATTATAAATGTGATTGTGAGTTTGTTTGTTACGCTTTCATGTCTAAACTTCTCAACCGATCATCATGATGTTACTTTTTTTAAGGATATCACTTTCTATGCACATAAAAGACACTCATTCTTGTGAAAAAAGTGTAATAATTTTATTTTTTGAGAATAAATATATGAAAACACAGAACCGATAATAGATATTATAGGTTCTGTGGGGCCCCCTGAAGATGGGGGGCCCTGGGCACGGGCCCCGTCTGCTCTTATGGCAAAGACGGTAATGTTGTTGCGCTTGTAATCGCGAAGTAAGACAGTTGGCTTACTTTACGGGTATTCGATTTTTAGTGGCATATCTATAGACATATAACATCATTGGTCGCCACGGTATAATTAAATGCTGTCGCCAAACATAATGTTGCCAACATTTATCTATGTGTGAATCAGTGCTGCAACAGGTGAAAGAATGAGACACTGCTACTTGTTTGTAGCATAATATAAAAGGATGAAAAATCGTATCTAGCTGTGTAATTATTACCAAATAATAACCGTCACAAGAAAAAATTGATATTGTAAAATAATATTTTGATTCGATACCATTATACAAGTTTATATTTAGACGATGCTTATTACGTTCTCTTCTATAAACTGAGTCCAACAGTTTGCAAAAGGCCGTCTACGACACTTTTCCTCAGTTCTGCTTCACCCCGCACTGTATCGTACGATGTGACAATGTGCGATAGCGTTCGGTACAAAATGTATGAAACTTCCAAACGATATCGTGTCGTTACCATTATCGTGCAAAGTGAAACGAGACATCAGACCAAACCCACTAGGTTAAAGTGGTATCATTGAAATACCGACAGATGGCGGTTACGTCTCTATCTCGACATACTCGTACAAATATTTTATTTATTTTTAGTTTTGCCACTTACAAAATTATTTCTTTTTCTTATTTTCGTGCTTATTCAGAGTAAAGCAAACCCCCTACCTTACCCAGATATCCATATCCGATCATTTCAGAAAATCATAGACGCTACCTTGACTTAAAACTACATACTATAACGAATCCCTTCTTCGTCGTAGTCAAACTATTTAGTCAAGACATCCGGATAACACAAAGCACCTAGGCGACCAAACTGTGCTCGGCATTTTTAAGTGAAAATTATTTTTCCAAAAATTGTAACTTGGCTAAATGGATTTTTCTCCACCGTAAACAACTCTAATGAATTCGATGAAAATCATATTATAAGGCGTTGCTGCGACGAAAAGTCGTTCGAATAAGCCTATGCACGATCGATTTTTCGTTTTCGAAAAAAATTCGTTTTAGATAGAGAGATTGGCAGGTTCTTTTATGATGATATGTAGTTTTTGTATAAAACGCTGGGTATTAATGTTGTAATGCCCACTTGATGTAAAACCGTTACCGCAACCATATGGACGCTAGCAATACAAGGAGTATCGCTCGCACGCTGCTTACGTAGCACCTCCTTACTCATTCGTACTAATATTTGTTTGTATATTTTGATTTCATTAAATATGTTTTCTTCTTTCCTTTTTTTGCTTGAGGGATATCAAAGCAGCAAAAAAACAACAGCATACGTAGGATAAGTATTTGTTGACGCTCATTTTCATCATGTTTCATGTAGCAATAATGAAAAAAAAACAGCAATGCACAAATAAAGTTTTTCTTTACTACCATCTACTCGCTGTCTACATTTATCAAAGTCGTCCAAATATCGGGAAAATTATATATAAAAATAAGTCGCGGTAAGCCGTCAAAAAAAATTACAACGATAATTTTCTTTTTGAGTTATGCAGAGAAACAGTGAAAATTATGAACATCTATCTCAATTTTTGATAGTATCAAAGAGAATTCTTATCATATAAATCCTTAAAAAATCATTTAAAGTCAATGAAATGACAACATGTAGTCTCTTATTTTAGTTATTCTTTGGTTATTATGAAATAATGTGATAGTTAAAATTGCCGTGATGAAAATTACTCCTAATTGTATAATATATACACATTAGGTACTCCAAACATGTCAAGGATGTTCCACAAAAGTTGTTATACATCGAGAAGTACTGGATATAAGTATAGAACTCTGTCAACTAACACCGGCGAACGTAGACGTCGAGATAGTAAAGAAGACAGCACCTTCAACAGAAAGTTCAAAGAACTTAAACGAGAAATTACCACCAGAATCGATGATGAAGTAACTATGGCACAAGAAGCCCGTGAGCGTATAAGGACCAAATTCGAAAAAATAAATGCTAAAATCGACTCTATGTTAGAACATCAAAACACCTTGACGTGCTTGAGGAAGGATCTGCGTGCAGCGGAGTCTACCCTCGCAGATATGTTTGTTAGGGTTGAAAAATTGAAATTACTGACTGCATGCAATAGCGAAGTTGTTTGTGCACCTGCCAAGAGCTGTTTTCGTTTACCATTTCCTATCCAAGAGGATTTAGGGCTGTCGGACTCCGAAACAACACACGCCTAACTTGCGTGCAATATTTGGTATAGAAATGAGTTATAAAATAAAAAACAGTAATTTTTAACATCATATATTTTCGTCAAGATGAGTATATTAAACTATAAATTACAGCTCTGAGCTGAACACATCAATTTAGTTTTACATTGACTTTATTTAATATGTGTAACATTTATCATTGGCCGAAATAACATAAATCTAAGCATTTTTTTTTTATTTTTTGTTTTTCCAATAATTCTCTAACAAAGTTCAATTTAATCTTTTAAAACGCCACAAAGAGATACATTATAATTATTATTTCAATCACATAAATCGTTGAGTACGAGTATATATTGAACTAAACAAGAATTAAGAAAATATTGTGAGCTTTTTGGAAGATTATCTAACCACTAACACCTTCGATTTGTCAACATATGGCACACTCCATAAATGGGTACCTATAGTTTACGATTCACAATTGTTGACAGTTTAAACAGAAATTAATTGAGATTTAAGAACACGAGAAAAGGCAGAAGTTACTTAATAATTATGTACTTAAAATACGACTAGATAGCACATACAATAATAAGATGCTGGAAAATTCTTATATAATCTTGCTATTCCACACTAAATAGACAGTACATTTTACCTATCAACATGCTAGGAAAACAACATGTTAAATGCAACAAAATTATTCTAAATAACCTAGGTAAGTAAACAACAAAAGTTTGTGCAGTGACTTTTAAAAATACTAATATAAAACCTTATAAAACAAGGACATTTTCTAAATGCAAATTGTTGGACAACTTGATATGTAATACAACAAAACAACTTACAACATAAGTTTATAATGATTTAACATAGATATCACAACATTAAGATACACAAAAGTGTCTACGTGCAGATACACATATTGTTTTTTAAAACCGCCGCTAAGCTACGGGTCAAAATATTAAATATTTGTAAGCTACACATCAGGAGAGCATGAGTCGCTGGCCGGCACACGAAAAATCGTCGACTTGTACAATATTGTCATCACCAGGACGCCACCTTCATCACCAAACTATTCAACTTTCAGCTGCCAACCATAAACCTTTCCATTTCATAATAAGAAGCTCTAATAAAACATTTTTAGAATTACCTATAGAAAATAGTAAATTAAAATACTCGAATACTGATATAAAAATGTATTATGGTATATGAAAGACATTATTTTCCAATTTTTATTACGAGTAAGTTTGTAAAGTACTTATTTCGTAAAAAAATACAAAAGAATACTTTCTAAGTACAAAATGTCTTTCCAAGTCTATCATTCATTTTCTACCTATTCGTACGATTCCTACAATTGGTATATTTTTCAAAATGACGATTTCATTTGCTTTATTCTTACTACACGGTTTAAATTGTAGTTTGTCTACTATATCTGTGTATACAATTTCATCAGAACATCCAAGAACAGTTCAAGTTCTTGAAGATAAACCTTTTACACAGCCATAAGAGTCACACGGGTTGAAGAGACCCATTTCATCACACATTCACATAAAGTAGTCACGGTTACTGCAATTACACATAAACAATCGTTTCATCTCAATCGAACAAACAAATAAGAGCTCTCAATAGCCCGTCACCAAAACATGCACAACAACCTGGTTTCTTGCTTTTTTCTTCTGGTGCAAAACTGGGTTGCTTGGGTCGTTTAGGACGACGTGCACACAGTTTACTGGGTTGTGGGTCCTCGACTGGCGGTTCTGAGCGTGGACTTAGATGCACCGGTAACGCAGCCGGCTCGGCGGGACGTGGTCGTGCCCAACGACGCAATAAAGCCTCCTGTTCCGCTCCCACTGGCACTGGCGCTGACAGTTTTCGTGCTCGAGCGGTCACAAGTGCGCGCTCCATCGGTTCCAATAGCTCTAATCCCAAAGCTCGATCCAATTCCTCGCCAGACAACAGCAAGTACCGTGGACAATATGCCAACTCGCCGAGTGCGACGCGTTTGTTACTCGGCGTAAGTTCACGTTTGTTACGCTTGCAAGCTGCTGTGGCCCACCGTGATAATGCCTCAATGAGGACGAGCTCGCTTGACATACGTAAGGTGTCCCGTTTAACTATAAGTGCGAGATCTTCATACGTGAGTTCTTCTAGCCTCTCATCAGTTAATGCTGCATCTGCATTTTCATCAAGTACTAAAAGCGCATTATGGGCAAGAGAGTCACACCAGCGAGAACACTGCGCCAACGAACGAGCAGCGACGTCATTTGTTAGTGCAGGCATTGACGGCGCTGATGCAGCGCCCGGTAATCTTGCGCACAAGAAACGTAGATCACGCAGTATTTCCAGTGCGACCCCTGCGTCGAGCATCTCATCAAGACGTCGAGCACATCGCTCTGCTAGTGGCGAACAGAGGAACTTATGCGCTGCATCGAGGGCACAACGCGCTGTCGTCACAGAGTTGAGCTGAGTAGGTTCGCAGTAATGATATCGAAGCAGCTGCTCAAACCCCCGGCGATCGATGTAATCAACAATGATGACGTCTGTTTTGGCTGACAATAGTGCTGCAAATACCGGGCTAGTAGCAGCGAGCACCCGTCTATGTCCAGGAAATCGATAAGTATCTCCGTTTAGCCCAGCCACAAAGATAATGTCGCTCTGCTTCTCGTCGTCGTACAGCCGGGCATTTTCGTCGAGCGCTAGCCCTGAGCCATCTCCGGCGCATCTGGCTACGCTCTCTCTTCCCGACTCGATGTCGTCGTCGGAGTCGGTGCGCGCTGGGTTTGTCACGATCGTCATTGTGAACTTCTGATAATGATGTGGGTTTCACTGGATATCTGAAATGCAAAAATAATTTATGTTCAGTCGATGCCCTTTAGTAAAGCATGAAGTTGTCTTGGGTATATTTGTATTCTGTTATCAAAAATCAAACACAAGTGTAGTGGCTTACACGTGCGTTTAATAGGGCACGCTTCAAAATTATTGTAGTGCTTATGCATACTACGAAAACATTATTATGGATTTTTGTTATGGGGTTTTTCTGTTGTATTACAAACTAATCCAAGATTTTCGGGTCCATACCTCATAATCTGTAACCGATACAGATGGATTTTTTGTTTTCAAAATTCCGACTCTAAGTTAGTGTTAAGTCCGACTCTAACTTAGCTGAAGTAAGATTTTCTATACAAAAAAAAACTATCTAAATCGGCTTCAGCGTATGCGGTAGGATCCCCGGATCACAAACGGACTTTGTAGTGAATTTCATCCAAATCGACTCCACTTTTTGGCGATCAAAGCTACAAACATTGAAACAGGCAGAGGTTTATTTATCTGATCAAACTTTTTCTCCTACTTTAAATGCCCTAGTCTCACCAGTGTAATCATCCATGGGCATATAGAACTAACTAATTAGGTATTCATAACTAATTATTTGTAGGTATTCATTAGGATCTGTTAAATTTGCAAAAGCAATATTAATTTTCAGTTATCTGTACACGAAATGAAATGGAAAATAAAATGAGACTAATAGAATGAGAATAATACTAATATTGAAGCTAGTTTTGATCAAACATAAAAAACATAATAATAATAAATAAATAAATAAATATTGTCAGACAAATTACACAGCGCCATCTGGCCCCAAAGTAAGCGAAGCTTCTGTTATGGGTACTAGACAACTGATAAACATACGTAAATACATTTTTTTTTGTACCTAAATACATACTTATGATCAGGGATTGAAAGCGGTAAAGGTATAAGGGTATGGTACTGGTATAAAATTACGATATCGTTTTGATTTAAAGGTAGAGCCAAAACGGTTGAGAATTGTGGTTACGATACCCGTAAAACAAGAAGAAAACCTTTATTTTTTACGGTACCATTATACATTTATATTACCAGTACCTTAACCAAAACCATTTCGGTACCGAAAAAATGATGCGACAACGACGCGACGTTGGTATCGATCAAGTACTTACCTAGCAATGCGGCCGACATTGTGGAAAGAAAACCTTTATTTTATAATTTAGATACCTAAAAAAATTACGATACCGGAATATTACAATACCGAAATTATTAAGATACCTTTACTTTAAGGTATCGAAATTTAAAACCTTTATTTTATAATTTAGATATCTAAAAAAATAACGATACCGGAATATTACAATACCGAAATTATTAAGATACCTTTACTTTAAGGTATCGAAATTTAAAGGTATGACGTCATACCTTTAACCAATATATCCAAATTTTTTCGGTTATTCAATCCCTGCTTATGATACGTAGATATATATAATAAATACTTATGATGAAGATATTATATATAATGCAACTGGAATAAATAGAAGACAGTTGAGCAGCGTGATGGAGTATGGATTGATGGACGTATGGATGGATTGAGAGACTCGAAGTAGCAGACATAGAGAATTGTTATAAAAATCGATTCCCCGAAGAGTGAGAGTAGCCAATAGACGGACTCCCTGCTAAAACACTCATATACAGAAAGTCAATTATCATAATTATTTTACACCGCAGATCGAACATTGACCGAGTCGCGATTGAATTATGAATTGACCGAAAATTGTACACATAATTTCATTCATTACTATATGGGTATAATTGTTCTTGAATTCGAACGGAATACATTTATAACTATGCCATAATTCGTTAAAATCGCACTACAGTTAAACTTTAAAGTTTCATATTATGTTACGAGAATACCAAGTTGTTATTACATTTGTGAGATTGACACTAGATCGAAATTGATTTTAATATTTTAATTACAAGAATTGACCCTCTAATTAAAATTCGGAGCAGCTAACTGACCATGAGAGATCGCTGTGTTAAGCAGCATAGGAAATAAAAACTGAAATGTCGATTATTCCACCCATAGACCTAGATTTTGCAAGGCTAGATAGCACACTATTTCCTAAAATAAGTCTATAATCGTAAGTGATATTTTATTGGCACGGAAATCACTGAACACTCAATGCGTCAGACCCAAGTGGCACTTGACCGCATAGGTATGATTGTTTCTTGGCTTGGCTTGTTTAATTTATATATAATATATGTTTATATCTACATCTTGTTTGATGTATATGTACTGTAATATAAAGTGTGTCCCGGGATACAGTGTAGATAAAAAAAAATCCACAAAAAAGTAGGTATAGAAAAGTTCAGTGAAAAAAAAAACTTTTTTATAACTAAAAGCACAGTTTACGTAAATTACAGTTATACTTTTTTGCTGCCTATTCTCATTGCTTACTATTACACGATTACTTTTTATTTCAACGAAATCGATCGATTACTTTAAAATAAATCGATATATCGCATAGAGTCCATAGTGATAAATAAATTTCTTAATTCGTGGTAAAAAAATAGAAAACATACACCTATTTTTATTTTTTTAATATTTATTTTGTCGTTTGTTCTATTTGCTATATGTGTTTGATCTATTTTCACCCCCTCTCAGGGTTACAGTTTACCCCGGGACACACTGCATAATATTATTTTTTTTAAATAACAAAGAAATAACTGTATTCTATCTATTCATTTAAATACCGTGAATTAGATGATAAGTGAATCTCTTAGCACCCTTATTATGCTCGTGTAAGTGTATAAACACCATATAAAGAATCATTATTGGCCTGGTGATGTTACGAATCAGCTATAAGGTGTTAAACTGATGACCAAGGGCGAAACACAGTTTGTACATGCATTTATTATGTATTTTTGTATAAGTAACGAAACGGGATCTGTTGTGTGTTCTCCTTGAATGGTTTTGTTCATTTTTATCCGCAGTGATTCATATGTTTCGGTCATAAAATACCTATATGTATGAAATTGAAACAATATTATCAATTATTTATAACTGGCAGCATGGTATCACTGTCAACTAATTGCCTACTGGTTGTTATTATCATCTCAAGCTTAATTATGTCTGAGTTATAGTAAAATACATTGAACTAAAAATTATTCAACACAGGCCACAAGGGGTGCAGCAACTAGCACACCACCGCTTTTTGTTTTTTTCACCCTACTGGTTGGCTAACGAGGCCACAGCAATACTTTTAATCAAACATGCCACTAATTTTATGCACTTTAATGATTACTTGCACCATCTTTATTATGAATAATACTACATACCTATATAATAATACTCCGTCTTTTTTAGGAAGCAATATCAATATATACTAAATTATGAAGCACTACCTCGCTGCTAAAGTTCCCGTGAAAAAATCCCGCAAATGCTACACAATAAAATTACGTAGGTAGTGATCCGTCATTTATAAATCGATTTGAAAAAAAGTTTTTTTTATTTGAAAGAGTATACTTCCAGATTGGTCTCATATAAATAAATGTAGAGTAATGATTGGAGTCGGTTTTTTTTTTTGTTAAAATTATACACGGTGGAAACTATAAGTGACTAGCTGACCCGACAGGCGTTGTTCTACCTTCTTAGCAATGAATATTGAATTCGAATTGGTTTCGCGCAATATGTCAAATGATTGACAGTTCTGTCAAACGACATTTTTACGACGAAGTTACGTTAGAAAAGTTAAAGTTAATATGATCTTTTAATTTTCTTAAACTTTCTAATTTTCTGCGCATCTTTCTTATTTTTTTCTTTTATAAGAACCTTCTCCCGACAATAACAAATACAACATAAAAAGAAATAGCGAAATCGGTCCAGCCGTTCACGCGTGATGCCGTGACCAAGGGAAACAGAGATTCATTTTTATATATATAGATATCATTGGATTACTTGCCAAACATTTTTGTCATTCATGCATTTTTTTGTAAAACAGCTCTTTTCTGTAAAACAAAAATCTCTATATCGGTAATCTATCTATCAAATGGTATCGATACTTTATAAAATAAGCGGGATCTTTTCTAAAATTCGATGTTTGCATGTATCATTCGTTTATTATGACGACATGGCACTCATGGCTAAAATGAGATATTAAAATTACACGCGTTATACTATCTATTCCAATTTCAATAAAATGAAAATAATAACAAATATGATATTATTGCAGCTATATCAATATACTGCTGCAGTATATATCATATAAACTGGTTATTAAGAAGTGCATAGTAATATTTTGCCTACCAAAATGAATTTTCATATTATTGCATATCTTATTTCGACTCACAAACTTTTGAAGGACTGCGTTATTCAGATTTTATCAACAGCTGTTTTGTAAATTGATAATATCATAACGATTCTGTTAAATTCTTAACTCCCGTATTTGGACCGAGCAAGCCGGAAAGCAATCCTTCCGAATACAACTCTGCTGATGATTGTTCGGAAGTAGCCTCAGCGATAACACTATTGTAGCTAATAGGTATGTTATTTTTCATGTTCTTGTGCGGTCAACCTTGTGTCATGTTATCCCATTACGGTTCAATATGCTACTGACAAGTTTTGCCTTTAGAAAAATATATATTCTAGTTCTAGTATTAATGATCGAAGATTCTAGTAGAGACACTGTATCTAAAGTCATTAAAAACGTAAAGTATGCCTACGTAATTTATTAAAATCATATTTTTAACTTTAGAATGCCTGTTCCGCTTCAAACATGTGACCATTCCATTCTCCCCCTCATTTGGCTTTGTAAGTAAAAAAAAGGAAATCTAAATATAAACTAATAATAAGGAGATTCTAATATAATATCGCAGTACCTCCCTATTAAGTATCTTCCAGTGGTGAAGCAATGTGTGATTATTAGCCCACAGAAATCTAAATGTTATTAAGATTTCTGTGTCTGAAGGAGCCAAGTCACACAACTTTTCACTTTAAAACAAATGCGATCCGGAGTACGCACATAATAATTTGTCACATAGTAGGCGAGATTATTTTAGGTAATGTCAGTAGATATTGGTTATTTTTCCAACTTGTTTTTATAGCACGACGATAGCCATGCTCAGTTAAATAATAGATTGTTCAGTAGTAGTTTGGGGTGTAAGTGTTTCATCAACATCTTTGAACCAAAGCCAACTTCACCTGCACGCGGTGCACCCTGCTGACTGACAAACGAAGCTCTGGCGAAAAGAGAGGTAGGGAGCGTAATTGTAAGCTACCCGACTGGTGAATGTACCTCCACCTCCCAGAAAACCGTAGCCAAATAACGGTTCCCTTGAAGGCTGTTGTGTTCCTGCGAGTGAGTGAGGTCACCAGAAAGGAAGGAGATGCTGCGGTGGCAGCGGGGGTGGCGGCGCGCGAGCGATATTTTATGTTGCGAGCGTTAATATGGCTACGGTAACTGCTTCACATCAGGCGGGCCTTGTTGCCAAATGTCTGCCACCCGACGTAGTATAAAAAAAAAAAAGAAATATTGTCTGAAACTGAATGAGTGGCAACCCTATTTGTATTTTAAATTCATCAGGATCCACCCCGCAAATTGCCCAATATGTATTTATTACGATATAAAAAATTTCTTTAACCTATTTTGCATTATATAACACTTCCCGTTGACCTAGAACTATGAAATTTGGCAAGTAACATCGTTATAGACTACAACTACAAGAATAAATCTCAAAACTATACATTTGTAATTAAATCTTAAAAAATAGGGGCGTCGAAATTTCAAATTGAAGCTACTGGTTCAAAAGGGGGTATCATATGAAAGGGCTTGATGTGCACATTGCAAAATATATTTTATTTATTTTTTCCTACGCATTATTTCTTATTGGTAAGGAAAAATATGAAATTTATAATGATCCTACGTACGGAACCCTCGGTGGGCGAGTCCGCCTCGCACTTGTTCAGTTTTTTTTCCTATTTTCCTTATAGCACACGGAAAGTTTTAATAAAGAGAAAATATAAAAATTGCGTGGACAATAGTAAAAAAAAACTTAACTTTTGACAGAACGAATCCTGTCCGGGCAGCTAGTATCATAATCATTTCGTATTTTCTTCAAAATTTAAAATAAAGTGGGTGGTATTGCTTTTATGACCCTTAACTGAACACCATTAAAAATAATTATAAGTCACACATATTTATAAACAAAAATATATAATCGTTTAATATCCTTAATTAATCCGTTAGTTAACTCAACAGTATATGATAAAGAATAATTCTATGCAATATTTATGTACTCCGCGTGTGTGCAAAATAATGATAAATAAATAGGTCAGCACATCTGAATTGCGATATGAACGTACACGTGCAGGTAGTTATTGATTTTCTTCCCCAGACATCCCGCTAAAGGACTATATATAACTGGAGCGAATGCAATCCGTACTCGAGTACATAAGCTCAGTACATATATAAGTTACTCAGATACCTAACCCTTTATCCTGTTTCTCATTTACTTTTGATTATAATTCTCTGACTTTCTCAGCTTTTTTTATTAACATTTTATAACCTAAAAAACAGATTTTAAATAAAATGTTTGTGAACATTATTTTTTTCGTATTTTTTATATATATTCGTGGAATCTTTATATATGTTTGATATAAAGATGCCTTCACCCATTACCAACAAAATAATGATCTGTTCTAGATGAAAAGTAATGCAAGAATACAAAATAATTTATACATCATTATTTTAATTACCACTAAGGTGGCAAACAAGCGTACGACCGGCCTGATGGAAAGCAGTCATCGTAGCCTATAGACACTTGTGACATCAGAGGCATCACTCACGCGCTGCCGACCCTGCAAAAACACCGTATCGTTTTTCTTGAAAAATTCTATACTGTAGTCTCCTGGGAGAACCATGTCTAGAATGACATGGAGATCATTCCACAACCTGACAGCTCAAGGTAAAAAAACTTCTCTATTGTCTTATCCTTATTATTTTATATAACAAATATTTGTATTTTACATGTATTACATAACAGAATAGATATTTTTATTACCTATTATGTAAGATAAGTTTATTTTACATTTTTATTTTACAAGTATATTAAAAAAGTTAACAAAAAAAGGAATATAAAATCATCAGTGAAATACAGTACGACTTCTCACCATGTTTAATTGTTTACAGATTCGTCAGATACCCAGCTGAAATGAATGCAAATGCTGTGCATTTCTGAAGCAGCAAGTAATATAAGCTTGGAAGTGTTTGGCAAAATGTGCGTCAACACGACGAGGCGTGATGCGTCACTGAGTCATTGCAACTGCAGTTCCTCTAAGCTCAACAAATACAAACGTGCAAATACCGCATCAAGCGAGCACTTAGGGTTGCCATATCTCAGAGTCTTTAGGCTCTTTTTCAGGATTGGAAATCTCTGTTAAATACTTAAGATTAATAATAAATCAATAAAATAGAGTATTGAGTGTATTCCTATTTTTGTCATATCATAGTGCAACTACCACATCATGCGAGCACATAGGTTTTCCATATCTCAGGATTTGTCTTGTGATCTCAGGATCTTTATTCATGTCAATGTAGCCAGCTTTTAGGAATCTCAGTAAGTCCTCAGGATTAAAAATAAATCATTAAAATAGAGTATTCTGTATTCTGATCTTTTTAATTACAAATTTACAAAAAGAAAAAATAATCTTCTTTTGGGAGGGGTGGATGGATGATATCCAGTGCACCAAACCAGTAATGTTTTGACATTTTCCCGCCAAACAATGGTAAATTACGTTTGCGAGAAAATTCGCATACTGAAACGAAATCTAAGGATTTTTCAATGAACATTAGATTTTTTTCCGGACTTTAAATTTTTTCGATCTGGCAACCCTACTCGCACACGTCGCGATACTTTTCAATTCGCAACTTTGATACAAATTAAAGAAAAAACAATACAGGGTCTATGGAGGTAAAAAAATCTCTATCAATTTCAAATGCAATCTCAATGCAATGCAATCCAAAGCATTACCTTAGTTTGGGCCTTTTTACGATTTAATAATTTATTTACTTTTTAGTAGTTATATGTAGGTATGTTATATATAACAAAACACATATTCATAAATAACTATATTATATTCATTCAATCGATTTTATTTAATACGTTACTTGAAGAACATAAATATATATATATTTTTTTAATCACCCCCGTAGCCAATGCAGCAACTTCTACCTTTCTGGTAACCTCACTCACTCGCAGGAACACAAGAACCCTCAAGTACTACTTGTAAATAACTGATTAGAAACTTGAATACATTTTTTTCTTTTTAAAACACCCAGACCAAGACAAACGGACATGTTCATGCACACAAATGTTTTTCTTTTGTGGGGATCGAACTGGCGCCCCTCGGTCTCGAAGTGGTCATTGTTTGTTAGCCATTCGGTTACCACCGTACTCATGGTAGATTACTTGTTCTCATATTCACTCACGCGCACAAAGTCTCAGGCAAAAGATAGTATCATATGATTACAATTCATTCAGGTGTAGAACATAAAATGAACAAAATTTACTATTACAAAAATAATTGTACCCCTCGCCTGATGGGTACAATTATTGTGCAGCTGAAAATTAATGTGCACCACACATATGTATCTTTTTATTCTGCGTTCTGTTTCCTAGCGCATAACTTCTTGTTATTTTTTTTATTTTATTTTTGTATATGCGTGATTGTAGTTTGTAATAAACGTATATAACTATATATCTATATATTTAAGGACTGCTTCTGTTACTATGTATTTTTAAGGAATTTCAAAGTTTTCTAAACATCGTGATGAAACGTACGACCTGTCACTATATGTGGACAAGACTAATGTTTCCGTATCTATTATTTATTTGTTGAAGATTGAGTCCATTAAAACATTTTCTTTATGGCCGTCCGAGCCACTGCCAAATGTCTTCGTCGCGTCTTGCGCAATAAGAAATCCGCATAGCTGGTTGCCGCGTATTTTTAACCGATCTCTGAAATGCATAATGTAATTTCGAAACTGTAGGGACATTTACGATTGTTGGTTATTTGTGATGCCCCCGGTGACCTACATATGTACATTCGCATAGCTTTGCTCTGCTGCTCCGGGATTGCCCTATATTTAGAGGCTGGAATTCGTGCGTGCAAGTTGCGAAACCAGAATGCATTTCTCTCTGTAGAGTAGAGGTTTGCACAGAAATGTAGAGTAGCCAGATGTTGCCAGATGTTGTCTATGATGAATTCTTCGTTTAAAGGCTTATACACTAGGTACGTCCTACGCTCTGTCGTTTTTACCGAAGGCTTAGCTGCATACGGTGTCATACCGCGTCAGCGTTCCGTATACATTTCGGTACTGATTACGGGGTAGAGTATCTCCCGTGTAGACAATTCCCTTGAGGGTTGTGTTCCTGTGAGTGAGTGAGGTTACCAGATAGGATCAAGTTGCTGCGTCGGCAGCAGGGTTGCAGAGTGCAAGCGAGTTTCATGTTGCGAACATTTAATAACTACGACAACCGGTTTACTACAGGCGGACCGTACGCTGATCTGCACGTAGTATAATTAAGTTAATTAAAAAAATCAAAAACCCGACTGCACCTACAACAGATCACGCGTAACAAAAATATAATTCCATACAAGCAAAGCCGCAGGCAAAAACTAATATATCAAATATATATTTGAAATCACGTCATCAAGACCTATATTTTAATACCCATATCGATATATTTAGAAGAAAAAAAATTATTGCAACGACAATTTTGCGGCTCACAGCCGCCATATTGATTTTTTTTATATTTGATGTAGCCTATGTCACTCTCACAGCAAATACGAATCTAACGACACCTTTCAAGCTAAAATCCATCCAGCCGTTCAGGCTGCAGAGCGTGCCAAACAATTATACATACATACATACATACTCTCGAAAAACATAACCCTCTTTCTGTCGCAGTGAGGTAAAAAAGACAACAAACTCACGAGGCAGCCAGCGGCCATGTCGGCGGCATTGCACGCAATATCTTTAATTACTCTGTGAATGTATCTAAATTGCTTGTTCATTCAGACTGATCTATGTTATTCCAATTACAATAATATAATAAGGACATCGTTGGTATAATAAAATTAATTTCTACCAGTTGGCAGTGTAACAATATAAATACGCCATATATCAATTCAATACTGGGGCCCCTACCACGGAAGCTGAAGCCGATTACCATCGACATTTTTGATTCCAAAAATTGTTTTTAGGTTAAAGTTATTGACAAACATCTTCAGCTTAGTCGGTAGAGCACGGTACGGTAGATAACATAAATTACAACAATCTAAGCAGTAGTTTCACTTTCGCATTCAAAAATTCCGACGGTAATCGGTTTAAGCTTCGGCGGTAGGGTTTTGCCAGTACAAAATTTTATAATTTATCTTAAGCCTGCTTTAATGGCTGATTCACAAAATAATCTAGACACGATGATGACCCCGCCGCTCGGGTGCTGATGCATAAATCCTGCGTATTGCACAATTTCATGACTTAACATCAATAACGTCTAGTGAGTGGTGGCCTTGCACTAAAATCAAGGCATTTTTAATTATTTTAAAGTGAATTATACTATCGCTTGATCTAACATAGTCATTTATATATTTTTTTAACTAATATGTTTGCATGATAGAGGTTGAACAAATTGATTGACGATGCGGCGATGGTCGCATGGCTAGCAATAGCCACTTTGAGTCCGTGAGCGTGGGATTGACCCTCGCACAAGACAAATATTTCTGTGCATGAACATGTCTGTTTGTCTTGTTCTGCGTGTTTTCTCTTTATTTATTTACAAAAAAAATAATACTTATATGTAGGTATGTATTTCATCATCAGGTCATTTTAGTCTCCACTACAGGAGCACGACCCTCTCTCGTCCGTCCCTGACAGAAGGAGGATTTGGCCTACACTCCCCACGCTGGCCAGACGGGTTGGGGAGGCCTGATCGATGTTTTATAATGTTTTTTTTTTTTTTTTTTTTTTTTTTACAAAAATATATGGTATGTATTTACAAAAATAAAATAAAATAGGTATATTTATCAGTCATGTTGTACCCATAGCTTTGCTTAGTTTGGGATTAAATGGCAGTGTGTAATTTGTCCAGGAATATTATCTAGTTGTAGAAATTAGTACATTTGTTACTTAATTTGAAATATCCTTTATTTATCATCTAAGTCGACAGAGGGCGGCCGCTCACTTTCAGTTTAGCAGAGTGTCTAAACTGCAAAATAATTTAGTCAATAAACATCAATTCCCTAAATTATTATTATTTAATAAAAAATTTTTTTTTTGTTTTCCTTAACAAATTAGTCCCAAATTAAGTAAAATTATGAGTACTAGATAACTGATATGTACTTACAAAGAAATTTTAACCTGTTAAAATATCTTTATTTGTGACATTTATTAATTAAATTACATTTTAATCATTTTAAGTGGACTAATTGATAATGTGAATATGATAATATGACACAAGATTGGAGTTCATCCAGATGCACGGTTCTATGTTGCAAGTATATTGGATCGTAACATAGCCGTCGCAGATTGGAGCACGTCGCGGAAATAGAACAGCTGCGACATGCGGAAACCAATGCGCTTTAAATCGACCGCCACTAGTAAGTGCGTGTAAATGCGGCAAGTAACGTCTATCATAGCAAAACAACATATAAATGAAGATTTAATCTCGTCTAGGTAGTCTAGGTACTCCTTAGACCGTACAAATGAACTTAACGATTACAAAATGGACATTAAACTGAAAAAAATAGGGTAATCTAATCATACAATTTTTTTATAGCTAATCTCAATGCCGGATTCAAAGCTGCGATCCTTGTAATACAACTAGAATGAAGAACAGAAATTATAAAGGGATTACAATGTTTTTAAAGTTACGCGAGTATAATTTTACCGTTACGCAAAATGGTATTTGTCGTATATTTAGTACTAGCTGATGCCTGCGACTTCGTTCGCGTGGACTTAATGATTCCGGCGTATTAATAAAAATACGAACTAATGTAGATACATAAGAAAATACTTGTTATACGTTAAAATATTTTTATTATTATTTTACATTGTTACCATAGTTTAAAAAAAATAAAAATTAAGGGAGTCTTTCCTTCGGGAGCTAATATAAAAAGACCTGAAGCGTTACAACTTTCCAGAAAGCCACGTAAAGTTGGCCATGCGAAAAACAACCAGTCCTAAGCTTGACCAGCGAATTTTAGTGATTTCTTTATTGTCATAGCAAAGCAAGTGGTCACAGAGAACTGTGTACGTCTAAAATTAAAATGGTTTTTTTTTTGAGAAGAGTGGTATACGCGGAATTAATACAGTTTCACCGGCATCATTCCCAGTGAAAATCTCAGCTTCAATTATATTTCGCTGCCAAGCATTGACTTTACTTCAGGAAGGAGATCTTCCCCAAATTTATTAATATTCTTGAAAACTCTTGGGCACGTAAAATTCTATCTACAGCTTCTAGTGCCTTAACGTTGGCCATTTCGCATTCATCTCAAACGATTAGACAGCAATCCTGAAACACCTTCGCTTTGTCACAGTTTCGTGTCACAGAGCATGTCGGTTTTTCAATTCTGTTTAAATCGAGTAGGATATTGAACATTGTATTTGCGTCCTTCCGCCTAGTAGTAATGTGGCTGCAATACCTGGCGATGCTGCTGCGAGATCTTATTTTGGCGATTGATACTCAGCGTGGATTGCTCTCGTCAGGTATGTTTTCCAGTCCCTCCTGGAGCATCTAAGAAAAACAGTTTCCCCTCGTTACTTAAAACACTTTCCACCACCAAATCAAATAAACTCTGATCTTGCTACATAGCGTCCCGCAAATGCGCGTAGGTAGTCTTCTATTTTGTGCGAATATATACCAATCGTTCCATTTCAATTTTAGCGTACACACACGTCTATAATAAACTGACTAAATAGACCACGTTACCTTTGTAAATAAAATAAAACGATTGCGTCTAACTTGTAGCAGGTAAGAACAAAAGTAGCACCCCGCAGTTTTTTTTTACGATACATTCATTATTTTGTTAATCTATTTATTGTTATTTTAAGTAACTTTTTTAGTTCTATTTGCTTTTATAGCGTGTTTTTTTTTATATTATATTATTATTACTTATGTATTTTTTTTTATTGTAAACACGTGTTGTTTATGCAAATAAATTTAACTTTGTTCTGCATCAGGTGTTCCAAATCTTTGATTTTTATACATCAACAAAAAATCCTCATCAGGCTGAACAACTTTTGCTAAGGAGTCATTTTTAAATTTCTTATAGTTTACCTGAACCATTATGGTTCTGCATCAGGTGTTCCAAATCTTGGATTTTTATACCTCATTAAAAAATGGTCATCAGATTGAACAACTTTTGCTAAAGCGTCATTTTTATATTTCTTATAGTTTACCTGAACCATTATTGTTCTGCATCAGGTGTTCCAAATCTTGGATTTTTATACCTCAACAAAAAATGCTCATCAGGTTGAACAACTTTTGCTAAGGTGTCATTTTTATATTTCTTATAGTTTACCTGAACCATTAAGGTTCTGCATCAGGTGTTCCAAATCTTGGATTTTTATACCTCAACAGAAAATGCTCATCAGGCTGAACAACTTTTGCTAAGGCGTCATTTTTATATCTCTTATAGTTTACCTGAACTATTATGGTGCTGCATCAGGTGTTCCACTTTCCAAAATCAATCATACCCTATATTTTGCCCATGCTTAACAGCTATATAACAAAAAAAGTTTCATTCGAATCCGTCCAGTACTTCCAGAGATTAGCGTGTACAAACAGACAAACAGACATACAGACATACAGACATACAGACAAACAGACAAACAGACTAACATTTTTTTTTAAATTCTTACTCTATTACTATATCTCCATCGCCTCCAATTGTTTTTTTGTAAATATATTCAATGTACAGACACATTATTTTTACTGTTTTATTATAAGTATAGATATAGATAGATATAGATTACGCGTCGAAAGAACCTATAGTTTTGTCCTTTGACAACACTACGCGTGCTATCACAATAAGAACTGCTTTTGAACTAATGCTATGCTTTTATTGGAAAATGATGAACCCGGTGGTCGAATGGCTAGCAATGGCCACTTTGACTCCGAGGTCGCGAGTTCGATCCCCGCTCAAGACAATCATTTGTGTGCATGAACATATCTGTTTGTCTTGGTCTGGGTGTTTTCTATGTAAGTATTATAAGTATGTATTTATAAAAAAAATATTTAAGTACATTTATCAGTTGTCCAGTACCCATAATAGTACAAGCTTTGCGTTTAATTCGGGACTAGATAGCGCTGTGTAAATTGTCCGGAAAAAAAATCATTCAATATTTTTTTAAATACGCTGCTGGTTGTTTATACTTTAGCAAAACATTAAAGAGAGAGTGAGTAACTTTATTCGATGTGAATGAACTGCAGTTCAACAGTTTGGCACTCATTCAAGACCAAATACTTCGTAGTGCGTTGTATAAGAAACATTTTTCTAGGTCATTGTGACTAAGGTCGAAATTAACACTAAAATTTAATGACCGAAATCTATTTACGAACAGATATCTGCTGAAATTGACGTGGGCTACGTAAACCAAGGGCATTATTGCTAGAAGGTTCCAACCGGTAAGATTTAGTAAGTATATATAGGTAATCTGGAAGTAACGAAAATGTTATGGTTCGCGAATAAAAATAAAAAAATGTTGGGTAACATTGATGTAAAAAGATAGAGTAAGTATAGGTATATTTGTAAAAAAATAATATATGAGAATAAAAATTTGAAACAGATTTCAAGTATTAAATATGTACATAAACCAAAGAAAGAGAGAAAAAAAACTATATAATAGGTAGGGGAAAAAGTCTTTTCGCATTATAATATGTATGAACTTGTAATAAAATCTCTTTGGTTATACCATTTGTATCTGAAAGGTTTTGATATCTTTAAAAAGTTTAAATTTTAAAAAAGATAATTCCAAATTCAAATTAGGTAAATGTGTGATTTTCATTTGTTTTTTTTACTGTCAAGATGAGTGAATCTAATGAAGAAATTCGATACATTTTAAAATTTTACTACAAAAAAGGTAAAAATGCAACGCAAGCTGCGAAAAAATTTGTGACGTTTATGGACCTAGTGCAGTATCTGTGAGAGTAGCACAAATTTGGTTTAGGCGTTTTCAATCCGGAAATTTTGATGTCAAAGATGCACGTCGCTCTGGTCGCCCTGTTACGGATAAAATGGATGCCATTTTTGAAAAAGTGGAGCAAGATCGGCATATCAGTAGTAACGACGTAGCTGAAGAACTAGGAATTGACCACAAAACAGTTTTGGCGCATAAAAAGGTCGTGGTCAAAGGCCGGTCAGGCTTCACAGACTCTGGCGAAACCCGGGTTAACCCGCAACAAGGTGATGCTGTGTGTATGGTGGGATTGGAAGGACATTATTCATTATGAGCTGTTACCGCCAGGCAGGACTATCGATTCTGAACTCTACTGTGAACAACTGATGAGATTAAAGCAAAAACTTGAGAGAAAGCGGCCGGAATTAATTAACAGAAGGGGTGTGATTTTTCATCATGATAACGCTAGACCTCACACATCTTTAGCCACTCAGCAAAAATTAAGAGAGTTTGACTGGGAGGTGTTAATGCATCCGCCGTATAGTCCTGACCTTGCACCTTCTGATTTCCACCTGTTTCAGTCTCTTCAGCATTCTTTAGGCAATGTCAGGTTAACATCACGAGAAGACTGCCAAAACCACTTGTCGCGGTTTTTTGAACAGAAGTCCCAAAATTTCTATAGTAATGGGATCATGTCTCTACCTACAAGATGGCAAAAAGTTATCGAACAAAATGGCACCTACATACTTTAGTTAAATGTAAATAAACTTTATTAAAAAATGTTTTGAATTCTCATATAAAATACGAAAAGACTTTTTCCCCAACCTAATACAAATTAAAATTAAATTTCGTTAAAATATTTTTCCACATCACCGTCAAATAGTATCGTGCCCAGAAAGCAGCATTGCGACGCTGAATGGAAATGATAGAATAGAATACACTTTATTGTACCAATATGAAAAAGATTTATAGATATATTTAGATACAAGAAGCTTGTAAAAATTTTAAGTACAAAAGGCGGTCTTATCGCTAATCACTTCCATACAACCTTTAGAAGAGAAACAAAGATAAAATTAGGTAATGCTAATGTGTTTGTAGACAGATTGCATTAAATGAATAAAATTGTTATATTTTCTGTATCTCTTCGAAACAGGACGCTACTATCATCCTAACAGACAATTACAACCACATACAGAAATATCAGAATTTGTACTATGACTCACGTAATAATCAGTTTACTTGTAATGCAGACGTAATTAGAGTACGTCTATGCTCGGCGGCTTAATGTTAATATAATAATCCATGGATAACTTTGTAGAACTACCGGATATTAAAACAAACAAGCTTATTTTCAGGTTTACAACTAATATTTGTATAAACAGTTTTAGGTGTCGTAACGAGGCCTTTTACAGAACACTGGCATTGACAGCAAAGATGTAACGCTAACAGTTCTTTGTAATGTTATTTGCATTACATTTTGACCTCAGAACCAGTTACAAATTGCCACTGAATTGGACAGAGTAAATAAATATACAATGCCAAGAATTGATGCAAGCATGTGTGTTAACATAAAGTTTAACTTATAATAATTGTTATGAAGAGAAAACATACAAAAGTACAAAAATCGTGAATTGGATGTATTCTGCATTTCTTTACATTTATTGATGTAATAAATGATGAAGAAAATGATTGTTTTTTTTTTATAAAATACCTTCAGTAATGTGGAGCACTTATTTATGTCATAATGATAAAAGTATGTCCTTTTTTTAGTAGGTTGTACAAAGTATCTAAAACAAATACTGACGTGATAAACTACAGAGCAATTGTAGAGATAACATTATTATTACATATTTATATATACCATATAACAGTTACACATTCAGTACCAAACAATAAGGAGGTAGTTTGGCAGCCAAATTACCTCCTTATTCTTTGATAGTGTGACTGAAGCCAAACTTTGGCTTCAGTCACTACTCAAGCAAAAAACATGTCTTCACATTTTCATTCAAATCTATTCAAATTATAGGGAAACTTATCATAAGAATATAATAATGAATGTATGTGTATATATATAAATAAGAATATAATGTACAAAATACATATTATCATCGTTATATTTAACATGAACGAAACATGATTGGTATTTGAATAGCTTTTCATTTGGTTTAATCATGTCCTACCCAAGAAGTTATAATTTATATAGATATGGCATACTCATACTAAATTGCATCAGAAAATTGTTCCCGTCGCTTTAATATACCTACTTGCTATCTCTTTCCCTCGCTGAGTACGTAATTGACACAATAGCGTCTTTTTTTCTTGTAAAAACATGAAACTAACCTAAAATACGCGTTAACATCAAATATTATTGTCTTCTTTAGTGCGATATGTGATTCCTTGGGCTTTATATATAAAGCTATTTATCAATATAAGATGTGCATTTTCGTAATACAGAAATCGGTATTTTTATCTATTTCAATCAATTGTCACAAACGTCAGTTACATCGATTTGCTTGTGCGAATTAATTGCGAGGTAAGACAGTTGGCTCTCTTTTCGAGTGTACGTTTTTGACGCTTGAGGCGTATCTATAGTATTTAAAAAATCATTTTTTTACTAATATTGTAAAAAATAAAACAACAGTCTTTTTTATATTTCTTTTAGGAAAAAACTAACGTTATTTTATTTTCCTTGTAATTAAATTGTACTCGTAAATACCACATTGTATCGGAGCTAACAAAATCAATTGCGTTACGACTACGAATTATACTAATTAACGAAGTATAGTACACTGCAATGCGCTGTTGCATTGAATCTTTAAAACATTAAAAAAATATTAAAATTACCGTATTTGCCGTCTTTAAAGGTTTATAATCCTAAATTATAGAGACATGGCAACTTGAAATGCATTGCAAATTAAAAAAATGACCATTATTGAAATCTACGGTGCAGAAATACCTAATTTGTTTGTGTTATTAAGAAGATAATTGTTGTAGTCTATGAAAAATGTTATGGAAATGAGATACTCCCAAAAAAAACATAAATCAAAGATATTGAAAGTTATATAAACATAATATCACGATTATCTAGAATGAAACAGGAATTATATAGCCAATTTATATAAAATTTCCATGACCAGGCTCGTTTCGTCGAATTGCTGAGTTGCGGCGGCAGGGCGGGCGGTTGGGCGGCCCCGTGCCGCCCTAAATTCGGGATCTGGGTCAAGAGTACTCCGTACCCGTTGGATATACCCAGCCACTTGCTTGCCAAGACTAAGGAATATTCAACTAACCAGTATAACAACGTGTAAGAGGTCGTTATGGGAAAAAATCGTTTAGAATATTAAGTGTTAATTAATAGGTGCCTTTTTAAGGTTACTTCTATTATACCTTGAAGTCAAGGTACAATTTTCTGGAAATTATGTTCGGATACTGATCTTAAAATGATATAACGATCTACTTATATCCTTCGGTATTTTCTTTTATGTGGGAGGCAATCACCACCGCCCATGGAGATCCGCAACACCAAGGGATCGCCGATCCGTTGCCAGCCTATACTCCTTCTTTTCTTTCTTTCTGGTGACCCCACTCACTTGCAGGAACTCAACAACCCTCAAGGGAATTTTTATTTGGCTGCGGTATTCTGTGTGATGGAGGTCCTTCCCCAGTCGGACAGATTAAAAATACGCTATCTTACCTCTCTTTTCGCCAGAGCCTCGTTTGTCAGTTAGCAGGGTGCACCACGTACAGGTGATTTCTTCGATTCAAAGATGTAGATGAACCACTTACTCCATAAAATTATAGAGTATTTATGACAGAAGATTATTCATTATGTCATTGTGTCGTCTTTTATCTGTACTATCTTTTTATACTTAGACGAGACTTTAGACGAGCTCGGTGGTCGAATGGTTAGTAATGGCCACTTTAACTCCGAGGTCGCGGGTTCGATTCCCGCACAAGACAAACATTTATGTGCATGAACATGTCTGTTGTCTTGGTCTGGGTGTTTTCTATGTATGTATGTATTTACAAAAAAAAATGTATATAAGTACATTTATCAGTTGTCTGGTACCCATAACACAAGCTTTGTGCTTAATTTGGGACTAGATGGCACTGTGTAAATTGTTCAGAAATATTTATTTATTTTATACTTTTTTTTATAAAAACTAGTATAAAGTAGTAGACGGGTGACAGGCAAGCATACGGCTCACCTGATGTGAAACGATTACCGTAGCCATATTAACGTTCGCAACATGAAATATCGCTCTTACACCAGCGGCCTCGCACCCAACGCAGGAATTTCTTCCTTTCGCTGACCTCACTCACTCGCAGGAACACAACAACCCTCAAGGGCATTGTTATTTGGCAGCGGTATTCTGTGAGGTGGAAGTACTTCCCCAGTCGGACAGCGTAACAATACGCTGTACCCTACCTCTCTCTCTTTTGCCAAAGCCTCTCTCGCTAGTCTGTAGAGTACACCACATGCAAACTCAATTTAAATAAAAATTTATAAATTAAACCAAAGTTTATGCGTTAACGTAACAAGCACAAGTACATTGAAGTTTTATACTCTCCAGCTGGT
This sequence comes from Hypsopygia costalis, assembly GCA_937001555.2. Lineage (NCBI taxonomy): Eukaryota > Metazoa > Arthropoda > Insecta > Lepidoptera > Pyralidae > Hypsopygia > Hypsopygia costalis. The sequence continues at coordinate 17,717,428 of OW443340.2, read as the reverse complement.
CGTCGACGTAAATAATGTAAATAAGTACCCCAGACAGACGACTAAAGCATAAACATGCAAAGGTTTTATTAACCCTTCGCCTGGGCACCTTAAAACTACACACACAGTCATTAAAACACCGTGCTGTAGTGTTAAAGTCTGTTTTCTTGTACTTCAGGTAGTAACTAAATATTCTTGAAAGGTACTATACTTGTATCATGACAAATTAGAAACAAGCGCGTCATTTTAGGATGATTCTCTAAAAACTTGCTAGGCTTTTTTGTGTTATTACTAAATTCCGCCCGCAGACAAGGGATGATAAACTAATAAATAATAATAATAAATATTGTCAGACAAATTACACAGCGCCATCCAGCCCCAAAGTAAGCGAAGCTTGTGTTATGGGTACTAGACAACTGATAAACATACGTAAATACATTTTTTTTTGTAAATACATACTTATGATACACTGAAAACACCCAGACCAAGAACATGTTCATGCACACAAGTTTGTCCTATGTGGGAATCGAACCCACGAGCGTTGGTGTCGAAGCCGCGTCATTGACCGCTACGCCACCGAGCTCGTCAAATCAATAAACTTTTGGTCATCCCTTGGGAATAGCTAATTTTATCGGGATAAAAGGTATCCTATTATTACACTAAACTTAAATTTTGCATACATAATAAATTCAATAATATATAAGTATGTAAAATTTCATGGCAATATGTCCTGAAGAAAAGCGTGAAACCGGAACAAACAAACAAACTCACGGACAATTCACAAAATGGACAAAATTTTGAACATTCTTCGGGAACAGGTTTTTTTAGGACAAAAGATATCCTATTATTTATTCTGGACTACTAACATAATGTATGAAAAATTTTAAGGCGTTAAAGCGCACAGACAAACAGACAAACAAACTCACTTTCGCATTTATGATATTAGTAAGGATGTAGGTGGTATTTTTATTCGGGAAATATGCGCCTTCCTATTTCCTATTTTTTGACGGGAGCCCACCACACATTCCCACCACTATGTCTCCTGCGTAGCCAGGATTAACAGCTGAGACCAACAAAAAAGGCAATGAACAATGAAGTCCACTGCAGGGGTAAAACTACGGCTGCCTTGGTACTCACAACGAATTTAATCAGACGAAATTAGTAGGAGTATTTCATATTATATTTTTTTCTTCATTTTGACCAAAATTATCATTCACGGCACGATGGGTGTGGTGATTCTTTTATAGTTCGGTTTACCAGATCACCCGCGAGCAACGTTAAAATGACCATAAACGTGGAAGGTCAAAATCCTTGCCGATGCGTAACTGGCCAATATTACGAACAGTATCGATTCACACAACTCACGTCTGGTCTAACATTAAATGAATCATGCTTGTTAACAGCGTACTAACAAATTCTTGTTACATATACATACATCATACACATGTAAGTATATGTAACAAATATACCTATGTAGATTTGATCGCGATCTTATGCCTGATGCATTTTAATCCCAGAGTTATATTGATAAATAAATTAAAGGAAACACCAATAAAAGATTGACAAAAACTCCACAGTTTCTCGACACAGAGTCCAAAATGAACTTTTGACTAGATAAATACATGTTCCTGGACTTATTATACAGCGCCATCTAGTCCCAAAATAAGCAAAGCTTGTACTACGGATACAAACGGACATTTTTATGCACACCAATATTTGTCTTGCGCGGGAATCGAACCTCGGAGTCACATTAGCCATTGCTAGCCATTCGACCACCGAGCTCGTCAAACATATTATGTCATGATACCAATATTATTAAATACCACATTAGCACTATCTTATATAATATTATATATACTCGTATTATTAATTAAAAACAATTGATTTGAATGCCTAATGAGGAAAACATGGCAATTATACAAAAAGCTTAAATGCCATTTGTTGTTGTTTTTATTTCTAAATATATGAATTTTGAATTTTAAATTATGTTGTAATGCTGTAACTTCCGCATAATATACGTCAAACAGAAGTTAAAATTTCATCACTTCAAAATCTCACAAAATCAGGTACCGAGTGAAAGAAAAGATCATCGTCTCCGTACTTGATTGATATGAAATCTTAAGAATGGGAAGAATAGAAAGAGAAGTTCGTGTTGCAAGTGTCCATAGGCTGTGATGACTGTTTATCATCATGCGTGTCGCGTGGTTTTGGTATGAAACGACCACCCTTAGTGATATGAAACAAAGAACGAGCACATTTTGATATAGCATTTAGAGCAACAAAGTCAAATTTATTTACAATATTGACAAATTATGAATATGACATTTCATTATCATATTTTTGGCACGAATAGTGTAATTTTCTTCGAACGATATTCATCGAATTCTAAGTACCGAAACGTTCCAAGATACAGCGGAATGAAATTTATCTTATTAACTTTCTATTTCGTTTGCAAATTAAGGGTACAGGCAAATATCAAAGAACGTCAAAATGAATACATTTTGAGAAAAACATTGTTAAAAGTTCATAAGTATTACAATTTACATTGAGATAATAAGAAGTAAATGTTACTACATCCGCTATGTAGTAACATTTACTTTGCATTTTTGGTGAAATCTGTTTACTTTTTTAATAAGATAGTGATTGGAAATTAAACTAGCATAGATAAAGATTTAATTCCAATAGAAAATAGAAAAAAATACCCTGTTATTTGCCTGTACCCTTCAAATGTCACAGTAAAGAAGTACTTATTTATGAAACGTGATGAGCGAGAGAGACAAACCAGGCAAGATCGCCGCCCCCGCAGCCCTAGGATTGTTCGCTACCTAGATCTATAGCCGCCCCCGTGGGCGGGGAGCATCTTCCTACGCAGCTTAGTTTGAAAGACGCAATTTGCCTGATCCTAATAACATTTGAATAATAAAAGTTAAATTGATGCCTCATGTTAGATAGAAATTACAATTAGAATGATCTCGAAAAATCGCCAGCCGGTAGCAAACAGCATAAAAGCACTCGATATAGAAATCAGGCTTATGTACAGCAATATTTTATTCTTCGTCTTTTCCAAGGCTTAGATTTTATGATTTGAAAACAAAGTCTATTTCACTTCTAGTTAAAATGTTAGTACCCGAGAAACTATACGTTACTTAGCATTTTTAAGAGAAAACAGAATTTGTGCGAGTTGAGTCGAATTTCTAAAAGTTTTCAGATCAGATGAAAATTACTGCAATATTAGTCTTTAAATTAACAGATTGATTTTTAAAATACTAGTGTTTATTAAGCAAGAAGGTATTACCTAAAATTTTGACGCGAAGTATTATAATTAAATTATATTATCTATATTTATAATAAATTATATTACCTTTACAATTTATATCTGCAATTGTCTCCTGAATTAAGGTATATCATTATGAAATGGCTTAAATGGCTTCAAAGTTTTAAAAATATTAATTTATTAGGTACCAAATTAATACCTGTGTTAATAAATTATCGGCGTCTTATGCAGTCGGATATTTTAATTTTTAAATGACGCATAAAAAATTAAAGCACCTAACGCGCATTAAAATAGCGTGATATTAAATAAATATAGTCCCTGTATGTTATAATTTGCGGTTCGGTCCTCTTTAGATAAGAGTAAGAGCACTCTTTACAGGGCTCTATTTTAATTACTGAAGCTCCATTGTATGTCCGTACCGTCATATTTTATGTCTAGATATTTGTACTGTAACAGACAGAGGTGTGAGATTTTCAGTGTCTGTATTACTATGAGCTGTACGTAATAGTACTCTATCTACATAACAACATAGCTCTACATAACAAATACTTAATAAAATTAAAATATTAAAAGGTCCGTCTCCGTACAAGACCTATTTTTCTACGTTTTTTTTCCTCGATGTCTTTAGTACGGTAGCACTTTGTTTTGCTACCTTACTAGTTAACTTTTTTGTCTACAGTACATGTACATGTCGTACCACAGTGTTGTACCTTTGATTTCATTCAACGATTTTACTACCTATTCACTTTACTCTGTAGTTTCAGTCGAAATAGACGATATTATAAAATCGAACTCTAGTGTGGTCGATAGTGTTGTATAGTGTGTGGTCATCTTTATATAAACCCTGGGTACTATGTCATGGGCTCACTTAACACCAACAGTATCTTACACCAATATACATGATATGAATCTTATGGGGTGTATTTCGTTACATTCAAAGATAGTTCGTTATAATTCAAATAAAGAGCTGTAAATAATTTATTAAAAAACGACAAAATGCATAAACAAATAAATCACAAAAATGGACCAACATATCAATATCACTATCACTATATTTGAACTCAGTTGCTGTTAAATGAACGCTTCAAGAGCTTTCAGAGGACTAATGTAACGGTTCTTTACTATGTACTATACTTAATAAAGTGGAAGACAGTTTTGTTAAGACTATAAGAGTAAAGTTCGAGAACTTAAAGATTAAATAAAATACTCACTCGCTACAGCCGGACAACGATTCCGCACATCCGCACCAAAAGTTCAAACCGTACTACAAAAACACTATAACTGGGCGAAATTAATATAGTGTCCTATACTTACTTGCAAGTATTTAAACATTATTCATTGAATTCGCCATTGTGGAAACTTTTACGGAACTTTACTCATAAAACATCCCATTAAAAGTTTCCGCAGCTTTTCTATTGGTTCGACAACCAGTGACGTATCCTGTGATTTAGAATACCTACCTACTGTTTCAATATAAAACTGTTATCCTGAATACCTTTGATGACACGTATAGGTACGTATTATTGTGAGTCACGTACGTACATCACTGGGCTTTAATTAAATGACGTAATAATTTAATGCAAACTAATGCAAACTATTAACAGACTGCTCTAGAATCAATTATCCTTATCAGAACAAAAATATAGGATACCATGATACAAGCTTACTTCAATGCTACAATAACATAAATTATTTTGAGTTCTGACGAGCCCGGTGGCTAGCAATGTGCACTTTAACTCCGGGGTCGCGGGTTCGATTCCCGCATATGGCAAACATTTGTGTGCTTGAATATGTCTATTTGTCTTGGTCTGGGTGTTTTATGTATGTATATATGAATATTTTTACAAAAAATAGTTATTTGTTATGCAAGGCTGCAAAGTTAATTTTTGGCGCGAGTACCTTGTATTGAAACCTGAGCAAGCGAAGGATTCTAGGATTGAGCCACGAGCGAAGCGAGTGGTTCAAATATAGAATCCTGAGCGTAGCGAGGGTTTCAAAGGTACGAGACGCTAAATAACTTTGCTGCCGAGCGCAACACACAACTTTTCACCTCACTAAAGCGAGGAAAGAAAGGACAGTTTTAATAAATATTAAATTACTTGAACAAATCGTACACTTTTATGTATTTTTCGCGCGATTTTTCCGGAAGAAAACTCAACTCGGCATTATGTACCGCTTGCACTAATTCTGCAGATGTTAAATTTATATCTTCGTCGCTGCTAGCTTCGCTCATATTTTATGATTTCTTTCGATTTTATCAAAAAACAAACCAAAATAATGGAGTGAGTGAATTCAATAAAGAGAAGAAAATTTTAAAGTTTTTTTTTTAATCAAATTTTCTTGCCGGCCAGTGCGATTCTTTAAATGAGGCTGGCGCAAGACATGAAATAAGTATTTGCATTTCAATCATCAATGGACTGGCTGCAGAGAATATAAACTATTACGAAACCAATGAGGTTCTATATATATGTAATTTATTGTACGAAACCTTTATTGAATAAAAATATTCGAATTTTAAAAACACTTTCCACGCTAGCGGATAAAGTGCGATTTTCCACGCAGATTTCGAATGATAAACAGAGCTTTTACGAGCTAGTTAGGTGAAATAAATATTTAAGTATAATACAAGTTTAGTTTGGGACTAGATGACAGTGTAATTTGTCCAGAAATATTTATATTTATATAGTGAGGAAAAGAAAACAACACTTTCTACCTAGGTACTAAAGCAACAAACATAAATGAGCAAATGCAGCCTATATTCTTGCCTCTGCCATTGAGATCGAATTTGTCATGATGATCATGATGACATACAAATGGATAAAGAATAATACTCCTTGTTCGAAACAGGATCCCTGATCCCTGGAACCCTGATCGCTAGGGTAAGTGTGCAATACCTACAAATCGGATTAATGACATTTATTGCTTACAAAATTACATTATAAATTAAATATTAATTATTTATGTTACCTATGTATAATATAATAAGTCTCAACTTACGTAATGTACAAAGTACTTACGTGCTAATAATAATTAGATTTTCCTATCACACTACAGAAACTTCCGTATTGCTTTAAGATTATGTTTAATACCTACCTAATAAAGAATGCCTGCAACTTCATTCGCGTTGTTTGCAGTGATCACGTGGTCCACGAAGTCTCGTATGAAATCTCATAGTACGGAGGACTCACGCTGCCAACATGGATCTTCTAATCTAAAGTTTAGAGCGGTACAGCGGTTCGCAACCGTTTCAATATTGTTACTTCTACAACCAATGAAGGAAACTGATTTTACCCCCTCCATAGGTTATTCTTTCTCTCTTGACAAAGTGGCAAACAACAAACACCAACGTGTGGAAGGGTGTTTTGCTGTTTGTGTTCGCCAGTAATCGGGAACACAAGGCGTTCTGTGTTCGCGGCAAACACAGAGTTTATGGAGCAGTGTTTGTAGACGGTGTTTGGCGATTCTGTCATATATGCCAGTATGAAGTCGGCTTTACCCCCTAAAGGATCCCTGTTTTACACTTGCGGGTAATTAATTACCCACGCGTTTGGAACCACTATTCTAAACGGAATTTCTAGTCTAGTATTATTCTAAGTTATACTTTTAACAATAAAATAAAAAAAAATAATGAAAGCCGAGTTGACCAGTAATTCACGAAGACTAATCTGTACATACAATAATAATACATTTCCATAGTCCGTTTAATTTCCATCACGCTTTGCAATAGTAATAGTACCCATGTCTGCTCATGGGTATATTATTCTATAGATATAATCTTAGTGCGGGTCATGGCGGGTGTACAACATTACCTTCCTCAAAAGAGCCTCTATGCGTTGGATATATATCCCTGTGCACGCATGCCAAAGGACCAGGATTTCCCCGTGATTTTAAGAAATATTAAGAAAAGAAGTGGAAACCGAGCGTGTGTATATTGAAAACTGTAGAGTTACACAATAATTATTGCGAAAATTACAATGTTATCGACATGTTTCATAAATTAGTAGAACTCGAATATATTTTTGCTTGTTCTATTTCTTAACAACTTATTTCTTGACAACCGGCAATTCTTAAATTTCTTAAATAGGAGCTTGGTCGTCTTGTTCTTCAAAAAAGGTGACAAAACCTTATTGAAGAATTATAGACCGATCTCGCTCCTGTCTCACGTGTATAAGCTGTTTTCAAGGGTTATCACGAATCGTCTCGCTCGAAGGCTTGTTGAAATCAGTTTCCTTCATTGGTTGTAGAAGTAACAATATTGAAACGGTTGCGAACCGCTGTACCGCTCTAAACTTTAGATTAGAAGATCCATGTTGGCAGCGTGAGTCCTCCGTACTATGAGATTTCATACGAGACTTCGTGGACCACGTGATCACTGCAAACAACGCGAATGAAGTTGCAGGCATTCTTTATTAGGTAGGTATTAAACATAATCTTAAAGCAATACGGAAGTTTCTGTAGTGTGATAGGAAAATCTAATTATTATTAGCACGTAAGTACTTTGTACATTACGTAAGTTGAGACTTATTATATTATACATAGGTAACATAAATAATTAATATTTAATTTATAATGTAATTTTGTAAGCAATAAATGTCATTAATCCGATTTGTAGGTATTGCACACTTACCCTAGCGATCAGGGTTCCAGGGATCAGGGATCCTGTTTCGAACAAGGAGTATTATTCTTTATCCATTTGTATGTCATCATGATCATCATGACAAATTCGAACCAGCCACCGGAACAGGCTGGGTTTCGTAAAGGCTACAGTACCGTGGACCACATATATACATTGCGGCAGATTGTGCAGAAAACCACAGAGTACAATTTGCCGCTCTGTGTGGCTTTTGTGGATTACGAGAAAGCCTTCGACTCCATCGAAACTTGGTCTGTTCTGGAATCCTTACAGCGATGCCAAGTCGACCACCGCTATATCGAGGTGCTGAGATGGCTATACAGCTCTGCGACAATGACTGTCCGCGTCCAGGACCAGCAGTCTAAGCCTATCCAGCTGCAGCGGGGAGTACGTCAAGGGGATGTCATTTCCCCGAAACTATTCACCGCTGCTCTGGAAGACGTATTTAAAACGCTGGACTGGAAAAAACGGGGCATCAGTGTAAATGGCGATTACATCTCACACCTTCGGTTTGCCGACGACGTGGTCATAATGGCTGAATCGCTGGCGGACCTCAGTCGAATGTTGACCGATCTCAATGTTGCATCTCGATCCGTGGGGCTGGGGATGAATTTCGACAAGACGAAAGTCATGTACAATGATGTTGTCATCCCTAGCCCGGTTATGGTAGAGAATACACAGATTGAAGTGGTTAAAGACTATGTCTACCTCGGACATTCCATACAGCTTGGCCGGGGTAACTTCAACAAAGAGATCGATAGACGCATTCGATTGGGCTGGGCAGCTTTTGGAAAACTTCGGCACATCTTCACCGCAAAGATACCCCAATGTTTGAAGACTAAAGTCTTCAACCAGTGCGTCCTCCCTGCAATGACCTATGGTGCAGAGACTTGGACACTGACCGTCGGACTGGTCCACAGGCTAAAGGTCGCGCAGCGAGCGATGGAGAGGGCTATGCTCGGGGTTTCTCTGAGGGATCGAATCCGGAACGAAGAAATTCGACGGAGAACTAAAGTTGTCGACATAGCCTTTCGAGTTTGCAAGCTGAAGTGGCAATGGGCGGGTCACATCTGCCGAGTAAGTGATGGCAGATGGGGGAGGAAGGTATTAGAGTGGAGGCCGCGCGTAGGACGACGAAGCGTTGGACGCCCTCCTTCTAGATGGTCCGATGACCTTAAGAAAACGGCTGGAAGCGGCTGGATGCGGAAGGCGGAGGATCGTATTTGGTGGAAAGCATTGGGGAAGGCTTATATCCAGCAGTGGATAGATACAGGCTGATGATGATGATGATGATGAATTCTTAAAAATGACAAATGGCGAAAGTGGGAAAAAACTTCCCACAAGCGCCATTGATTGAGATTTTTATGGGAATAGTAATATGATACGGAAGCGAACGTATAGACAAACATAAAGCCAATTCTCGTAATTATTTTACGATCGCAGAATGACAGTTGAACGAATTGAAATTGGAGTGTGAATTGACTAAAAAATATACACTTAATTTCAATTATTAATTATTATTATCAATTCTTATTGTTGGCAAAATAACATTCTTAGTTTTTTTAATTTTCGATCACATTTCGATATAATCCCGGATTGGAACTGAATTTTGACTAAATTTTGAATGGCTCCCCTTTGCTTTGCTTTGCTTTTAATATAAAAAAGATTGAAAAAATTAAATACTCTCTTTTTTTATGCCTGGCATTTTTTTTTTATCAAAATAATATTCGATGTTTTAACTCTATACGCTTTGATGTTTAATTGTGTATTTATAGATAGGTTGTTATAGATATCTACCATTCAGTACCAGAAATAAGTATGCACAGACAGAACAACACGTTCAATCGTACAGGGTGTAAAATATAGGTTTATAGTTGCTGAATAAACAAATTCTGTGTTAACTTTAGACATATATCCATTTTCTTACGTCGGATGGCAAACAAACATACGGTCCGCCTGCTGTAAAGCGGTTACCGCTCCCGTATATACGTTCGCAAGATGAAATAACGCTCACGCGCTGCCACCCCCGCTGCCAACGGAGCAACTTCTTTTTTTCCTGGTGATTTCACTCACTCTCAGGAATACACAAGAGGATTGCCCTCAAGGGAATTGTTATTTATTTTCGGTATTCTGTAAGGTGAAGTTACATCAATACGTTTAAAACTATTATTAGACTTGCGAATTTCTATAATATAAGGGGGCATCTAAATTACGTGTATTTTTAGAAATATTTTCAATGTCGTGAATATACATCAAAAAACGTACCTACTTTCTCTATTAGTTTATTTTTTTTTAAAGTTACCACAATATTTTAGACCAAAAACATGCCTAGATAAATAATGCAGTCGAATGTTCCATCATTATTAAGTAAGTACCAAGTATTCATGATCGAATCGCGAAAATCCTATGCAAGTCGGTAAGTTTTTTTGGAAAATTGCAAACATTTAATATCCGTATACACAAATGTATAAGGATCAAATAGAGAAATTATTTTTTTGAAGTCGAATAATGAAAATAATTTATTACACCTTACTAAAAATATAAGTAGCAATATAACGCACCTGATAAGACATGGTGTATCAAGACGATAAGCAGTCATCGACATGTCAATTTTTATTACAGTACCAAACTCGCAAAAATAAATTGTTCACAATAGTAATAGAACAATAAAACTGAATGGAGACGTTGAATTTTCTTCTGGACGAAGTTCGTCCCATAAAAAAAAATGTTCAATTTGTGACACAGCCTGTGTATTCTCCGGCAGTATACATTCAATACTTCTCCTTACTCATTCAATATTTGCTTTTGGATGATAAATGCTACTTCACTTATAAACGTTTTATATATGAAACTGATAAAACTAAAATACTTTTTAGGCTGTGAGTCACATATCGGTGAAATTATGGGTGCTTGAACCATTGCATGATAATGATACATAGTAAGGCATTACGTATATGTACTTAAGAATTTATTTTGAAAGCACTTCAACCATATCACTTAAATTAACTACTAGCGACCGGCCACGCTTCGCTGTGGCTCAACCGCTCAATCTCCCCGTTCCATGCAAACATTGCCTTGACAATATCAAACAACAATAAAAAATATATTGAAGACAGTTGAAGCGATCTGGGGCCCTACCGCCAAGCTGAAGTCGATTACAGTTGGTTTTTTATATTTTTTTTTATTTTTTTATTCCAAAATGTAAGATGAACATGTCTGGGTATTTTCTATGTATGCATTTACAAAAAAAAAATGTATTTAATTTATATATGAAATACCAATAGTTTTACTTGGTTTGGGACTAGATGGCGTTGTGTATTATAACCAGAAATATTCATTTCCGTCAACCTGCATTGGTTTTAGGTTAAAGTTATTGACAAACATCTTCAGCTTAGTAGAGCTCTGAGGTCTCTACCAGCTGTGCATAACATAATTACCTACCTACCAGTGTGCTAAACATAATTATTAACAATCTAAACACTAATTTTATATTCGCAATCAAAAATTCTGACGGTAATCGGCTTCAGCTACGCGAAATGTTTTGAAAATGCATATTATCTTCATAATTTTGTTTTTAGTAAAATTTTCTGATATTTGAATAATTAGTTCAGGATGGAGACAAATCCAATAAATCAAAGATCATTAAAATCGGTCCAGCTGTTCTTGACTTATAAATGTAACTAACCCGACTTGAATTTTATTAGTGAATTTTATTATAAATTAGTATTTTGGTTTTCTTTTTATTCGTTTTATTTTTAAGTAGTTTTAAGATTAGATTATTTTTATTTACTATAAGTAGTTTAGTTGTATTTTGTTGTTATATGTATATTTCTTATGTAATTGACAAATAAGAATTATATTAAATCTATCCGACTTTGTTTTATATATATTTGATATAGATAATTCGAAACCTTTCTTTATTTCGAAATTATTCTTTAAACATTCTATCAGTACAAACGCTTTATTAAAGCACTTGTATGTACTGTTCCATGTATTAATATTTTTTTACCGACCGATTTCGCCTTATGATATTATTAAGGTAAATCTTAAGGTGTCATAAGAAGAAACCGGTTGGTAAATAAAAAAATTACCGGTACAAGTCCTCACACATTAGAGCCTAAGTGGTCCGTACTGTGCGGTTCCAAAGAAGTTTTCTCCCCCGTACTGTCAAGCTGTAAAATGAACTACCCTGTCGAGGTTTTCTCAGGAGACTACAACATGGGGTTCTTCAAGAAGGGCGTGAAGAGGTTTTTACAGGGTAGGCAACGCGCGTGTGTGCCCCTGATGTTACAGACGTTCATAGGCTACGGTGACTGCTTTCCATCAGGTGGGCCGGTATGCTTGTTTACCATTTTAGTGGTATAAAAAATAACGAGTACTATATTAATAACAGAATGTTAATAATGTTCCAGCTAGCGCCAACAATCAACAGTATCAACGACATTCTTTAAAATAACCTAAAAATACTTAATGGCCTCTTGGAAATTATGAATCAATAGAATGGAATCAACATTGGACACGTGCCAGATGAATAAACAGGTCAAAAATATGACTTCGACTAATGGCAACGTTCAAGGCTTCGTGTTTAGAATTAAAAACGTCAGATATACTCCAGAATGTACAAAATTTACCTATACTACCACTAATGACCAGGGGTGCTACCGCCGAAGCTGAAGCCGGTTACCATCGAATATTTTTTATCCGAAAAATAGGTCGTAAGTTTTAGTTATTGACAAACATCTTCAACTTAGTTGGTAGAGCTCCAGGGTGTTTACCAGCTAAGCTAAACATAGGCACCATAAATCTAAGCTGATTGATATTTGCATTCAACAAAATCGATGGGAAAGCGGTAGGACCCCAGCCCGGTGGTCGAGTGCCTAGCAATGTCCACTTTGACTCGGAGGTCGCGGATTCGAACCCCGCTGAAGACAAATATTTGTGCACATGAACATGTCTATTTGTCTTGGTCTAGCTATTATCTATGTAATATAAGTATGCATTTACAAAAAAAATGTATTTAAGTATAATACCCATAGCTGTGCCCATAGTAAAAGATTCGCTTAGTTTGGTACTAGATGGCGCTGTGTAATATGTCCAGAAATATTTATTTATTTATTATTACATATTACTAAATGTTTTTCAAAGTTACGACAATGTTTTTTAAAGTTACCTCCGCCAACCCGCAGTATGGTCTAAACCCCGTCTATTGAGGAGAGACCTGTATTCCAGCAGTCGGATGAATGTTTGACGACAACTACTACTAAATGTAAAAGTTTGAATATTTGGGTGTAAGGATGTTTGTTGTTACACAATCACGTAAAAACAAGTGAACGAATTTGGATGAAAATTGACAACAAATGGTTCATAACTGGATTTTGATAAAGAACGCGGGCGGAACTACGGGCGGAAGCTAGTGTGTAATAAAATTGTATATCGTAGCAGGATAAGAGTCATTTAATGATTGACTTTTGTGTTATTAAAATAATTTCGTTTTATTTATTTTAAGGATAAGTATAGTATTCTGTTTTTTTTTTCCATTTAGGGTCTGTTTATTTTTGCTAATGAATAACAACGTGTATTTGCACTTGTTAAATGCGAGGAGTCCTAATTTACGATAAAAATTTACAGTAAAATATGTTCAAGCTTGCCGGTGACATTTTATTTTTTTATGTGTCTGTCTGCTGCATACGCTTCACGATAATCTCCAAAACTACTGAACAGATATTTTTGCCGATTCCACAATTATATTAAACTCAGCTTCAAGCAAGAAATAAGTAGGCTTTGTTTCATTGAAATCTAATCTCATTGAAAAATCTTCATCAGCCTGTATCTACCCACTGCTGGATATAAGCCTTCCTCAATGCTTTCTGCTCCCAGCCGTTTTCTTAAGGTTGTGGGGCCATATAGAAGGAGAAGAAGGCGTTCAGCGCTTCGTCCTCTTACGCGCCTCCACTCGAAAACCTTCATCCGCCATTTGCCAAAACTTATTGCCTTTTAAATTGAAATTCGCCTTTTAAAATAAGCATAGCAAAAAACACTAAAAGGATCGAAAATTCAAGCGGATGAAGTCACGGGTACCAGCTAGTCTAGTGTAATATAGTACGATTAGATTGAGAGGTACAGAAACGAACACTACGTCCGACTTGATAAGCTTCTGCGCGTTACAGTTGCTAAGTATCTACTTTCATTAAAAATAACTGAAATAGTTATTTGACCACTGCTATTATTATTATCAACTAATTGTTTACCCGCAGGCTTAAAAAAAACTTTTTATTGACCCATAGAATTAAGATGTTTTACCGGGATAAACTATGTCTCTACCTATGACACTCTGCAGACCTTACACTATCACCGTATGGAAATCTTGTCAATCCATTGGTTCCTTACGTGAAACGTGAAAGAAGGACAAATAAACAAACATACCATCACATTTATGATATTAGTATGGATTTATTAGATTAGGATTTTGATTTTCGAAACCCTAAAATTATATTTAAATCAAGACCATTCCGATTGCATTTTAATTCAGTGTCGCCGGCAGCCAAGTACTATGAAACACAATTCCCAAATTTGGAGCTGCTATGATTAGTCTAACATAGACATAGAGCACATTATCAAAATTTTGTACGTTTAAGCTACCGAAAGGCCACAATATCTGTATATGTAGTTTGGACTTTTATTAGATATATGTAACAGAAACCACGTGCATAGAGCAATATTATTAAGTAGAGTTTGTGAACTACGAGTATACATGCATCGGTGAAAAGAAAGCATACATTCAATCACTGCATTGTTAACATAAAGATAAAATAAATAAATAAATATTTCTGGACAATTTACACAGCGCCATCTAGTCCCAAATTAAGCGCAAAGCTTAATTATGGATACTAGACAACTGATAAATGTACTAAAATACATTTTTTTTGTAAATACATACTTTTAATACATAGAAAACACCCAGATCACGACAAACAGGCATGTTCATGCACAGAAATATTTGTCTTGTGCGGGGATCGAACTCGCGACGTCGGAGTCAAAGTAGCCATTGCTAGTCATTCGACCACCGGGCTCGAAAGATACCAATCTCAAACCAAACTACAATTTTCGTATCGACACGATGACTTCGATAAATCATACTATAACGAATCTATGTAATTATGGTTTTCAATGTAGAGTTAAAAAAATCGATTTAAAATATAAATTATGTAATTAACGAGTACTCGTAATACCAACGACTGTCTAAAGAAATGTTAGAAACTTTACATAATTATCTTTTTTTTACACAAATAAACTTATGGTAATTATCATTGGATATCGACTTATTATCACCTCATAGCATTCACCGCAAGAATTTAATTGACTAAAACACTTGAATACATATGGTTTTAGTCAATTAAATTCTAGCGACTTCTTACAAAAATTAACTCGAACTGCTAATTAAGTTAAGTAAAATGTTACAATAATAATGAAAATACACACACCTTACATTACATGGAATCGTAAATTCATAACTCTTATGAATAGAAAATTTAAATTACAATTGCTTATTAAACAAACACATTTTAGATTTATATCATCAAGACACAATTAAATTTCCAATTGTTTACCAAAAATTAATGTTTAAAACGTTACACCTATATAAGCAGATGGTGCAATATTATCAAATCTGTTGTTTTGTGTACACAACATTATTATCATATTACCTGTTGTTTGGTTATGCCGCTGTCAGTTCACATTTCAGTGGCGCGCTCAGCTGTTCAGGCGTTGTCGTGCTCGGCACTGTTCACTTCACAAAGCCAGTTCACAGTTTCAGTTCGAGTGTTCCTGCGTTAAACGCTAACTAAACGTGCAGTTGACGATGTGGTAGACATTGTATTGAGACGCAGGGTGCCTGGGCGCGACCGGCGCGCGCCGCCCGCCCTTCCCGATCTCGCCGCTCAGTGGCGCTCAGGAGCCATATTTTCAGTGCTAATATTAACGAATTTCCTCGCTGAGCTCCGTGTTCGCGAGCGACCGTTTCACCGAGCCACGAGTGATAACTGGTTGCCGCCAGTCTCTGACCATCGGCTTGGTGGTCGCGCATGCGTAGTCGACTCCAAAACAAACAATAAACTCCTACCTACAAGTATTCCATACAGTATCTAAGGCGATTACTGTAACGACGGTGTTTATGTATTGACAAAACCTCTTTTATGGTTTGTACAAACTTAATTCTCATGTGGTTTTTGCGATTACAAATCTAGTGTATTTAAAGATTAGTCCTCAGTTTCGATTAAACATACTAGAAGTATGTTGCTATGGAAATATTACGGCAAGATGTGCCTCTACATTTACTGCGTATGTAGTTAGCACTCCCCGGGATAATTTCAATCGATACAGCTGTTTTTAAAATAGACTGTTACGAACTCAAACTGTATGAAAGAGGAAAAACAAATTAATAAGTCTACTTAAATAAGTCAGTTAATTTCAACATTTTAGGTCTAACTATTTTAACATCCTAGGGTTTATTTCAAGTATAACAATTTTATTATATTATTTTATTATATATACGAGTATAATTTTATAAAATTGGGGGTTTATAATTGGAATACCTAACATATGTTCTGACAGTTCTTGTGCAATAAATGCGACAGCCACCAAAGTGACAATTAGCAGCATGTCCAAGGGTATATACTCGTATAATATTAATATTTTTTTATATGAGATGGGGGCACGCGAACATGTGGGGCACCTGATGGAAACCACTGCTCTTAGAAATCAGCAACATCATTTTTTTTATACTACGTCGGGTGGCAGACAAGCATACGCCCGGCCTGATGTGAAGCGGCTACCGTAGCCATATTAACGTTCGCAACATAAAATACAACTAAAAAAACATTCCTTTAAAAATTATAAGCCTCCAAAATCAATTTTTGACTCCATTGTGGACGTAAATAAATACTATTATGTGTATAAAAAAATCCAAACAATTTTGCAACAGGCAAAGTTGTTTGGAAATGTATTACTTTATTATAGCGAGTGTGCCGTGTGTTTTCCGGCAGACTAGAATAGAAATACTCCGTCTCTTCCCGTGGATGTCGTACAAGGCGACTAAGGGAAATATATTATCAAACGTCGATCAGGCCTCCCCAACCCGTCTGGCCAGCGTCTGGCCAGTGTAAGCCAAATCCTGCTTCCATCTGGGACGGACAAGAGAGGGTCGTGCTCCTGTAGTGGAGACTAAAATGACCTGATGATGATTATAGCGAGTACCAGCTAGTAATTGAATATCTTCATTGAGTTGAGTATAATGTTTTATAACTTTTATAATTACTTATTTAATAAAGAAAAACTATAGAATATCAATCGTGTAAAACAGTTATTTGATTCCTAGTGAATGTTAGGATTCCTACTCTAAGGCACTTTGAATAAAGATTAAAAGCATATATATCTTTCATATATAATATACATAGTATTAACATTGGAAATGTTTTCTCGATCGCTTCTGTAGGGGTCTCGTTTTCAACAAAATTGCAACATGCCGATATATCCATTATTTATAAGTCAATAATTAGTTAATTGAGGTGTCAAAATATTTGTATTGACTAGACTATTAATATACAAAAAATATAAAACTGTCATAGTCATATATTTCTTTCATAAATTAAAAAAAATGCTTTAAAATGGTAATTTTTTGGTGGGCCCAATATCTACTCTTATTTATGATATTTTTTACATAAATATGATAAATAAGAGTTGATAGTGTACATGTTCAGAAAGGTTATAATATCTCGCGATGTATTTCGAAGTTCATGAAAATAATAATAAGTTTGGGAGTTATGACGATTTTAAAATCTAGGTTTGTGCGTCTCGGGCGCACGGGTTTTGAAGTAACATATTTGGGGTTTTGATACTATATAGTTACCATAGTTTCATTATATTTTTATAGTTTTATTAATACTATTGACAAAATTGTAAAAATAACGATAAAAAAATAAAATAAATTGTGAAAATAGTCAATGTTTGAAAATAAAGAATATAATTATAATCTTCGTACTACATATTTAAAAATTATTTATTACTGTTACGTGAAACCTGAAAATTAAGCTTTTTCATTAAACCGGGTGATTCCAGCAGTTCGTTGATAAGTAAGCCGTTTAACAAACAAACTCTGAAAATTATTTGAACAAATTGATACTTCGATTTCAAACGCAAAAACTACAATATTAATATTTTTGTTAAATATTTGTTAACGCGCAAGTTATGAATTAAAATAAAACGCTTTGAAAAATAAAATAGATTTTCTGTTTTTTTTTTATTACCGAAGTTCATTTACAATGCTATTTGAAGGTCATGTGGTGCATGAGATCTGTGATTTTTTTAAATACAGATGTTTCGCCTGATAAAGGCCTCGGGACGTAGATAATATCATCCGCTCGAATTGACAGGATTCACATATCAATGTACCAATTTTAACGTTGCAAGATAAAATAGGGATAAATTGTATGAAAAAATAACATTATAAAATAAAACAAAGAAAATAGACAGGAATATGATTTTGGAGCAGGCCGACTGCTAAAATGCTAAAATAACCTCACGTCAGCTCACAACTCTTTAGACTCTAGGGAGGGAGTTGTAAGTTAACGTGAAGTTCACTCACACTTACTCACAGGAACCCAACCTCTACGTCTCCTCTAGAACCTCTGAGACCTAGAGTTTCGTTGGGTTGCTGCGAGTAAGGTCACTACTGAACAGGTGCTGCATTAGCTGTGTAACACATTTAAGCTATGGTAATCGGTAGTTCTAAAACTATACATTGCTACAATATGCAAAAAAAAATCAAAATCAAAAAAATAAAATAATAAACGATAATTATTATTAAAATCGTTTAAATAAACACGAAATTTACTACCTAATCGAAACAAAAATCCCGATATATTTTTTTTGTTTTTATCCTCTATCTTTTTTTTTCGCTTTCGCCATATTAAAACAATGTCACTCTCACAGCTAAGACGAATCGAATGACACATCACATATAGAAATCCGTCGAACGGTTTAGGCTGTAGAGCGTGCCAAAGAAATATACATACATACACTCCGAAAACATAAGCCTCTTCTTCAGTCAGGTAAAAAATGCTTCATTAAAGTCAATGACGCGGTTAAGGTTAGTTTAGTTAGTAATTTAAAATATTTTATTTCACATTTTTTATTTTATAATTGAAGTGAATCGAAATTTGGGACCACCTACGAAGGGCACCTACGAATCTCATTCAAACATAAAAAGATACGTCCCAACTTGAGAACCTCCTCTTCTTATTAGGTCCGTTAAAAATAGTAATAGTTGATAGAACAGTGAGCGTAAATATATCTTGTTAATTTATATGTTTCGGTTAAATCTTGCAAGTCAATATCGCAGGTAACCTTCGCGGTCGAAAGGATTCTAATACATACGTAAATTGACTCTGCCGCTGAACAAATTTTCATCAAACTTACATAAACAAACCTTTCTGTTATACCATTATTATCTGCTTTCCGGTCCATCTATGAGCTAACTAATGACACCATGGCTATATGGACATGGACAAGACTTAGAGCAGGGGTTCCCAACCGGTGGTCCGTGGACCACCAGTGATCCGTGAGAGGTAAATTATGGTCCGTGATACAAACTTCAAATGAAAGAGATTGAGCATTGAGATTGAGATTATACAAAATACGAAAAAACGAGTTATAGAATAATGGATTTATATGACGGTCGAGGACCCTACACCTAGCAAAAAGCTCGTAGTGGTCCGCGAATAAAAATGGGGTTGGGAACCACTGCTCTAAGTGAACAAGAGCATCAAACTTTTACTACTTTTTGTCTAGGGCGAAAATAGGTTTTTTTTTTTTTTTTTATACTACGTCGGGTGGCAGACAAGCATACGGCCCGCCTGATGTGAAGCGGTTACCGTAGCCATATTAACGCTCGCAATATAAAATATCGCTAGCGCGCCGCCACCTCCGCTGCCATCGCAGCTTCTCCTTCCTTTCTGGTGACCTCACTCACTCGCAGGAACACAACAGCCCTCAAGGGAACCGTTATTTGGCTGCGGTATTCTGTGAGGTGGAGGTACATTCCCCAGTCGGGTAGCTTACAATTACGCTCCCTACCTCTCTTTTCGCCAGAGCTTCGTTTGTCAGTCAGCAGGGTGCACCGCGTGCAGGTGAAGTTGGCTTTGGTTCAAAGATGTTGATGAACCACTTACACCCCAAAAAATTTGTTAAAATTTGTCAAAACAAATTATTAAGAATTTATTAAAGCTGCTATGTTAATTTTTAAGAACATAAATATATGACTATTTACACACGATTATTTACTCTATTTGTACTATGGTTGTTAGATAACTGATAAAGATACTCATTTTTTATTATGAATACATACATCTAATACATAGAAACACAGCCAAGATAAACATACATGTTCATGCACACAAATGTTTGTCAGGTGCAGGGATCGAACCCACGACCTCGGAGTCAAAGTGACGATTGCTAGCCATTCGACTACCGAGCTCGTAACTAAAAATGACTCTATACTATAGACAACAAATATTTCATTCGTTTTCAGCTTGTAGTACACCATGATCAGTCCTAGTCACTCAATCACAGTAAACTGCTGATCAACATTGAAAGTAATAAGTCACCACCGTTAGGGTCAACGATTTCCGGAGGCGGACCAACCTCCGTCAACTACTGGCAAGGCTGCTAAGCGCCTGATTCAATTTGCATCAAGCACTACACCTCGAGTACTGACACCCTTGGAAGGATGATCTAAATCAGCTCACCCTCCCTACAAACTGACTCACCGCGAAGAAACGGATTCCCCCATCTTGCAATGTGGTTTGCATACAGTACCGACCACCTAGCGCTATCAACTGAGACCAGTGACGGACTAACGCTAAAGCGGGCCGTAGGCAACATTGTATTTCCGAACCTACTAAAGAAGTTTTCACGTCCAAAATAAAAATTAAAAACTTAACTTTCGGGCCCCAAAAAATACGGGCCCTGGGCACGTGCCTAGGTAGGTTGTCTCAACTTTAGTCCGCCCCTGACTGAGACCAACCGAGATAGTCATTATGGTATCTTTAAATTTGAAAAACAATAATAACGACCTAACCAGCTGCTTACCGAGATTTTATGAAACAATTGTTACAAGTAACCATTTAACATAATGGTCTAGTTGTTGGACGGACTAAAAGTGATTTTGTACATACAGCACAATTACTGTGTATTTTGTCGGTGAATGGCAATCATTGTAACTCAGCGTTGTTTAGGCACGTACAACTTCCTCGGTATAAGTCAATAATAAGAAATAAGTAATTTGTAAAGCTATACCCAAAGTACACACATACACATATCACTACCGATTATGTAACTAAGTTGAATGCAATAAAGTTAACTCGTGTAGTATACAATGCGTACATTTATCTTTTGAAAGATGTATTTTTCATTACCTCAACTTTGTTACTAACAAAATAACGTCCTAAATTAATATGCACTTGTCGCTTATAGGTGGAGGGTGGATAAATAATAAAGGCGATAGGTGGTAATCCCTACTAATATTATAAATGTGAACGTGAGTTTGTTTGTTTCCTTTCACGGCGAAACTACTCAACCGATCATCATGAAACTTTGTACATATATTCTCAAAGCACATAGGACAGATTTTATAAAAAAAAAGTATACGTGTGTCCTTCAAGAAGTCCTTCTTATTTGAAAAGTAAAAAAAAATATTTTTTCTCTCAAAAAGAATAGAACAACAGCAACATTTACAATTGATAGGAAGTTTTGTCACAACTGATAGACCACTTTCTTGGCCGAAAGTACTATGGTTACTTTATTTATAACTGATAAATATACTTAAGTACGTTTTTGTTAATACATACATAAAAAAAATACATAGAAAACACTCAGACCAAGAAAAACAGCCATGTACGCAAATGTTTGTTTTGTGCGGGGATCGAACCAGCGACCTTTGAGTCAAAGTGGCATTCCTAGCCATTCGACCACCGGGTTCGTCACACACTCGATTATTTCAAATCTAGGTATTACAAAATACTTAATGAAGTGGTTACTAATCCTGAAAGTGCTCCGTGATTTCTATCATGTGGTATCAGTCCATATTTTCTTGTACCGTGCATTTAGTATGACGACATGGCACTCATCGCAAATTAATGTCGTAGCAAATTTGAAACCTAAATAGACAAATATAAATATAACTGTATTAACAATAATTATAAATATAACATTTTCCGGGAATAATTTTACGACTCTAAAAATTGCTCTTCATTTATGTATAGATACAGGCTGATGATGATGATGATGAAAAAAATATGGGACCAATCTAGAATTTCAAATAAGAATATTTTTTTTCAAATCGATTTATAAATCACGGAGTAATGAAATAACAAACCTAACAGTGGGTAGATACAGGCTGATGAAAAAAATATGGGACCAATCTGGAAGTATATACTCTTTCAAATAAGAAAAGTTTTTTTTCAAATCGGTTTATAAATTACGGAGTAATTAAGTAACAAACATTAAAAAAAAATACATCCGAATTGAGAACCTCCTCCTTTTTTGGAGTCGGTTAAAAATCTATTCCCTTTAGGCTTTTAATGCCTTACTACCTAAATAATTTTCAGAAATATGGCAAATAAGCCTAAAGTAACTACGCTTAAATTTTCATCTTTTGATCTCGCTACCCTATTTGTATCTTATAAATTCATGTCAAAGTCATATCTCTTCTTGGTAAACAGATACGTATTATTTAAGGTCTGAAATATAATTTATTTGTATGGAATTATCAGAAAGTTATGATGATAACCTTTAATTTGCATTTAAAATGATAACAAAGTCGGAATTCCCGTGCCATACTGTTTTGCTCCAGTAGCGCGTGTTTGTGACACTATGCCTGCCGAGACTGTACCTACGCACACGCACGTAGCCAGTAACAACCGCAAATTGTATTGTTTGCTCGAGGTTCTAATCTCAATAGTTATTAGACCTATTTTATTCATGAGTACTAAAATAAATAATAGAAAGATTGATACATTGTAATAAGAATATAGTTGACCGCCAAATATTTCCGGTTTCCGGTCATGTTTCTTGGGTATATACATATTGTTCCGGAATTTAGTAGCTAATTAAAAATATTCAAATACAATAATAGTATAGTAAATAGTTTCTTTCAGGCAATATTACAATACAATAGATCTATTTAAGTAGGTCGATCGATGGATTCATATTATTGGAATCGATGTATTAGGCAACAACTCAATGTTTTAGGTCCCCAATAGTGTTAGATATTTAAAATCCGTGGTGCACGGCAGTTGAGCTTTACTTGAATAGCCTTCTTATGTTCTTAATGCCGTATTTGCAATTAAGAGGGGAAGTCAAATTCCGCCAGTTACGATGCTTTTGGAATTTGACTACTGAGTAGGAGTACGACGTCCTACAAATTTCTTCTGATTAAATTTGTTGTGAGTTCTAAGGCAGTCGTAATTTTACCCTCGGGATTGCAATGGACTTCATTCTTCCGCTATTAATTCTGGCTACACAGGAGACACATTGGTGGGGCTGTGTAGTGGGCCCCCGTTGATTTAGATCCATACTTATAGATAAGTACTTTAATTGGAAATTGAAAAATCATTGGCAAGCTTAATGATGCTTATGCACCTAACTTAGGTAATAAAGTACCAAAGCCCCATTAGGATCTTTTTTACTATCAACTATTTCTATTTTAAATGTGACCACGGATAATAAGTATGCTCAGTGGTTACACCAGTGTAACAAATCAGTGTAACCATGGGTCGGAAGGATATAAACTGCGGCAGTTTTTGCTATAGTGGTCCGGTATCATCAAATTCCAAAAGCTTCCTACTCCTTTCGTCTGATTAAATTCATTGTGAGTGAAGCAGCAGTAATTCTGTAGTGAACTTAATTGTTTTGTTTGTAGCCTTTTTGGTGTCTATCTAAAAGGCAACAAAACTGTTATCCCGGCTACACAGGCAGGAGACACAGTGGGGAAAACGTGTGGTGGCCCGGTCTCGATTATAGTGATGCGGTCTTCCGTAAGATAGAAAATTGTAAAGGTTCCTACTGCCATGTCATTTAACATCCTTGTGACTCTCTATTTCTACTCTCCATCTTGTAACCAACAAGTACCATATAATTGTGAAGAAAGCAAACGTCTCATAGAACTAAACAAATCCCACTTCCTACTAATGTCACTCACGTGATAGTTTGTATGGATGGTGATATGGATTAATGTTTTTTTTATAACACTTACGTGGTGAACAAGCATACGTCCCGCCTAATTAAAGCGGTTACCGTAGTCATATAAACGCTTAAAACATGAAATATCGCTCACGCGCCGACATTCCCGTTGGCAACGCAGCATCCCCTGCCTTCCTGGTGTTCTCACTCACTCGCAGGAACACAATAACCCTTAAAAGAATTGTTATTTAGCTGCAATATTCTGTGAGGTGGAGGTACTACTTCCCCAGTCGGGCAGCTTACAAAATAAGCTACCCTACCTCTCTTTTCCTCAAAGCCTCGTTTGTCAGTTAGCAGGGTCCACCACGTGCAGGTGAGATTGACTTAGGTTCAAAGATTGTTTTAGAACTCTTACATCCCAAATAATAATAATAATAAATCAAACTTCTCAAAGGGGCATCTACGCGTTGGATCCATATCCCCGCGCACGCCTATCAAATGACCGGGTTTGACCCGTGATTAAAAAGAGATAAAAAATACTAATATTACAAACGTGTAAATTTATAATGATGTGTGAATGGATGTTTGTGATTCTTTTACTGGTAAACGGCTGAACGGCTTTGGATGATGTTGGGCATAGGTACATACTTGAAATTATTGTCTTCTATCTTCAAAATGTTGTCTTCTGTCACCGAATATTTTCTTCATTATTTATTCATTTTGAAATGAAAATAAATAGCTGGCAGGTTCGCCATGTCCAGACTTACGGAGAAAGTAAATTAAAGACTTCTTGCCAGTATGGTTATATACTGTCAAGAGACAATTATGTTTTAAAACTAAGTATTATAAAGGTACCGAAGTACTGTACGACGTTTAACCTAATTAATAATTCTAACACATAAATCCGCAGTGTTTGCGAAACTATAATTGTTATCTATACTTAATTGACATTAAATTATTTCATCATTAACTATACCGAATGTAGAAATTCTAGTACTTCCCCTGCTAAGAATAATGTACCACAATCTGAATGAATATATGTAGGTAGGCCAAAAATCATAAATATTTGTCCAGATGTGCTACAACAGTTTTAGATGACATATCTGAGCGTGCAAAAGCAAATGGAAAGCGGGAGTGGTGGAAAGTGGAATGGAAAACCTACTCATCGAAGACCACACAAAGATAGGTATCTATTATTACTTAGTGCTTTTTAGTAGTGGGCCTTTAAAGCCAATACATAAGCTTCCAAATGGAGATGTGGCTTTATTAGTGGGTCTTTAAAGCCCATACTTAGGCTTTCAAATTGAGATGTGGCTTTAACTAATCTTCTTTGAGAGTCAATATCCCTTCTAAAGAATTTTGGTTTGATTTCATGACATGAATTAGTCATGGTAGTGATTTCAGCAAGTGAGCGAGGAAGGTTCTTTGATTTAATTCAATGGTGAACCATTGAATTAATCATCCCGGAGTCACCTAGAATGACACAAAGCTTCGTGATGTGATAATTATTTTCTCATACGAGATTCAGCGGAAGCACAAACTCGGGTAAGTTGTTCCTCCAGTGCTCCCCATTCTAGTGGTGCGGAACTGTTACTTGGATCGACATCAAATCTTTATCTCATGTGAGAACCGTTTCACAATTTACATAGAAGTAAATAATTTTAGTTTAACAAATTGAAATAACCGACAAAACCTGGGATAATAGGTTTTAATAAACTAAATAATAGGTAGGGGAAAAAGTCTTTTCGCATTATAGTATGTATGAACTTGTAATAAAATCTCTTTGGTTATACCATTTGTATCTGAAAGGATTTGATACCTTTAAAAAGTTTAAATTTTAAAAAAGATAATTCCAAATTCAAATTATGTAAATGTGTGATTTTTATTTGTTTTTTTTACTGTCAAGATCAGTGAATCTAATGAAGAAATTCGATACATTTTAAAATTTTACTACAAAAAAGGTAAAAATGCAACGCAAGCTGCGTTGCATTTTTAATAAAAATTTTAATAAAAATTAAAAATTGGGACGTTTATGGACCTAGTGCAGTGTCTGTGAGAAGTAGCACAAATTTGGTTTAGGCGTTTTCAATCCGGAAATTTTGATGTCAAAGATGCACGTCGCTCTGGTCGCTTGAAATGCTACGGATAAAATGGATGCCATTTTTGAAAAAATGGAGCAAGATCGGCATATCAGTAGTAACGACGTAGCTGAAGAACTAGGAATTGATCACAAAACAGTTTTAGCGCATGAAAAGGTCGTGGTCAAAGGCCGGTCAGGCTTCACAGACTCTGGCGAAACCCGGGTTAACCCGCAACAAGGTGATGCTGTGTGTATGGTGGGATTGGAAGGACATTATTCATTATGAGCTGTTACCGCCAGGCAGGACTATCGATTCTGAACTCTACTGTGAACAACTGATGAGATTAAAGCAAAAACTTGAGAGAAAGCGGCCGGAATTAATTAACAGAAGGGGTGTGATTTTTCATCATGATAACGCTAGACCTCACACATCTTTAGCCACTCAGCAAAAATTAAGAGAGTTTGACTGGGAGGTGTTAATGCATCCGCCGTATAGTCCTGACCTTGCACCTTCTGATTTCCACCTGTTTCGGTCTCTTCAGAATTCTTTAGGCAATGTCAGGTTAAGGTGAAGTGAGTCCAGGAAACACGCTTATTGAAAGAATAGTTCTATTAAACTATTTCAATTTGGTTCCTAGAA
This sequence comes from Hypsopygia costalis, assembly GCA_937001555.2. Classification (NCBI taxonomy): domain Eukaryota; kingdom Metazoa; phylum Arthropoda; class Insecta; order Lepidoptera; family Pyralidae; genus Hypsopygia; species Hypsopygia costalis. Next base: position 17,690,589 of record OW443340.2, on the reverse strand, counting down.
ATTTAACTATGAAATCTTAAGTCCTTTCTGCAGGGCACAAAGCTATTGAAAACACAATTAATAATTTTTGGCTCGATAGAAAAAAATCGCGAACTTACTCTCTAAATTTGCACTAAGTAAAAATTATAACTATTTAATACAATTTTTTTATAAGGAAATTATACCAAAATTTTCATAATTTTAATTACGAGAGCACTATGCTATTACTTTTAAAAATAAAATAATTTAAATAAAATTATTAAAAGAATAACGATTTGCGGTCGCGCACCCTCCCCGATTCTCGATCGCTCTCAACGTCAGTGCTCTAGGAGCTGCGTTCCAGGTAGGACCTGCGCCGCGCGTCCGTTCAACGCGTTGTCAATAAACACGTTGAAATAAACACAGTGTAGGAATATCAGTAAGACAACAAAACAACGATGATGATGATACATTTATTTTTTTACTGAGACCCGGTTTTTTTTTCTCATGCTAGATGTTTCTTTGGAAAACTTTATTATAAATCTTTCTTGGAATATCTGTAAACCCACATTGAAATTCGTTCAGTAGCGATTGAGTTTATCGCATACATGTAGGTACGAAATCGGTCGAAATCGGTTTGGCCGTTTAGGCGTCATAATTTTTATTTTTTATACTTCGTCGGGCCGTAAAAACATACGGCCCGCCTGATGTGAAATGGTTACCGTAGTTATAATAACGCTCGCAACTTAAAATATTGCTCGCGCACCGCCACTCCCGCTACCAACACAGCAACTCCTTCCTTTCTGGTGACCTCACTCACTCGCAGGAACACAACAACTCTCAAGGGAATTGTTATTTGGCTGCGGTATTCTGTGAGGTGGAGGTAAATTCCCCAGTCGGGTAGCTTACAATTACGCTCCCTACCTCCCTTTGCCAGCGCTTCGTTTGTCAGTCAGCAGGGTGTACGGCGTGCAGGTAAAATTGGCTTTGGTTCAAAGATGTTGATGAACCACTTACAGCCCAGATATAGTGATAACCCCAAAGATAGTGGAACAAACAGACATCCATACTTTCGCATTTATAATATTAGTAGGTAGATAGTTAATTGATTCAGGTGTTATTTTGCGGAAGTCAAATTTACAGGCAATTTGATCTACACTACTTTGCGTGCTTCCGCCACCAACGTTTTTGGTGTAGGACACGACTTACGCTTAATATTTTTTTGGTGTAGGAGCTAGGACGTTGGATCATTAATATTTTAGGGTGTAAGTGGTTCATCAACATCTTTAAACAAAAGCCAACTTCACCTGCGCGCTGTGTACCCTGCTGACTGACAAACGAAGCTCTGGCGAAAAGAGAGGTAGGGAGCGTAATTGTAAGCTACCCGACTGGGGAATTACATCCACCTCACAGAATACCGCAGCCAAATAACAATTCTCTCAATCAATCATGAAATCAAATCAATATATTTTTTTGTAAATACATACATACTAACTGTTACCCGTGGCTTCGCCCACGTGGTCCAGGGAAGCTGCCATTAATTTGTGTATATTTTTTTCTTGTTGTCATTTTTTTACTTGATGGGATAAAAAGTAGCTTATGACACTCTCCAGACCGTAAACTATCCCCGTTAACAAAAATCATGTCGGTACTTAGGTTACTTTCGATGTAAAAGAAGGACAAATGATTACAAAGTTTATTTTTCCCATTGGATTAAGATGTTTTTCCGTGATAAAAAGTAGCTTATGTCACTCTCCAGATCGTAAACTATCCCCATTAAAAAAATCACGTCCGTACTTAGGTTCGTGTTTGACGTGAAAGAAGGACAAATGATTAACTTTATTTTTTCCCGTGGGAATAAAATGTTTTTCCGGGATAAAGAGTAGCCTATGTCACTCTCCAGGCCTTAAACTATATAAAAAAAAAACATGTAAATCCGTTTGTTACTTTTGACGTGAAAGAAGGACAAACAACCTTTTACCTATATTATGCTATAGTGATTTAATCTTAAAAGATAGGCATATGCGCAAATTTACGCAGCGCAAGCAACGTAAGCCCTCAAAAGGAATATTTTTTTCCCGTTTTTTATCGGTGCTCCGCTCCTATTGGTGTTAGCGTGATGTTATATAGCCTATAGCCTAAAGCCTTCCTTGAAATATAGGCTAACACTAAAATATTTTTTCAATTCGAACAAAGAAACAAACAAACTCTTCAGCTTTATAATATTAGTATAGATAATACATAGAAAACACCCAGACCAAGATAAACAGACATGTTCATGCACACAAATATTTACTCGTATCTTGTGCGGGGATCGAACCCACGACCTCGGAATCAAACTGGACATGGTTAGCCATTGGACCACCGGAGTTGTCAAATATAAATACTGTTAATATCAATACAGCTGTATGCTCGGGCATAGTAGCTAGGGACAGAGGCACATATCGATTCTTATAAGGATGAAGAATAGTGTATGCTGGCGCGTGATAGTTAGTTAGTCTAAGTATGTACCTATTTTAGTTTGACCAATAATAAATATAATTGAATTTAGAATAATTATTGAATAGTTTTCTTTTTATTTTGAATTCTTTACTTTTTCATAATATACCAAAACATCACTTGTTTGCATGTTGAATATAATATACTTCATTAATAAAAAAAATGAATTTTTACATGTGGTTTATTTATTTTCATATAATTATATTTCCAGTAAGTACTTTTAACTATTGTATTGACGGGTGTAGGTGTAATACTACACGGGTGTAGATAGTCGCTTCGCTATACTGTGGCGTCTCGGCAGCGATCGCGCGCTTGTAAGCGAGTACCCCGCGCCGGCTCCTCTCAAGCCCCACACCTCACCCCCTTGAAAACGGCCAAGCCCTGGACTCACGTCACCTTAACATCACGAGAAGACTGCCAAAACCACTTATCGCGGTTTTTTGAACAGAAGTCCCAAAATTTATATAGTAATGGGATCATGTCTATACCTACAAGATGGCAAAAAGTTATCGAACAAAATGGCACCTACATACTTTAGTTAAATGAAAATAAGCTTTATTAAAAAATGTTTTGAATTTTTATATAAAATACGAAAAGACTTTTTCCCCAACCTAATATGTAGTATGGTATTACATGACGATGACAATTACAACGTCTTAATAAGTGAGATCTATGGAAGCCTAAAGCAATATATATAAATATATATCATTTTTATAAGCACTTTGCTGTATCGGCGGCCAATACACCAGAAATATGAGTAAATTTGTGGTGTATCAACGCTTCCGGAGGAGGCTTTTGTCAACATCACCGAAATGACTGTACATATAAATATAAAACAAACATGTAATGTTTAGTTTCAAAGGTATATTTTATATTGTAAATACATCGTTTTTTCCGCTTTGGGAATTTACCGGGTAGAATAAAGTTAGGAGTGCTCAGTCCGATTTGAATTATTAGTACATGTAAACACGACACCGACTTCATATTGCAAATGCTAAGTAACATCTTCGACTGAAAAGTGGTCAACAAAAACGAAAAGAAGAAGACATCAGCAACATAACGTCAAATAAACGTCAATGTCAAAACACAAAAGTCTTGTCATTCTTGTCCTTGTCAAATCAAATCAAAACAGGAAGCAGGGTTGCCAGATAGTGCGATATGTTACCGTTTGGGCTACATGTGGCGGCGGCGACCCTGTGATGACGAAAAAGATTTTTTGAAGTAAAACTTTTTTTCGGACGCTTGACTTGGGGAGTAAGCTGGTAAATGCATGACGAGAGCGTTACGGAAACGGCGAACGAAAGTTGAGAGGGAGATGATATATATTTATATCTAAGGTAGTAAAGCTGAAAAAGTTTTACTTCAGTCGTGTGGTGTAGAGCACATTCGTTTTTTTTATTGGCGACTTGTTGCCGGGATAAGACAAAAAAGAGATTTAAACGATATGAAAGCGATCGACGTCCTAAAAAAAGGGCATCAAAATATGTCACGCAAGGGCCACTAGTTTGCAGATTGCAGACGGCGATTTTTGACTTTCAAGATTGGGCAATTTGGGCTGCTGCAATGTCCAAATGTGACGACTTAGACTTACGAGCATCTGACAAAAGTGCTGCCAGATTAGGTGACTTATAGCCACAGTGACATTTAGGGTATCTCGAAGGTTATCAAAATTTATCTACTTCAATAAAAAATATGCGACTTTAGGCTACAAACAACAGTTAGCGGTAACGACAGAGTAGAGCAAAATAAACACGTTGCTTATTGTATATACATAATATAATAATTATTGTAGATAACACAAAAACTACTGGTTTAATTACAATGACCCTATGAATGTGTCAATTGTATATCCATGACCTACTTATCTATCAAACTCAAAAGCAGTTTGTAAGCAATTGCGATGTTCTTGCCCCCAACCGATTTGGAGTCAATAATTTCAGGGTCCTGTTTGCATAGCCAATCGTATGGACGTATTTTGGTGTAAAAGTGACTTAAATCTATAGAATCCAAAACTCCTACTCATGGTGTACCCTGCAGATCAGCAAACACAGCTTTAGGTAAAGAAATGTAAGACAAAACAATACTGAATTATGAGAAGCGCGAAATGAAGTGCGTAGTAGTAGTGCTACATGACTTGAAATCAGGCGATTTTAGGCTACTCCGATCCAAATTTCTAGCGACTTGGACTCAGCTACATCTGGCAACACTGGCAACCCTGACAGCGCAGTGACAGGTGACAGCCAAGCAAAGCAAGCTATCGTGTTGAGAATGAGATGTTTTCTTTTTTTATTGTGAATTACTTAAAAAATAAATTCTTTCATAATTTTTAAACTTCTAACTAAAGTTTATATCTGTTACTCTCTGAAGATATTCTCAGATTGCTTTTACACAATATAGCACAGAGTAAAAAAAAGAGATTAGTAAACACCACAGTGAACAGTGAGCACTATGTCGTCTTTCCACGAAAGACAAAAAAATCTATTTAACCAATTAAAAGATGCTGAAGAGCAGTATGGTTTTTCTAAAGCGAACAAAATTATGCCTCCTCCTGATTATGGTGTCATAGACAGACAAAAATACAGGAAATTAAAACATGAAATGAAACAATTCAGAGGCAAGGAAAGCATCTTCAAAAAACCAGACGCAAATATAAGGGAATGTTTACGAGCCAAGACTTTGCCTGGTTATATAAAGAATCCAAATAAATGGGTTTACTACTCATTAGCAGATGTTACCCCAGAACAAATGTCAGACGCAACAAATACTGCAACAGCACTAGCTTTACTTCAACAAATTGAAGCTGCGGAGACTGCTCGAACAGAAATGGATCATGATAAAGATTCTGATGCCGTATTCAAGAAGCCTATGTATCAGGTATCCTCTACAGTGAAAAAGGCCTCTGCTTCACAAAATGAAAAAACTGTATTCAAAAACAATAAAATCATAATGCCAGAGTATGTTGTTGGTGTGTCTCGTAAAAAGGAAAAAAAGGACAAAGTACCCAGAAGAGTATCGCAAGACAGCACAGAATTTGAGAAAAAGACAGAATTGAAGTTAAATCATTTGTATGAAGATGATGAAGAAACTTAGTTCTGTTTTAAAATTTATTTTCAATATAACTGATTTTTTTTTGTTGTTGACTCTTTGATTACATTGTATATTTAAATAATTAAAAATTGCCATCCACAATCAACATCCGCAGTGGATGTTGATGCATCTAAAAAAGAATTCAAATACATATATGCAGTGTACTATATGTGACCCTCTGCTCTCCATCTCCTGCATCTTTCAGCACTTCGCTATTTAAAGACTTCATAATTCTAAACTATCATATTATATTTTTTTTAATACTACATCGGGTGGCAGACAAACATACGGCCTGCCTGATATGAAACTGTTACTGTAGCGATATTATAACATACATAGAATACAATATTTAAAACCTTATTATTTATTTTTACTATGGGATGGCAGAAAAGCACTCTACCTGCCTGAAGTGAAGCAGTTTTTTTTTATTATTGTTATTTATTCTTATTATATGCTTGCATAATGAAATATCGCTCGCGCGCCGCCACCCCTGTAGCAACTCCTTCCTTTCTGCCTTTCTGGTGAGCTCAATTGCAACAGGAACACAACCCTCAAGGAAATTGTTATTTAGCTGCAGTATTCTGGCAGCTTACAAATGTGCTGTATTCTACCTCCCTATTGCCAGAGCTTCTCAATGATCAGCAGAGTGCACCACATGCATGTGAGGTTGGATTTGAGATCTAAAGATTGTGAGTTACTTACAGCTCATAAATAAGTATACTTGCAAATAGTAAAAAACGAGCCTGATGTATGTGAAATGAACCAAAGGACCATATCAAGTGATCCACTGATCTTTCTACCATTCACATGTTTGAGTTGACACACACATCACAATGACAATTCGACGTTTGAAGCGCGAGTGATATATTTTAGGTGCTTGCTACTTCTCCCGTCAACTTGCTGCTAAAATAGTTCTTTTCAAAATATTGTTATCCCCTCTTTGTCTGCTCAATTAGTCTGGTAAACAGTGAGACAGACTCGACAGTCAGACAGAGGAGCTCGATGGCATCGTTGCGCGTGTCAGTCTAATCGAACACGCAAGTTAAGCAACGTCGACCGCAGCTATGGATGGGTTTATTTATCTCGAGCTCCTCCGTGCTTCGGTGGGCACGTTAAGCCGTCGGTCCCGGCTGTTATCATTAGATCGCAGTCGTTAGGCCAAGTCAATGGCCTTATAAACACTTGGCGGCTTGAAAACACTGGCCTCCACCAACCCGCAGTTGAGCAGCGTGGAGTATGCTCTAAACCCCTTTGACTGAGGGGAGACCCATATCCCAACAGTGGGATGATTATGAGTTGATGCCGATCCGATCGAGACAGACTATATTGCGTGAGGTTGACTCTAATATTGCACCAAATAAATAATGTCATTCAGAGAATATCAGAACTCGCTAAGTTATAATATTAGAAATGTTATCGAATTCTAATATTCTCCGTTCATTCCCCTCTTTTTTATACCACTAAGGAGGAAATCAAGCTTGCGGTCCGCTCGCCCACTTGATGGAAGCAATCGACGCAGCCCATGTACGCCCGAAACACCAGCGGCATCACACGCGCGTCGCTGTGCATGTAATGTCTTCACGCCATTTTTAACACTTTACAGGACAGTAACGGCGATACCAGTGCTCTGACAAAACAGTAGTTTGACAATACGGGCATCGCAGTAACTACAAAAAATTGTGTATAATAATGCACACCGGTGATTACCGTACTATGCTCATACTATCATTGTAAAGAACAAGATTTACTGTCTACCTACAAGTTAATCAATTCTTTGTACTGTCAAATCTAAGATCTAAAATATATGTATACATTTCTACATCGCATAGAAACACAAAAAAGTGACTGATATAGTATAGTGACACTACGACTTGTTTGCCTAGAGAATTCATAAAATCACCAAGTTAGTGTCGTGCCGACTGGAAAGAACCATCTTGACGGCAAAACTTGGCTATATTAACAGTGCCGTTGTATCCGTACAGCGGTAATGCCCGTGCTTACTGACGTATTTTGGTATGATAGGTACTTTTATTTTGATAAGTACGGCTATAGATGTAGTGGTTTTTTGTATGGAAAGTCGTAATGACAACCTCTGAAATTTGAATTCAGCCTTCTGTCCCGTAAAGTGGTAAGAACCCTAGAACGACAGGCAATTTTAATCCCTCCTTTTATCTTATACATTATATGAGGAACGCTTACATAAGTATATGTGCAACGATGATCTCGTAAATAGTTGATTTAGATAAAATACAATATATATATATATAGAACACCTATTGAGTAAAGTCAATCTAGCCAATTTTGGGAAAATTTGATTTCTCCTAAAAAATAAATTTCAATTTATCAAAGACATACGTATCAGGCAGAAAAATAGGTATTTTACTTAAGAAATTCATAAATTTAAATAATATTTCAGAATTCTTCTTTGTAAGTTGTATGTAGAAGACCTGGCTAGGATATTGGTTATGCTACATACTTGACAATAGATGGCACTGTATGCCACATAGCATGTTGACATAGAGAACTACAAATTCAAGCTTGGTCGTCCAGGTCCACCTGTATTAGTATTAATAAAAAAAAAACTAAAAAGATTTCTTAATATGTTTCACTCATCAAGCCTTTTCATTTGATACCTATATCACAAAGGTGAATAATTTATAAATCGTGATTTTGTGGGACATGCTTTATTTACATAACTTTTAACACTGTGATATAATTGCAGATTCTGATTTTATTTCCAAACTTTCAGACTGTTGATTATCAGACTTGTTTTCAGCATTGAACGCACTGAGGTCTCGCATCATGGAGTATGCATCCTCACCGTCGGCGTAGTACTTTGGTTCAATTTCCAAAATTTTGAAACCAAGTGAATTGGTGTAGAGATTAAGTGCAGCTCTGTTGCTTTTCCTCACATGAAGTGATACATATTTTGCCTGAAAAAACATAATATTAAATTCAATTACTCACACTGTCATTTAAGCATAATTTAAAAATATATATTTTAAATATTGGCAAAACACTTAACAAAATAAATAAAAATTGTATTTATTATTCTCCAATTTTTAGTTTTTTTCAGAACGCCAAATAGTATTAATATACCCTATATATAAGTCCCACAGCTGAGACGAATTTAATGACACCTCATATGTTGAAATCTGTCAAGAGGCTGTAGGTGGTGAATGATAAAAATAGATATATGCGGTCGGAAAACATTGCCTTCCTTTCTTCGGCAGTTGGGTAAAAAGTGTACTATTGTGATAAAGAACTAGTATTACTATGGATACTAAAAGAATTATCAGAAAATTTATATTAATACAATAACTAAAGCATGTAACATGTGTAAAAAAAGAGGCACAATTTGTTCCAACTGTAACATAAAACTTGACATAGTCAAATTTCAACCATACCTTATGTTTCATGAAAAAGTATGAAACTTTGAAATTGCTGGACACATAATAAGTAATCAATTTTGTGATGATAATTTTATTGAATTTCATCAGCTTCATTATTGTTGAACTTAGTTTTGCAGCTAACTGCATGTTGCCACAAATATTAGGGTATAAAAATATAATATATAAGGACAAAGCTCATGTCTAAGGTAGGATCTAAATGGCTTAATTTCTTACATATAAAAGAAGAAACTGACTGGCTGACTGTCATATCAACGCACTGCCCAAAACACAATTTTTTGAAATTCAAAATTTGCCATGTAAGTTCCGATTGAGGTCTAGAGGTGCACCAAGATTTTTTTTAAATTCCCATTGCATACCGGGATACGCGCGTAGGAAGTCGGAGGCGCAAGCTGATCTATCTATAAAAGGCAACCGTCTGACTGTTCTACCAACGAATAACTCAAACCAGTGTATGAATCAAATTGCAATTTTTCATGCAGATAACTATTATAAGGTAGGCATGTGCTAAGAAAGGATTTTTGAAAATCCTTTCTTAGCACATCTTATCTTCTTATCGTCTTAGCGCCAGCTAGTATTCACTAAAAAGGTACACACCTGAAAACATTCTACCATAGCAAGGGATGCCTGATTCATCAGCTTTTGTGCAAGACCTAGTCTGCGATGCGAGCGTTTAACAGCTAGAGATGTTATGTGACCATGACGATTGTCTTCACCATCTTCTTCCATTTTTGCAAGCACATAGCCTTCAAAAAATAAAGTATTATGTATGTAATTGGCTAATTGCATCTATTCATCATATCACTATTATCACAATGTAAGAAGATTGGACTTAATAATCTATAATGCCTATTTATAATTCTTTAAATATATTAATAAGTGGGGTAATAAGCAGCACACAACCATCTTAAAAAGCTTAAGCAAAGTATAATTAATTAATAGTACCATGTACAATATAGCCACTCCATGCCGCTCTCTTGAGTTGACCCCACCTCCCCTCTCGAGACGGACACATGCTCATTCACACTCAGCACAGATGTCATTGTTTATGTAGTAGTAGTAAACGACTCAACATTGGTATGGAGTGGCTTAGGTGTGACTTAAGGTAATAACTGCACCCCGCTAATCAGTGTATAAAGTGTTACTTTGCTCCTATATTGTGTTTACAGACTATAGTAACATCTTCAAACTTTATGCATCATTTCATTACTCAGTGTAACAAAGGGTGGGCACACTAAAAGTTGTGTGAAAATTTTTACAAGCTTCGCGCACCTTTTCATATACCCTAACCCTAACGGTTACAATATAAAATAGAATAAAGAAGCAAACTATGACTGAAGTTCACAGATTACGTCAAATCAGAATAGAATAGAATAGAATATCATTTATTTGCCAGAACATACAACTACTAGATTATAAATACTAAATTATTAACACCATTTCATTGTATTATATTATATATCTACTGAACCACTAACCACAAAACATAATTATTAAACAAATCAACAGCAAGTCACATTATTTGACCTTAGATAAACTTAATGAGTTAGTAAATAATGCATAAAATATTATTTTATTTCACAGTAGTTCCATAGAATTAAAGCAAATAGAAAATCTGATCTTACCAACTATGTGTCCCTTCTCATCTTCAGCCACATAGCTAAGTTGGGGCCAAGACAATCCATGGTAGAAGTAGTATTTCATTTGATAGTTTTCAGGCAAACAAAGCAAGTTGCAATGCTGCATATTCATTAGGTCACTTGGACGTGCGCAACGAATATTCATATTGTACTGTGGAGAAAAATACCTTTTACTAGTAAGTCACCAGAAAGCTAGTTATGCATATATCATGACAAAAGATTAGTACATACTTTCGATCAATAGCTTATGTTTTGAGAGTTCACTTACTTTTGTTATAGTTCCCTTAGTATGTAGTGCGAGTTAATCCCTTCTAGATTTCCTTACTCTATTTGGCTGCCTTATCTCTGAAGCCGGTGGGGTATCTGACATACCACCCAGGAGCTCTCGAACAAACCGGAACTTTGACAAACAACACTTCCAAAATATGTACCACCCTAGAACAAAGAAAACAATTACATGAACAAAGAAAACATTATGATGTCAAATAGTTACAATAAATAAATAATTCTAAACAATATTATGCTTAGTTAGTAAGTAAATCAGCAAATTGGGCTACTTACAAAACAACACAAATATAAAAACTAAAAATACACTACATAGTCCGGTTAGAAAAGCTAAAATAGCTTCCTTCATATCTCACTACACATAAGTTAAATAGATAAACACGAAATTAGTCATTCACTTTACCAGGACAAACAATTAATAAATGCTTGTAAAAAATTGATGGATCAATAATGTTAGATCAAATCAAGCCAATGTTTACAACGTGTGATATGTATGATAAGACAGCGCCATTTTGGTAGCCTTCTTTTCATAAAAGTTGATCAATTATTACATTTTCTTTCCAATACATAGATCAATATAATAGAAAGTAAATTTTAAAATAAAACCATTCAATGTACGTACTTTTATATTTTTTTGGTAAATAGTATTTATTTTCAAATCAAAAGGACAAAAATAATGAATCCTACTAACCTAACCTCTAATAAAACATGACAATGACACATGACATTGACATATCTATTAGCTTATTTTGACTTAATGACGTTTACTTAGGGTGGAGTAATATTTGACTTTTGTACAGTGCTGGGTTAAGCCGGGTCTCCTGCAGTCAGTCAGTCAGTCAGTAGGATTCATGCGCTTGCTTCGAATCTCGTATGTGCATACGAGATTCGAGCAATATGCTGTTTTCTCGGGCAAACCTTCGGGGGCTTCAACCCCCGAGAAACTTGAGTATATATCCGCATACGCGGATTGGGAAGGACAAACATTTATATTTTATATATACCGACTGACTTAAAGGCCGAATGAATAAGTGAACAAACATTGTATCAAACAAAAAGCAACGAACACAACAATTTTTTATTTGACACAATTTTTGGTTTGACGCAACGACAAAACCTACACGAAAAAATTTCCTTGGTTGGACGATTGTCAGAGCGCATGTTTGCACTATCTTCAATACACATAGGTTTCGCTTGGCCGCGCAGCTGGCGGCAGTGTGCCTAAGCACACATTCGTCACTCCGCGCGACCAAGCGAGAACACTTACACTCAACAATGAGGTACGAACACAATTTGCAACCTAAGCTAACTGTAATTACTCAGATTTACATTTCTTTTTCAGATACCTTTGAGTATAAATCGACTGGAGATGCCATACGCGGGCGATCCCCTCCGGCAAAGTACATTGGTCAACTGGTCATACACGTTATCTAAAACTACTTATAGTCGCTTCACCGTCATTTTGCATCGCTCCGTGTCGCGTGATTTTTCTCTCGAAAAATGGTGAGTTGTGCAGTATTATCGTGCAAAAGACGATCTGATAGCTTAAATTCGCAACAAGATCGCGTTTTCTATTATAGGTAAGTATTTTTACTAAGTATTAAATGTGTATTAAAGTACAATCTCCCTTTGAGTATTAATCGACAGGAGATGCCCTAACGAAATTCTCCGAACAAATTTTTTCACCACTTTTAGCGGGGGGCGAGGTAAACACGTACAACATACCACCAAAAGATGTAATTAACTCGCAGACACAAATTTTGCTGTTGCGATAAACGCACACTACAAAAAAAATCAACACATCAAAAATTACATGCCCACAGACACAGTTTTCACGTAACTATGCAGCACACATACGAAAAAAGATAGTGATGGGACACATCTGAAGAATGAGTCAAATCAGTGATGAATGAACTGAATTGTCATATACTATTTATTATAAAATTGTAAAAGTGAAAATTCTGTACATTAAAGATATTATCCAAAAAATATGTTTGTTTGTATGTATATCTGTCTGTATTTATGTGTTTTGTGTCATGAGCACTCTCGTGCAACTAAACGCGGTATGAACTGTCGCCCGCGGTTTTCCCGGGCTGATACAACCACTGTCTTCTATAATACAAGTACGCTGGACTACGTACGTACTTGTAGTATAGAGGTCAGTGAAAATAACCTTCAAGAAAAGAGCGTACGCCCATCTAAAAACCCAGCTACGCACTTGTAACCCTTCTTGCAGTTGCTTAAATAATTTCTTATCCTTTATTTGATTTTATCGGACAAAACCCTGTTTGAGAACATGAAATATTGTCAATTGATTTTTTAACAGATATTATATATAATTGGGGTGTAAGTGGTTCATCAACGTCTTTAAACCAAAGCCAACTTCACCTGCACGCGGTGCACCCTGCTGACTGACAAACGAAGCTCTGGCGAAAAGAGAGGTAGGGAGCGTAATTGTAAGCTGCCCGACTGGGGAATGTACCTCCACCTCACAGAATACCGCAGCCAAATAACGGTTCCTTGAGGGCTGTTGTGTTCCTGCGAGTGAGTGAGGTCACCGCGAGTGAGAAAGGAAGGAGATGCTGCGATGGCAGCGGGGGTGGCGGTGTTGATTTTTTTACAAGAGGTTCGTCCTAAAAAAAGTTTGATAGTTTATTTTAATATAAATATACCTAGATTACTTTTGAAAATATTTAGAAAAACCGAAAGAAGCGCCGCCCCAAAAGCGTTACCAAAGATGTCATCACCTTATGTAAAAGTTGACAGTCACAACGCACAAGGAGAACATCAATACACTTTCCATAGTCACTTACGCTCTTCTAGAGTGAAGAAATTTTGAAAAGGATATATGGGGCAAAATGGGACAATATTTAAATTTTTATCCTTCATTTGATTTTATCGGAAAAATACACGGGTTTAAAAATAAAATGTATACCTACTATATTGAAGTAGTCAAAGATTTAAGAAAAACAAAGAAATAATGACTCACCAAACAAGGACAGAGTCGCAAAGAAGGTATTGCACCTTCAATCAATGTCTTTCTGTTATTTTTGTAGCTCTCCGGAGTAAAGTGCTCCGAACAGATAACACTTGTATGTGTAGGTCTCCAAGAATCATTTTCTCTATTACAAAATTTTCTCCATTTCTCTTTTATATAGGGATCTTTTGGAAATCTAAAAGGACATACAATTACATATATTAAATAAAGTCTATATATAATAGTATCTGTATAACGTATACACTCATAGTCCCACACTAAATGTATTGCTTTTACCTACTTTTTTTTTAGTCAACAATTCTTTTCATTTTCAGACAAAATTTCTACATCGTATGTCCAGAGAAATATAATTTTTCTAATTCACATTACAAGATTTCAATGTAACATACATCTATACCTACTATTTAATTCAATATCTAATAAAAAAAAAACTGACTATTATACGAACTGCAGTAATTGAATGAGTGAATGATTCATTCAAATGTTGAATCGATTTTTTGGCTTTGTCACATCCCTAAAGCCTGTACCACTGTATTCATGTTTACATTTCTCTGTCGTTTACGTATCGCAACGGTTTTTACTTTAAATGGAGATTGTCTTTGAGTATTAATCGACAGGAGATGCCATACGCGGGCGAACCCCTCCGGCAAAGTACATTGGTCAACTGGTCAAACACGTTATATAAAACTACATAAAGTCGCTTCACCGCCATTTTGCATCTTTAGGCTTTAGGGATGTGACAAAGTCAAAAAAGCGATTCAACATTTGAATGAATCATTCACTGATTCAATTACTGCAGTTCGTATAATAGTCAGATTTTTATTAGATATTGTATTAAATAGTAGGTATAGATGTATGTTACATTTAAATCTTGTAAGGTGAATTAGAAAAATTACCTTTCTCTGGATATACGATGTTGAAATTTTATCTGAAAATGAAAAGAATTGTTGGCTAAAAAAAAGTAGGTAAAAGCAATACATTTAGTGTGGGACTATGAGTGTATACGTTATACAGATACTATTATTCATAGGCTTTATTTAATATAATTGTATTTCCTTTTAGATTTCCAAAAGATCCCAAAAGATATAAAAGAAAAATGGAGAAAATTTTGTAATGACGAAAATGATTCCTGGAAACCTACACATACAAGTGTTATCTGTTCGGAGCACTTTACCATAGTAAAAATAGAGAAGTAAGGTAACTTCATACAAACGCACCGAGCGCGGTTTGTATGTGAGCGCGCCCGTACGTATTGGCCGTCGCACGCACACACTGACAACATTTGTAGGAGTTTATATGGAGCGCCAGTCGGGGTCAGGGCTGCGTCGTACGCAAAACCGTCCGCCCCCACGCAAGATTCGCGCCTGCGAAAAATTTTCACAAATGATGTATTTCTGTTGGCGCTATAATAACAAATACTAAAAACAGAATAAAATTAATATTTAAGGGGGGCTCCCATACAACAAACGTGATTGTGTGTCGTTTTTGGTACGGAACCCTTCGTGACCGAGTCCGACTCGCACTTGGCCGGTCTTTTGTTACAGATCCCTAAGACTTACCCTCCTTAATTTTGTATTTTGTACCTTACTTAATTTTGTATAATAGAGATTGACTAAGTATTTTTGACGGTTGAATAAACTATTAAGCGACAGTCCTACGTGTTTAGGCTATTATCTCCCGCTCGGGGCTTGAGTTGTACTACTTCTCTATTTTTATTATGACTTTACTCCGGAAAGCTAAAAAAATGCTAATAACAGAAAGACATTGATTGAAGGTGCAATACCTTCTTTGCGACTCTGTCCTTGTTTGGTGAGTCAGTATTTCTTTGTTTTTCTTAAATCTTTGACTACTTCAATATATGTAGTAGGTATACATTTAATTTTTAAACCCGGGTATTTTTCCGATAAAATCAAATGAAGGATAAAAATTTAAATATTGCTCCATTTTTACCCCACAAATCCATTTCAAAATTTGTAAAAAAAAAGTAGACCCCAAGAAATGTATTCGTCACATATACAATAAACTTATTCATTTTAAAAATCAATAAAAATACTAATTAATGAAAACCGTCTTAATCGGGTTTTAGAAATCCCTACATGAGAATTTAATTTAAATAGATATGTGGCCATTCTAATTAAATTAACAATTTGTTTTATTGCTTTCCCTTTGCTCATTCATATGTTTAAATAACTTTATATGTGGGGACAGATGACCCTTACTTATTATAATACAATTTCATATACATAGGTTCTTACAAATACCAATGTACTTTATATAATACTAGCTACGCCCCGCGGCTTCACCTGCGTTAGAAAAGTATCCTATGCTATTCCCCGGGACTCAAACTATCTCCATACTAAATTTCATCTAAATCCGTTTAGCCGTTATTGCGTGATTGAGTAACAACCAAAGATCTAAACATCCAAACGAAGATGTTTGGATCTTTGGATGTTCACATTTAAAATATTAAATAAGGATATCTGTTAAAAAATCAATTGACAATATTTCATGTTCTCAAACAGGGTTTTGTCCAATAAAATCAAATAAAGGATAAGAAATTATTTAAGCAACTGTATGAAGGGATAAAAGTGCGTAGCTGGGTTTTTAGATGGGCGTACGTTCTTTTCTTGAAGGTTGTTTCCACTGACCTCTATACTACAAGTACGTACATAGTCCAGCGTACTCGTATAATAGAAGACAGTGGTTGTATCAGCCCGGTAAAACCGCGGGCGACAGTTCATACCACAGTTTAGCTGCACGAGAGTGCTAATGACACAAAGACACATAAATACAGACAGACATACATACAAACAAACATATTTTTTTAATAATATCTTTAATGTACAGTATTTTCACTTTTACAATTTTATAATAAATAGTATAAGACAATTCAGTTCATTCATGATTTCATTCAAACTGATTTGACTCATTCTTCAGATGTGCCCCATCACTAACTTTTTCGTATGTGTGCTGCATAGTTACATGAAAACTGTGTCTGTGGGCGGGTAATTTTTGATGTGTTGATTTTTTTTGTAGTGTGCGTTTATCGCAACAGCAAAATTTGTGTCTGCGAGTTAATTACATCTTTTGGTGGTGTGCTGTACGTGTTTACCTCGCCCCCCGCTAAAAATGGTGAAAAAATTTGTTCGAAGAGTTTCGTTATGGCATCTCCAGTCGATTTATACTCAAAGTCAGATACATTTACCCTACACATAATACGCCGGTGCAAAGTCGGAGCGTGAGATTCTGTTGTGCCTGTAATCTCTTTTTGTTGGATGCTGAGCAGAGCGCGTACCACGAAGGCGCCGCGTACGTTAACCTACTCCTGATGTACGTCTTGTAGATTCCTAATTTCGCCCGCAGTGGCAGGCGCGATTACCGGACCGGTCGAAGCGTGGCGCGGGCCGTCCTGGCCTGCGTGGTCGCATGGTCGACCTGCGGCACCATGCGCAGCGACCAGTTTTGAGTTTAGGTGGACCCTCAAGTAGCGCACCCTGCTTTTTTTATTTTACTATTGTTTTATTTATTATCGTAATATCATTTCAAAATACCTACAATATCAAAGTATAAGTAAAATTTTCTAATCAGAACTTTAATTTAATACACTTTTAACATAATCAAATTGATCAAATACTCATGCAAATTTGAATCGATTTATCGTACGAATCGAGTACAGAGTCGTTCGGTCACATCACTATCGCGAAGACAAATGTCAAAACGGGCCTATTTTGTGTTGATTGACATACATTAATTTTAAACTATCTATGTAGTTCATTGTATTGAATTCAATGAATTCATGCAAAGAAACCGAATCTAATAAAATAATAATTTCATGGTTATACCGTAAGTCAACGAAAACATTAGCAATTATATTTGAAGTTTAGCAACTAAAAAGATTTGCGGATTTCATAGTTTTGTTTGAGTTTCTCCAATTTTTAAGAGAGATTTGAGTGACTTGCTGTACTGCGATTACTGTTCTCCTGAAATCTCCTGGAGTAGATTGCTACTATCGTACGTAACTCGCAAGTTCGCTACATTTGCACGCTGATTATCATTGAGTCACAAGTAATATGATGGACGAAGATCACGATATTCAAGAAGAGAAGTCAACTGTACTGTTACCGTAAGAACTACCTATTAATTTTTCTATTCGTTTGCATCAACTGGCTAAACGATTATTATTTTAATTTATTATTTTACTAACGGTAGTGGTTTGGTGCCGGCCGGAAGTAGTTTGCATGAACTAATTTGTGGCGGAAGCACGCAAAGTAGTGTAGATCAAATTGCCTGATTATTATTTTAACTAACTATATATTTTAAATAACTTCACTAATTACAGAAGACATAGGAGTCCTATATTCAGCCAAGATGAAGTTAAAACTCTCATTAACTTAATTGATAAGCACAAAAGTATAATTTTAAATAAATCCACCAATGCTGCAGCTTGTCATGCAAAAGAGATAACATGGGCTAAAATAACGAAAATGTACAACAGTAATGGCTTTAAACACAAAAGACATACTGATTGCTTAAAAATGAAATGGGACAATCTTAAAAGGGAGGGAAGGAAATTAACCAAGAACTTGATGGAAATCAATCACAGTGAGTTCAGTGATGTGATGAGTCATATAGTGAGTTTGATGTGCGAGGCGGAGGGTAACAGTGAAGTTGAGATGCCGTCACAATTGGATGAAGATTTAAACGGTAAATATTGACCTGTTTACAAAACTTGTGTTTAGATTTTTCTTTTTACAGTGTAAACTTGCCTTTGACAATGCAATCCAAAAGGTTTCGGGAAAATTCATTTAGTGAAAATTGGTTCCGAACTGAGGTTTTTACATTTTTATGTCTTACATCCATTGATAGTGACACTTTAGTCACATATTGTTAACACATTATATGAGAAACAACAATTTTGTATGAAAATTGAATAAATCAAGTAAATATTCTTAATAGCTCTGCAAATTACAAGCATATGGCATCATTTCAAAGCTTTGAATGTTGTGCAGAAGGTTTATATGTACAATACATTTATTTATATTATCCCACATGTACTAAACTGGTGTGGGTCACTACTGCAGCTAGTGCCTATATAAAAATATCAGGTCAAGTCAGGAATTATAACAGACCCAATTAGATTCTAGCAGATTTGATAGGCTTATTAGAAAATGGGGGATTATGCATTGGTAACTAAATATCATAAAATTTGATATTGATTTATTCAATCTCTCAAGTCTATTGTTGAAGACAAAATTTGTAACATTTGTTGTTGTGCTGTTTTTATAATTTTTTAAGTTATTTGAACCTTACTTCTAAATTCTCAGAAGACTTTCCATCATTATTAGAACCATACTTCATTATGGCTTTTATGTACAGTCACTCGCAAAAATGCATATAGAATTTGTGAAAAAATGGCTTGCACCTGTTAAGTAGATACATATTTATATGAGCCCAGTGGTTGTAAGACTAGCAATGGCAACTTTAACTCTGAGGTTGTAGGCTCGATCCTTGCACAAGAAAAACATTTGCTTGTATGACATGTCTATTTGTCTTGGTCTGGGTCTCCATGTATTATATATATATGTATGTATTTTCTACCATTATCTACTACCCATAGTACAAGCCTTACTTAAGTTGTAACTAGATGCATTTAATTTGTCCTGAAATATTTTTTATTCAAGTTGTGAAAAATAAAAGAATTATTTTGATGTTTAATCAATCTTGCAATCTCTAGATATTACTTATATTTTTTTTTATAAGATGTTACTTAAAATTTATACCTTATTATTTACACTGATATTATTGCTCTAGTTTCAGAATTAGGTGAACAAATGACTGCCAAAGACGGAGAAATAAAATATTGGGAGGAAAATAATGATAAAGAATCTGTTCATTCTATGGGTAAGAAAATGTCATTCATTAACATTTGCATTTGTTTGTTAGTGAAATACCGAACTGTACTTAAATTATTTATTATCTTTTCAGACAGCAGCCAAGAAAATGAAAGGTGAGTAAAAAGTTATTGCAATTTTGTAAAATTATTGATGTATTAAACTTTTTAGTTTGCCTATTCTATATTGTACTCATAGTATAAAAAAGAAGATCAGCTAAACAGGTATAAAGTGTATAATACTTATGAGTAGAGCTATGCTAATTATAAGTCTCTGCCGATAGATTTAAAAAGAAAGAGATGAAAGAAACATAGATAGATATAAAGTTACTGTTATTAATAATGAATACATTTGTACATTCGTAATTGTGCAATAAGTTTGAGTTACAAAATGAAGCCATTTGCAAGATGACTTTTTACAGTAGTGGTGCTGGTACAGAACAGGTTGATATCAATACTAGCGTTGTTAAAAACAGCGGCAGCGCACTGCAAAAATGAGTTGCGCCAGTAATTGCTGTGTGCATTCTGTACGTGAACTCTCACTCGCTGTCTTAGACGGGAGTAGTAGAAACGTCGAACAACCTTAAATATTATACATGGCATATATCGCATATCTGGCGGCTTATAAATATAAAGGGGTAGGAAGTGGTACCGTTTACATCGATGGTCATATTAGTAGCATTGTAAACTATGTATGTATTATATGATGAATAATATGAGCATGATAATTATTGTATTTTAGCTCTGTTTTAAAATATTAAGTATAATTATTTTGTAATAAAGTAAGTAAGGAATCTTATAATAAAATTGAAAAGATGTTTTATTCATATATTCTGTTTACATTGCCTTTTCAGACTGAAAAATAGATCAATGAACTTTTCTCCTGAAGAATGCCGTCTTCTACTAAAGTGCGTACTACCCGAGAAGAAACATGTGTTGAACAAAGAAAACACAGCGAAAGCGAATACTTTAAAAGCTATGGCATGGACTCGGGTAAGTTGTGATAGTCTGATACGTCCATAGGTTAAGTATGGGCTGGGAGCTCTAATTAACTTTGGGCTGAGCCTCTTACGCCACCATCTTTAGAGTCTAAGCCAACCTCACCTGCACGTGGTTCACCCTGCTGATTCACTGACGAGGCTCTGGCAGAAAGAAAGGGCAGTGTAATTATAAGCTAGGGAAGAGAACTGCGGTATTCTGTGAGATGGAGGTACCATCTCACAGAATACCGCAGTTCCCTTAAGAGTTGTTGTGTTCCTGCTAGTGAGTGAGGTTACCAGGAAGGAAAGAAGGATATTGGCAGCGTGAATGGCGACGCGCAAGCGATATTTTGTATTGCGAGCGTTAATATACTGTAACCGCTTTACATCAGGCGGGCCGTATGCTTGTTTGTCACCCGACGTAGTATAAAGCTAAAATAACTGAAGCATAATACTAATTGCTTTAAATTTCAGGTAACAGAAGCCTACAACAGCCTAAGTCCGAATAAAAGATCAACTAAAGTTCTGCGCACAAAATTCTGCAACATGAAAAAAGTAGTTAAAAAAGTTAATGGTATGCTTTGTTTTAGAGAATCGAAAACAAAACATGTGAAATTAATTGAAGATTCTAGTAACAAGGTAAGGATATATCATGTTTAAAACGCATCAAGCACAGGTTTACTTACATCCAGTAGTAGTTCCATTAGTTCAGTTATTAGTTTACAAAATATTATACTGCTAGGTGCACTTCATATTCCAAGATTATTTTTTAGTTTAGGGGTCCATAGCATTTTTCAAAAGGGCTCCGTCGCCGAAAATTTTTAAGAACCACTCTCTTCTAATGTTAGCATCTATTGATTTCAAGAAACCAGTACGCATCCTACCGACTGTGCCATGTTGTGAGGCGAGTCAGTAAGACCACATTGTAGAGATGGGCGTTGAATGAACGAACCGTTTATTTAAACTGTTATTTGTGCGTGAACGATTAAACTAGTTTACAGTTCACAGATAAACTAGTTTATTCTTCGACTGGTTGATGAGTCCGTTGCGTCGCGTCGCGATCGTCACGCCTCGTCTAGTGACTTACTTGACAAATGAGATTTTCGTTCGTTTACGTTTACCAGTCGCTTATGTGAAGAAATATCGACGACGACGTAAACTAGTCGAAAATTAGACTGTTTTTTTAACTAGTTCATCGTCGAAGGTAAACGGTCTCGTTGCGTCGACTATAAAATCGTCGACGACCCACCACTACCAACCACATTGTAGGATGCAGATTAGTATATTGAAATCAATTGATGCTAAAATCAGTTTAGACATGGATGGCGTATAGTAATGTCAGGGAGGGCGTAGGTAATAGGTACATTTAGATTACCGAAAAAAAGAATCCATTTAACGAGTAGGTAAATTAACTGTTCCTAATTGCCAATCAATCACTTCTATACAAGTTTCGACAAGTCACAACACGACGTGTGACGCGCACGCCCGCCCCATCTTCCCGCTTGCATCCATTCATCTATCACTCGTAAAACAAGGCTTGTGAACGATTTATTTTTTTCGATTTGTTATTTAAATACGTCACAATAATATAACTATAGGTGAAAGAATTACTTCGATACCATAAAAACTTCTTGAGATATGATAACTTGAAGATCCCAAAAACGCTCCATACAAAAGGCTACCATGTTATGACGTCACACCACGCTATTTTATATGTATTAAATCAGAAATTTGTACGACAGCTTGTTAAATATTGAGTTGATGTAGCTAGTGCCGTAATAAAAGTTATAGTATTTTTTATTGTTTCTACAATGGTAATATTTATTTTTTATAATTTCATACTTTTAAATTGGACTTTCCCACCAAACTTTGATCGACCATAAAACACGTCGGACATAAGTTATTAAAATTTTAAGATCGCAGATCGTTCCAGTTTTATGTATTTTACGTTACTGATAGAGAGTTTTTATAATTTTAGTACAATTGGTCACACGCCTTTCTGTCAAAAAAATGTGTTTCTTATTTTTGTTGAAAATTAAGGGGGGCATGAAAACATTATTTTTAGTTCGGGGAGGCTCGGCGACATAAAGGTTGGGAAAGCCTGGTTCATCTACCGACTCTGACAATACCAGCAAACATTTTGTACCTACGTATTTGTTTCAGGGTATAAAGTCTGAGCCTGGGTATGAAAACGATGACGATCCAATGAATGACGATGTTGATGAAGATTTTACTGAAGTTCATAATTTAGGAAACGGTCACGGTGATTATGCACCTGATCCTTTAAGCACTGTTCTCAATGGAGATTCAGGTTTAGGTAATATTACGGAAATCAACATTCAAACTGAGCGAGATTTCTCGGTCAATTAGGAATTGTCTAAATGTTCTTTAGGGGTGTAAATGGTTCATCAACGTTTTTGAACCAAAACCAACTTCACTTGCACGCGGTGCACCCTGCTGACTGACAAACGAAGCTATGGCGAAAAGAGAGGTAGGGAGCGTAATTGTAAGCTACCCGACTGGGGAATGTACCTCCACCTCACAGAATACCGCAGTCAAATAACAATTCCCTTGAGGGTTGTTGTGTTCCTGCCAGTGAGGTCACAGAAGGGAAGGAGATGCTGCGTTGGCAGCGAGGGTGCCGGCGCGCGAGCGATATTTTATATTGCGAGCGTTAATATGGCTACAGTAACGGCTTCACATCAGGCGGGCCGTATGCTTGTCTTCCACCCGACGTAGTATAAAAAAAAATGTGTAACTACCTTTTCCTTGTAAAAGGCCGTAGCCAATGAATAATATTGAGTATTTTGTTGTATTCTTACGAGTGAGTTATGATTTATTTTAGTTCTTGACTTCTGTTCCTCTGCCTGAGCGAGAATTCTCGTTCAATCGTCAATTTGTCAGTTCCTGAGTGAGTCCGCTTCTATCTTACAAAGAATGCTGTCAAATAACAATTTACGTTACTATTGTAAAGAAATAAAGTTTGTAAGTTTGGATATAGGAGGTATTCTCTGAAAGTACTCATTCAATTTAAAAAAATCTTTCAGAATTATTTAGAATACACTTTCAACGAGGCATATAAATTATTGTATATTATAGTTTTATTATATTGTTTCTGTTAGAGAGGCTCTGCTCAACTGTGTCAACGCGCGCATTCTTGTTTACATAGGAAAGTTTTTTATGCTACTAAGGTGGAAAACAAGTATACGGCCCATCTGACGGCAAGTAGTTACCGCATTTTAAGGACTCGTGCAACTACAAGGGTATAGTATTCGAACAATGCCGACCTTATAAGAACCTCTTTACGCCCTTTTTGAAGAACCCCATGCGGTATGACTAGAGTTGATGGCTGCGTGACGATGCACTGACACTTCTCATTAAGTAGCGTTATTTATCTAATAATTAATCAAGTGTTATTATAGAACATTAAGATCCAAACATGCTCATATACCACTTGCTATAAAAAGTATTGTAAAAATTACAATTTAAATAAGTATTTGATCTTAAAATTATTTGTTCTTTAGCAACTTGTTTCAAACTATATTTTAATTTTTCAGATTCAATAGTAAACGGAGCCCCTGTAAATCCACTAGAAAATGAAGAGATTATCAAACTAAAAAAGGAATTAATTATATATCAATTAGAAAATGCTAAGGTAAGTTTAAATACGAAGGTTATACGACGTACCTAAGTACCCACAAGGGCCCAATGACAACAGAATAAAGGATTTCATTTCATGGAGGCGGTGATCTAAATGCTAATCATCGCAACATGCTTTAGATAGGTACATTTAACCCTGGCCTCTCCATCCTCAGGACCCTGCTGTTGTCGCGCGACCAGCAATTTGTATGGGCGACCAGTCATACAAATTGTTGGTCACGCGACAATTGGTCGCAGTCGCCGTTACTTCTAATAGTTTGACCTTCGCTACCTCACAATAAAGAGCCACGGAGTACGTTTATTTACGCACGGCACTTGAGCTTCACTTGAGTAGCCATCTCTTAGGGCTTTTAATGCCTTATTTGCTATATTGCTGTCTCTCACATTGCTAAGAGGGGAAGTCAAATTCCAAAAGCAAATTGCAATGGACTTCATTGTTCATTGACTTTTTTGGCGGTCGCCGCTGGTAATCCTGCCTACACGGGAGACACAGTGGTGGGAATGTGTGGTGGACCCCCGTCCCGTAAAAAAAAATCGTAATTAGAGTGTTTTCTATATATATTTTACAGTTAGAAAGGAAAAGATTAGAAGACGCCATGAAAGCCGAAGCAATAGCTCAGGAATCAAAAGCGACAGAAATGGCATTACGGCTTCGGGCAGCGAGGTTAAAAGCTGTAGCGGCCGAAATGAAACTACCACCAGGACATTCCGCTCTGTCATACACCACAGAGGAAGCACGGGCACAGACCTACATCAATCAGTACCGGATTTGATACGAATAGGTATAATTATAGTCAAAACTGAGACTAATTTTATTGTAGTATTAAAAATATTCTTAGACTCAACACTACACTATAAAAACGCGTATTCGAATCTTTCGTAGGGTAAACCCAATAGCAAAAAATTGGTTATAGATCTTATTGTAATTTTAATTTGTACAGATTATGAAAAAGGATCAACTCTTAAATGAATGTTATGATGTGCTTACATTATATTAATGTACGTATATAGTATAATCAGAGCTGATTTAGGTCGCATTTAAAATAGAGTTTTAGTTAATTAAAATAGGGTTTATTTTTACATTTCAATTCTTTTGATATATGAGAATGCTCGTGAGCTGACCTAACGCGCTTGGTGTAAAACAATAAGAGGAGCGGAGCGGCTGCCTCTGATGACGCGCTCTTGCGTGCTGGCGTAGCCGACCGGTTCCGTTTGCGTGCTCTTTCGCGTTTGCGCCGCTGAGCGATAATACATCCATATCGATACGATAATACTCATAAATTTTTTGAGGATCTTCTCTCTTCAATTCCTCGAAAATGGTGTGAAACTCTCCTTTTTTTAGTCGATTTTGCAAATATTTTAACCCATATTTCTCTCTCTGCTTGCGTTTCCGTTTATTTTGCTCTGCTTCAAATAATCTTGCTAACAAATATATTTTATCATCGGATATATCTAAATTCATGTTTAGTCAATTTTAATTTTTTAACACATAATATTTTCTGATACACTTGGTACAGTCAAAAGGAAAAGTAGATGGTGATTACGATTATTAATTTAGATTTCATAATTTATAATGTGAATGAAAATAATTAATTGTATTTTTATATTGTATTAGGTATTAAGTTTAGTCGCGTTTAATATTAAGTTTTTTTTTTAAATAAAAAACTGCTTATATTCAAAATTACAAATTATTTCGATACAGCACACTAAGTACGTAATATTGAAATCTGTTAAAGTCATCTACTTTTCATATTGACTGTATATACGGCCTTGAAGAGCACACGCTCGGCTCCGAGCGCAATCCGCCGTCTTAACCGTGCCTTTCCAGCCGGTCTATGTGAAACGGTTTGGTCGGCACCGGCCGGCTTCTAGTGTATAATCCGCGCCGGTCTGTGGAAAAAAAGAACGCCCTCCGGTGCTCTTCGAGCCGATCTGTGTGAACGGACACTAATCGTAAGCTAGTGTGATATAATCCTTAAAGCGACATTGTTTGGCTTAAAACCAGTTTCAAACTACTTGACAGATGCGAGCCATGTGTTTTCAAAATTTTATATGCATTTTTGCACGTGGTTGTACATGCAGGAATAGGAATCCACATATTTTCATATATTGCAGGCGATGCACGGAAATTGGAAAATGCAGGTCAAAAAAGTTAGTCGCTACGGTCGGATTTTTAATTGTAAAAATCCGAACGCAAAACGTCGACACATAGCTGGATGAATATGTTAATCACATCGAGGTATCATTTAAAAATATGTTAAATACGCATGTTGTTTGAAGATGTATGATGTATTTCAACCTCTATTTGAGACTCTGTTGTAGTTTCTAACAAGATAGAAGTCATAGTAATTCTTCATTCTCGCACTATGAACGCTCTGATATTCTACCATTGACTGATTTGTTTAATTTAAGTATTAGTTATAGAATAATTTAAAAGACTGTGATTCATGTGATATGCTGCCCCCAATGTTAAATTTGATAAATAATACACAATGTTTTAGATACGAAAATTTGTATATTTTAATTGATTGCGCTTTTACAAGATGATTAAATTACAATTCAATATTAAAATTATTATTTTTAATATGCATTTGTACAATTCGTCTATACCTAGCTAAACTACAGCGCCTATGAATATATTACACTTCGCTAATTTACAGCAAGCTTTTTACATTGATATCATAACCTACATCTATCTACTTATGTATAAAGTACAAAATGTACGCACATACATACAATAATGTAAGTAATGACAAGCCACAAGTATATAAATGATGAGCTTTGACGTATAAGTAACATGTAATTGAGCAGAAATTGCTATCTGTTGAGTCAGTCGTCGTATTAGGATCTGTTTCATAAGAACTGTTATAAAACTAACATTTGATTCTATTTCGATATGGTTAGTTCGATACTTTAAATTTCCAAGTAAATTCCGTTGGGCAATTTGAAGGAATATTCTGGAACATTTTCAGTAAATTATCTAAATACATCAATCCGAAGAAGTACACGAAAGACGTTTCAACTCGTCGACGAATGTCAGATTCTATAAATGCCAGATTCTATTAACCTTTTCAACGCCAACGACGGATCAATCCGTCATTCTGTCACAAAAACAAAGTGAATAAAAGATATAATCTTTGTAAAGGAAATGTTACCGTAAAAATGTTATTCGACCGATCTATTTTTATGAAATATTCATATATATTTGGTAGGTATGAGATTAGGTAAAATATGTTTCATACTGTTTAAATAATTTACATGACAGAACAACTTTTGCCGGGTTAGCTAGTATTCCTATAAATATATAGGACTAGCTGACTCTGCAAACTGCGGCGGTGGAAGGATTAATGTCAGGTTTCTGTTACAATTGCAATATTTTAAAAGCATTTATTAAGAGCGTGTAAAAAATTCAGTCATATACAAAAGAGTAGAAAAAATATAGATGGAGTCACTTCCTTCGTAAGAACAGTTATCATATGGCAACACTTGAGCACTTATGTATGGAAACAGTCAATGTTGCTATTACTAAAATAAATTGTTCCGTTTATACTCGTTTTGATCGCACTGTTCACTTTGCAATACTTTTTTAAATTACAGGCTACACATTTAACTGACATTACGTTGCGTTTTTTGTATAACAACCCTAACGTCGAACTTCTGTCGCGTATCTTTGGTTTAGTGTATTTAGAACTTAGATATTAAGGGCGTAGATGCACTTGTGTGACTATAACAATAGACTTTATACATATAATTAAAACTGAAGTGTATTTTCTGTTACGTCTTTTGACGTGATAACGTCTTACAAATCGATGAACGCCGGCTGCACGCACGAATAAGCATGACTCATTGTCACGTTCCGCCTGAGCCGAGCGTGCAAGCGAGAGCGCGCGAACGCGGAACAAGCGATAGAGAGGCAAGATCGGCCTAAGCGTTCGGCTTGTGACACATCTATCTCTCTTCTACTCCATCGGCCGATGTTTTCTTATAACGTTATCATGTCAAATTATCGTCCGTAAACCAATTTTTTGATAAAGTCTGTTTATCCGGGATATTATTCGAAACATCCAGTCCGATTTTAATGAGATTTTCAATGGCAGTTCACGGTACTAAACATGAAATATTTTCAGTGGCAAATTAGAATACCATTATTTCAACTGAGAAACCCCGACGACGTCGCGTAGACGAAGTCGCGCGTAACAAATAGTAGGAAAATAATCGTAACCACTCCATTGAATGACACCGTTGAAGATTTCATCGAATTCGCTATCGCTTCGATGTCACTTCACAAGTGCATCTTCGCTTTAACAATTTTCATCCACCAGTCAAAACTGTCGAAAATGATATACAATTACATAGTGATTAGACACGTGTCTTTGAAACCCAAAGTTATGATAGCACAGGTGATCGATTTTTACTATACACTTGTAGCTAAAAACAAGTTAATTTGTCCATTACGCTGCGCAGGATTAATGTAGACGGGGGCCCACCACACATTCCCACCACTGTGTCTCCTGTGAAGCCAGGATTAACAGCGGCGACCACCAAAAAAGGCAATGAACAGTTAAGTCGGCATACGGCTGCCTTGGAACTCACAGCGAATTTAATCAAAACAAATTAAAAGGAGCAAGAAGCTTTTGGAATTTGACTTCCCCTCTCAATGTAGTGTCTGTACTGTGGCCTAATCCATATTAAAAATCCAAAGTATTTGCCGATAATTAGGGGTTTTCTTAATACATTTTGTAGTTTCTAGGCAGAAAACATATGCCAATGTTTCATGTTTATTGTGTTATTTAAACAATAGATTAATGTTTTTTTTACATACAGAGTGGGGCAAACGAGCATGTGGGTCACCTGATGGAAAACAAACACCACCGCCCATGGAGATCAGCAACACCAATTGGTCGCCGATCCGTTGCCAGCCTATACTCCTTCCTTCCGTTCTTTCTGGTGACCTCACTCACTCGCAGGAACACAACAACTCTCAAGGGAATTGTTATCTCGCTGCGGTATTCCTTGTGGTGGAGGTACTTCCCCAGTCGGACAGCTTAAAAATACGCTATGCCCTAACTTCTCTCTCCGCCAGAGCCTCGTTTGTCAGTCAGCAGGGTGTACCACGTGCAGGTGAGGTTGGCTTTGGTTCAAAGATGTTGATGAACCACTAACACCCCAAAAATGATGGCTGATTACCCAATCAAACAAATTCATATGAAAGCATATGCAAAATTCCGAAGTTTCGCCCGAAATTCAGATTATCACTTCAGAGTTATAGTTTGGTCAATGAATGCTCACAAGGGGAGTGTGGATGGAAAAGTCGAAAGCAGAAATTTTGACTTAGTAACTTTGTTTGGACTAGTTAGGAGATAAACATACTAAAAGTCCTTACCCCTCCGAGGTGAGCCCGAGGGGGGGGAGCTCAAAGAAGGTCCCGTTTTTTGGTTTTTTGCTTACTTCTCGAAAATGGTGCTTCGTACGAAATTTTGTTGTACTACATAATAAAAGCTAATTAAATTCTCTACAACTTTGTCTTTTGCACTTTGAATCTATCTTCTATCATTGCCAAGCTATGAGCTTCTAAAAGTGGTCGATTTTCAAAAGTGTATTTTTTTTTCTGGAGCACATTGTAACAGTGCAGTACAAATTTACCAAAATCATTTCTTATTTTTACTTGGTAGTTCTGCTTATAGCAAGGACTCCACCTGACCATGATATTATCTTTGTCAAGCCTAGCAGAGGTAAAGTACCTACCACCTATTATTCAAGTTAGGAATTGCAACAGCTAGGCCTGAAAGACATATTATTTCTACACGCCTTCACGGGATGCGATACTACTCCTACTGCAGTTCGGAGAAGCAAAGTTGGTTTTTGTAAACTGTACTTAAAAAAACCTGAGCTCCGTCAAGCCGCAGAGGTGTTTTCGAACCCCACTTCATCGCATGTTGACATAAGAGGAAATGGAAACTTATACTTTTTAAGTTGGTATGGAGCGAAACAGAAGGAGACCTCTCTTAATAACTAAAAGAGTGTAGAACACATTTTTGAAAATCGACCACTTTTAGAAGCTCATAGCTTGGCAATTATAGAAGATAGATTCAAAGTGCAAAAGACAAAGTTGTAGAGAATTTAACTAGCTTTTATTATGTAGTACAACAAAATTTCGTACAAAGCACCGTTTTCGAGAAGTAAGCAAAAAACCAAAAAACGGGACCTTCTTTGTGCTCCCCCCCCTCGGGCTCACCTCGGAGGGGTAAGGACTTTTAGTATGTTTATCTCCTAACTAGTCCAAACAAAGTTCCTAAGTCAAAGTTTCTGCTTTCGACTTTTCCATCCACAAATTATTCGTTGACTAGGCTATTAGGTTCCTAGTTTCTACATTACGTGTAGGTAATCTGGCAGGATAATGAATATAAAATTATATATGTAACACTTTGAACTTTTATGACTGTTTATGGTTTAAATCTCTATTGTAAAAACGGGACATTCTATGTTTAAATCCCGTACCACAATAGTGAAGTACCTAAAACGTGAGGAATGTTTATGATGTTGAAAATCGATTACTGTATAGTGCAGTGAACTTGACTTAAAGATTTTACGCATTTAAAACCGATCACCTGTGCAAGTTATGATAATGAAGAGATATTTTAAAATCTGACTCGATTTTTATCTTTTCTTATTAATGATCCACATCGTTATAAACAACACTCATACACGAATGCAGTATAAAATGCATTAATTCATACTAAGTAAGTACTATATAAAATAGGTACAAGCGATGAAACTCGTCTCATTAGTGGTTCTTACGAGTCGGCGACTCGTCATCGTTGTAAAACTAAACAACTATTCCCCGGCGACAAAATAATGTCGCACATTTAAATCCACATTCACATTCTACAAACATTTACGATACTGTTGCAAAATTGTATAAAACTGGACGGACAACTCAACTCACTACGGCAAAATGAGCATCCAGTAGTTCAAACTCGCTTTACTAGTCTATTGCGAACCTCGTTTACAAAATTAAAATTCTAAAATGACAGCCTTCAATTTACCGTTAGTATATGTTAAAATCTAAATAGAAACTCGGTTTATTCGTCTTATATCGGCAGTCTACGTTTGCTGTATTGTACGTCGTATATGTATTTTCTTTGGTATGCTGCGCGCCTGCGCACGCGAGCCATGGCTTTCATGGCAAGGAAGACATAGCCCGACGCTCGCGTCTGGCTTTTAACTTAGAAATCCATCATCACGCGCTACCGCCCGCGTCTGTTCACTGGCCTCGATCGATTCTATTCTACGGGACAGATTCCAGGCGGTCTCATCGGAGAGCCTCTTTGTTTCAGTCCCGCGATATCGATCAGGTCGCGCGAGATGTAGCGGTGAGTTCTACCGCATCCTAACGTCGTTCCGACGCTGCAGTGCGCCTTATATCTGCAGGGCGGCGAGTGACGGCGTGCTGGAGTTATTGTGCGGCGTGAGGGGGGTAAGAGGAGTGGTGGGCATCGAGGGCGGTACGGCGGTGGCGGGGGTGAGCGGGGAAGAGGCGGGCGGCGGGTCTGCTGCGCGAACCAGCACGCGACGCAGGTCCTGCGCGCGCGCCGCCAGCGTTCGCGCCGCATCCGCCATCTCTGCCACCGCGCTCGCGCACGGGAACTGCTGTGCGGCCGCTTTTGTTTTAGCGACCGTCGCTGCCAGAGCATCTGATAGTGCGTCGGAACACCTTAGTGCTCTTGATTTTAAACCAGCATGTTGGGCGGTCCTGGAATATTCAAAATATCAGTATGTTAGTACAATATGATCACGATTTCTCCGTCATTTTTTATAACAAAGTTGTCACGAATCGAAGAGTTCAAACTGATAATGACACGAAAATTCATGGACTACTTTCTAAACTATAACGGTCACCATTCACTATAAGTACCTATTAATTAAAAGTCTAACATTCAATTCATATTTAGACGACACTAAAGTATAGTGTGACACAAAAAGTAGAAAGTCCAATAAATGTTTAGCACAAATATTTTTTTCCCGGAAAAATAGGCGTAAGATATTGTGACTCTTTTTTTTTTACTTTTCTAACACGCTTACTTTTGAAAGGAAATTGAATGTAGAACAGATAGTACCTGTGTACAGTGTCCCCGACATGCACGATTCGATGCGCGCTCAGCACGACGAACTTGCCGTGCGCGAGGAAGACGTCGGGCGGCTGGCCCATGTCGATGGTGCGCAGGAAGGCCTCGACGGCGGTGGCGAGGTGCGCGCCGTACGCGGCCGTCTGCGCCGCGTAGAACGCCGCCAGCTGCCGGTCGTCGGGCGGCAGCCGGGTCGCCGCCGCCACCGCGCTCACCTAACACAACACAAACTTCCATACAAATATCGCTACAGTAATAGTAGATTAGTAGCCAAGGGCTGTAAGGCATCAATTGCAGCCCGAGATATTTAGGCGCACGAGCGCAGCGAGGGCGCCTATAGTTCGAGGGTGCAATTGATGCTTACACCCGAGCTAACTACTCTGCTTTACATCTCGATTGTGAGGTAAGTAGAAAAAAACCGGGATTACAAGCATATTACAAGAATAAAAGACTTTACTTGTTTTTCTTTTCGCCACTTCATGAACTCGTGGTAAGTTTTCAAATATCTCTCTTTAGAACTTTCAGGCAAAATATTGTTAATTGCTGCTTCAGCTTCCATTTTCATTGAATCGGGAGTGCAGCTTATATCTTCATCACTTGCAGAACTCATTTTTTTTCCTAATTAGCACATAATTATAAAAAAATCCCGAAAACAAACAATGTTAAAAGTAAAAGTTTCTATTCCCGCCTTTTTTCATCTTTTTTTTATTATTTTTTTCTAGAAGTAAATTGAGCTTCGCCGTTCGATATTTAAAATTGATGACTATTATACTCATACGAAGACAAGGCTGAATAGCGAAGCGACCTCTTTTGTTATTGGGCTGAATGCATGATGTCTATTGCCAGTATGATGGTTAGATGTACGAGAACTTTTTGAAAGAGAAAAGTATTTTTTTTTTAATTACTTACCGCCCTAGGGCTTTTATAGCTACATTATTACCCTAGAGCGCTAATTGGTCACCTACAAGCCCCATTTGGGGGTAATAAGGAGAGATGTAAAAGGTTTTTAGCAAGTCATAATCTTTTAATGCCTTATTTGCAATATTGCTGTCTCTCACATTGCTAAGAGAGGAAGTCAAATTCCAAAAGCTTCCTACTCCTACTAATTTCTTCTGATTCGTTGTGAGTTCCAAGGCAGCCGTAGTTTTACCCCCAGGACTGCAATAGACTTCATTGTTCATTGCCTTTTTTAGCGGTCGCCGCTGTTAATCCTGGCTACACAGGAGACACGGTGGTGGGAATGTGTGGTGGGCCCCGTCCCGAATAATAAGTCATAATAAGTCTTAATAAAGGTGTATGGTCGATAGTCTTGTGCTTAATCGGACACTCTTAGGTGCGCACTCTAATAGTACAGTCCGATTAATGTACTAGTACACCTTAATAGTACTATTAGTACCTATTAGTACTCAGAAATGTAGCCGACAATATAATCATGTGATCAATGTAAATTTGGTAATTACAAGCACTATACAGCGCTGTATAAGATTTTATATGAATAAAACACTCGGCGCTGAAAGCGATTTATACCACTGCATGGCGCTTACCTCCTATCTCGCTTACTCTTACGATAACATTGCGCGACGCTTTATTCTTTGTCTCTCGGACAGACAACAGGCAGACAAGTGTTTCGGGCTTGGATAACCTAGTACACTGTACGAATAGTTCGATTAGTCCGAATAAGAGTTCGCGTTCGGTAACGTTTCTTTTAGTACAGTGTCAAGTACCGTCACCTATTAGTACATCGTACATGTACTACTCAAGACTAATGGTCGAGATTAGCTATTTATTATTTTATGATAGCAGTATATACCCCGATTTTATTCGGTTATTTAATCGGAGGTGTTAAACAGTAAACACCTAATTGCAAAGAGCTCTTACTCTACTGAACTGTGTGGCGTAATGTACTGCAATGGTGAACTCGTCTCCACACAGATCCAGAGAGAGAAGTAGAGTCAAGAATGTAAACGCAATCTAGTTCTGAATTCTCCGAAACTCAGTTTTTGGCAGAAACTATTCTACCGCTTATTATTCATGTGAACACAACGAAACGTTGAAGGAAAAAATCGATCCGAACGTTCGTTCGGAATTTTTTATTTTAGAGTAGGCCCTCTAGTTTCGTGCTCGCAAATCAATCCAACTAACTATTAACTTTTCCATTTTCCAAGCCAAGTGACTTTCCCCAAAACTTCGCTCAAGTCAGCCCAATGCGACTAGCTTTTTTCTGGTCATATTCTGACAGTCTCGGCAATTTTATTGTAAGTGTAAATTTTATGGCAATTTGTTTGTAATAAATTTCACGAGGGCCTGTTCTAAAATACGAGTCAAATTGAGTTACAAGGTTAATCTCTTCTACATGTGGCATCCATTACCACCTCATGTACAAATTGGAATTAATACGAGGCGCGGACCTAACAACTTTGTACACTATCATTATTGTAGAAGAATATATCAGCGCTGTCAATACTGTATGTGATGTATACCTCGCCAGCGTGGTCTGCGTCCCTCACTAATGCGTCGAAGGAAGCTCTCAGTTTATCAGGCAAGGCAGCGCGGATCTCTGCGTTCCGCCGTCCAACCGTCGTCCGCGACTCCAACCTCACGTAGTCATACTCCTCCGTCCACTCGTGCTCTGGCACTGTAGTTGATCGCCTGTAAAAGAATGAATAAGTATGTAGGATTTTTTAAATAATACGACTTTGTGGATTATAAATTTGGTACGATAATAGATGATATTTGTTGAAATTGATGGATTTTTATTCATTTATTTTTCAGATCGTTGAAATTCTCTATGACTGGAGAGTAGAGGTGGTGGTAACAATTCATTGCTTGTGGCATTGCTTACAATTAAAGAGCCTGCCAACTAATTATCATCTACAATTTCGTAAATCTATATGTCATCTGCACTATCTCTAACTTTGGCATCTTTTACAGTAGGAAACGTGGGTAGGAAAGTATCCTACCCACGTTTTCTGATGTTTACGTTTTCTCACGTTTTCTGATATTTTCAGATATCTACATGTGTCATTGTGGAAACAATTTCCATGAAACGACCCATCTTGTACAAAACTAACCCACAGTATATAACTAATAGAAGGTACTACGTACAGTACAAGCCACTCTCTTGTATCGACCTCACCTTCCCTCTGAGACAAATTTGAATCATTCAGGCACTGCACACATTGTTTGAATGGCCGAGGTGTGCCTAAGCTACGACACGACAATAGTATAATAATCCTTTTGATACTGGTAGTTTTTGAAACTTGATAAAACTGTCAACTTGGTTTTAATTGCCTACCTGAATAGAAGCGACGCATTGCCATTGATAAAGGAGGCGGCTCTCTTCACGTCCTCTGTGAGGGAGCGCGCGCACGCCACGAGCTGGTCCAGAGCATCCAGGGTGCCATCGGTGGGCTCCCGGTCGCGCTCCAGCCGCTCTGCCGCCCAGTCGCCCGCGTCCAGCGCACTTGTCGCCTCGTGCGTTATTCGCTCTGCGTCCTTCAGCGCCTTCACCAGCGGACGTAGCTTTACTGCGATACCTGATTGGCAATACAACTGCAATTTTACAATTCTATATTGGTAGAAAAATATCGAGGTGGGGTAGAGATCAGGGGCTGTACCGCCGAAGCTGAAGCCGATTACCATTGGATTTTTTGATTGCAAATATCAAACTTCAGCTTAGATTGTTGGTAATTGTGATTACTTTACTAACAGAAACCCGGGAGCTATACCGACTGAGCTGAAGATGAGATGTAAGATCTATTTTTCGAAACAAAATATTCGATGGTACCTAATCGGCTTCAGCTTCGGCGGTAAGGCCCCTGGTCATAAATGGTCTGGTGGTTGGATAAATTTGGTTAGGTATTTGGGTTCTTATTGGTAACAATCTAACTTTCGACATACCCGGATTAAAATACAAAAAAGTGCGTGAACTCTTTATTTCAGGAATTTATAGTGGAAACTTTTTTATTGTATTTCTCCAGTGGGTAAGTCGGTTCATTCTGTAATCCAATCCATCCCGATTCCCTTTTTTATTAGATATGACTAAAGCGGTAACTCAGGATATTGAAAGGATATTTCTTCATTACTTCTGCTTACAAATATAAATTTCAAGATTAGATAACGTTAGTCAATAAGGGCATAATAAAATGATAAGGATGAGCACACACCACCGGCGAACAACGTTTTATGTTTAGTTAAATTATCCATGACAGCAGAGTACAAATAATTGTACGGTTCTACCCCATTAAAGCTAACCGTAAGCACAGAATAATATACTCTGTAAGTCAACAATTTACGCGGAAAGCCTAATTATTAAATGTATTCACAAGCATACAGTTCGCGTTCGGATAGCCGTTAACCACGCGTGCTCACAGACCCAAAGCCGTCTCAGCAGCACCTCGTTAATATCAGGAATAAATACTTAATATCAGGATTAAATACTATCAAGTTTTACAAGGAGTTTTCGAACCGCACATACTTTTTGGTCCTTCGAGCCGGATCATAACCTACAGGTATGCCAAAGTTCAAAATACGATCAGCAGTTTATGCACAAATGGCAAATGGGGGAGGAACGTCCTGGAGCGAATACCGCGTATGGGGCGACGGAGTGTTGGACGCCGCCGCCGCAGAGAAAGACATCTTGAAGGATCGCATATTATTATGGTAGAAAGGAGAAGGGAAGGCCTATATATATGCAGGACATACTGTTGGGTAAATGTAGGCTGATAATGATTGTTTCGTTATTACCTTTATCTTGCGCATCGTGCGCGTTGGCTAGTGTCGCGTCAGCGAAGACGGCGAGGTCGTGCAGCGCGGCGCGCAGCCGAGCGCCCGCCACGCGCACGTCGAGCACGCGCGGCCGCAGCGCGCCGCGCCGCCGCCAGCCCGGCACCACGTACGACAGCAGCCGCGACACCGCCGCCGACGCCTCCTCCTGAAACACAAACGTACATCTTAATGCAAACAACATGCCGATTTATTGTATAGAAAAAACGCAATGTGTCGTGTCGCATGTATGCTTGCGCCACGCAAATAATGTCAAGCATACCATAGTATGTACCATGTGATTCTCAGAAATTCAGTAGATTAGATTTTGCACGGCGACTGATACTTAGTTGCTTTCTACTAAAGCTAATTAATAATAAGTAGAGTTCTGTCTCACAGTTGGCAAAGTTATGTGAATGCAGTATTGCGTTTCTTGCACACGCCTCCTCGTCGTTATCAATCGAGTTGTGCAATAGCCCAAGATCGCAAGAATCCAATGGATGCCCTTAGCATGAAACCGACCGTCATGGCAGTGTCTCTTTTGACAATATTAATAAATCGTCAGTGTTCATCTGTCCACTCATGAGCATTGGCCTGCCATAGGAAAGAGGATGCCCTTTGCCAAGTTTTGTTTAAACGGTTCAGAATATTCTTGATCATCTTATATATACATTTTGGACGAACCTGTAATCTTTCCAACGCTTCCAAAGCAGCATCACACGGCAAGGGTAGGGCTCGCGACCGAGGGACATCATATGTGCTGGAAGCCGATGCAGCGGAATGCAGTGAGCTGCCGGAATTGGCGGAATTGCTGGAGGTAGCGGATGCTAGGGACCCGGTGCCGCTGCAAGCGGAGTCCGCACTGGCGGGACGCGGGGCGCGCGGCGCGTCGTACCAGTCCGCCGCCGCCGGCGCGGGCCGCGGCGCGTCGTACGTCACGATGCGTTGCACTGGCATGGGAGCCCGTGGGACATCGTAGTGTGAACATTCCTCAATCTAAAATCAGAGATTCAATATCGAATTACAAAAATAAATTCAATATCGAATTGCAAAACCCATAAACTTAGATAAGTACTATTTAGGTAGCTACTAATTAGACGTAATGCTAGTTATATATCTTATTTATTGTTGCGTATTCTGTAATAGTAGATTAGTAGCCGAGGGCTGTAAGGCATCAATTGCAGCCCGAGATATTTAGGCGCACGAGCGCAGCGAGGGCGCCTATAGTTCGAGGGTGCAATTGATGCTTACACCCGAGCTAACTACTCTGCTTTACATCTCGATTGTGAGGTAAGTAGAAAAAAACCGGGATTACAAGAATAAAAGACTTTACTTGTTTTTCTTTTCGCCACTTCATGAACTCGTCGTAAGTTTTCAAATATCTCTCTTTAGAACTTTCAGGCAAAATATTGTTAATTGCTGCTTCAGCTTCCATTTTCATTGAATCGGGAGTGCAGCTTATATCTTCATCACTTGCAGAACTCATGTTTTTTTCCTAATTAGCACGTAATTATAAAAAAAATCCCGAAAACAAACAATATTAAAAGTAAAAGTTTCTATTCCCGCCTTTTTTCATCTCTTTTTTTTTTATTTATTTTTTTTTCTAGAAGGAAATTGAGCTTCGTCGTTCGATATTTAAATTGATGACTATTATACTCATACGAAGACAAGGCTGAATAGCGAAGCGACCTCTTTTGTCATTGGGCTGAATGCACGATGTCTATTGCCAGTATGATGGTTAGATGTACGCGAACTTTTTGAAAGAGTGAAGTGTTTTTTTTTTAATTACTTACCGCCCTAGAGCCTTTTATAGCTACATTATTACCCTAGAGCGCTAATTGGTCACTTACAAGCCCCATTTGGGGGTAATAAGGACCTACTTACCGAATATGAGAGATGTAAAACTAATTACATTGGTTCTTTCTCGATTAAACAATATCAACTCGAGCGAGTGAATTAAAGTTTTGTTCAGTCTTGTGCGGTAATCGAACCCTCTGTGTTAAAGTAACCACTGTTGGTGATAAGGTAAATGGTAAGAATGACGTGAACTTACCTTTGTGAAGGCCGGCGACTGTTGCGTCGGCAGCGGCTGGTGTGAGACGGGGGCCGGCGGTCGCGCTCGCCTTCTCTGCATAGCGGCGCTCGCGTCGAACACGCCCGCAACCACCCTCAGTCTGTTCCCGGGACATATTCCCTGAAAACAACATATTTTATCATTTGAGCTCAATTCGCAAAAACGTGCCATTGTCTGTGTAGTTTGAGGTTATTATAAGTATTATGTTTCAAGCTATTGCATAGCTTTTATCGCGGGCTTTGAGCGCGGCGACCGAATCAAGAAATTCCGTTACAAAAATAAAACCTAACCGGGGGGGGGGTTAGGTTTTATTTACCCCCCCCCCCCCCACCTAATATGACTTTTGGACTCGACCTGGCTTAAGAACATTTCCTTATACAATACATACTCGTATTTCGCCAGTGAGTATTATCGAGTCAATGGCGCAGTTGTAAATGTGTGACCAATTTGAACTATCGTTTCTACGTTCGCGTCTCGATATGGTCATTACTCTTTTTGTAACTTTATTCGATGTTGGTGAATGACTAAAGACTTTTTTTGAACTTTTTCGCTATTATTATTTTTGACATTCGATTTTAAAATCATTATTTTTGACATTATTACTGATTTTGGGATAAAATTTTAATTTAATAAAAATACATACGATGGCATAAATTTTTAATTTAATAAACTAGCTTTTATCGCGGGCTTTGAGCGCGGCGACCGAATCAATTGGGGTGCAAGTGGTTCATCAACATCTTTGAACCAAAGCCAACTTCACCTGCACGTGGTGCACCCTGCTGACTGACAAACGAAGTTCTG
The DNA here is from genome assembly GCA_937001555.2 of Hypsopygia costalis. Classification (NCBI taxonomy): domain Eukaryota; kingdom Metazoa; phylum Arthropoda; class Insecta; order Lepidoptera; family Pyralidae; genus Hypsopygia; species Hypsopygia costalis. The sequence continues at coordinate 17,650,417 of OW443340.2, read as the reverse complement.
GCAAAAGAGAGGTAGGGAGCGTAATTGTAAGCTACCGGACTGGGATTTGTACCTCCACCTCACATAATACCGCAGCCAAATAACAATTCCCTTGAGGGTTGTTGTGTTCCTGCGAGTGAGTGAGGTCACCAGAAAGGAAGGAGTTGCTGCGGTGGCAGCAAGGGTGGAGGCGCACGAGCAATATGTTATGTTGCGAGCGTTATTATGGCTATGGTAACTGCTTCACATCAGGCGGGCCGTATGCTTGTCTGCCAACCGACGTAGTATAAAAAAAATATACTACGTCGAACTCGTCTACAAACTTTATGGCACACAAATTCAATAAAACAAAAGGATAGGTTCAAATTTGTAAAAGTTTGTTTGTTTGTAATGTTAATATTGTTTGTGGTAGGTATTTGTTAAAATCCGGTATTCGGCCGGATAGTTACCGCATATACGTTTCATCTCTAATTATAACTATGTATTATATAAAAAATATTTCTATGACAGCATGATTATTATAGCCAGTCGATGCATGCACAAGTTTAGAAAATTTGTCCAGGTTTATATTTTAAGGACAGTCGTTTTCAGTCTCGCTACCAAGGCAGTGTCAAGTAAGTAGTTAGGCTAGAAACTTTAGAACCATGTTACCAACATTGGAGGTGTCATCTTCTAATATACATTATATATAAAATTCTCGTGTGTCGTAATTGTGTTTATTACCTATCAAACTCCTCCGAAACGGCTGGACCGATTTTTATGAAATTTTGTATGCATATCGGGTAGGTCTGAGAATCGGCCAATATCTATTTTTCATAACCCTAAATGATAAGGGTGACCCACCCCTAAATATTTTTTATTTTATTATGATATAAAGGCTGGCAACGAATCGGCGACCCCTTGGTGTCGCTAGTCTCCATGGGCGGTGGTAATTGCTTTCCACCAGGTGACCCACATGCTCGTTTGACCCCTCTCACATAAAAAAAAAAGATTTAGCATTGAAAAATACATACAACTTCAAATTTTCACCATTCTACGATCAACCCCTGTTTTATGTCAAAACAACGTTTGCCGGGTCAGTTAGTATACAATAATAATCACCTGTCGTCCTCTCAATGAGCACAGCCACCAGCCTTCGCTGCCGCCCGTGTTCTGCTCGAGCACGGTGAGCAGGTCGCCGCGACGGAAGGCCAGCTCGTCGGGTGACTCGGCGATATTGTCGTACAACGCGCGCGCCATGCACTGCAACAATACAATAGTACCCTTTAAAAATTTGAACATAAGTTAAACTTTCATATTCATGTCTTTTTTTAGGGTTCCGTACCCAAAGGGTAAAACAAACCCTATTACTGAGACTCCGCTGTCCGTCCGTCCGTCTGTCCAGGCTGTAGATCATGAACCGTGATAGTTAGACAGTTGAAATTTTCTCAGATGATGTATTTCTGCTATAACAACAATTACTAAAAAACAGAATAAAATAAATATTTAAGGGGGCTCCCATACAACAAACGTGATTTTTTGCCGTTTTTATAGAATGGTACGGAACCCTTCGTGCGCGAGTCCGACTCGCACTTGACCGGTTTTTTTTTGTTTTACGTTTCACCGCAGTGTCTGTAATCAAATCTTGCAATTAAATTTAATCCATTTCCTAGTGTCACGACTCTCCCCGGCTTCGCACGGGTCCAGTTAAATCTACCCTATGTTATCTTTGCTCTTTTAAAATCATTTCAACATATTTTGAGTCCATTAAAACAAAATATATACAAATATATTTATTTGTATATAATTTTGGTGGTAATTTTTTTAAGGGTTGTAAGTTTTTTTTAATTTGGTTTAAGGGGACTCCCATACAACAAAACTCTTTATAATTACATATTAGTATTTAGCAGTCATAATGAAATTTTAAAATAAAAAAAAATCATATTATCTCGAACTCCTCCGTGCTTCGGAGGGCGCGTTTGGTCCCGGCTGTTGTCATTAGATGACAGTCGATAAACCAGGTCAGTGGCCTCTATGCGGCTTGAAAACACTGGCCTCCGCCAACCCCGCAGTTGTGCAGCGTAGTGGTTGTACCTATACTCTAAATCCCCCCTCAATTGAGGGGAGACCCGTATCCCAGCCAGCGGGATGAGTAAGGGTTGACGACGATTCATAATAAAATAGTCCGAAGATATACATGCTTATCATCATCATCATCAGGTCATTTTAGTCTCCACTACAGGAGCACGACCCTCTCTCGTCTGTCCCAGACAGAAGGAGGATTTGGCATACACTCCCCACGCTGGCCAGACGGTTTGGGGAGGCCTGATCGTTGTTTTATAATGTATTTCCCTTAGTCGCCTTGTACGACATCCACGGGAAGAGACGGAGTGATTCTATTCTAGTCTGCCGGAAACCACACGGCCAATATACATGCTTAAACAAGTACATTATGTTTATCACTTCAGAGTACAATGCACGTGTACGTATAGGACATATTATTATGTTGTTATGTACCTATCTGCTTTGTTAGGTACTTTTCCTAAAATCCCAGGCAAACATTTAATCAGGCGTCGCTCACGCTGTCTACCTAATAGATTGATAAACTATCTAGATAGATAAGTGAGATAGATTAAACGTTATTTTAATATACATCAGGGGTTCCCAATATTTTTCAGCCCGCGGCGCACGGTGGGCTGAAAATCGGCTTTCATAGACTTAGGGTTTTAATTTTTTAAGTGTCGTTTTTCTGCCAAATATTGCTACCATTAGCTATTATTTTACAAAAAAGTGACATTTCAGTTAATTCTGAACAAAAACGAATGAATTATATTTTTTTTATGAAAAATTTGTATGAAACTAGTATGAAAAATCCAATTAACTCTGAAACTGCAAGGAAAAACGAAATATCCTTAGAGGTAGTTGTAGTACTGATTACAAACAAGAAACGAATAACAAACAAGCATACGACTTGCCGGATGGTAAGCAATCATAGCGGCCTATGAGCACTTGTGCGACACCAGAGGTATCACTCAGATTTCCGGGCCTTATTGACTCACTTATTGCTTTATACAATTCAATAAGCTGCAATAACCGCTTCACATCAGGCGAGCCATAAGCTTGTGTGCCATCCGACGTAGTATAAAAAAATCATCATGAACCGGCACACACAGCTAAACACTTTGCCTCTAAATATATACATAGAGTAACGAGATGGGTTTGAGTGGTTCTAAATGCAAAAATGTAAAGAAAATTAAGAAATAAAGGACATGAGTGATGTGATGGGGTAAACGCGTATTTACGTACTCCTTATTAATATTTGACACCGCAGCGGGCGCCCACATGCTTTAGCGCATATGTTATGTTGCAGCTGCATAGCACGTCCTAAATCGGGCGATAATGACGGATTGCATTGTGCAATTGAACGCGCCTGCAGCGGCGGTGGGCGACTCCGCTATTGAGGCAGGCCATGTCCGCTTCCGACGCAATCGTTTATGCAACTAGACACTGATAAGTTTATTGAGCTTGGGGTCGCGTAGGTTATTGCATTGCTTCCATAAATCAGTTAATTATAACGCTCGTGGGCTCAGAATAATTTGTATTTAAATTTGAATTTAAATACAGTAAATTAATTACAGTCTTATTAAATAAATAAGTAAGTAAGTTTATACTTACTACAATTTAATTTATAGTATATTAGCTTCCACCAGCGACTTCGCCCGCGTTAATTTTATTTTTTTTAAATAAAAAGTAGCCTTAATTTTTTTCTAATAGGTACCTTTGAGAATATGTGTAGAAAGTTTCATGATGATCGGTTGAGTAGTTTAGGCGTAAAACCGTAACAAACAAACTCACAATCTGCGAAACTACATACTGGTTTGAATAAAAAAAATATTTCAGTGTTGGATAGCCCATTTATCGAGAAAAGCTATACAACATCACGCTACGACCAAATGAAGCGGATCACCAATGAAAAATGTTGCAAAAACGTGGGAAAAATATTCCTTTTCAGAGTTTCCGTTGCGTGCGCTGTGTAAATGGTTAAAGTTACGCGACAATCAAGTAAGACGGAACTGTTCCTCTTAAAAAATACGTATAGCATCTCTATCTTTTAAAATTGACACATTCACTATAATCTTTTTAATAGTAAACCTACGCTTAACTCTCAGCTCTTTTTCACACGCAGACGAAGTTGCGCGGGTCAGCTAGTATAGTATATTATAGTTATATGGTATAGTATAGGTATAGAAATACATAGTAGTATTTTAAAGAGTTATAATATAAAGTTATAATATAATATAAAGATTTATTGCTTGTTTGTAGATAATCGGTAAATTATGCAACTAATTTATTTTAAAAATTTTGCTATTAGAAAGAAAGAAGTATTAGTAAGTATTAGATACGAGTATATTTTATAAAAGTTGACGTAAGCCTCGGGCGGAAATTATGTTAAGATATTGAAGGGGCGAAAATCGATTTTGTATGTTTGTTTCGGTAGTAGTTTTTGATATAACTTATTTAAAATATATATATATTATATATATAAAAAATACATCGCAGTCTCTGTTCGCGAGCATATACTCACATACTAATTCTTTACAAACTTTTAGGGACTTAAATATATTAATAGGTGCCTAACTATGTAAAGTGAATAGCACATAAAGTTGAGGTTATAATTCGTATTTAGCACCCTATTGTGTGCGGGAACTGCGGGATAAAATCCGTCAAAATCAAGCTTGATGTAGGTACCTAAGTACACAGCAGACTTAACACTAAGCAGTATGTCTACAATAAGTGTGTCTAATTCAAAATAACACACTACTTAGTACTGTGTTTATACGTAGGTACTTAAATATTATGTAAGTAGGTGGCTTACATTTAGTTTTAGAAATTATTAAAAACTAAATATCTTTTTATATCATCATCAATCTTGTAAAATTTTAAGCATTAAATAAATTATTTTACTGAATTCCAAATCACAATTTGGTAAAAACATAACGAAAAAAATTTTTAAAATAATCTTCGCAAAGTTAGCGGAAAAATTTTAAGAAAGTATGTCTCACCTACCGTTTTTTCTGGCAATTTCCTAACACTGCTCCCGTGATCACTACAAGTACACATTGTATTGTTGTTTATAACAAAAACACTGAGATGCATTCCATGCATTTTCGTACACAAAATTGTATTTTATTAAGTTACTAACTGATAACGCGCCAAACTCCCTTCATAAACAAATTCACCGGTTGATGGACGCGTTTGCGCGGCTATAGTGCAGATTCTATACTAACTAGTCCGTGCTGTACACTGATAGCTGGTCGATTCATTCATACGAAACTATACGGCATCAATAATATTGGACTAATTTAATTGTTAATTACGCGCTTTTGAGTCATTAATGTCGTCATATTTCTACGTTTTTCGTGATTGTAAGTAAATAAAGGATATATAGTAAATGAGATCATTAAATCCTTAATCAATAGTAAACTTCATTAACATATATTTCCATTCCGCTGATGAATGAAAACTCCCTACCAAGAACTAGTTTATTGATTGGCGGAGTTTTTTAAATTTTATATTAAATACTAGCTGATCGGCCAAACGTTGTTTTGCCATATAAATTTAGGGGTTGATGGTAGAAGGGTGAAAATTTGAAGTTGTATATATTTTTAAATCATAATAAAATAAAAATAAATTGTCAATAAAATAAAATACAAATATTTAGGGGTAGGTCACCCTTATCATTTAGGGTTATGAAAAATCGATGTTGGCCGATTCTCAGATCTACCCGATATGCACACAAAATTTCATAAAAATCGGTCCAGCCGTTTCGGAGGAGTTTGGTAACAAACACCGCGACACGAGAATTTTATATATTAGATTAACGTTAAAATATTTACTTGCATGTTTATTTTGTCGCTTTTACTGTTAAATCGAATCGGAATGAAAAATGGATAAAGTACATTTATCTATGTTAATAACATCATTGTTTAAATATATATTATATAGTATAAACTACTTATGTTTGGGTCACACTACATTTCGAACCAGTACAGCAGTGCTCCGATTTTTATAAAATTTGGTGGGTGTGTTATGTAGAAACATAAATACATTTTTTATTAATTCTGATATACCTATTCGCGAAATCAACCATTCGCACAAATTACAGCCCCATTGCCGTAACCTCAGTGTTGTGCAAAGTTATGGAACGGATCCTGAACAAGCAGTTGATCCGTTACCTAGAAAAAATCAGCGGGTGGATCTTCTAGCGTATGTGACGCACCTCTGGGGAGAGCCATTTGATAAACATGGCGAATCTATGGCAGTCAGTCTAGATATTGCCGAAGCGTTTGATCGAGTTTGGCACAAAGCACTTCTCTCTAAGCTTCTGGCATACGGTCTGCCCATCCAGCCTTGTGACTGGATGGCTTCCTGAGTGAGCGTAGAATTCGCCACTCACCACTTATTGAAAGAAGTAATAATAATTATTATTACTTATTTCCTTTAAAAATACGTACATAATTATTATTATTATATTCATTATTGATAGCAATTAAATAATTTTCAACTGTATTTGTAAAACACGTCATTAATTCTGAATCATTTGGCGTAAATTCAAAAAGATACAGAAAATGTAGCGTAATGACGCACATATATTAAGTGGTGATAGCTGTATCTTTGTAACAAACAAGTAACCCTCTAGACTAGCAAAATAACGGGCATTTTAGATAAATTCTTTATAAGGTTCTAAATATTTGGGGTGTAACTGGTTCACCAACTTCACACTGCTGACTGACAAACGAAGCTCTGGCGAAAAGAGAGTATATTATTCTCTGGTAGGGAGCGTAATTGTAAGCTACCCGACTGGGGAATGTACCTCCGCCTCACAGAATACCGCAGCCAAATAACAATTCCCTTGAGGGTTGTTGTGTTTCTGCGAGTGAGTGAGGTCACCAGAAAGGAACGAGATGCTGCGTTGGCAGCGGGGGTGGCGGCGCGCGAGCAATATTTTATGTTGTGAGCGTTAATATGGCTACGGTAACCGCTTCACATCGGGCGGGCCGTATGCTTGTCTGCCACCCGACATAATAAATATATAGTATAAAAAAATAAGGGCCGATAGATTCCTCGTCTTATGCCCAAAAACTTAACAACAACAACTTAAAATGTGGTAGTTAATGGTAATAGTAAAGCCGTGGACAGAAGTCACTGTAAAATAAAGATACTGTTAAAGTACACATATAAATAGTTGATATTTGGTAGTCTTCCAGTTACAGCTCTATCGGAGCAGTTAAAGCTCAGTCGGGCGGGATCGTATGTATCTGATTCGAAGATGTCTGTGACGATGTCGACTGTTATACGTTGCCCAGTTATTCCTAGCCTAATACTGCAGTTAGACATAAGTAGCAGTTTGTGAGATGACAAAGATGTTGCCCAGCCGGATCTGACTCATGGGCGCCATCATTCGAGGAAACGTGTGGCATAACGCGCGGGCGCAGCGTACGGGAGACGATTCTGCACGTAACCACGGAGTCGCAGTAGGCACGTTACAGTAAAACGCGGAAAAAATTAAAGTAAAAAAATCTGATGGTAGTTCAAATACTGTCAAAGATTAGCGTATTCAAACTACAAAGTAAACTAAGTCTTCAGTATTATTTAATGAATTTAAACATAGCAAACGTCTCAAAGGTAAATTGCAAGTAGGTACCTCCGACAAAAACCGCAACATTTCACAAAAACATATTATGTATGGGTCCTAAAATCTACAACCGAATACCTATCGCTGTAAAAGAGTGTCAATTTTAAAACAAAACTAAAACAGTTTCTTATTGATAAAGCATATTATGATGTACAGGAATTTCTGGATGATACAATCTTATAGATATCTGAAAAGCTTTGACATTGTATAAACGGCAGTATCTATTGATCAAGCCACATTATTGTATATTATATTACTTTTTGCAAATGTATACTTATTAATTTAAATATGTATTGACATTATCGTAATTTTTGTACGCTGTTATATACAGCAGAATATGATGGACTATGTAACTTTAATATCACCTGTATATTACCCATATTCTTCGCAAATAAACTTTTTGATTTGATTTGATTTGAAGAACAGGATTAGATTTACAGTAATTCGCGTATGTTCGCACAGTTACAGTAACACACGTAACTAGCCGTGGGTGAGGTCATTGGCTGACCTTTTAATTCTGAGATTTAATAGCACGCGATTACTCATAATACTCACGAGATTCAATAGCTAATTTCACATATCGAAACTGCGGTCGCCAGTGGCCCTGTTTGTCACTTTAGCGGAATAAAAAAGTCCAATTCTTACTCTTTCTCATTTTATATTTTGCAGGCTATATAAATCGAAAGAATAACTTTAACAAGCCGAAACAAAAAATCCGTCTGAACATTCTAAAATTTTTGAAGTTAAAACTTCTTTAGCGGCGGCGTTGTGGACTTTTTGCAATGGTAAAAAAATATGTTAAACTCGCGTCAGTCGAAAATTCGTAAGACGGAGGGAGCGTTGACCGCCGGCGCTTCATAGGAGAGGAAGTGATATCCCCCTCTCTTTCTACCGCGCTGCGAAAATGTATGCCTGCTCCTGCTGTTTATTTTTAATGTAATATAAATTGCCATGTTTGTGTACGATAGCGCAAGAAATGAATATTGTATTTTACCACATAAATGATTGAACTTTTACACTGATAAATAAAGCAATTCGTGCGAAATTATTCTCTAACTGTTCCAAAGTATTCAAAAATGCACAATGTTAATGTTCAAGTTTTCACTTCTGCCGTCACTCCCGGAGTGCAACCCGATTTTTTTATATAATTTTATACTCTCACGGTTGTTTACATCACTATTGTAGAATAGAATATCCCCTTCTCTTCTCGTGGATGTCGTATAAGGCGACTAAGGGAAATACATTATAAAACATCGATCAGGCCTCCCCAACACATCTGGCCAGCGTGGGGAGTGTAGGCCAAAGGTCTGGAGTAGGAGTCTGGTCTGCGACGGACGAGAGAGGGTCGTGCTCCTGTAGTGGAGACTAAAATGACCTGATGATGATGATGATTTAGTTATATCCCTATTCTTTTCCTCATACACATAAGGAATACTATTATTTTCCTTCTTACAATTTTAACCATTCATAATAACGTGCGACTTGTCATTTTTAAAATTATACAGAAAGAAAACATGCATTTCGATGTGTAACCTTTTGCGGTTGCATCGAGGTCGCGACATCAACCGTGTAAACATTAATTATATTTATTGTTCCGTACTTTTCAGTCGGTACCAGTTTTATTACTTAGTAAACTTGTAATTACTTTTCCTACATACCCAGTAAGATTTACCAACATCTTGGTTGGTAAGCAGGAAACATAAATACAATTTTCAAGTTCAAGGGGAAACCTACAGTTGGGTTCGGTTTTGACATGAATTCGTCTTTAAAATTGCTTCCGTAGGGAGGCAATTTAAAAAAAAAAACGAATGAATACAAAATCGGGGGATACAGTTTGATGCAGCTACAAATCTATAATCTCCATCCAAAATTCAATCACACCACTGCACTGGATAGATGAAGGATCAAAGAATTTATGACGCTAAGTAAGGACTAAGGAACATCGCGCGCAGGGGACGTGGAAGCGCTGCCATTTTGAGATAATTTTAGTGCATTTAACGTATTCACGAACAACACGGCCGTGTCCATGACACAGCCACACCCCATTGTTTTTAAGTATTGCTGTTAACGTGAAAATAAATATTATACTGTTACTCGTAAATCGCTGATTAGATTTTTATAAAACTTAGTTCGTAAGTAAGTTACCTACTCGTAGTATAGGGGAAAATTTATAAAGTTTATATTGTGGCAATGAACGACGCCGTCATGGTCGCATTGTTTAAAACATTCCATTTGTGGTTATTACTAAATTAGGTATAGATTTTTATTATTATGTATCTCTTTTGAATCACTAGTCAATTGATCTAACGCATAGAGGCCTCCTTGAGAAGGATAATGTAATGTTGCCGTGACCCGCTCTGGGGTATAGCAATGGAACAATATAGCCATAAGCAGGTCTAGGAAGGTATTGGGCCTTTTGCGAAATGTGATGAAAATGAAATGGGTTTTGGAGACGAGATCTGATAACACAGAATCTACTGATATACTGTTGACCTCACTCACTCACAAACACTCACTCACCAGAGCACAACAATACTCTATGTTATTTGGGTGCGATCTTCTGTGAGGTGGAGATACCTCCACAGTTAGGTTTGACATGTCGCGGGGTTGGACTCTTTCGCCAGACCCTAGTGCAAACTAACTAACTAGCAATAGTTGGCAAGGGACACACGTGCATGTGAGATTGACTTTTTCTCTAAGGTTGGCTCGAAGAATTCAAGATTGGTATTCAGTCGAATGCTGATTTACTTAATTCTTAAGTTATATTTGACACGCGTGCAAGAGCAATTAGACTCTCTATCCTTTCACGTGCCGCGAATTTTAGCGCTATACCACAGTATTACTATATGCTTTTAAAACTGTGGCTATACCAAGCGCCGTACGAACGCTGTACGTACCATGGGACCGTGATACGCGAAGGTATATTAATATTGTGCCATTTTCTGGAAAGTCAACTTCAGAAACAATTTGTATGAACAGAGAAGAAATATTTATTAGAGGCCATTTGATCTACACTACTTTGTGTGCTTCCGTCACCAATCAGTACGTAAAGTAGGGGGTGTAAGTAGCTCATCAACATCTTCCGAGCTAAAGCCAACCTCACCTGCACGTGGTGCACCCTGCCGACCAACTAACGAGGCTATGGCGAAAGAGAGGTAGGACGCAGCGAAACATCATACTGTGCTCCCCTTTCACTGGTCAAATTGGGAGAGGGGCACAGTGCGGTCGTTCGCTCCAGGCTTGGCCAGCATCCGACTGGGGAAGTGCCTCCACCTGGCAAAAAACCGCAGCCATAATGGCTATGCTGTGTTCCTGCGAGTAAGCTAGGTCACCAGGGCTATTTTAGAGGAGTTGTTATGCTGACGGCGGTGAGACCAGCGGCTGTCGAACCGCCGTTAGCGGTGTAGGCGCGGCGTGTTGGCGCGGCGGTCAGGGAGACCCGGTGAAACGGCTGTCCGCTGGCCGCCCGCAGGTCAGTAGGGTTCCCGAACCCGGGGATCACCTAATCTCCGCCCCGGGAGGCTGAACCGCCAGCCTGTGTAAAGTCCCTGTTGTAGTAGTCGTGCCGGAGGAGGAGACCGGAGTGGACCCGGCTGCTGCAGCAGGGGGGGACCGGGGGCCCTTCCGCCCGCCGCGCTAGCAAATCGCACAACCTGCACTGTACTGCGGGGGTAGACACCGCGCTTTTGTCTCTTGCGCCGTCAGTGAAACAACTCCTCTTATTTATAAACCTCTAACCGCTTTCATATGGCCAGAAAGAAAAAAAAGAAGATCTTTCCAGCGGCGTCCTCATCCACGTTCGACGTGGACTTCTGTAACGTCAGGGGACTTCACTCAAACATAAATGCAGTTCACCAACATCTCGAAACTGCAAAGCCGACCCTACTTTTTTTAACGGAGACGCAAATATATTGTCCGACCGATACATCTTATTTATTATACCCCGGGTACAAACTTGAACATTCTTTTGTACGTAGAGCCGCGGTATGTATGTACGTCCGGGATGATATTTGCTGTCGACGTCTTCATGGCCTAGAAGACAGGGACCTGTCAGTGTTGTGGGTACGCGTGGATCAGGGCGGCCGCACCCGGATCTACGCGTGCCTCTACAGGTCTCATAGCGGTGATACGGACACAACTCGATTGATCGAGCACCTGCAATTGGCGACTGACAAAGTCATCGAGAGGTACCCCTCCGCGGAGTTAGTGATTTTGGGAGACTTCAATGCCCACCATGCCGAGTGGCTCAGCTCTCGGTCCACTGACTTCGCGGGGAGGTCTGTACATGATTTTGCTCTGGCCTATGGTTTCTCACAGCTGGTTCATTCTCCAACGAGAATACCAGATATTGAGGACCATACTAGCTCTCTACTGGACCGTCTGCTGACCACACACCCGGATGGGTATACAGTCTCGGTGGATGCGCCACTTGGTTCATCGGACCACTGTCTCATCCGGACACAAGTGCCATGCGCTAGCCCTGTCACAGCCCGGTCTACCGGTTGGCGTCGCATGTGGCACTATAAGTCAGCAGACTGGGATGGATTGCGTGAATTTTATGCATCGTACCCGTGGAGGCAGCTCTGTTTCGAGTCGGAACATGTGGACATCTGTGCATCTGCTGTAGCTGAAGCCATTTTAGCTGGGATGGAATTATTTATTCCAAACCGGCGGGTAGCTACTTCAGGTGCTAAGAAGCGGCCGTGGTTTAATCGGTCTTGTAGGGAAGCTAAACTCCGCAAGCAAGCTGCATACGAGGCTTGGACCACGGCACGTATTAACGGAGCTCATAATGTTTCTGACTTGAAACGCGAGTTTAATGCTGCCTCGAGGTTCTGTAAGAGAGTAATTGCCAGGGCTAAGTTCGAGTTCATCGGCAGGATTGGTGAGCGCCTAGCTAAGCACCCATCTGGGAGTCGTGCGTTTTGGTCGCTCGCTAAGGCTGCCGAGGGAAATTTTTGTCAGTCGTCCTTTCCACCACTTCGAAAACCGGATGGTAGTCTGGCCCACAGTGCTAAAGAGAAAGCCGATCTGTTGGGGAATCTCTTTGCCTCAAACTCTAGTTTGAACGACGGGGGCGCCGCACCGCCCTCCATCCCGCGGTGTGGTGATTTCATGCCAGAAATCTCATTTTCTCAACGAGATGTTCGGCGGGGATTATTATCCCTCGACGTTCACAAGTCGAGCGGGCCAGATGGCATTCCGGCAGTGGTGCTAAAGCTGTGTGCTCCTGAGTTGTGTCCTGTACTTACGCGCCTTTTCGCGCTCTCCTATTCCACCAGGCAAGTTCCATCATCGTGGAAGACTGCGAACGTGCACCCTGTGCCCAAAAAGGGTGACAGATCTGACCCATCGAATTACAGGCCTATCGCTGTTACCTCCCTTCTCTCCAAGGTAATGGAGCGCGTCATTAATAACCGGCTCCTGAAATACCTAGAAGATCACGATTTAATCAGCGACCATCAATACGGCTTCCGTCATGGTCGCTCGACTGGTGATCTTCTAGTGTATCTTACACATCGCTGGGCTTCAGCCGTGGAGAGTCAAGGTGAGGCATTGGCTGTCAGTCTAGATATGGCGAAGGCGTTCGATCGGGTCTGGCACCGTAGTCTTCTTTCGAAGTTGCCTGTATACGGTCTACCAGAGGGTTTATGCGAATGGGTCGCTAGCTTCTTGTCCAGCAGAAGCATTAGAGTCGTTGTTGATGGCAGTTGCTCCGATAGCATGGACATTAATGCTGGCGTCCCGCAAGGCTCTGTATTGTCCCCGACGCTGTTTTTGCTGCATATCAATGATATGTTATCTATTGACAGCATTCATTGCTATGCGGATGACAGCACCGGGGACACGTTTTATACGGGCCGCGCTAATATTCCCCGCTCTCTGGTGGAGGAGAGCCGCGAACGACTTGTGTCGGAAATCGAGAGCACACTAAGTAAAGTGTCCGATTGGGGGCAACAGAACTTAGTGCGATTCAACCCCTCTAAGACACAAGTCTGCGCGTTCACCGCTAAGAAAACCCCTTTTGCTGTGGTTCCTCAATTCCAAAACACACCCCTTACCATCGCCAAAAACATTGGGATTCTTGGAGTTGAAATCTCCAGCGACGTCCAGTTTCGTTGTCACCTGGAGGGGAAGGTCAAGCTGGCGTCGAAGAAACTAGGTGTGCTGAATAGGGCCAAGCAGTACTTCAATCCGCGGCAAAGGCTTCTGCTCTACAAAGCTCAAGTACGGCCGCATATGGAGTACTGTTGCCATCTGTGGGCGGGAGCGCCTAGATACCAGCTTGCACCTTGTGACTCGATTCAGAGGCGTGCTGTGAGGATTGTTGACGATCCCAAACTGACAGACGGTTTAGAACCCTTAAGTCTGAGGAGAGATTTTGCGTCCCTTTGTGTGTTCTACCGTCTGTACAATGGGGTGTGTTCAGAGGAGTTGTTTGACATGATGCCCACGGCCTCCTTCTACAGTCGCACCGCTCGCCATCGACAGGGAATTCATCCTCACACGTTGGAGCCTAAGTGGTCGCGTACCGTGCGGTTCCAGAGAAGTTTTCTCCCGCGTACGGTCAAGCTGTGGAATGAACTGCCTGTCGAGGTTTTCTCAGGAGACTACAGCATGGGGTTCTTCAAAAAGGGCGTGAAGAGGTTTTTACAGGGTCGGCAACGCGCGTGTGATGCCCCTGGTGTTACAGGCGTTCATAGGCTACGGTAACTGCTTTCCATCAGGCGGGCCGTATGCTTGTTTGCCACTTTAGTAGTATAAAAAAAAAAAAAAAAAAAAAAAAAAACCTGCTGCCGTCCGGCACCCGTACCGGCACGTACAAAGGTAACTTAGAATCTAAAGAAAATAAACCCTCAATAAGCATTCAGATATAGGTATTCATAATTAGCTTGACGAATATAAATAGTGTTTATTACTGTTTGTTACAATAGACTTTGAACAAGGTGCCATCACCGCTCAAAATAGCGCCTAAGTAAGTATTCGTGTATGCCTAAAACAACAAAGTATTAGGCAAGTATTGGTTCGCATAAGTTATTTATGGTAGATACAAATATAATGTTTCTAGGAATATCGGAGCAAAATTCTCATATTGGATAATAATAATGTAATACCTAGTATTATAAATATAACTGTCAACTGCCAGTCGGGTCTTGCGGATGCATGATGGATGAATTTGTACGAAAAAAAATAAGAAGTTGAGTGGAAATTAGAAAATTTAAGAAAACTGAACGACCATAATGATTAACTTTTCTGGTGTAACTTTATGTCGTTTGACAGAACTGTCAGTCATTGAACAGCGTGCGCGAAACCAATTAGAATTCAATATTCACAGTTAGGAAGACAGGACAACGTCTGTCGGGTCAGCTATTATTAGATAAACATATGTTATTATAACATTATTATAACTAATTTTACATGAAGATAAGTAGGTAGGTATTTTTATTACAAAAAATAAGCAGTAACTCTTCTTCTACAAAGAAGAGCTAACCGCTCTATTTATAACATGGGTTACATAAAATCACTAAGAGAACTTCTCAAAGACAAATATTTTCACTATTACTTTCCAATATATTTATGAAAACATTATGCTCATAAAAATATTAGCTTGTTTCTATAATTCGAAGATTGTATTAACTTTCTGTAAATCTTAGAAATAAGCATAAATTGCGTATACCATTGCATTGACTTACTAGGGCAAGGAAATCTTTTGTTGTAAATTGCATTCGATTCTATAATAATTGCATGATTCAGTCCTTTATTTACCTGAAGATATGTTTAACAAACATAAAAATACCCTTACAAATATGACTTACGGTCACATATTATTTAAGTTGCGAAAGTGGCGCCTGTTTAGACAAAAATCGTACCGTAGCGTAGCTGAAAACATGCATATGAAATACACACATGCACAATTGTAGGTACGTAGGTGCATATTAAATACTGTGAAAGGAAAATTATTTTACGGACGAAAAAAATAAATTAAAACATCAGATTCTTTCTTTTTGTTCTTACAGAGTTTTTTAATTGCGGCTATTAAAATTTTAGTACAGAAATTGTTGTAACTTTTGAAACACACACGATTAAGGTGAAATAAAATTATTAATATTAAGCATCGCAAATGTGATCTTCTCAAGTCTTGTCAACTCAGTATAATGATTTTAAGCTCCTTGTTTACGAGGTATGATACCTTCATTGATAATGCTAGTTTCGTTCATACGATAGATTTAAGAAATTTGTGAGGTGTTTACAAGATTACCGTCTCTTTCCACTTAACTTAGAATGAAACTTACCACAGCAATAAATTCCTTAAATTTACTTTTGCGTAAACGGAATTTTTAATATTAATTTTTTCTCCTCAATTTTTAATAATAATTATTCTCCACATGGTAGCGGTTCGAAAATCAATGGGTCTCAGGGGTCTGAATGGCAGGGCGGCCACCAATGAAGGTCGTGCTCTGCTCCCGTAGTACGCAAAGGGTTAACGCGCTTGCGCCCTGGCCCTGGCCTCGTAATCTCGACGCTTTTTGTTATAGTCAACATCTGCATAATTAAGAACTACAAATGTCACGTGTTACTTTTTAACACATGTACTTTTAGTTAAAACGATTTCTATATAGGTACCTTATTAACATATATAACATTATAAAAAAGTAGGTAAATCTCATATCTAAATGCTACTCAAGTGGCAAAAACTTAACTTGTGCCGCTTAAAATCAACGTTTGCATTTCTAAACGAGCAAGAAATAGAGTAGATTGCAATCAGTGTCGCAGATCGACCAGTGAAGTACCTACTAGCTTAAAACCGCAACTTTAGGGGTGTGACAAGTTTCTCGTGCTTTACTTTTGGATATTATAATTATATCATCTCTTGTCTTGTCTATCTTAGCATTTTAATAACTAATTGTCCTAGGCCGAATTCAATTTATATAAATCAAATAAATAGAGAAATGTACAAATTAAAATTTAATTGCGTCAAAATATTCCACATATATTAAAACATATGTTTCAACTGCATGCAGCTCGCATAAACAAAGTGCCGCCGAAAAAAGTACTTACGTTTCAATCCACATCATATTCTATAATGTATACAATATTTCATTTAAATACGTTCAGCCGTTCACGCGTGAAATAGAAAGCATTGGTAATCACAAACTTGAATTTATAATATTATCAAGATTTGCAAGATGAACTAGGCTACTTTTTATATCATTTGAGAAGGGAATATGCCAGGAGAAAGCTCAAGCGTTTACATTAGATATTTTAAATATTTAGATATTCTTGATCAAGCGTTTCAAATTATGCAACCAATATATGCGCTTCAAATTAAGCTGCTTGTTTGCCCCCATTCGTGATGTTAAAATAAATATGTCTATATGTACTATATATTTCTATTTATACCTAACGATTTTTGTACGATAAGTAGATTATTTCTTTCTTTTGAGTCTAATGGTTAACAAGTCATAAACTAGTACTTACTTAAAAGAAAGAACAATTAAAACTTCTTCATGAAAAAGATTATTTACTAAATGGGTTTTGGACTTTAACTATTATTACAGTATAAGTAATAAATAGTACTAACGTACTATTATGTAAATACTTTAATTACATAGGATATTAAGTTAGCAACCCTGTTAAACCCACAGGTCCCGCCTGCAAACGAGACCACGTCAACCACTCGGAATCCGACATCATGATTATTGCACAGATAAAAACACACATGTATGCAAAAAGGTAACATTTTAAACTTTTTTTGCGAATAAATAGACTTGTAAAGTGGTTTGACCATTTAGATATAGCGGAACAGCGGTTTATAGTGTTGTAATTTTTATTTAAATGTCGCGGTGATATCATCGAAATGTTATTGTGGTATTAGGTTATCTATGGATTGTATTTATTAAAAAAAAATAAGCTGGAAAACCACCAAGCTGTATTTTAGGGCTCCTTACCCGAAACTAAGAAAATAATTCTTCTGTATTTAAAGGCAACCGTCACTAACTGTCTAAAATCTATCAACGCTATCTTTGAGCTATCTTAAACTACTGGACGGATCTAGGGCCCTAACGTCGATGCTGAAGCCGATTACTATCCAATATTTTGATTCGAAAAATAGGTCTTACGTTTAAATTATTGACAAGCATCTTCAGCTTAGTTGGTAGAGCTCTAGAGTTTTACCAGTTAAGCTAAACTCATGCACCATAAATCTAAGTTGAAATTTGATTTTTGCAATAAAAAAATCCGATGGGAATCGGCTTCAGCTTAGCCGGAAGGGCGTAATATAGTAAAGTAAAGGCGTAAAAAAATAAAAATAAGCCCAGGTTGTAATTTGGTATACTTACAGGAAGCTATTATGACGTAGCCATCCGCTACGAAAGGATTTTAGAAAAATCTCATGGGAATGGTGAAAGTATTAAAATTAACCTTCCCTAAAACAAACAGCATAAAACATCTCTAAAATGTAACTCTTCTAGCCGTTTACAATTATTTCAATTTTTCAATAAATAATTAAATATACCAAGACAAATTACACACTTCCATCTAGTCCCAAATTAGGCAAAGCTTGTATTAAGGGTACTAGATGACCAATATTTTTTAGAACAATATTGGTCATCTAGTACATACATTACTTTATACCTACATGGAAAACAAACACACAAATGTGTGTCTTGTGCGGGGGTCGAACCCGCGATCTCGAAGTCAAAGTAGCCATTTGACCACCGGGCTCTTCAATAATACTTAAAAAAACTTAAGTTAACTTAACAGTTAAGTAGAGAAAAACCGTATCATAATAAAATGCACTTAATTAATTTGAATAAGATAGATATCAAAAACTATCACCACTCCCATTATTATTAATGTATAACAAACATGTTAAAGTTACTCCCGATATTTTTGTTTCTTTTACGTACGTATCTCAAATGATAATGTAATATTCCGAACGATATTCACTTTGTACATTAACTTTTATCGTCTACAGGATCATCGATATCGAGTTACAGCCAAATAATGTCTTACAAATAACATTCAATATTCACAACGTCGACGCAGCTTAGCGCTCAGTCAACGACCCATCCCGATAGGATAGATAAAGTCACCCCTCCTACACATAAATCCACAGTAACAATATTTACACAGCATAAACGGTATGATCCTGACACGAGATATGTATTCTACATCTCCGGGTGAATACCCGTTAAATTAAATCTTAGCTATTA
Source organism: Hypsopygia costalis (assembly GCA_937001555.2). Classification (NCBI taxonomy): domain Eukaryota; kingdom Metazoa; phylum Arthropoda; class Insecta; order Lepidoptera; family Pyralidae; genus Hypsopygia; species Hypsopygia costalis. The sequence continues at coordinate 17,631,547 of OW443340.2, read as the reverse complement.
GGAAAATCCACACAAAATCTATCTAGAATATTGTCTGCACTTACAGAGATCTCATTGGGAAAATCCGTAATATTAAAATTATGAATTATAAAACAATTAAAAGTTGTCAATAATGTAACTAATAAATAAATGACTAAGCTAAGTGATCTTATTAAATTTTGTCATAAATAATTTTACACTAACCACAAGAATACATATTTCATTCATACTTCAGAATAAACAGTTTAATTAAAAAAGTATCATCACATCATTCACTAAATTAGCATAATAAGTGACCGCACCGTTTGTTTTTGTTCTCGATGAAAACAGTGGATCGAAACCATTGTCTGTATGACTATAGTGTCCATTTTGTGACATGATTCCAACTCCCTCTTTTCACAAACCCTCTGTGAACGTTGAAACCATCGTAAGGTCTTACGTACGGTTCTATACAAAATTATGTGTTTTCATTTCCATATTCTCTTCCCTTTTTTCTAACTTTCTCTCCTACGTCTTTCAACCTAGAATTGTTGGCCTTAAGTTTATCCCATTTTCAATCTGTCTTTTCCATTCGCTCTCCCTTTCCTCTCGACTCTATTATCTTAGATAAACAGACAGATACAATATGTTTTACTACGATGTGCAGTTCTTGTACTAAATATTACGTAAATATCGACACTAAATTATATACAATACGGGCTATATACACAACAAGACTTATTGCTTAAAATAATCTTTTTAAGGCAACGAAATTAAGAGTAACGAAACTAATCCAAACTTTTTCTCCTCCCTCTGCTGTTACTTCCCCAATTTGTAATCTCTGTAAGTACTCTATTTATTATTAAGTATTCTATTCTTATTCATGTTCTATGTTTCACATCTATCGCCATCTTCAGCAGCGCAGTTCATCCGTCGTATGTTGAAATCTCTAGTAGTCACAACCTGAATAGTTCTTTCGAGAAAACCTCTCTGTAACCGCACACTACGCGACCATTTGAGTTCTAATATATGCAGAAGAGAATGACCCCCCGCTCGGCGCGATTGCAGAAGCTGACTATGGGCATCATAGGTTGAACACAACCCATTGTATAATTGGTTAAACAGGATTTATTAATTTTCCAGATATGAAAGTCACCGAGTAAGTGCATAAATTTTCAATTTATCTTGTTTAGCCACGAGATTAAAAGGCTATTGCCGGAAATAATAAACAGGGTCCTTACAATCCCAAAACAAACAGATCATAAACTAATCGAGTGATGTACATAACATTCTGAATAGCATATTAGAAAATGAGACACAACGTCGTGGGAACTTGTCGTAGGTGGCGAGTAGTAGGTGGTAGTAGCTAGCGAGCTACGTGCCGGTCGATCACAAACTTGTAGCACTCAACCCAATAGTAACCGTACCGTGGGACATGAAATGTGTATTGGGTGTATTCTAACACGACACGATTGAACATTGTAAACATGTTGTAAAACATCAGCATTTTTACTTATCAATGGCAGGCGTCCGACCGCAGTAGCAAACAGACAGAGATACAGACAGACAGGCGGACATGGCCGAATTTTAAGGGTTCCTTATACGGAATCCTAAAAGTGAATGGTTATTATGTTTGGTCCTCTATGGGCATAAAATATATTTATACATATACAGTAGGGAGTTAGGAATATTGAATAACTGTTCAATATAAATTATGTCGAAATTCCAAGATTTATAAGAATATCTTGGGTCTTTTAAGAAAAGTGGTAGGTGTAAATATACGCTTTAATAAGCCTAGTGATATTAAATTAAAAATGTAAACAGAAGTTAATTAATCATTAAATGGAATAAAATATCACCGCAGGAACACGATGAACAGACGGGGCAGCGAGGGGTCGATTGAAAAGAATCCTCTCTCCAAGCCCTCCCGGCGCTGAGGGCGAGGGGTGGCCGAGGGCCTAGTGATGCAATTTTCAACTGCATTCTATAGATATGCAGACGCTGTGAATGGTATTTACTTTTTTATCTTTTTACAGTGGTAGCTATTCTTTAACATTCCTTCTTAACAATGACTGTGAAATTTCCGAGCTACGGAAAATGTAAAATTTTTCAATTCATTCTATGGGTTTTTGACAAGCTTAGGAATCATAAAGTTAATTGCGAAAGAGTAATTTATATAAAAAAGAGAAGATTTAGAACCGGCTTCGATATTTTCGTCAGACCCAGAACCTGAAACCGATTACCATCGGTTTTTTTTATTCTAAAAATTGGTGTCAGGTTAAAGTTATCGACAAACATCATCAGATTCGTCGGTAGAGCTTCTAGAGTTTCTACCAGCTGAGTTAAACATAATTAGCAATAATCTAAGAGTAATTTTTGAATAGAACTACTATTAAAAAAATCCGCTGAGAATCGGCTTTAGGGTCCCAGATTAAATAGCTTTACAACCAATGAACAGATTTTAAACAACATAATATCCATAACACTGTCCAATCCGAATTAACGAAATTTCAAAATAAAAGATCCTATTGAAATTCCTTTCGATTGTAAGCTACAACATGGACAAACAAAAAGTTTGAACATAAAATACAATTTTATTTACCCAAATTGGATGAGCATATCAGATGAGATGTTTTGATGCAAATCCATTCACTTCTCTTTGCCTTTATTCATGAAATACAAATTAAAACATAATGAGAAGGTATCTAAAAAAGCTTTGTAATTACTATACACATAAATGTGATCATAATAATACTGATGCCTGTAAAAAGGCATTTCGCATTTTTCACGTTTAAGTTTTCGTTCTTATAATATTGCCCAATCATGTCTCGCGTCTCTACGAACTGGTGCTACTCTGTCCACCCGTCTGCATCTGACACTTGTGGCGTGTGTCGACTCCAGTTTTGGCCATCAGCCAACATTTATACGACATACAATGCAACTCCAGTTAGCACCGGCTACCGCGTTACGCCCATAGAATAACAATTTCCATTTTAACGCATAATTAAAAACATTACAAAGTCAATTCTGAACCGAGAGATATAACATACTTGAGGGTCTATTACATTATGATGTTTTGAGACAGTCTAACATTGTGTCGTCTGACTAATTTTAGTGGGGTGCCAGCAAGACGAAACTATGATAGACAGTCTGAAATTCTGAAACTGTCCTCGTCTGATAAGCCCTTTACTATTGTTAGTAGTATCAATCACACTATAAATTATTATTTATTAGTACTATTGCACTATGTACAGTATTGCCACTCCCTGCCGCTCTCTCGTGTCGACGTCACCTCCCCTCTGAGATAAATCTGGAAATTTGTATGGCGCCGCACGCACACACGCTCATTCAGGCACTGCACAGACGTCACTGTTTATGTAATAAAGGACGCGACATTTGTATGGAGTGGCCGGGGTGTGGTAATATATAGTTTTTAGAAAACAATATGCTATTCTAATACCAAAAATTTTCTCGGATTAGAATTGCAAGGTATTAGAATAGCATACTGTTTTCTAAAAAATATATACACATGTTACATATAACATGTACTTAGAAAAGAATTGGAGTGAACTCAACACCATCTTTAGAGCCAAACCAACCTCACCTGTACTGTGGTGTACACTATCTACCGACTGGCAAACGATGCTCTGGCGAAATAACTGGGGATGGATAAACGTCCACCGACCACCTCACAGGCGATGTCAGCCAAATTCATCAGGCGGACCGTATGCTTTTTTTGGCACTCAGAATAGTATAAAAACAATTTTATTTTGATCTCTCTAAAATTTTAATTTAACAAATTATGAGGAGCTTGAATCGAACACGCAAATCGAGTGATTAAAGATGGCTCACGGGAAAATATACCTTTTATTGTACTACGGTTCAGCCTAAATCGCTGATTGTAGAAACTTGGAATGTAATAAAAGTGTTTCTTTTGGTATAAATATACTATACTAAAGTTTTTTCTGAAAATTCTCACGGGAATCGAAGTACGAAGTCATGTGCGAAAGTCGATTAATTATAAATTATAATTGGTAATTATATTATCTTTATGTAAATGCAAGTACCTTTGCGTGTAATGTAGTGTGTACCATTCTTGATACTTAACTAGAAATATGACATTCATAATTCATTAATTCAATTACAGTACAAAAAGTGTATAGCGCTGCCTAAAATTTGAAATTTGATACCAATACGCGATAAAAACTCGATTAAGGATGAACTCATGAATATGATAATTGATATTCTTGTAATAATAAATTATTATAATCAGATCATTACGTATCTATTTAAATTCAGTTCTGTGAAATATATGAAAGAAATATAAAGGAGAACGAGTATCGCATATCGAATAAGCTTTTTTAGACTAGACTGCTTTTCCATCAACTTAGATATTGATTTCATGCTGGGACTGCTCCATCGTTTCTTTCTTGGGCGCGATTAAATTTACGTATATTACTATAAAGCAACTAGAAAATAATGTATACATTAATAGTTAAACTCTTGCTTGGCCAATCCGCCCGCAAATTGCATACTACATATCTACGCCGCCTGAAAAAAATCTTGATGCAATTATCGGGATAAAATATTTATATAACTTCTGTCACAATTTTATTTATAGTAGTAGCTACTTCATATTTCTAAGTATATTATTGATACAAGAGTAAACTGCCTGCTTGACTGACCGGTATGTACTTATTACGACGTAGGCATACACAAGAAAAGGATTTTTTAAAATTATCATGGGATATTGGGATACGCACGTACGAAGTTGCGGGCGACAGCTAGTTTCGCAGTTTCGTACTATTTTAATTAATGACTTTGTTCGGATTATTAGTTCGTCGCCTTCTATTAGTATATATGTTACGGCTAAAGGTGGGTGTGAACGTAAACTTAAGATTAGCCGGCTAATGTGCACATTAGCCGAAACGAAACGGCTAAAAATGTATTCGATGGACGCGCCGAGCCGGCGGAGGGCTTGAGGGGGCGGTGGGGAAACAATGCGCGCACACTTGGCAATGAAATTTCCGAATATAATACTATTATATTGAATTACGACGTAGGATGCAAGAGCGAGCGAAGGACACCCCGAGGTTAGGTTTTGTTAGGTTACTTTAAACCCTTTACACAGAAATAGGAGCCCCGCTAGCGGGGCTCCGTCGAAATTTAGCCGGCTAAAGATAGCCGTATAAGAAGAAACTAACATTAACACCTCCTCGAAGTTAGACTTAAGTTTAGCCGGCTAATCTTACGTTTATGTTCACACCCACCTTTTGCCGTAACATATACGTAAGTTGGAAAGAGAATAAAAAATAAATTTGCACCAATCAATGCATACTTAAGTAGGTAATTACACAGACCAAAGAGCACTTATTTGAATCTTCAATCGTAAAACGAAAATATCATCTCTTACGATAAAACTACTTTAATTATGGCTAATGGTGAAGTAACAAGCATAAAAACAAACAAAAATTATTTTGATTGTTGATTTATTACAATGGCTTATGTCATGGAAAGAGGTGTGCCCAAAGGGAATGCGATGCGACACGAAATGCGATTGAAAAATCACGAGGTAACAATGCACGCGTTGATAAGGCACGCAGTCGCAGAGCGTGATCGACGCACGGGTGCGACTTGGGTGCTAATAGATGTACCGATACAGTCCAACGACTCATAACTATAAGCACAGACGAACGGCGGCACTCCAGGCGACTTCAAACAGTTTCGTCTGATGCACAACTGCACTCGAAACTCGAGAGCACTGCCTCTGATTAAACTCAGCCCGCGCTTCGCCTCCATTCACTACCTTTTGCTTTATTTGTCTCTCGCAATTCAGTTCTGGCAGTTAATCCGAAATTCAAATTTGGAATACAAATCTCTTTTATTATTTTAATTACGCAGGTAAGTTAAGACGGTCCTGTATAGAAATTGTGAGACTGATGTTTTTCAAATCACTTTTACCTGGCACTGAGTTAGTTAAATAACTTAAGTAGTTCCATTCTCACAGAAGGTCGCTGTCTTGTTGGATTTGATGTAAATACATACACAATAATATTAAATTTAAGTTATATAATGTCATCTATAAAAACATCTTCTCTTTCAAAGTTAATTTTACGCATGAAGCAATAACTCTCATGTGAAAATGTTTGTATTGTTGGTATTCTAAACGTCGTCGCCCCCTTCTTAATTATCATTATAAAACATACATTTTAAAATATTCACACTTTTTTAAACGCTTTTATAACAATATGGCATATACATTAATTTAATAATTATTAGTCGTTATTTGTTGTTGAAATAAGATTGAGTATATGTAAAGACATGTGTTAATGATGAATTTTGAAACCTAAAATTTTGTCGAAAGTCGATGTTCTGCCTTTCGCGCTGCACCCTATTAAGTAGTACTATTACTTACTTATACTATGCTATTAATAAGGACGCCTATATGGCCGATAAATCTATGCTATATTATGTGGCTATTATTATTATGTGCGTGGTGTTCGCAGAGTACTATGTATACGAGACGTATTTCGATTGAAATGAAGATGCTGCAGAAACAGCTCGAAACAACAGTTTTTATTCTGAGCAATGTCCAAAATTTTATTACACACAATGTGATGCAATCGTTATACGATAGTTAAAGCAGACGAAACCGAAAATTCGTATTGACGTAATAGTTGTGACTTAAGAGAAGAGACAAAAGGGACAGTGATACTAGAATAGAAATTAACTGGGCTACCAGACCGCGCTCGCCAGCCACGCGTCTTCTAATTCTAATCTAATATTCAGATTGTGTAACGTTTTAGCCACGGTTGCATACAGAAATTTAATTTAGATTAATGCGATGTAGGGCATAAATTTGACATTACAGCGGCAGCCAGACGGTACTAGATTATGCATTATATCGGCAACGGCACCGAGCTTGCTCAGTGTTTCTCAAACTCCTATAAAATATTTATGCATAAATTCTCTTCTTGAATAAACGGGTCTCGTGCTTTGTACCTTGTTAACATATAGTATTTCCTTTAAGAGAATATTTGAAAAACTACATATTTATGGTTGTATACAAATTGTAAAAATCGCAATTCGTGATGTTCTGCATTCCTAATGGTTCAGAGAATACATTTAGCATTAAGTCTGCCTTTTGTACCGAAATTTTGTGGTCAATAAAGATGTAAATTATTTATTTACATCTTTATTGACCACAAAATTTCGATATAACGATATAGATATAACAATATAGATATAACGTTTGTGCTTTAGACATATAGTGCAATGAATATTTTAATTTTATGATGTTTACCTATACTATGCATTTTATTATTGCAAATGAAACAAATTACCCACATTATTTATTGACAGAGATACGGAATACTGGAAAAATAAGATAATAAATTGAAGTAATTTTGTGGATTATTATGAAAAACAATAGATTTGTTTTGTTCCGGTACCTACTGATAGCATTTTGAAGTATTGCAAGCAAACGTGAAGTAAAGTTTGGCGACCGTTGCTCGCAGACGACTCAATGGGTCTCTGAGGACGATACACGAACTTGCATTATGGCTACTGTAGGAAGTTACCCTTATACACCTCTCTATTACGTTTTCACAATTCAATTATATAAATAGAATTATTCGAAAATTTGAGTTGAAACTCAACTACATTAGGAATAATGAGAAATACGAATCCGAGATTCAAATTTTTGTAAGACGTTTTAGTAATTTCCTCGACCTTTGAAATTTTTAATGCGCCGCCAAGATTAAGAAAGAAAATTTTAAATTCCTCAATTAAGCTTCAGATGTGAATATTTTTTGTTCGCGATCCCGGCAGTTGGCGCATCTCCCTTGGCTCGACGCCTCTCGGCAGGGATAAGTCTCTCCACCCTCCGATACCCACCGCTTTTTTAATATAAAGTTATAAATATAGCTATAAAATATACTCATTACTATATTTTGCTCCCCTAATGGTACAAACAATCCTATAAAATATGTACGCTTTTCACATAAGGCTGATTTCGGTGTCTCGAGGTCAGATCGCCCTGATTCATTTGGATCGCGTACAAAATTACTTTCTTCCTTTGTTTCAAAAGATTATTTACCGCACTCTGTAATCAACAATCCGAATTCGTATAAGTAGGAAACAATTATAATGTTGCTGGCTCATGAGATCTAATGAAGGTACTTCTAAAAAGTCAGTGAAAGTTAAAAAGAACCATGACATTACATAGATCAATGCGATAATTAATCACATTTGCTTACGATCTGAAATCATAGAGCAAGCATCTAAATGACAACTTATCTAGATCTTCCTGAGAATGCTTACCCATGCCATGATATTTATGATGGATACTAATGATACGATTTCATATGTTTACTAGCTTGCATTCGCGACTTCGTAAACGCATATCGCAGTATCCTGTGGGAATTAAAATAAATCGTTTCTAAGCAGTTGTATAAGACATAATCAAGTTAGCCAAATTTCAACAAGATCCATCTAGTAGTTTGAGGATAGATCAGTCGCAGAACAGTTGCCTTTTATAGATATAATTAAATAAATATTCCTTGGCATATTCCACAGCGCCATCTAGTCCCAGATTAAGCAAAGCTTGTACTATGGCTACTAGACAACTGATATACATATGTACATAAATACATTTTTTTATATAAATACATAGAAAACACCCAAACCATGACAATCAGACATGTTCATGTACACAAATATTTGTCATGTGCAGGAATCGAACCCTCGACCTCGGAGTCAAAGTGGCCATTGCTAGCCATTCGACCACCGGGCTCGTCAATAGACAAAATAATAAGATCGTTTACGAATAACGACTTATTACCAGGATATAGTGAAATTGTTAGGGGAGTTAGGGAGTTAATAGAAAACAAGTTAACTAGCAGAACAGGAATGACCAAAACAAATACGACGAGATGATGTGGGAAACCAGCTACTTAGTAAGATCTATCGATGGGATTGCGATAACAGCCATCGACAGTTACGGCGTTTCCGTTTGCGCGAGGCAAATGGGTGAGGACGGGTGACGTTTTGATGAATGGCCTGTCGTGCTGTCGCTTCTGTCTGTCCATCCAGTTATCTGAGGGTAGGGTTGTCGAGGATTTATCCGATTTCATTTATGCTGGGCTTTCATAACGAATATATTATTTTAGGCATGATGACGTCGGCTTACGATTCTGTGAAACGAGAGATGATACCTATCAAGTTTAATTAAAGCAAAATAGACTGTTATTTGACCACTTCAATTTTCTTTTGATGTTTTAAGTTGTTTCTAATTTGATCATAATAAACTGAGTATGAGATTTTTCTATATGTTCCAAGTGAACTAAAAACACTGTGTATGTTATGGTCAATGTAATAAATTGGTTATTATTCATACTGACCCATACTTAGTCAATGTAACATGTACAAACATGTTTTGGTTAGATTTTTGTTGATTTTTGGTTAGGTTAGGGTTTTCTTGTGTCCTGTCATCGGAAATAGGAGCTCCGCGAAGCGAAGCTCCGTCAACATAGCTGATGAATAATATGATCCTAGGTGCCAATTGATAATTTATTAAATTGCCCGGGCATTATCAATAATGACCAATTTATTATATTGACCATAACATATTCACACACCGTGTCAACTTCACCAGCCACCATCGCGTTTCTCGATCATAATTATCATCCATCATTTCAGCCAAGGCGCATCCACTGTTGAACATAGGCCTTCCCCATAGCCTTCCACAATGATCGGTTTCGTGCCGTTTGCATCCATCAGCTCCCTGCTATCTTTATCAGATCATCGGTTTGTCTAGTTGGGGGCTTGCTGCTTTTACCGATCCACAGTTGCTAGTCTAGTACTTTCCTCCCGCCTTCCCTCCCCGGCCAGCCAACTGCCACTTCAGCCTGCTGGTCCTTAGAGCTATGTAGGTAATTCTACTTATATACTCATTCCTTTTAGTTTATCACATAACTTCATACTTCAACATACTTTGAGCATGGCTCTCTCCACAGCTCTCCACAGACATGGGATACATGCGTAGCGTAGCTTAACTTAGTATGGATTTCTATCTATCACTAGGTATTAAATCCTGCTAATTTGATTATATAAGCTTTATAATTAATTTACTTTATGATTTTATGACACAATGTTATACAACCAAATTTAACCAATTACAAAAAAAAGTTCTAATAACCAAATTCAACCAATTACAACAAGAAGTTCTAATAAGATCGTGTTGTAATTGGTTGAATTTGGTTTGAATACTCTTATCGCTTGCCTGTCGTTGTGTGAGTTTGGCACGCTTGGATCCCATCGAAATGTAATTTTGTGCATACCACTTCTTTTTCATTTCCGTGGCTTTCTCCATCGCACGCGCAGAACTTGAGCTTTCGAATGAGGCCGATAGTAAAGGAGCATGTCTCTGTGTCGTATATCATCACTGATAACACACACTAGTAACACACACTGGTAATATACACTGGTAACACACACTCTGGTAACACACACACTGGTAACACACACACTGGTAACACACACACACTGGTAACACACACACTGGTAACACACACACATTGGTAACACACACATTGGTAACACACACACACTGGTAACACACACACACTGGTAACACACACTTGCCAAAGACAGTGTTGTAATGGTACAGACCGTCTTGCATATGGGTACGCTACCTTAGTAACCTTAGTTCACACAAGATAATTTGTGATTTTAATCTGTGGTATGACTCTATGGTTTGGTCGGCTGGTTTTGAATTATAAAACTCGTCGGTTCGTTACAGTGTATATATACACTTCGATCAAGTATATACTTGATCGAAGTGTATACAATATATTGAATAGCCAAAAAGTTGTATAATATTGTGTTATCAACTGTGAACCCTAACTGTAAATACAGCAATAGTCGTTTGTTCTTGCCGACTAGTAGAATGACTATGTATAGAACGAATAATCGTTGATTTTGAATAATGATGAGGTACAGGACTGTGGAAACAAATTAAACGATCGCATGATTCATTTATAATAAATAATTGAGGCAATCAGTTTCAGTTTGCTTATACACGCCAAATTACAGTTGCGTGTGTCCGTTCAAAAATATTACGCACCGAGACGGTTCCTTTTGTTATAGGCCGCCGAGCCGGCAAAGTTCCTTCTACTGAACATGAACAATATCCGATTTTATATAACTTTTAGTTTTTTCTATAGTTTCGTAAATGTATAAAAAAAGGCAAAACCGAAATAAATAAAATGGGTGGTAAATTGATCTATTCTTACATAATCCTGTAATCTCAATGCCTTGGTTCATTATCACTCTGGAAACCAGAACACAGCTTCGAGTACATCACTTTTTAGCATAAACGATGACAATTGTCAATATTTTACTCTCGATCACGATTTAAAAATTCTCATAATACGATTATGAAATATCATTCGTTCTTAATAAGAGATTTAACATATTTAAGTATTTTATTTAGTTTCACAGCGGTACCTGTAATCAAATTTTACAGGTCAAATTTAGACTCACTTTCCGGGTTTCAAATGAGCTGAAATTTGGCACACTCGTTGGGTTCTCGTGACGATACATGATTATTACTGGATTAAAAATTATGGCATTCAATAATTTTTAATCTGGTACGGTGGCCGCCACAAAATGGCTCTTTATATTTTCCCTCATTATATGGGTATCAAATGAAAAGGATTAATGAGCGAAAAACAGTAAGTAAACTTTTTATTTCTTTTTTATATTACCAACTAATAAAGCCTTTTTTTAAAATATTTTTATTTAAACATACCTGATATAATTCTACTTACTTTACTTACATAATATCTATCTATGTATTCAAGTCAGCTTGGCAACATAATAAACCTTTTACATCGCAGCAACTTGTGTTACAAACATTTATCAGAGCAATATTGCACTTTTGCAACGTCCCTGGTTTCCTATTGAGCTGTTAAATTAAATGGGATTCCTTCGGAAGTTACGATTCAATATCTGTCGCTTGTTAGATCTAAACTCGGCAACTTATAGCCCTTAGCACTCTCTTCGTAATATATTGTTATACTTGCAATACTTGCTCTGTCCGTAGGCTTCGGACTATTATACTTACACAATACAAGCTCACAAGCTATAACCCTCGCTAGTAATGCAGCATCTCGCGTCTGGTGATTTCGATAATTCGAAGGAACATAATCTTCAATTGGATTGATTTTCATTTATAACGCAAGTTAAAACTATTTGAACAATTTTAAAGCAATCATGCAAACATAGATATATAAAAAACTACCACGGATGAATTATAAAAAAGTTAAGTAAAAAGTTTATAACTAAGTTAAGTTAAGTAGGTAATCTATACAAATGAAAATGAACGCCGCGAAGCGTAAATCTCGAGAATTCTGCTAATTTTTTTTATATTTTCATAAGGAGAGAAAATATTTAAAGTATGAATGGTTGTTGCAAAGTAACAATTAAATAATACCTTATTTAATTGTTATTTTGCGACAACGATTCATACATGAAATAAATTAATTTGCATCTAATACAAAAATGGTTGTTTAATGAAAAATCCATCCAAACATAATGTATTAGCAAGCTAGCAGCTTCATCACCTTAAGGTGAAGCTGCTAGCTTAGCTGCTAGGTAAGGATCTATCACCTTAAGCTCTTTTCGCTCCCAAAAATAATAAAAGATCAGACCACTTCTTCAGTCTACCGTACAGTACACCCATCAAATTTACTATAGACTATATTTATTACTATTCTTCTCGGGTATTCTTATAATTTGATGGCAACTGGTTTCGAAATAGGACGAAAAAGGTTTCAATCGCAACTGGTTACGCAGCTCCAGTTTCGTACATGGCCGAAGGGAATTTCACAAGTAACAGGATCCTCATGGGTAATAATCATAAGGATACTGATTACTCAAATTCTGTGAAATTCAGACTACATACCATGTACACTCATAATACCTACAGCCTTATTTTCACGGATACATGACGATGTTAGCGTCAGTTTGCACACAGTTTCTTTCACCGTTCTTGCGTAATTTAACACTTCGTTTTGCGAGTTAATTATCATTATTCAAAATTAGTATATTGTAATATCATTTAACGACAATACTAATTAATTCAATAGACTAATAGTATTTGTCTGTTTAAAGGACTAGAAAGTGAATTACGGGGTAAGCTGCCTTTATATCACGTAAACTAATTAAGTTTTTGATATAACTATCATCTCTTGCCGAACTTCACCCAGTTTATATAATAATGATATGAGATATGTTGGCAAATAAGACAAATAAAACCTTTTTTTACATCATAAATATATATATATTTACATTACAAACTAAAGTACCTAAAATAAACTAACCTTAAAATGAATATTATTATAAAAAGAAAGAAAAATTTAACTTAATAAATCTAGTTTTGTAATTAATTGTAATTAATATTAACATTGAAAGTTCAAGACAGCTTAACGGAATTGTTTAGTTTAATTACGTACTCGCACTTGTATATTCTGCAAAATTATTCTTCTTTTAGATCACCAGCTACGATGTATCGAATCCGCATTAGGGGAGATTACAGGGAGTCTGCGACACGTCGCGTCGTCGGTGTATGACAGTCGACAGCCTCTCCAATCCACTGATGTGCACTCTTGAGTGCCTCGTCTCCCCTCGCCTGACGTTGACATCGAGGAAAATTATACGAAATATTTAATATTCCCTCCATCATGATAATTCGTCATATTTACGAACTCCAATTCTGACAACGATTTGCAGGTTAGCGTTTATTTTATGCGGCAAAATCAAGAGAAAATGAAAAAGTGTTTGTGTTTGTGAATGGCAAGTCGAGTTTTTATTTAATGCAATCGTAGCCACTCGAATGCTCCCTGAGCAGGGATTGAAAACCGGTACAAATTTGGGTTCCGGTTCCTCATTTCGGTTTGTAAAAAGGTTCTTCTTTTCGATACGGTTGCGGTTTCGGTTTCGGTTGGGTTCCGGTTCCACCGAAACCGGTTCTGAATAAAGGTTCTAATATACCGGTACCGAATTAAAGGTTCCTTAAGAAGGAGGGATACGTTCGACCGTGTCTGGCATATTTCTTCGTTCTTACAGCTGACAGTTAGCCTAATTGTAAGCTACCCGACTGAGGAATAAATAAATATATATATCTGGACAATTTACACAGCGCCATCTAGTCCCAAATTAAGCGCAAAGCTTGTGTACTAGACAACTGAAAATGTACTTGAATACATACTTACAATACATAGAAAACACCCAGACCAAGACAAACAGACATGTTCATGCACACAAATGTTTGTCTTGTGCGGGAATCAAACCCGCGACCTCGGAATCAAAGTGGCCATTGCTAACCATTCGACCACCGAACTCGTCGAATATAGGTATATTCTATTATAGGTGGAGGTCCACCTCACAGAATACCGCAGCGAAATAACAATTCCCCTGAGGGTTGTTATTTTCCTGCGAGTGAGTGAGGTAACCAGAAAGGAAGGAGATGATGCGATGGTAGCGGGTGTGGCCGCGCCAGCGATGTTTTTCTCTAACCTACACTCTTTCACATCATTATTCATTCATTCACACTCATGAGTCGAGTAGTTGTAAAGTTTATAACTATAATTTGTAACTAATTACTATACCTACCTGAATTGAATAGGTACGGCCCTTTTTTTTTATTAAAATCTATACATATAATAAAACAGTAAAAATAATGTGTCTGTACATTGAAGATATTTACAAAAAAACAATTGGAGGCGATGGAGATATAGTAATAGAGTAAGAATTAAAAAAAAAATGTCTGTCTGTTTGTCTGTTTGTCTGTATGTCTGTATGTCTGTATGTCTGTATGTCTGTTTGTCTGTTTGTACACGCTAATCTCTGGAAGTACTGGACGGATTCGAATGAAACTTTTTTTGTTATATAGCTGTTAAGCCTGGGCAAAATATAGGGTATAATTGATTCTGGAAATTGGAACACCTGATGCAGCACCATAATGGTTCAGGTAAACTATAACAGATATAAAAATGACGCCTTAGCAAAAGTTGTTCAGCCTGATGAGTATTTTCTGTTGAGGTATAAAAATCAAAGATTTGGAACACCTGATGCAGAACCTCAATGGTTCAGGTAAACTATAAGAAATATAAAAATGACGCCTTAGCAAAAGTTGTTCAGCCTGATGAGCATTTTCTGTTGAGGTATAAAAATCAAAGATTTGGAACAAATGATGCAGAACCTTAATGGTTCAGGTAAACTATAAGAAATATAAAAATGACGCCTTAGCAAAAGTTGTTCAATCTGAAGACCATTTTTTATTGAGGTATAAAAATCCAAGATTTGGAACACCTGATGCATAACTATAATGGTTCAGGTAAACTATAAAAAAATTTAAAATGACTCCTTAGCAAAAGTTGTTCAGCCTGATGAGGATTTTTTGTTGAGGTATAACAATCCAAAATTTGGAACACATGATGCAGAACAAAGTTAAATTTATTTGCATAAACAACACGTGTTTACAATAAATTATAGTTTAAAAAAAAAAGTAAAAAAAAAACACGCTATAATAGCAAATAGAACTAAAAAAGTTACTTAAAATAACAATAAATAGATTAACAAAATATTGAATGTATCGTAAAAAGAAACCGCGAGCTGCTACTTTTATTCTTACCTGCTACAAGTTAGACGCAATCATTTTATTTTATTTACAAAGGTAACGTGGTCTATTTAGTCAGTTTATTATAGACGTGTACGCTAAAATTGAAATGGAACGATTGGTATATATTCGCACAAACCAGAAGAATATGTGCATTTGCGGGACGCTATGTAGCAAGATCAGAGTTTATTTGATTTGGTGGTGGAAAGTGTTTTAAGTAACGAGGGGAAACTGTTTTTCTTAGATGCTCCAGGAGGGACTGGAAAACATACCTGACGAGAGCAATCCACGCTGAAATCAGGCGCCAAAATAAGATCTCGCAGCAGCATCGCCAGGCATTGCAGCCACATTATTACTAGGCGGAAGGACGCAAATACAATGTTCAATATCATACTCGATTTAAACAGAATTGAAACACCGACATGCTCTGTGAAACGAAACTGTGACAAAGCGAAGGTGTTTCAGGATTTCTGTCTAATCGTTTGAGATGAATGCGAAATGGCCAACAGTAAGGCACTAGAAGCTGTAGATATAATTTTACGTGCCCAAGAGTTTCCAAGAATATTAAAAAATTTGGGGAAGATCTCCTTCCTGAAGTAAAGTCCTGGGAGTGGTGCCGGTGAAACTGTATTAATTCCGCGTATACCACTCTTCTAAAAATAAACCCATTTTAATTTTAAACGTACACAGTTCTCTGTGACCATTTGCTTTGCTATGACAATAAAGAAATCACTAAAATTCGCTGGTCAAGCTTAGGACTGGTCGTTTTTCGCATGGCCAACTTTACGTGGCTTTCTCGAGAGTTGTAACGCTTCAGATCTTTTTATATTAGCTCTCGAAGGAAAGACTCCCTTAATTTATTTTATATATATTTTTAAACTATGGTTACAATGTTAAATAAAAAAAATATTTTCTTATGTATCTAGATTAGTTCGTATTTTTATTAATACGCCGGAATCATTAAGTCCACGCGAACGAAGTCGCAGGCATCAGCTAGTATTTAATAAAAATAAAAATATTTATTAAATATTTTAATTAAAAAATGTTGACGCAACGCGTGTGTGGTCGGCAATGTGCCAAAATGATTATGTCGTGACGGCGTAACGCGCCGCGTGTACGTGATCTATGTTTAATTCAAGTTCGGACAGGATTTAAAGAGGAACCTGTAAAATAAAGGTTTCGGTCCAGGTTCTACATTTAGGTTTCGGTTCCGGTTCGGGTTCTGGTATCAGAACCCCTAAGTACCGGTTCTTTACCGGTATTTTACAAACCTTTTCGATCCCTGTCCCTGAGAGGTAATACTGGCTAATCGACTCTTGGTTCAAATAAAGCTTAAAAATCACTTCGCCAGCGCCACTTATGCCCCCGGCCCCCATTTCTTAAAAGCCTTGCGGATGAAGGGTATTCGCAGGGGAGATTTTTTAATGTTTTCTATTTCGTAAATGGAAAAAAACTTAAATTATAAGTGTTTAAAAGTGGTATTTGGTGTACAAAAAACTATTTCAAATGTATAGTTTGCTAGTTTCTGCCCGCAGCTTCGCCCCGCGGAAATTCAGCATCGATATAAATAGCATGCTACTCGTATATGTCAACCCAGATCATATTCAGTAATGTTTCGGTAAGCTAAATGTCACGGCAAAACCGTTCAGCTATTTACGGGTGAAAAAACATTTTTATATATTCATTTTTTGACGGGCCCGGTGGTCGAATAAATAAAAATAAATAATAAATATATATTGACAATTTACACAACGCCATCTAGTCCCAAATTAAGCGCTAAGCTTGTGCTATGGGTACTAGATAACTGATATTATAATTTAACATATTTTCTTCAAATACATACATATCACACATAGAAAATATCCAGACTAAGGCAAATATACATGTTCATGCACACAAATATTTGTCTTGTGCGGGGATCGAACCCGCGACCCCGGAGTCAAAGTGGACATGGTTAGCCATTCGACCACCGGGGTCGTCATCGGGGAATGCCCAGCAATGTCCACTTTGGCTCCAGAGTCGCGGGTTTACACACAACAAATATTTGTGTGCAAGGACATGTCTGTATGTCTTGGTCTGGGTGTTTTCTATGGTATGTATTTACAAAAAAAAATAGTCTATTTAAGTATTATATCAGTTACCTAGTGCCCGTAATACAAGCATTGCTTAGTTTGGGACTAAATGGCAGTGTGTACTTTGTCCAGGAATATTTATTTATTTATTTATTCTAAGTTTCCCATTTTTATATTAGTATGTTAATTATTAAAAAGTAAAGAGTACCTACCTACAGTTTGTGACATTGATCTTACTAATGGCTCATCAAGACTTAGTCCATAGAAAATAGGAGACTAAACAATACCCTAGCTATTACGTCTTGTTTTACATGGCCGTTTCGTATTGATTTTCCTCAATTTGAATATCTATAAATAACATCATTTAACGAGCTAAAACCACGGCCATAAACACACTTTCGGCGCTTTGAAATGTCTTAAATTACGAGCGGAATTGAGATAATATTGGTTAAGACCTCCCTGTCGGCTTCCAGTCCGCTCAATAAACCTATTGGCAATAGAGACTATTAACTGTAGGGCCTTAAGGCCAGCTGAGCTATTGTATGAGAAAATACGAGTATTATGTATTCATATGCAGTTTTGTTTCACGCTTGACAAAGACAGGGTTTAGTCCTCAGCTATTGATCGATTCTAGTGCTAATGAAAATAAAATCATCATGAATTTCTCCTTGTAGAATGTAATCTTAGTATATAATATAATATAATTAGTTATTATACTACATAGTAAAATAATTTCTCCTTGTAGATCTTAGTACCAGACTAAGATTACATTCTACAAGGAGAAATTCCTGGGTGACTTTATTTTCATTAAAACAGTGAGAGAGTAGCAGAACCCGATAGAGCGATGTGACGATGAAACCTAAGTCACTCACATGAACACAACTAACTTTTTTTTAAACAAGGGGAAATTCTACTTGTAGAATGTAATCTTAGTATAATACAATATAATTAGTTATTATACTACTTAGTATGATATAATTTCTCCTTGTAGAATGTAATCTTAGTTTGGTACTAAGATTACATTCTACAAGGAGAAATTCTAGCAGAACCCGATAGAGCGACGTGACGATGAAACCTAAGTCACTCACATGAACACAACTAAGTTTTTTAGATTAGCATACATGTAAAAACACAAACCTGCGCGTAGTGTACTCGACTACTGACTGTCCTGGCTCTGGAACTGGCGAGTAATTCTCTTAAGGATTATTGTGTTCCTGTGAGTTAGTGCGGTTACCAGAAAAGAAGAAGTTGCTCCGATAGCAGCGGGGGTGGCGGCACACGAGCGACACTTCCGAGCGTATACATGGCTACGATAACCCCTTTACATCAAGCGGGCCGATTCTTTGTCTCCCGTCCGACGTAGAATAAAAAAATTATCACTAAACACATTAAACTCCTTACGTAAATGACTGTCCTATCTAGATGACCGTAAGTTTATAAAAAGTTAAACTTATTCTCCTTCACTAATCTAATGAAAATGGCGGTTTGTGCCCCATGTTCCCAGTCAGGAGGGTTCACATACGTTTCATTCAGGGTGGTAATCCAGCCGGCCTCAGTCCAAGCACGTTTCTCGCCACGATTGATAGCAGATTTCATCGATTTACTACAGAAATACGTTATGATACTCAAGGGTGCAATGGATAGCTTTTTATAGTCAATGCTTACCCTTTTCACTTCAACACTGTTAGTTTTCGAAGCAAGTGTAATAGATATCTTAAATCGTTAGCATCGTGGTGAATCAGGTGGATAAAAAATATTTCTGGACAATTTACACAGCGACATCTAGTCCCAAATTAAGCGTAAAGCTTATCATATGAGTACTAGACAACTGATAAATGTACTTAAATATATATTTTTTTGTAAATACATATTTATAATATATAGAAAACAACCAGACCAAGACAAACAGATATGTTCGTTCATGCATACAAATGTTTGTCTTGTGCGGGGATCGAACCCGCGACCTCGGAGACAAAGTAGGCATTGCTAGCCATTCGACCACTTGACTGGGTTCGTCATGTCGGTGAATGCTCATCATAGTCAAGTTTTGAGATTTACTGATGTGTGCTAAGATGTTGACGATGCTATAAATTATTTTCATTGTTAAAGATTATATTAGTAACAACCAACGCATACACACTATTGTTAGTTTAGTTTAGAGTAAATAACAATCAACGAACAAATTCTCATGTATACGTTTTGGGGTGTAAGTGGTTCATATACATCTTTGAACCAAAGCCAACTTCACCTTCACGCGGTGCACCCTGCTGACTGATAAACGAAGCTCTGGCGGAAAGAGAGGTAGAGAGCGTAATTGTATGATATCTGACTGGGGAATGTACCTCCACCTCACAGAATACCGCAGCCAAATAACGGTTCCCTTGAGGGCTGTTGTGTTCCTGCGAGTGAGTGAGGTCACCAGAAAGGAAGGAGATGCTGCGATGGCATCGGGGTTGGCGGGCGCGAGCGATATTTTATGTTGCGAGGCTTAATATGGCTATGGTAACCGCTTCACATCAGGCGGGCCGTATGTTTGTCTGCCACCCGGCGTAGTATAAAAAAAAAGTATATTTGTTTGGCGGATGGCTGATGAATTAGTGAGTTAATCGTCAACCCGTATTCATTCACTGCTGGGATACGGGCCTCCCATCAATCGAAGGGGTTTAGAGCATACTCTACCACCCTGCTCAATAGCGGGTTGATGGAGGCCAGTGTTATCAAGCCGCCTAAGGGCCACTGACTTGGCTTAACGTGTGTCATCTAATGACCACAGCCGCGACCGAGGGCCAAATGTGCCATCCGAAGCACGGAGGAGCTTAAGATGTATAATCCCAGCCATGGACAGGCTACGGTCAACATTGCTTAACTTGCGTGATCGATTAGATTGACACGCGCAACGACGACATCGAGCTTCTCAAGAAAGTTTTATTCGAATTATACGCATGTTCAGAACCAATGAAACGTCATAATTCAGAACCTACTGAACTCTTGTATAATTTGAATAGAATTTGATTAATCATGTATAAACACGTTCTACTTCGGCTACCTATACAAGTATCAAGTTATTAATGGTATAATAATATATTACTCTTTGTATTGACGTCTATTGACGAAGAAACATAATTTAGGTAATGTACTTTTAATTCAGTTAAGCAAGCAACACTATGTTGTAACACTTTAAACATTATTACATTGCATGATCCACTGATGACGTCTAAACGTAAAGACACATTATTTGAAACAAATAACCTTTCCAGATCCAATTTTGATTCATTCGCTATGACTTCATATTTTCTATGTATTATAAGTATGTATTTACAAAAAAATATATATTTAAGTACATGTATCAGTTGTCTAGTACCCTTAACACAAGCTTTGCGCTTAATTTGGGATGGCTAGATGGCGCTGTGTAAATTGTCCAGAAATATTTATTTATGTTATAACGGGACGGGGAGGCCCACCACACATTTCCACCACTGTATCTCCTACTGTAACAGCGGCGACCGCCAATTAAGGCAATAAACAGTGAAGTCCATTGCAGTCCAGAGGGAAAACTACGGCTGCATTGGAACATTTGGAACTCACAACGAATTTAATCAGAAGAAATTAGTAAGAGTAAAAAGCTTTTGGAATTTAACCTTAATCTTAGCAATGTGAGAGACAGCAATATATGGCAATAATGGCATTTTAATTCATGTTATAAGTTGAACTTCATCTAAACTGAACTTGGTTTAAGAAGTTAAAGTAAACAGGAATATCCCTCCGTTACCCATTAATGGCTCCACGGTAACCACGGCGACAACGGCGAGTTACTTAACACTGTTTATATAGGGACCTACCACCCTCCATTACCTTTTTATGGAGGATTTAACAGCCCATTATTTTTGAATAAATTGTTTATTCTGGGAAGAAATAATAACTTATAGAGGAAAACAGATATAATAAACGATAGACTTCCTATATATTAATAAAGACGTATGTCGTATGAGTTGGGTATCATAAATTACCATTTTTAGGGATCCTTGGAGGAAAAGTCAACAGACAGTATTTTGTCAACGAGGGAGTTTTCAAATAGAGTTGGGGCGAAAAATATTTTTTGTTTTTTTAAGTTGCAAGTTTGTGTACAAAAACTGTCCAAGCAACGCTCCGATTTACGGTAAATTTGGTTTAAGCACGTTTAAGTATGGTATGGGTAAAAACATTTATTATTGGACAAAGAAATTGGTTTATTCTCAAACTGCCGCTAATCGGATTTTGATGAAAATTGTTAAATATGTAGGTAGATCATTAGATAGAATTCACATATTCATAGAAACTCGCCATTAATTAAAATTCCATCTATTTCATCTTGATAATTGGCAATCTACCACAGTACGTTTGCTTAAGAAATTTTATATTACGAACTGTGAAATTGGGCCATCAACTTCCCTCAGCGGTATTTCCGAACAATTACGATATGGTAGCCTTCAAAAACAGCTACTATATTATATTTTCCTTAAATGACTGGCAACGGATAAATCTCTTGGTGTTGCTGATCTCCATGAACGATGGTGATTGCTTTCCATCAGGTGATCCACATGATTGTCCCCCCCCCCCCCCCCCTCATATAAAAAACAAATAAATAAAATAAGGGCGCGTGGGCGTTGAAATTTTATGGAAATGATTATATAGGTATTAAATAATATAGTAGTCATTAATAGATTAATATAGTACGAAATGATGATAATATATCATTAAAATACATAACTGATTCTTAGTATTATCACAAGTTGCAACAGCTGACGTTGCAGTAAGCACTTGACGGGTACTGGCAATTGCAGCTAGCATTACAAGATAATGTTATGTTGTCTGTTTACAACAAAACATGCAGGAATGTGAACCTCGACGCCCCAGTAATAAGATACGCTGTGTACGCGACTCATTGTCGCTATCGATTTGTTGCCCACAAATTATTACATCAAATAATATTATTAGAGCTCTGTGTCCATGAAAATCACTTTTTGATGGGAAACACATGTAATGCGACGGGTGAGCCCGAATTTTTGCATAGTAACGCGTCGTCACGCTCAAGTACTTTTAGTACATAATAGTTTTGATACTAGTTATTAATCGTACGGACCGTTTGTTACTTAATTACTCCGTAATTTATAACCGATTTATAAAGAGTATACTTCCAGATTGGTCTCTTATTTTTTTCATCATCATCATCAGCCTTTATCTACATATATAAATGTAATGTTTGGAGTCGGTTTATTTTTGTTAAAATTATTTCTTCAGTAAATCTAAAAGATCATAGTTTGTTTACATTACGAACTATCCTATCCGATTCTTCCATTTACTTTTCCTTAGTACCTACCATAAATTTTCTGCCAATATCAATTACAGCTTCATGGCTTCAATGTGTTTACTTAAAACATTTGTTGAGATAATGTGACATAACGTTTGTATGATTGTGTTACTAAAATAACGACCAGTCTGTGACGCACTTTGATAACTGCCATTGATGCGAGCGCTTCATCGGCCATCTAAAATAGGACGAAAGCCGTCCATGTGTTGACGCAGAGTTAGTGCGGATTCCGGTACAAATAAGGGAAAATAGAGTTCAGTATCTTGGCAAATGCTTGCAGTTTACTTATTTGTAAGTTGGTTGGCGCCACTGGTTGTGATAGGAGCGCACCCGGCGACCTTGCGCTTGCGTCGACGACGCGCGGCGCGTCGCTCGCGCCTTACAGCTGGAGAGTAACACCAATGCAGAAAATATCACAGCAGTAATCTAATTATTGGAATCGATGTGTTAGGTAACAAATCAATGTTTTAGGTCCCCAATAGTGTTAGACAGTTAAAATCCGTGGTGCACGGCAGTTGAGCTTCACTTGACTAGCCATCTCTTTAGGCTTTTAATGGCTTATTTGCCATATTGCTGTCTCTCACATTGCTAAGAGGGGAAGTCAAATTCCAAAAGCTTCCTACTCCTACTAAATTCTTCTGATTAAACTCGTTGTGAGTTCCAAGGCAGACGTAATTTTACCCCCGGGGCTGCCGCCGCTGTTAATCCTGGCTACACAGGAGACACAGTGGTGGGAATGTATGGTGGGCCCCCGTTAAAAAAGCAGTAATCTAAGATATTTTACCTATAGACCTAGGAAGGTAATTGCCAAGCATTCACTTAGTCCTGCGCCACTTACTTACGTTACATTTAAGTCGTTAGCGCAAATCAAAACAATTATTGAAAAGTTGTAGATAAAGCGCCTCCCTGTGTGTACACTTAAGTAAGCGCTCTGTGGCCATTTTTTACTGCCGTGATGCCTAATATAAATATGAATATGTATAGAGAATATGTGTGGTATATAAGAAAAACTATGCGGAGTCGAACCAAAACATGGTAGAGCTCAAATTAATTATACTTGCAGAGTAGAAACTAGGGAGGTCGCAGTATATAATATCTACTCCGTAAGTCCGTACGGAGTACATACAAGTACGACTCTACTAGAGTCGCGTCATCTCGTTCTCCTGTGGTGATCGCTTCCGATGAAGCATGAAAAGCCTTTCCGACTAGAGATGTCCTCCTAGATGGTGTACAGTCAGTTAGAGTCTGAGATGTCCAATATACTCGTAGCTTTATGGTACAGGGGTGTCTATGAGGATTCATCATAACCCTTCTCGAGGGCGACAATCGCGCGAGTCGAACGCAAAAAAAGGCGGTACAGGCAAGTATTGCTTTAACAAAATGTCAGCTTAATTAACCATCAGAACCCGTTACATGATTGTTAGTTACTGCGCGATGTTACTCATAATGCAAAAGATGTAGACCGATGTCCGATGTCTTGAGATACCCGGGCCGCGGCGCCCGCGCCGGCGCCAGTCGCGCTCTACCCGCGTACACCCATACCAACATGTTAAACACGGTATTGTATGCGAAATATACGCAAACTACGGTCCCTCAGACATAAATGGCCAATTAAACTTTTATTCACGACAGACGAGTTTTCAGCTTCGATATTGACAATGGGTTTAAATTTATCCTCTCTGTATTTTTTACTGATGCTTAATAACTGGCTCTACTGCCTGTAAATGCCTGAGAATATGGGGTAAAGCTTTTTTAGACAAGCTTACGAATTGTTTGTTGTTGGGCTGTTGGTTACATATAATCAAAGGTTTAATACAATATCAGTTACTTGTAAGATATTACAGGTACATACTATATACTCCAAATTCAAGTATTTGTATTTGTTTATAATCATTTGGAACGTTAAGTTAATTGTCATAGTTTGCAATAGATGATAAAAAGCCACAGCTAAGCTATAAGATTTGCACCATAAAGAAGTCTTAGAGGAGGTATCGGATAGTAATTTTACTCTGAAGCCGATCGTTTACCGATACAATACAATGATGGCACGTGCGACGTGTGGCGTGGCTTAAGGACCAGATTACACCTTCGATACAAATCCCCTCCGCAAACAACACAGCCTAATCGATTTTGTATCACCAGCTTGCCAAAATCAAACCCTTCCTCCGTCTCAATAGAGTATATTTTCGTTCGGATGTCGGTAATACTAAATCCACAATCTCAGAAACAAGAGACACCTGGGAGGCGCCATAATCCTTAACCCCAGGTTGTTTTTAAACTTTAACCTCTTTCATGCATTCCCAATAAATAAGAGTAAACTCTATAAAGACAGTTTGCAAGCTAATCTATGAACCTAAGAAATCTATCAGCTGCGATATAGGACTCATAGGTAGTAGGGCCTATATATACTATGTTTAATTTTTAAATCCTACTAAATAGATACTTTCATTTGATACCCAAATCATAGGGGTTTAAAGTGGAAATTATAAATAACCATTGCGAAGTGGGCGCCATATTGGATTAAAACTGGCGGCATTTAGGTAATTATGCATTGTCATGGGAACCAAACGAGTGTGAAAATTTCACCTCAATCGGACACTGAAAAATGGGTCAAATTTAACTTGTAATATTTGACTACAGACACCGCGGTGAAACTTAATAAAAGTTTGTAAAAATGGCAATGAGGTCATGCAGTTTACTAGACAAAAATATTTATTTATTTATTCACATACACTTTATTGAACTACGATAATAATAAATAATTTTAAAAAAATCAATTGAATTAAAAAGTACAAATTAATTATTCTCAGCGAACTTTGTAACCGCTATGCGAAATTCGTTCTCACGACAATTAAATTATTGTAGGGTTCTTGTTTAACATAATTATCATTAAGGAAAATGGTGAAGTAAGCCTAGATGTTTTTTGTACATTATTCATGTATGCATAATTAGGACAGGTTTTCTGTGCGGGATTAGCCCTAAAGCAAATTAAGTAATTGCTTGGGGCATCAAAAAAAAAATGCTAGCACATGAAAGGGAAAAAAATCTGTATATTTTACCTCCTCTCATCTCTAATTATTCAGATATTTCAGACGTAAAAACTATTTTCCGCGAACTTAATGTTAAAAAATAGATATTATTTATCTAGCTGCCCGGTTGGTGTAATCTTTATAAAAAAAATTAACTCCTATTTTCCTTGGTCACGTTAATTATTTTATCAATATAATTCCGACGTTATAGCGTTTTGTCAAACGCTATAATGTTACATTAGATTTGATTTTTCATATAAACTTCATATATTTTATTTGCTATAATTTTTTATTATTAATATATATGCGATAAGATCGCCTTTGTACAACAGTACAAAGTACAGGGTAAGGAACAACTTACCCTTATCACTACTGTTGTATTTTTATTTTGTTTGATGCAATAAAGAGTATTGTATTGTATTGTTTATCTTTAATTTTAAACCCATGCACACCTCCAATGGATATCAAATTATAGCAAATGACCGTTATGTCAAATTAAATTATATTATTTGTTACATTACGCACAGTATATTAAGTATACGTATTGTGTTCACTCTTATGACGGTATTAAATGATATACGTATGTGTACATGATTGAATTTTAACCTCTTTAAGGGGGAAACCACTTATGATTACACTAAACCGCAAATATTCTACCACATGGATTAATTGTGCTAATACGTAAGTAATCCCTGAAGATAAAATTGTTTTGAAACGCGTAACTAAGATATTATTTGTATTACAAAATATTAATCAACTATACGTTACGTAAGTGTTGTGCTTAAGGGTGTAAGTGGGTCATCAACCTTTTTGACAACGAGGCTCTGGTAAAAATTGAGAGAGGGCCCATACTCACTAGATTTCTATGGGCTTATTTGTAAGCTACCTGACTGGAGAGGTACCTCTTCTATACAGAATACCGCAGCCAAATAAAACTTATCTTGAGGGTTGTTCTGAGACGTCACCAAGAAGGAAAGAGTTGCTGTAATGACAGCAGGGGAGGTGGCGCGCGAGCGTATGTTATTATGGCACCGGTACTTGTACGGTTCACATCAAGCGGGCTATATGCTTGTTTACAACTCGACGTAGTATAAAAAAGATACATTTAGGTTTTTAGCTTCGGATTCAGAATTTAAGGATTTTACCTATATACAGTGCGCAGAATTCGCATCATTATCCGATACATTTCCTCTAACCCCTTCAAGATAAAACGCATAGTCATTATGTTACAACCAAGTCCAACGTTTTAATTATATTGAACAAAACAACCAAGTCATGCACAATGACGGCTCAAAACTCTATAATGATCAGTAACTTAGCAAACACAATACATGAATTATCGATTTTCGCAATCGATTATACAGAGGAAAGCACTTAAAAGCGTCGCATTCTTAAACGCACACTTTCTTTTATTTGTCTGATAGGAGATGGCTTAAATGGATTTTTCATTGAGAGATTGTTCATTTTTAGGGTTCCGAACCTCAAAAGGAAAAACGGAACCCTTATAAGATCACTTTGTTGTCCGTCTGTCTGTCTGTCTGTCTGTCTGTCTGTCTGTCTGTCTGTCAAGAATTTATATTTCGAGAATGCGTGGAGGTATCAAGCTGAAATTTGAACTGTATACACAGGTCTACGGTCCCATGAAGTTAAAAAAAAATCAAACTGCTAAGTTTACATAGAAAAAAGTTACAGCCGTTTATTCAGCAAAAAACGCATATTTCGACACACTCAAGGGAATCAAAACCTATAGGGTACTTCCCGTTGACCTAGAACTATGAAATTTGGCAAGTAACATCGTTATAGACTACAAGTACAGGAATAAATCTCAAAACTATACATTTGTAAATAGATCTTAAAAAATAGGGGGTCTATATTTTTTATAGGGTGTCGAAATTTCAAATTGAAACTACTAGTTCAAATGGGGTATCATATGAAAGGGCTTGATGTACACATTGCAAAATATATTTTATTTATTTTTTCGACGCATTATTTCTTATTTATAATGAAAAATATCAAATTTAATAATGATACTACGTACCTACGGAACCCTCGGTGGGCGAGTCCGACTCGCACTTGTCCGGTTTTTTTTAATTCGCAGCAGCTTTTATAAAGTGCTGACTTTCGCTGCTGAGTCAACGCCGTCTAGAGCATACTTACACAGTCTAGAATGCTCCACGATTTATATGGAGCACGTGAGAACTACAACTACTGTAAGGGACCCTCGCTCGTCGCGGGCGTGAAAACTTAATGCCGTCGAGTAGTAAAACTTGTTCGCGTCTCGAGAAGCCGGCAGACGCTCAACTTTGTGTTTGGCGAATGCGTTAGTGTCTACGTAATCTTCGAAGAGCTATTGCAATATCTCGAAGTAGTTTGTTTTATGGTATTAATATAGAAGGCGACTAAACAGATATCTTCAGAAACTAATTTCTTCGAAAATTAATCTAACTCGATTTGTCATTTGGTAATCTGTTGCATGGCTGTTCCGTTTTATTATGTTTGTGATAAAACAATACATACGGAAATGTATACATGATTCTTTTTGTTGGTATTATAGATATATGTATGTAAAAATAAATGATATGTATTCTGTATTAGGAAACTAAGATATGCTATGGTCATAGTCGAGCGCCAAACAGACAGACTTTACTAACTTACGCCCGCGGCTTATGTTATATTTATATCGTGCCAAGAGGTGGTCTTGTCCTTCCTCGGGATATAATCTATGTGCATACCAAATTTCATTCTAGTCGATTTAGCCGTTTTGTCGTGAACCTTACATAATTATAAAATGAGATCGAGACTGGATCGAAACTGAATTTTGACTATATTTTAATTACGAGAATTGTCTCTCTGGTCATACGTTTTTGTTAGTGACAAATATCTTCAGTTCAGTATAGAGTTCCAGGGTTCTACCTGCTAAGGTAAACAGAAGTATGTGTCATAAATCTAAGCTGAAGTTTGATTTTCGCAATCAAAAATTCTATGAGAATCGGCTTCAGCTTAGCCGGTAGGGCTACAAATCTTTTTATCTTTAAAGAGTTTTTTCTGATTTTCAAATAAAATCTAAACTAATGTAAGTAGGTACACATTTCGGTCAGCATTTTGCCCGTAGTCGTACACAGAATCGTTTACTGACCTCAAAGGACGAGCGTGCATAAAAAATGATGGGGTCGTGTTAATTAGGTTTAGACTGGTGGGGTTGTTGTGATGCTTGTTTACCATTCTCTTTGACAACCATCCGTATACTGAGCTAATTTTATAGACAAGTGAGTACAACCCTAATGTAGTACAGAGCTTTAAATAACAGAATTTTCAAAGGAAATATTATCTTGCCAAAAAAAAGTAAAACGAAAAAAATGCTTTATTAAAAAGTGACTGCTTTCTAAATCAGTTGCATGCATGTAAAGAAAATCACTTGCCCGTATACACCCTTTTTGTTAACTTTGGGCGTAAGGGCTCACCACCATATTTATATGTATAAAACATCTTTTTTATTTATTATATATAAAGAAGCTAGTTCTTGATAAAAATATATAGAATCATAGAATATTCTATGCACGGGCATATTGAATCTAAGAAAAGGTCTCATGATTCAATGTCCATAATCAAATTGTCAAAGAAGTCCTCCAATCTAGTCCAATTTTATTGTGTCTTCTACACATACAAGAAAATCACTTGCATGAGAAAGTTCATCCTTTCTTAGGCAAGTGATTTTCTTTACATGCGTGTAACTGATTTAGAAAGCGGTAATTTGTTGATAAAGCATTTCTTTTTCATTTATCTTTTTTTAGCAAAATAATATTTCCTTTGATAATTCTGATGACTTCATAGTCTTAAATCTGATCAGTTCAAAACGAATTTCAAGAAATTCCTATTAAGTAATATAAGTAAATATATTCGCCTTGATGTCTTAATGACATTACAAGAATGCACCCGAAAGAGTAATGTATCTGTGAACTTATCCCACGATAAGTTCTATTAAGGGCCTGCAAATAACAAACTATAATTTCTCGAATAGGCGATGTTAGCTTCAACAGCCGAACGGTAACAGCCCTGTAAAATATAACGTTTGTGGCTGGAGGATTAATAATTTCACGGTATTTATGTACAGTCACGCTTAACGCATAAATCATTTTTATTATTTATACGAACCGTAAATACGTAAAAAAGCTATGTTAGACACACGTTTTAGCAACATCATCATCATCATCATCAGCTTGTATCTACCCACTGTTGGATATAAGCCTTCCGCAATGCTTTCCACCGAATACGATCCTCCGCCTTCCGCATCCAGCCGCTTCCAGCCGCTTTCTAGATCCTAGAAGGATGGCGTCCAACACTTCGTCGTCCTACGCGCGGCCTTCTCCCCATCTGCTAACACTTTAGCAACATGTATTAGACATATCTTTGCCTACTAGCTTGCTAGTAAGAATATGGTTATAATTATGTGATTTTTGTATAATTGGTAGTGTTTATAATTAAATTAATTGTGAACTACAGTTTGTAATATTACTTATTCTGTGGTAAAACCTTAAATTGTCTGTTTATCTTCTATTAAAACATATAATAGCGATGCTTTATAAATAATTTCAAACTTATACTCCATTCAAATAACTGCCCTAATGCTGTCAAGATCCATGTCATTGCAAATGCCCGGAGGGTAACTTTTCACAGTACTTTATTTCCTTCATTACTATTTAATTTAATAACATAATCTCAAAGATTAAGCTTCAAGGCAGGAAAAGTAAATATAAAGTGTTATTTAATTAAGTTTAATTTATAATGTGGTGAGAGCAGTTAGGGGGGTTAGGGGGTAGGTAACGAGATGAGCGGTCACGCACGTCTGTTCGCGGTAGATAGCGCCCGCCCCACCATCCCTATAGCGCCCGGTCAAACGTATAGGTTACAGCCCGTTCACACTAGTCGTAAGTCGCATATGACTAAAAGTCGAAAGTCTGATGTACCTGTTCACACTGCGTCGCGAGTCGTATAGGTCGTAGTTTCGCGCCATTCGGTACGTAGCGAACTCGCGAGATGGACGCCGACGAAGAACTTGTTGTGCTCTACTACTTACGAAGAAAATTAAAAAAGTTGAAAAAAAAGTCAATTCCAAGAAAATACTGGATGCACCCAATCCTAACAGAAAGATCGACTTTGGGAAGTTATAAAAATTTAATACATGAATTAAAAAATGACCAACGAAAATTCTTTAATTATTTTAGAATGTCACAAGCAACTTTCAACGACCTATTGTCAAGAGTTTCTGCGAGCATCACGTATCGGAATACGACATTTAGAGACTGCATTTGTCCTGAAGAAAGACTGTCGATATTTCTTAGGTAAGTGTTTTTTTTTAGAATCACACTACAACTGCTACAAATATTCAGATTGTATTTGTAGTATAGTAGTCTGATTGTAGCAGTTGTAGTGTGATTTCTGAGGTGTATTGAAATTGAAACAAAAGTTATTTTAACTTGTTTATTTTAAGTAGGTAAACAGCGTTCAAAAATCGGAGAAATTTAAGTCAGTACTTTCCGACCAAGTAGATGCAGCAGGCGATCCTTCCTCATACGTTTGACGTGTTGCAGATCCAGACCCATGTGGGGTAAGAACAGCCTGGTTTT
This sequence comes from Hypsopygia costalis, assembly GCA_937001555.2. Classification (NCBI taxonomy): domain Eukaryota; kingdom Metazoa; phylum Arthropoda; class Insecta; order Lepidoptera; family Pyralidae; genus Hypsopygia; species Hypsopygia costalis. The sequence continues at coordinate 17,599,835 of OW443340.2, read as the reverse complement.
GAGAGGAATATCTGGATTCATCGGTAGATAAATAATTATAGTTCTGTGTCGAATACCCCGATCGCCGTGTGCTATCACGCGCGTAATTATAATTATTTGCATAAAGTCTGTTTTCACGTTTCTTTTTGATTTGTTGTATCAGTGATAATACACCTGATTGAAGCTCCAACGTTTCGTTATCGTCGAAAGACGTAACAGAGGGTAGGATACCTTTAAAAAATGATAACATTGGGGGATCAGTTTGTTGTGATAGCCTGCTGTCTAAAAACTCGCTCATTTTGACATCTAAGTCCATATGTTGCTCTGGTGGCATGGTCTTTTGTCTTTTAGAAGTGCTTGGTTGCGAATTCTCAGACAACTGAGTACTGCCTTCTGTCCCTGGTTGAGATATACGCGACGCAACAGACTCTTGAGGAGGATTAGGTCTAGCAACTTTACGCAAAAAATCCATTTGCTCTTTATATACATATGGCTTTGACGACTTTGCCCCTGATCCTGATTTTTTTTCATCATTTTTGTTTGTTCGGATCCAGACATTCCGTAATTTCGTCCACTTGGTCAATACTAATTTACCTGAAATTATATTGCAACATTATTTTCAGATATTGTGCGTCAGGATGTTCCTTCAAAGACCTGCACTACAATTTCAGAGTCGGGGTATCAACTGTTAGTAAAATGATCAAAGAAATGAGTTGCATTATCTGGGATACATTAAAAGAAGAGTTTATGAAGTTGCCCGACAATGAAAATAAATGGGAAAACATCGCAAATATTAAAGCTAACTTCCCACACTGTATTGGAGCCGTCGACGGCAAGCATATTAGAGTAGTGAAACCAAATCAAAGCGGCTCGATGTATTTCAATTACAAACAAAAACAAACAAAAACAGCGCGCGCGCAACCAACACGACGAATAAAACACGAATGGAGTGAGCAAACAATGTGTAGCGATCTAGGAAGCGGGGCGGGGAGAGAGGTAACAACGCGCTCGAGTCGATTAGATGCACGACTAGTGTGAACAGCAACAAGCAGGCACCTATGCGAGCACGATTCGACGCGATTTTTAGTCTTACAACGGGCGCTGGCCCGTCAGATGGTTTTTTGAGTCGTATTAGACTAAAAATCGCATCTCATCCAATGTGAACAGCTCCATATAAAGTGTATGGTGACCAGAGCATTCGACTTTTAGTCATATGCGACTTACGACTAGTGGGAACGGGCAGTTAGGAATACGAAAACATATTTTTCATTGCGCACCCACTCTGAAGAAAAACATTGTTATTATTTGTGTCATAAATAAAGGCAATTTCTACAGGCCAGCTTTACCTTAGATTTGTGGTATTTGGTTAAGGCATAGTCCATAGAGATTGGTATTCTTGTAACACAAAACGAAATTTCAAAGTTTAATTTGTAGTGTAATTATAACGATTTATGACTGAAAGTTAAATAAACTATTAATGGTATTCTGCCCTCAATAATAATTGACATTAATTAATTAATAAACCCAAGTCAAAATTTTCAGTCATTTCATAATTCAATCTCCATTTGGTCAACTTTCATGCTGCGGTATAAAGTAAGTAGAATTGGCTTCCAGAAGGCCAATTCTCGCATCTGTATCTGGGCCCCTACTGCCTAAGGTGAAGTCGATTCCCATCGAATATTTTGATTCCAAAAATAGGTATTAGGTTGAAGTTAACAACAAACATCTTCAGATTAGTCGGAAAAGCTCTAGGGTTTCTACATAATAAATGGTTTCTATCAGCTAACTTAAACAAAATTGCCACTAACCTGAAATTTTATTTTCGCAATTGAAAAATGCGATGGGAATCGGCTTCATCTTAGGCGGTAGGACCCATTATTTTAATAATTGAAGATCTCAGTCATCACATCGACAGAGAATAAGAAGCAGACAACAGAAATAAATGGAGACAATTAAAGCTAAATAGGAAACACCATCCTCAGAAGTGAGGGAACGGCTCAGAAGAAGGAAGTGTAGTCGGCAGCAAACGCAAACACATATTTTCCGACCGCGTAATTTAAATTTCATTTTTTTTACGAATAAACAAAAACCGAGAGTATTTTTTAACAACGTCCACATTTAAAAAGTCAGGTATATTTTCTTGGAATTAAAGTAAATATGGAGACTGTTGTCAAGCAAGCAGTAAAGTTTCCTCCGACTTGCACAATAAAATAACTTGATAAAAGTAATCTGATATCTCTCAATAGCTATTACAACAGATACTTCACTGATTCACTGTCAACAAATCATAATACAACTCAATAGATATTTTTACGCCACTCCATGAGCGCGTGGGTTGACTATCATAGTATCCACTTAAAATGAAATGTTTCAAAGAATTCAGTCCTTTTGATATATTCAATACTATACAAAAAGACCCGATAACACCTTTGAAAAAATGCTTTTGAAGTTGCATCACACGTATTAGATAAAAAGGGGGATTACTTTCCCGACGCTAAAGTCACTTTGATGGATTATGCCCGACGAGGGTTTCAAGTAATTAATTAAAACTTTTTCTGTTGTTGAACATTTCGAAAGTATAAAATCATGTTGCGAGAACGACCAGCTAAAACCTATAAAGGGTTAGAATTTACAGCTTGTGACAAGCCCTTATAAATAAAAGTAATAAAACAGTGACGGGGAGGCGCGGGCAAGCTCGTTTCCAATCAGCGGTATTGACAGGGGCCTGGAATGGCATCGATCCACGTTTTATATGCTGCACACTTGACAATAGCCAATAATGATGTAAACTAGAGAAATAAAACTCGTGTGCGTGATTCATTTATGCACAACGAAGAAGATTATGTCCCTAAGGCACATGAACAACTACAATATATATATAACTAGCGACCCGCCCCGGCTTCGCACGGGTGCAATGCTGATACTAAATGTACTACAGAAGGTCTATGCGCCTTGTCCTATCCAGTCCTTCCCCAGTTATAGGCACACGCCGCCGGCTCCGCGGCCGGTACCGCCACAGCCGTTATGTCCCTGCATTTTAAATGTGTAATATCTTCTAAACTATTCATTTAAATTACATGCCGTGAAGGGCCATATTGATCTATATTAAATGCGCAATGTATTTAAGGTACTTAATTGGATAAGGATTAATTCTGTATTGCTTAAAATCGCTTCGTAAATAAGGCATTATTTCTTGTAAAAAGCAAAGGATAAAATAACGGTTATTGTGCGTTACCACTAAGAGATAGACATATACCATCGCGAACTTTTTTGTAGACCATTTTAAGGTGAACAATACTGTACTACATTATTTTGATCTATCTCGTTGGGTTCAGCCAGCGTTTGCAATGAAAGAGCAAAAAAATGTGTTTATTTACGACATCACATTAGAAACCTCTAAATTATCAGTGTTTTTCTACTATGTTATGCATATATTATACATATAAACTTTCCAGTTGAATCACTCTATCTATTAAAAAAAACCGCATCATAATCCGTTGCGTAGTTTCAAAGATTTAAGCATACAAAGGGACATAGGGACAGAGAAAGCGACTTTGTTTTATACTATGTAGTGATTTACACTAATATCACAATCTAGGTAATCTCTTTCTAATACTATAAAGTTAGGTACAGTTTGCAAGATAAGTTTAGATGTAGAAGGTAATTATTTATAGTACCTACTCTATATGTGAATTTTTATAATATTATTTAAAATATTTTTGATTTTTAAAATTGAAATAATGTAATTACATACTTATAATTTCTTTGAGCTCTATATCGTCAGTCATTAGTGCAGAGGCGGACTAAGGCCTAGGCAACCTAGGCACGTGCCTACGGCCCGTAATTTTTGGGGCCCGAAAAGAAGGTTTGTAATTTATATTTTTGAAGTGAAAGCTTCTTTAGTAGGCCCGGAAATACAATGTTGCCTAGGGTCCGCTTTAGCTTTAGTCCGCCACAGCATTAGAGTCATTTCATTAAGTAATAGAAAGAAGAAATATAAATAGTAGGTAGTAGTAGTCAATAGTTATTCAAATACCTAACATATACTTCCTGGTAGTGCATTATTTGTTTACGTTTATAGAGTAAAATCCAGGCCAGCGTTGCTTGTTGATGCTTTCCTTGACCAACCGATTCGTAGACTTATTTTCAACTTACTAGTTACTCGTACGTGTTCGAGTGATATGAAGCAGAGCCAATCGTTGTGAGAAATAAATTTTGTATAAATTCAGCTAAGTATAGGTAAGTATAAATAGAATAGACTCTTGTATATACATACTTGCTTAAACGTATTATTCAAAATCAGTAATTTCTCGTAATTATTTTACGTTCACAGAATGAAAGTTAACCGAATAAAGATTTAATTGTGAATTGACTAAAAATTATACACTTGATTCATTAATCAATACTTATTGGTAACAAAATATCGTTCTTAGTTTGTAAAATTTAGGTCATATTTCGATATAATTAATGCTACTTTAATTAAATTTTGAAATTTCATATAGTGATACGAGAATACAAAATTTTACATTTGTGAGATCGAGACTAGATCGGAACTATATTTAGTATACATTTCAATTACGAGAATTGCCCCTCTGTAGTACTGTGGTAGTACCCAAGATGCTTATGTATTTAATATTTTTTTAGACAAAATCAAGTTGAATTTCATCATTGAACTATAAATAACAGCTCACTGAATTTCATAGTGTGCTCTAGCGTCTATGCTACTGTTTGTTAAAAAAATATATAACTTTCAATGAACTGATATATATTATTGTTTTTTTATAAAATATTTTTATATTTCTCTCGCTCTGAGTTTTTCTCGATAATCCTCTATTCTTTTTAAACTCTGTTGGTTTTGTATTTACTTTTTAAATAGTCAAACATGGAATTATGTAAACTCGTATTGGCCAGTCCGTAGCGCTCGGTATGATGAACACTACACAGTGCCAAGACCAAGTTCATAACATTGCCTAAAACAAACAGCAATGTAATCTTATCCAAATATTTATAGAAATAGTTGCGAATATAAATCAACACTAACAAACTAAACATGCAATAATGCCAAGGATATGTGAAACAATGAATGCACGGCATAGTTGAACAAATAAACAATAAACGAATTTACATGTGCCAGCCTCTAGCCACATGAATGAAGACGTCATCACAGCTCATTTTATTGTGGCTCGTATCACAACGAATTCCACACATGGACCTAATAATAACATCAATATATAAATGATGTCGTGACAGATTTAGCTGTAGCTCCGAAATCCGGAACTCCGCATGAAGAACATTATGACATAATAGGTTCATTATAAATATTTAAAAAAAGGGAAAAATTCACGTCCCTTGCCTAGGTTGGATCCACGACCTCTCGATGACCGGTTGAGTGCTCTTCCAACTGAGCTAGCAGGAAGGTTTGTGTTCGGGCCTAATTTTTGCATTTTTATATTTTACTGCGTGAGTCATCCCTAGGCGGGGAGGTGAATTTTTCCATTTTTAAAAATATTTATAATATTCTGGCAAGTTGGCCGAAAACAACTATTTAAATAATAGTAATTATAGGTTAACGCATATAAGTAGTATTAAATAAAACATATTACATAAAACATTTTGACGAACAATAGGTTGTACATTTGTTTGTTTTGTTGTGACGAAACAAAACGATGATTTCTATATATTTTCTAGTAGCCCACGCTTCGCTGTGGTTCAATCTTCCCGTTCCCATATTATTTCAGTCGATTTCCCATACAAACCGTAGGAACACAACATAAAAAAATATCCAATTTCATGCAGCCGTTAGACAGTTATGCCCGTACATACATTTCTGAGATTCATTTATATATATATAAATTACTATAAGTCAGGAAGGATTATGTCAGTCAGATATCATTTAGCCATCAAGATGAATTGCTAGATTACTTCATTTATCGATTCTGATTTGATTAAAATAATTCGAGCCGAGAGTTAACAGCGAAATCAAGGCGAAACGAATGTGCATGCGGCACGGCGCGTGACGAAACGACCCTTGCTTTAGGTAAGGGAACTCTGATATGTGTGTTTTGTTACATTGGCCTACTAATTGCCTATATTTATGGAGAATTAAAGAAATTTCGGATTTATATAGCACATTTATAATATCTAAGCATCACGTTTGAATACATGAATTAAAAAAGATTTTTTGTACCTACTAAATATGTTAACAAACAAGCGTAGAACCAACCTGAGAGGTGATCCTTATCAATCCTATAGACTTCTTGTAACAACCCTAACGCCTTTATTGATATTCCCTTGCTTGAGAAAACCATGCTAGGGTATTCAGAAATTTAGTTTTTAATTTTAATAAATATAATATATTAGCTCACTAAACACCTGTATAAATATAAATAAAAACACCTACGTTCAGAGTATCTAAAATCGAAATTTCAATTGAAATAGACAAACTAACAGAAATCGCAAAGCTATAAAATATCTACAGAGGCATATAATGCCTTTAATACACTCGTCATTACCAAGAAACACACTTTTAAAAGGCAAAACATGAAATGTTTAAGAAAAGCAAAAATAAGAAAACGTAGGTAATCAAAAAGATTTTGGCACGGCAATAGTCTACAAGTGGGAGTTCAAACAACACTCATTTTCAGCACTTGTTTATGAAAATGCTGACCTTAACGCCCACTAATGCGGTTTCAGAATAAATTATTCAAATTGTTTTATAGTACTTACCTAGCCGTACAAAATGTATCTTGAGAAAGATAAGTTTTAAAGGTCACTTAAATCCCAAAAATATGTACTGGAATGTAAATTGTGTCTTAATTTATTTATGAAAACAAGAAACTGAGGTAGAGTTGGTAGCTGTATAAATGGCCAGTGACCTTTCCTTAACAAGGTCTGGGTGTTCTAGCACTTTCTACAGCCTTGCCGCAGGGCATGGGCTCACCGAGCTGCCGGCCGCCTGCCGGCTGACTCATGCACCTTAAAACTCATAATCTGACGTAATCACAAAATATTGATCGTCATTTTTGGAGAGATTCGGGCGAACATCTCGATAAAGTGTGAATGACACCGGCCTCACACTTATATGGGATGGGACGCAAAGGCCAACATACTGGTAATGAAATGTTTTTTTTAATAACGAACCTGACACGCTGAAGAAACAGAATTTACCTATATATATATAGAGTACCTATTGAATAAAATTTTGTTGACCACAAAATTATATAGGGACACAAAAGGCGAACTTAAAGACAAAAGCATTATCTAGCAGTCAACCTTGTATAAGTATTGCCATTTTTAGGAACAACCATACGAATTTTACCTACTACTTATAGTTATTCATATAGCCATTACATACTCTTTAGGATATAGGAGTCTATGTCGAGTAATAGATACAGATCTAGTACTCGACATAGACTCCTATATTACAGTGGCAAATATTTTATGTGATGGACGAAGGATATCAGACTACGCAATTTACGTATAATGAATAAATACCACACTCTCATAATTTCTTGGCATTCGAAATGTTTACATTACTTTCTCCAAGAAAAATGTACAACCTTAGATCACAGACTACTGAATACTTATTTGCTAGGTCTTTCTTGCATCCATCATCTTTTAACTATTTACGATTCAATACATCTACCAATTTCAAATAAGAACCAATTATAAAGCAGTAGTACTTTAGATCTAATCGATTACGATATTTTATAAATTTAAATAGATTTTTCATAAAAATTGGTTATTATATATATAAAATATTTTTGCCACATCTATAAAAAAAACCGATGAAATTCTATCAAATCGGGTCTGCCTATTAGATTGTGACTAGTCTAGATACCCTAAACGCCTTATAATTTATCTATCTACCCACTTTGTAATCAAAAATTCTAACAATGACAGTAGTATAACCAATATATGAACAATAATGGAAATCCTAATGGGAAACGGGGAGTACGCCAACTTCTTGGTACCAAAAGTTATTCGAATATCTCTCTTTTTATTATTGCTAAGGGCGAGGAAATAAAATAAACTGAAAGGGTACTTACTGGCTCATAATGAGTTATAATGACTCGGTCTGTGTCGATTATTTAACATTAAATGACATTTTATTATATTTTTCTCTGCTGTTTTTATTAATGATAGCATAATGAATCCATAAAAAACAAAACTTTATAGTACTCTATAATCTTTGTACGTATGTACTTACTTATTTACAATGCTAAGTCTCAATTCTGGACCTACATAATATAAACAAATTAATTAGTAGGCAAGTAAATAATACTTATCATAACTTTCATCAGAAAAATAATAATATTAATGAACTACCTACACCCAACAGCTTACGACTTTAATGTGGGTAATCAAATCCATACTGGCGTGGGAGGAGCACTAATAAATAAATTCACAAAGGCAGTGTAACGCCTTCGACGCCCGTGAATGCCCGTGACCACCGGCTTAGAAATTCCAAAAATCCATAATGCCTCAAGTTTCAATGGAAACCGCATGCCGCCACATTTGTTTTATCTCTATATGGGAGAGCGAAGGTCAATAACAAAAAATAGTAAAAAAAAATGTTGAATGGCACAACCGCTAATAATGTGGAATTTTGATAAATGGAACCAACATCTTTGCGGCCCCTACATGAGCTACGTTTTGGAATAGTACACTTTTTAGTCTAAGATTAAAAGAAGTGATATTGACTCTGCATCCACATGTGTTAATGAAAGATTTCGCGCAAAAAAACTTCTTCAATAATCAATAACGTCACTTCACATCCATTACCAATTCGTGTATAGGTCCGGGATGTGTCGAGTGGCCCTTAAAACTTCTGGCAATCCGCTACCTGCTTTTTATAACCGAGATAAGGGTTGCACAAATATATATATAACACACCCGACCCAACTCGATCAGCAGACCGCTGCGCGGTAGAATTGGGCGACCTCTCGAAACCGATGGGATAATATCACATGAATATGATGACCCAATATCTCAAGTGACGTACAAACAAACATATGCACGGCCATATGGTGCTATGCAGCCCAGGAATTTTTTAAACATCGTCCTTACTTTGATAATCTATTTAAATGTTTAATTTTAATACACTGGATTAGCTAAGCACACAAACATGTGTATGAATAAATTTAACAACAGTCTAAAATAGACTGTTAGTTATCTGGGTTAAACCTAGCGTATTTTACTTATTTTGAGTAATTAATTGCGTAGAAAATTATATTACTGAAATATATTAATAACTCTCCAAGCTTTCTCAGGCAATATTTCTCTCTTTCAGCCCCATTCATCAATCGTCGCGCGCATTAACGTGTCAGAAACGCGGTTAAAAAGTCATTCGCATTATATTTTAAAAGGTGCGACCATAAGAAAACATCGCACGCCTTTTGTCAGAGATAGTGGAGATAGCTTTACAAATGTAACAGCGCGGAACATGCCCCGAACGCGGTCGACAACTACACACAAAGCACAAAGGACAAAGGTAGCGTGCAGTCGGCGCTCAACGGAGATATAGTCGCGACTCGAGACTGATTTAATTGTCCGGCCCGACGCGCACTTTGTCGGCGACCGACTCGACGAGGAACCGCCATGAACCGCGCTGGCGCGCAATATAGTCAGCCACTACAATGTACGCCAGCCACCAGCATAAAGCTTGGAAAACCCAGAGATCACCATAGCATTATTACATTTAAATATCAAAGCGGTTGCGGTACTAGGCTTGCAAACAGTAAATGAAGACGTTAAAGCGTTTTCCCTTGTTCCACTTCCCAAGAAAATATATTTAAAGCCATGTTAAGTATGCGGGATTGTACTTATTTCTGAACTCTATAAAATGAACAGAAAGGTATTGGCTGTTGGTGGCGTTTAAACGTTCGGTCACTCCGATAATATCGTCTCTAGATTTGGGAAAGACATTTACAGAGGGGTTTTTTTATGACTATAACGTATCCAATATTAGGTTGTCATAAAAAACTTACAAAATTCGCCTACATCGCAGCTGGCCCTGTTTCGCTCTCATGAAAACGAGGGTAAACTTTGTACAAAATGAAAGAAAGATGAAAGGTAATCCAGCGTCTTTATAATTTTGAAAAACAACCGGGACCAGATGAAAACAAATCAATATTAATATACGAACAATTTTAAGGATAAACATGTGAAAGTTGGTTGTGATTAGACCCACATGAAAAATTAATATTTTAGCTGAGGAGTAAGCGGATCACATTATAATCATTGTAAGTATAGAAATTCTAAAGATAATATACTCCAACAGCTTACTCAATAGCAACATCTTCTACTGACACAGTCCGCTGTTATTCGCGGAAACTATTTTAATTCTTACCAGTGATAAAACTCCAGTAAGGAGGCCATCAAAAAGATGAGATACACACCTGGAACAAAAAAAAAAGAATGCCATATTACTGGAAAGTCACAATCCAAAATAATAAATAGGCACAGTTACAATTGATTCACACATTTCTGTCAAAATAGGAACAAATTTGGTATTGTGCTCATGTATCGTTCACAAAGGGTGCGCTGGGCGAGCGAGGGTATGATAAAAAGCCTCAATAAACAACCTTCTCGTTTTTGACAGTAAGCCTTAAGTTATAGAGCGTAAGCACCAGAGCGCAGGGTGGCTATTAGATGACAGATGAGCGGTATTTCAATGCTTTATTGCGTCAGGCTTTTTGTTATGAAACGTGACTTCCGAAGGTCGACGACCTGGCTACTGACTCCTGTGCCGGGAGATAACCCACACCGTGAGATTGTTTGTACCCTTGATGCATATCTTGCCACCTTTTTCGGTTTCTGTTAATCTTTCCTCGTTTAAGGACATGAGTGTACAGTACACGGGTAGTGTACTTGTAGATGCAAACTTACGGGATTATTTATATTAGGGAACATATTTTTTATACGACTAATGTAGCAAATACAGCAAACAGCTTGCATCAGTCATTCGGCCTACGGACGCTTGTAACCCACCTTGCATCAAAACCATCACTCACACTTTGCTAACCATGTAAAAATTTTGCTTAGAAAATCCTGTATTGTAATCTCCAGTGAAAATCACCTTGGTATGGTTTTAATACCATAACTTGAGAGCTCGCGATCGAATGTCAAGCTGTGCAACTATAGAAAGAGGCCGTAAACAGCATAACAAACAACTTCTATGTATGTACACAACCCATAAGTAAGATTACCTTGTTAAAAAAATAATTAATCAAGTTTACCGAAACCGTAAAGCCGCGGAGTGTATTGGTTCGCTGGCTCAGACCGCTATCATTACAGAATATAAACAACGTGTCATTAAATTTGCATACAGCAATATGTCTTGAAGGATACGAGCGAATCCGAGCAGAGTCATAAAAACGGAGCCGCGACCGCTTTCCGTAAAAACTCATAAGGCATAATGACCTCACGCGGTGCGGTTCACGCGTCCGTGCCCTGTATACTCATATGCAAAATTAATGCACTTCCAGGTAGGTGTGTACGTTGCGTGCAGCCCACATAAGTAGCACCTAATATGCCCAACTGACTGTTATTTTGTATAAACATTCTTTTGGCAACGACCAGGGGCCCTACCGCCAAAGGTGAAGCCGATTACTATTCAATATTTTGATTAGAAAATAAGGTCTTACATTTTAGTTATTGACAAACATCTTCAGCTTAGTCGGTAGAGCTAGCTAGAGGGTTTCTATCAGCTAAGTCAAACACCAGTACCATAAATCTGAGCTGAAGATTCACTTTCGGAATTAAAAAAATCCGGTGGAAATTCAGCTTAGCCGGTACCCCAGGCTCACTAGATGAGAAGAGCTTAGTACATAGGTGGGAACATTAATATAGCAGTACGTAGTACTATTACTTATATTGTGATAGCAGTATAAATAATAATATTACTTAGTAAGTAGTAATATCAAGAATATCACTCGCACTGTAGAGGTAATGTAATATATAATGAGTAAGTTTATGAAATGAAGACAGTATTCACTCAGCAGTCATACCAACCCTACATAGCGATGGCCACCCTGCCAGGATGACACAATGATGTACAACCAATCCTACGGCACATTGACGGGATTTTTTGACAATGGTCCAACTTTATAAGAGATTTAATAACGTTATAGAAATTAATTATTGTAGGAACCAAAAGGATAGTACTGCAAATCTTTTACAAGTAGGAGGTTCATCAATTAGTGAATTTCTATTTATGTTTGAAGTGTACAGTGGCTTATCATTTCGTTGAGCCGAAGCCAGCCTCGCCTGCACATAGGTACACTTGACGATCAACAAACGAGGCTCTGTGGCAAAAGAAAAGCAGAGACTGTGTAATTGTAAGCAGACTGAAAGAGTACATACCTCCGCATTATTACACTGCCGCCAATTAACAATTACTTCGGGTGTGATGTTTCTGCGAGTGATTGAGGTCAATAGGAAGGAAGGAAATGCTGCATAGTAGGCAGCGACGTGCGAACTACACTCTGTGTAAGTTCTTCAAAAAATGTAGAGCCTTACGTTTTCCTTGCACAGCGTAGATATAGGCAACTATAAACGTTTTACCTCAGGCGAACCGTATGATTGTTACCTACCTGACGTGACGTGACGTGACGTGAAAAAAATCAACTTAGACTACCTAATATTAACGTATTCTCTTTTTAGCAATTTCAGCATTATTGTTGTAGATTTATTTCTTAATGACCCACTGACAAAAAGTATTGATTTTATCATAGTAAAACCACAAAATAGAGTGGAAGCCGCTGCTTATCTGAATTTCCGAAGGGTTGATTGTAGAATAATTAATAGAGTATCCCAGGGAATAAATTGGAGTGGCCGCATGATTTACGAGAAGAGGCCGCCGCTAAAGCCTTACGTTTCATCGCCGCGATAACGAACCGGTAAACTTACGATATCTTAATTAGTATGCTTTAATCATAATAATGATACATCATACATATCTCTGGGCAGACCACGGTCAGCCCAACAGGCTATAAATACTGGTTTGACTCTGTTTTAGTAGAGCTACAGATACACGAAATGTGGGTTCACACTGTGGCGGAAACCATTGTCTTTTATTCTACAATCCAAAATAATTTACCTTGATAATGCGAATGACACTGATATACTACAAAAGGAATAGAAAAAATGATAGCGTCGATTTTTTTTTCTTTGTAACCCATCCAATAAGTTATCAAACTGAAGGGTAAAATGTATATTGCTTATATGTTTAAAAGTAATTGTAACAAATAGATAAAAAAAATCCCGAATTATCTCTATTGTTTTACCTATGGGTTTATTACCTACCATAGATATGTTTATGACGTGATAACGTCATATAAATCGATGAACGCCGGCTGCACGCAAAAAAAAACCATGACTCTTTGTCACGTTCCGGCTGAGCCGAGCGTGTAAACGAGAGCGCGCAACAACCGATTGAGAGGCACGATCGGCCTATGGTTCATATAACGTTATCACGTTAAATTATCGTCTGTAAACCGACTTTACAGACAACCAATACTTAGTTTTTTAATAACTTTAGATTGTTTATAAAACGTAATTCGGTGTTAAATTGTTTCGTAACGGGTATGATTTTCATTTGATAAGCTACATTTCAAGTTGGCTGTGCTATGAGCATTGAACTATTACTTCAATAACACCTCACTGGCTATGAGTAGACAAAAGTTAAGCAATCGGTTGTACTGCTAACGAGCTCAGCAGCAAATTGTTAACAATACGTGGAATATCGGCCTGTCGGCTAGTCATATTGGCGCACAATTGAGCAACAAATCTGACACTATGAAGTGTTCTGCTAGTTTACTTGTGTATTTTGAACATCGATATAATAATTTATATAAACATGTATTATTATATGTATGTATGTTATGTATATCTATGTATTTACAAAAATAAATAAGTTTATCAGTTGTCTAGTACATAGTACAAGCTTTGCGCTTAATTTGAGATTAGATTGCGCTGTGTAAATTGTCAAGAAATATTATTATTATTATTTAAACATTGTAGATTGTAATAAAATGTATTTAATTTATGTTTTACATGTTACTAGGGCAGACATAAATAATTATGAGGAAGGAAAAGGGAGGAAGAAAAATGGTATGAAATTTCTCTTTTCAGCTGAATGAGACAGCGATTTGTGATTGGCGATAATACTAGTACTTACAAAGAATTTTTCAACATAAATAAAAGTGGTCAATCGTTAGGTCATGTAATATCCTATTGAAAATCATGTCGACCACTAGGGAACTTGATTGTCATAAATAACCTTCAATTTTATTGGTTGGTTTATATCTACCTCAACTCAAAGTCACCAAACGGAATGCGTCGGTGGCACAGCGAGCGCACCCGACTAATATGAACGACTATTTCAAGACATAAGCAGTTTTGTAAAAGATATCAACGGATTCACCGTTTATTTGCGTTTGTGTCCAGTATAACTTAAACCTTCATTGTCTAATTAAATACATATATTGGTTGCAATGCTAACGGGTCTGTTGTTTGATTGACACAATGTAGAATACGCGGATCCGTATCCCGAGTTACTTCGATAAATTTTAATTAAAGCGTGGTGACCATTTACTGGCTAACATTCGCAAAATGGTTGAAAGTCGAGACAATTTTTATACTTTGTTATCTAGTTAAAAATATCACAATATAAGTTACATTCATACATTTACTGATTAAATTAATCGCCGTGAATATCTTTTCAGTATTAGCAATACACAATTTGACATGTAGCTATAAGCAGCAATATATTAAAATTTATGGTAAAATATATATACTGTACGATAAAATTGAAATAAATTCTGTTTGATGGATTTCCGCCGTGCATAAAGTGTAAATGTAATAAATTGCTATCTTACGTGTAACACTGACCAACTTTAAAGACGCAGTATAACAAAATAAATTATTATACATCCTGTGTTACTGACAATCCCAACGCAACTCACACAAATCATTTTTAAGCTGTGTCTTGAGTTACTGACTTGAACAATTCTACCAACTATTTTTGGACATCGCCAAGCAGTACAAAGTCGCATGAGTATCGTTCTCAGTACGAGATCAATAGTTGGTAGCTTGTAAAATACGCCGGATGACCATTGATCAACCAACTGCTACACAATGCCTGTATGTATTACATCATAAAAGTTTTTACAGAGTTTATACAGAGTCGGCAACGCGTGAGTGATGCCTCTGGTTTCACAGTGATAGGTATTTCTTATGTTACAAACATAAGAAGTTGTAATAACTTTTAAACTTTAGCGTTTATGATTTATGAAAATGCATGATCGTGTAATTCCCGTTAATATATTCATAAATCTAAAGTTTATAGTATTATAGCACAAGCAAATAAACAGTAGTCGCTTATCAGAAGAATCATATTTTTAGCCATCTAAATGACATAAAAAAATACATTAGTGTTTGTCTTTCGGCTTTCGACAAATGACCTGCGAAGCGTTAAAAGACAGTCTGACGCGTTGATTTATGTTGAATAATTCATTCGTTTATAACGTCGATTGAATTAAAGGCTGTATTGATCTCGACAACATATCAGTGCTCTATTTGCATATCAGACGAGTTCCGAAGTGAATGGCGGACCGATACGTCGCCGACGTCCTGTTTCGCGTCGATCAAAAGTAATGTACGCTAATCCGCATCTGTCTACTCTCTACGACGTACATGTTATGTGGTTATTTTTTATCACTATTGCAAAATCATCTTGAAGATAGATAGAATATGCTTTATTTGCATAATACAAATTAAAAGTACCTACAGTAAATTATTATTAGACTTGTAAGTATGCAACGAGACCATATTGCTGAGAGCAATCTTTTCAACATTAGGACAACGAATTTATGTATGAAGTGGGCAGGAGTCGCAAGTCAAAACAAATTAATTTCATCCCATTGCTGGGGTATGGGACACCCTTCAATTGAAGGGGATTACAGCATAGCATAAGCATGGTGGAGCTTGCATATTAACTGCGGGTTGGCGGAGTTATGATGTAGATGGACTGCGTGTGTATAATTTTCTAGGTGCCTATTCGTATTTCTTTGGGGTCTACTTCGAAGTTAAAATCCGAAATTTCGGCCTGAAGTTCAGAATTTTTCATATACGAATTTTATTGGATTCGGTCGATGAATGCGGACTTTTCCAATGGCCAATAAAAGTCCACAGCGAACGATCTACACGAGATAAATTTAGACAATAACAAATTTATGTTATTTTGGAGTAGTTTGATTTGGACCCCTTGTGTTCTAAGTGAACTCCCACTTAGAACACAAGGGGTCATCGTCACCCCTTATTTATCCTACTGCTAGGATATGGGTCTCCTCTCAATAGAAGGAGTTCAAAGCATACTCCACCGCGCTGCTCAACTGCGGGTTGGCGGACACAAGGGCGTGTTGTCTTATTTTGTCCATAGCCGTCTAAAATCCGTACTTCCTCATTATTATGCCACATATAAATTCTTAATTTTTATTGAATTAATTTGTTTAGTGTTTTATTGAATTTGTATTTGTATGTTGGGGGTAATCTCTGGAACTCGTCGTATATTAAACAATTATCCAAACTTTAAAAAAACATCATCACTCACTATCTTTTTAAAACATACCTAAACGACTGCAAAGTCCTATCACAAAAATCAAAATCTTATCTATCAGAATTATTCGTAATTAACTACTTACACAAAAAAGTGTCTAATTAATTAGATATTCAAGGATTACGACATAATTTCTTTACACTTGGTCGAACAATCTTAATTAATGTTTGATATAAATGTGACTACTAAAACAAAGGGAAAGTGTGTGAAAGGAGAAACAGGCTGTATCGTCCGCTATCTACTACCTAAATGAATATTATATAGCGTCCGTCTATATAATATTGTCACGAGTCCGGTGGTCGAATGGTTACCAAAAGCTCTTTGACTCCGAGAGTCGCGGGATCGATTGATCCCCACACAAGACGTGGTCGAGGTGTTTTCTATGTATTATATTTATGTATTTAAAAAAAAAGCATTTATGTGTGTTTATTAGTTGTTTGGGACTAGATGGTGATATATAATTTTATCCAGGATTTTATTTTTGTTTAAATTCATGTTAAAAAATAAACTAAATTAAAAATAATCTATAATTAAATACTACTACTGTATGAACTGTTTATAATCTAAACTTATTTTTAAAAACTGGATACCCTAGGCAAGTTGCCCGTTTATGGGCAACTTGCCTCGGGTATCCAGTTGGCAGTTTGGCGCGCTGAATTGGTAAGGCTCTGCGCGAAAAGGCTGCTTGCGTGAGTAGCAGTTGCCTCCCTCAGGCGCTTGCTGAGCTCCTTGAAAAGCCCGTATGCGGCCTGACCCTTCGATCAACAATATATTGTTGAGCGAAGGCCTGACCCCACGAACCTTTATTTATCTATACTAATATAATATTATATCGAAGTAACGTTTGTGAGTTTGTAGGGGGTAACCTCTATATCTACTGAGCCGATTTTAAAAAATCTTTTACCAATCAAAAGCCACGTCATTTGTGAGTTGCTATGGCTATATATTAACCCGAAAATAGAATAGACTTTTTCGTAAACGCGGGCGAAGCCAGGGGCGGAAGCTAGTTTATTAATAATTTATCTAATAGTTACGTAAAGAAAACAAAACTTGCTTCGCAAAAATAAACAGCTTTCATTATTATCACCATAATAATATCATTATTACCATAGTATAGAGTCAATGGATTATAAATATCTGTAACCTTCTGATTACCAATAATTTACTGTATTCAGATTGGTACTCGAGCCTAAATATACTAAAAAATATATTTTCGTATAAAACACTGTTTATGTGTTGTAAGTATAATTATTATTGTTGTTACTAATTACCTATTCCCAGTAGCGATACCATAGTCACGATGCTTTACAAACCATCTCTTAGTGATGGTATCACGCACGAACTCTTCATAACAAACACCCTTTTTGGGTTTCACCTACCGCTGAATGCATAAATGACGGTCCATTTATTTCAAAGATTTCATCTCTACGTCGAAAATAGGATTACGTAAACATGAAAAATAAAATCTACCAATTTTGTGAAGGTTAATCTCATTAGTCTTATTTGAAAAAGTCTGAAAATATGTTATTTTCTGAAATTTTATAAAATAAGGTTACGATACCTTTCGAAAGCAGACGGTTGATCGATGTCAGATTACTTATTATTATTATGTGTCTTTGAACAAAAAAAAAAAACACCGTCTTTTTTTTAATAAATGCTGACTATTATTTAAGTAACAAAGTGTTTTTGTAAAGTATTTTTACTTCTCATCTTGATTTGCAAAGAAAAGTTAGTTCACGTTTTTTGACCTCTATAATCTAAGATTGATTGGATCTACCATGTGGTAGATCCAATCAATCTTAGATATTATAGAGGTTATGTAAGCGAAAGACGATTCGAATTACTTTTTTGTTTTTTTAGTGCCTTTTAGTTCCAAGTTGATCAAAGGTAGTACAGCTGGGGACACGTCAACCTTGATACTCCGACCTTTGAACTGTCCTTATGCCGTACGTAATAAGACTTATAATCGCATTGTGACTGTCAATCATGATCTGCTCTTAGCTGTACCATACTAGTACAAATGAGGACCATGCAACTAATAAGCATAAATATACCTTTTTTGGTAAATAAATACAAATAATATGTAAATAATATTTTTTGTTGCCGGCAATAAAATTTTGGTTATTAATGGATTCAAGTGTTATTTTACGAAATAAAATTTTCAGGCAATTTGTTCTATCGGCCACTAGTACGTTCGGCCACAAAAGTTTATAGGTATCTATTCTATTATTTAAATCAACCTTCTTAATTTGCAAACATCGATCTCAGAAAACAATTTGAAAAGTACAAATTAATACCCAATATAAAGGTGTTAGAGCACATATTTTGGCAATTGTACACACAAACTATCTAGCATTATTATTAAACATGCTTTTGTTGTCCCAAGTTGTCCCAAACTTCGAAACATTAGCGTGACCCGTCCGAATCCCTAAAGCCAAAGTGACAAAGAAGCAAGGCCGCACGTAGGAGCTATCTTATTCGCTATTGGCGCCCAACGCAGAATTCTAATCAGACAAATCCAATTCACCACGCCTCGTATTATGCATTCAGCTCATAGCGACATTTTATCATTTTAAAGCCCTTACGAATGTTAATAGACTTCTTTAAATGTGTTTTATACACGTCATTTCTTAAAATTGTGCACCGATATCAATTTGTTTGGACGTGACTTGAATATGGAGGGCTATTAACAACGAAGGCTGGCGCAGCGCCGCCCGCCGCCATATGTGCGCTTCGCTTCCTAGCTAGAACCTATAATGCTTCCCCGCTGTGATAAGGGACATTTATGCATAGTTATGAGACTATGATTCATAAGGTGTAAAAGAATAAATTTGCTTATAAACCCTTAGAGCCTGTCCAGATGAGCCGCTTTACGCGCGAATCGACTCGCGCGTAGACACTCGCGCGTTCCCGAGATACTAGAGCTACATATATTCCGTCCAGATGATGACGCGCGTTTCCTCACTCGCGCGTAAAACGCTGGTAATGAGCGAGACTCTCGACTCGCGCGTTCAATGCGCGAGCGCCGCGCGAGTCGAGATACTCGGGCGCCTTAAATCCACGCTCAAAGTTTGCTTTGATGACTTTAACTCTACTTTGGTGACTTTGACGTTAGTTTGAATGTGTAAATCAGAAACAGGCACTCTTAGACGTCGGCCAAGGATAAAACAAAAAAAAATATGACATCCCGCCTAGAGCTCCCAAAATCGGAGGTTTATTAGAACCCGGTATTTTCGGATTTGATTTTATTCAAAGACGAGTAGGTACCCGGCTTTTCGATTTTCTTTTAAACCAAAACACTTCTGAGCAATATACTATTACTTATACTGTGGCAATAGTGAAAAAGCTTACAAACACAATGTACAGTCAGCAAAAGAGGAATAGAATTAGTATAAAGATACCGTTAGTTAACAAGTAGGTATATGATATCAGCACGCTACTTTTGGAATAAATAATGTGCATAGGTAAACATCGAAAACACTCGTATTAATAAATAAAAAAACAATCCATAAAAAGTAATTAGGTCCAAAAAACACTCGAAATTTATACTAAATCACAAACATTTTCGTGCGCGCAGCTAGACCCTTGCTATACATAAGTAATTATGCAACACAATTGGTAAAATATTGATAAATTTTGAGTAAACGTAATTTATAAAACGCGGACCGGGTTACTTATCTTGTTTTATGTTACTTATGTTGTTTGTTGACCGTACAGTACTCATGAAACATTGTTAGAAGTTAGTGATGTCCGACAGGGTTGTTAGCGGTGTTCAACTTTGTAGAGAGTTAGCTGTTGTTTGTGAGAAAACAACCATGTCTATAGGTATATATCTAGGAGAATACAATACTACTATCTGCACCGTATATCTCTCTACACGAGCGATAACTTTCATTTAGATGCACGTAACTGTAATTTTATAGCTTCGACATTTATGAATAGCATGCCACTATGAGTAAAGTAACGAAGCATAAAATATACTGTCTTGTCTGTCCAACTAGCCAAGAACCGTTGTAGGCCAAGAGCTAATGTCTAATCTGATCACAATTTGAAACTTTCTTACAAAATATCAGGAACAAAATAAACAAAGAGAATTTAATTTAATGCGGTTACTATAACCTATAGGCGCTTCCAATACAAGAAGATTAGTTTTTGATGCCATTACTGCTACTGATATATAATCTCCTCACGTTTGGTGACCTTAATCCTTCATTACCCACTCACAGCAATACAACAATCCTCAAGGGTCTCTTTAATACTGTTTTCTATGAAGTGGAGGTACAGAATAAAATAATAATACAAGCAGTGAAGGTACTTCTCTTTCACCAGAGCACATGGCCAGAGCACCGTTTCCTACTCGGCATGGTTTGCTACGTACTAGCACAGTACTAGGTAGCATAGATTGTCATAAAAGAAAACGCATTCACATTAGGTTTTATCCTAGTTACTTAGATTTGTTGGATACTTAAATTTAATAAATACTGTGGGTGTACAGGTAGTCATTTTGGCTAAATTTGTTTTCATTCAATAAAGATCGTTTTCGTGAATAGAGATTCTTTTGGTTATTGATATTTTGCAGGTGGTTATGTAATAGATAATTGCAGAA
The DNA here is from genome assembly GCA_937001555.2 of Hypsopygia costalis. NCBI lineage: Eukaryota > Metazoa > Arthropoda > Insecta > Lepidoptera > Pyralidae > Hypsopygia > Hypsopygia costalis. The sequence continues at coordinate 17,578,629 of OW443340.2, read as the reverse complement.
TATAGGTATAGATGATTACATTAACATTAATTAAACAATCTAGCTACTGTCTCTTTGTGTAGCGTTTGTATGTTTGCCCACCAGACCAACCACTTTCGCGAATCGTGGACCGGCTTTTAGCAAAAATTTGATCAGTGAAAGTCAAGAGTGATTCGCGTACACGGCACGGACAACCCGAAGGGAACATGCAATAAATAAATCGATACCTAGTAAAAAGCCATTTGCGAACTAACACATCGAACAGTGAAAGTTTCGTTCATTACAAATTTATATTCTCGATGATAAATGGCAAAGTTAATTTCCGAAATCTGTAGTTTATGGTACAAAATTTGTATAAATAAGTAATTTCTCACACTCTATTGCAAATAACCTACTTGGTGCATGGCCAAATATGAGGGCTTAGTTGGAAGTTAATAATTTGCGTATTTTTCCCTTTACTGGCCCATGTCAAAATATATGATACTAAGCTTGCGAGTTCGACCTCATACGCACGCGCGTATACGCATACCAGTATGACGTAGGAGTTTTAAAAAAAATATTCTAATCTGTTACCTACGTTGTCCGTCCAGTGATTTGAGTTATGCGTTGTAAGATGTATCATTCAGTAACGGTTGCCTTTTATAGATACAGAAGACAATTGGTTCCCAATGGTCGTAGCGTGATCATAGCCTATATAACCTTCCTCAAGAAATGACTTATCGAATGCAAAAAGTGTTTTCAAATCCGTCCGATGGTCGAATGCTTAGCTATGGCAGTTTGACTCCGAGGTCGCGGGTTCGATCTCATCATAAGACAAACATTTGTGTGCATGAACATGTCTGTTTGTCTGTATGATCTGGGTGTTTTCTGTGTTTACAAGATTTCTGTTATTTATGTATTTACAAGATTTCTGTTATTTATGTATCTAGTACCCATAGTACAAGCTTTGTTTGGTTTGGAACTAGATGGCTCTGTGTATTGTTTTTTTTTTGTAGGAGAGGGGGGGAAACTAGCATGTGGGTCACCTGATGGAAAACAACCACCACCGCCCAGAGATCAGCAATACCAAGGGGTGGCCGATCCGTTGCCAGCCTAAACCTATTCCTTGCTTTCTTTCTTTCTGGTGATCTTACTCACTCGTAGGAACACAACAACCCTCAAGGGAATTGTTATTTGACTGGGGTATTCTGTGAGGTAAAGGTACTTCCCCAGTCGGGCAACTTAACAAATACGCTATGCCCTACCTCTCTTTTCGCTAGAGCCTCGTTTGTTGGTCAGCAGGGTGCACCACATGCAGATGAGGTTGGCTTTAGTTCAAAGATGTTGATGAATCACTTATACCTCATTTTATTTTTATTTTGGGGTGTAATCAAAATTGTCTTGGAATATTTATAAATTATTTATTTATAAGTTATAACTTAAGAGGTAGTGTATGTCAGTTCTCCGTCAGATATGGCTGGGTTTGCAGAATGCGTCAAGCAGGTTCAAGTTACTTTTTATACGCAGACGGGAGGTCGTCGACCCTTACTAAACACCATAATTCAATGTCAACGCACCGGGAAACTACCACTGAACTCTTTATGGACATATTACTTAATTACGACTTGGTTTTATTAACCCCCATATAGACAGAGGGATGTTATAAGTACTCAGCCAATCGTAACTTCCAGACGTATGTACCGATTTTGATTCAGTTTTTTTTATGCTACTCTACGTCGAGTCAGTCGAGTGATAAAAAGCATACGGCTCGCCTAATTTGAAGCGGTTACTGTAGCGAAACGTATGTAGGTAGTAAATCGCCAATTATAAAATATATTTATTATACCTACATGCAATAACATTGTAGAGTGGTCGGTTTTGTGTTAGAACAAAATAAGCTACATAATCAAAAAAAAAAAACAACTTTAAACATGGTTTTCAACAATCAATGCGAGAAGCAAACGTCTCGTCGCGGGCACATATATAATGACTGGACCAGTTTATTTAATTTTAGTTTATTCGACACGTCCCCTTAATTTTGTTAAATATAATTATTTTTCCCAATTAAGAACTTAATATAGCTATATGAAGTTACGTTTAACATAAAAAGCAGTGCGGTTAGTCATATGCAAGTGAGTCATTCTCGACGAAAAGGGCAAGGCAAATGCACTGAGTACCTTTGTATAGCCTATTATAGTCTGTCAATACATATTTACAGAACCTAAATAGGGTACAGACTATAAAAGTAGTAAATTTGAGCACATAACAAAACTTATAGTATATCTACATATATATAAAATCCGTCTATTTCCTATTATTATCTACTATATAAAAATAAGTCGGGTTTTCCTTCCCGACGCTATAACTCCAGAACGCACGAACCGATTTCCACGGTTTTGCATTCGTTGGGAAGGTCTCGCGCTCCGTGAGGTTTATAGCAAAGAAAATTCTGACAAAATTTGAAATTAGAAAAGAAAAGCGGGAAAATATTTTTTTCACATACAGCGCCATCTGGTGGCGAAACGGAGTTCGCCGGGTTTTCTAGTACTATTATGTATTCTACAAAGAAACCTCGTGACTGAACATTTTCTAAATTGTCGCCTCAAACTTCAATTTTGTATCTAGTACTCAATTTATTTACAAATTACATCTAGATTGTACAAACTTATAACTACTTTAAAATATAGATCCAAATGATTGACTATAAACGCACTGCCAAAGTTAATGAGACAGGCCGTTATACATTACAGACATTTGTACATAGGTATATTCAATTTAATTACTGAAAAATCTATTGATATACAATTTTTTGATAATTAAAGCGCAGGTAAAAGTGCATAATAGCTAACGAAATTTGATGGTATTCGATTCTGATACAGTTAAATTAAGTATAAGGTCTAATTATTACATTACCAACATTACCTTGCTCAGAGAATTAGTATCGCTATCCAGCGAGGTACCAAATGCTGCCAGTCCCCTGGGGACACTGCCGACAGGCAACGATCATGGGGATATTTTGTATTTATAGGTAGGTACATTTCTATTTATTTACTTATTTATTTTTTATTGCTTAACTATTTCTTTACTTTCCACATAAAATATGTAGGTCTTTAGATTAGTTTTAGTTTAACTTAGTTTTTTTTCAATTGTTAATTAAGTATATATTTAAGAAAATAATACGAGTAGGTAGACAATTTTATTGATATATTGCTGATGTCACTCAGTTTCTAGGTGGGATCGGAACGTAGGGTAAAGAATAAGAGTCACGTACGCATGATCAATCGACCGAACGAGAGCAAGATAAACTCAGCAAAATGGAGCGTCAGGTCTGCAATGTCTGCAAAAAGTGAACTTTAAGATACTAGGTCGTTTAACGGAGATTAAAAGTTTCATTTTATTTGTAGAGTTCTATAGATTTGTCATTAACCTAAAGTTAAGACCCTATTTTTAGAATCAAAATATTTAATCTAATTCAACTTCACCTTTGGCAGTAGCGCTCCTGGGGCCCTATCGCCTAAGCTGAAACCGATTACGATCGAATACTTTGATTCCAAAAATAGGCCTTAGGTTAATTAAAGAAATTATCATTAAGACAATCATTTTCAGCTTAGTCGGTGAGCTCTTGTGTTTTTACCAGCTGAGCTAAACATAATTAACAACAATCTAAGAAGTTGTTTCATTTTCGCATAAAAAAATTCCTGCCGAACTGAAGCCGATTAACGACTTTAGTTTCGGCTGATCCGACTAGTAACCGGGAGCCCTACCGCCGAAGCTGAAACCAATTATCATCGAATATTTTGATTCGAAAAATAGGTCTCACGTTTTAATTATACACAAATAACTTCAGCTCATTCGTCATTTTTTCTACTAGCTAAGCTAAACACAATTACCACCAATCTATGCTGAAATTTGATATTTTCATTAAAAAAATCTGATGGTAATCGGCTTCAGCTTCGGCGGTGGGCCCCTGGATTCCATTTCATCTCTACTTTTCGAATAAACAATAAAAAAAAATATACTTAATCGTTGCTAAGTTCAAATAATATATCAATGTAACGTAACAAAGCTTGTCTCGCCGCAGGCATACCTTTGTGCAAAAAAAAGTTTTATTTAAAACATAACTATATCGTAACTCCCAGCCAAGTAGTCGAACTGAAACCATTTTCGAGGGAGTTAAACGATTTAATTAAACCGAAACCCATCGTTTACCTTACTTTCATGAATAGTTTTACATATAAAGCGAACATAACTCAATTTGTATTGTAATCCTGCATCAAATTGGCTCGGAGTTTCCTCTCGAATGTACTCGATTTCAAATCGATATTCGTTAGTCAATAGAGACCTAATACTACTTGTTTTTTTTATCCGACTGCGGCAAAGCCAAAAGAGGAGGGTTATGTATAAAATATTTATTTAAAAGGAGATCACAAAATGATGAGATAATAAATTGAAAATAGCCAAAACTGTATTTTTTTTTTTCATTACCATTTATAAACTATTTTAATCGTACATAGGTATGTACGGCCCCGCAGCCGGGTCTTTTAGTATTTTTTTTTTTTTACCTGCCTTAGTTTTTTTTTTCAACGAATATAAATATGATGTTTCGGTAAGTTCTACTAATGTCATATGACTCAAATAAAATCTACTTACAACATTCAAGTCCTCAAACCGATCCGTGTCGAACTGAAGTACTCGACTTCGAAATTATTCCCATTCCGTCACGCTTCTCTTGACGTCGCAGCTCTAAGAATATTTGCAGCATCTTGCCATAAAGACCTGTCGTATATTTATTACAAGACTCAAAGTTGACTGCTTTAGAAATATGATATGATGTTCAAGAATGAGGACGCATTGCAGTGCAGTAGCCACATGTCTAAATTAGCTTCGTGGCTTCTAAGTGCCTGCTATTAGGTTCATATTAGTCTGCTGACGAGTAAAGTGTCAAGAACGAGAAGTGCTAGCCATTGATTAGCTAGATGTAGCGAATATTTGCACTAGTTTCCCGGCGTGTCGTATCTCTGCGATATTGTCCGATCAATATCTCTTGAGAGCAATTGACTTCTTAAATTTCTGTGTCGATGTTCGATAATATTATAATAACGTCACATCTCTTGAGGAGCTCGGTGGCGTCGTTGTGTGTGTCAATCTAATAGAACATGCAAGTTAAGCAACGTCGGCCGTAGTCGGTCCATGGATGCGTTTATTTATCTCGAGCTCCTCCATCCTTCGGAGGGCACGTTAAGCCGTCGGTCCCGGCTGTTGTCATTATAGATGACAGTCGGTTAGCCAAGTAATTGGCCTTTAGGTGGTTTGAAAACACTGGCCTTCGCCACCTCGTAGTTGAGCAGAGTGATAGAGTACCCCTTCAATTGAGGGGAAACTCATATCCCAGCAGTGGGATGAATAAGGATTAACGACGATCACATCTCAATTTCTTATGTGACCTCTGAATTATGTTTTTGTGGTATAAGTGGCGTACCACTATTATTAATACCAAAGCGAACCATACTGTGTGTTGCACCTGCCAGCTAGCAAAACGAGGATCTGACCCAGAGGCCATGGAAGATGGAAGTGAAAGGCGAAAAGTTTGAACCACACAAAGGGGAAGCACCTACACCCACAGAAGACAAACAGCCGAATCATAATCTAAGAACTGCTTATTTTGCCTTATGCCAGTCCCTGATCGGCTATTGCATATCATCTTGGGGTGGCGCCCACAAAAGTAATCTGTTGAAGCTCGAACGTGCGCAGAGAGCGGTACTAAAGGTAGCGACGGGCAACCCCTTCCGTTATCCAACAAAAGAGCTTTACGAATATTGTGAAGTACTCACTGTACGTCAACTATTTGTCCTCCAAATTATCTTGAGACAGCATTCTGAGGGTTCCGAAATGTGCCTTCCGCGTCCTACCAAATCCCGCTCAATACGACATTACAGAGTGGCTAGCAGCAGAGTCTGCAAGACTTCTTTTAGCCAGAGGTTTTACTTCTTTCTTGGCAGGTTTTTGTTCAATAAAATAAATAGTAAACTAAATATACATCAAAAAAACAAATTTGAGTGTAAAAGGGTTCTGACTGATTGGCTATTAAAACTATCGTTTGAAGAAACTGAATCTAATTATGATAATAAAATGATGCTTTAGTTAGATAAAACTTATAGACACACACACAACACACACACACACACACACACACACACACACACACACACACAGAGAGAGAGAGAGAGAGAGAGAGAGAGAGAGAGAGAGAGACACATATATACACACACATACACACACACACAAACAAACACACTATTGAATAATGTTAACTAAGTTGCATAAGTGTAATGTCAAACTATTCTTTTTCTACTTGCTTCATCTCATTATGTTCAAGTAAACAGACAATGTATTAAGCTATAATTTTATGTCAATGGAAGGTAGCCGGTGCTCATAGCACAGGTTAATCCTAATTTGAGCACCGACAGCTTTATTTTACGTGTTTGAATAGCTCATGTTATTTTAGCATTAAGTTTGTGTACAAATTTTGGGTCAAATAAATATATATTATTATTATTATAATATCCATGAGGATTGTTGCGTTCCTGCGATTGAGTGATGTCACCAGAAATATACGGAGATGCTACGGATAGCTATGTTAGCAGCATGGCAGCGCCCCCTATAATACCCCTTGTTTTGCAAGCAAGGGGTATTCGCGCGCTAAAAAGGCTAAAATGTAAAAACAAATCGCGGTTTATCCGGTTTTCTCCAACAGTAAACAAAGAGATGTAAACAACCGTAAACTATACAATGCAACACAACACAATACAAGTACAAAATTAGAGTACAAAGGGCAACCTCATCGCGATACGATTTCATACACACAACCAGTGATATATAGTGTAAGTACATGAAAGGTGAAAAAAAGGTATGTATATAAGCTATGTACTCGTATGATTTAAGTACGTCTCAGTAATTCAAAGATCATATGAGATTTAAGATTTGCATCGACGATATGACATGATGATCGTTAATGTTAATGTTCTTTAACAGTATTTGACACCATTACAAGGAAATAATAATCACTGATACAAGTAACAGTAATTAAATGCGATGAAATCGTGATAAGACGGAGTAAATGCGCAGTCTGCGTAGCACAATTAAAATTATGATGATATCGCGCGTAAAAGTAATTGCTGACAAAAATTACGATCTTTAAACAACAATTGGGCTACGGATTAAAAAGGTTAACGAGGTGTTCAGAGAGAAAATTGTTTATTTAGTAGGAAATTTAATTCTACTGTGTTATAGATACAGTCAAACATCAGTTTTTATATCGTTTAAGTGCAACAACGTCATAATTAAAGTCAGCATGCATTTTTCGATCGTCATTTTGGTATTTATTATGATATACTAATTCCACTTCCAGATTCTTCTTAATAGGTTTATAACATTTTAGATTTGGCAAATTATTTTTTTATCTTATTATTGTTGCAATTAATAAGTAAATGTTATTTCTTTGGAAAATCATAGAAGTGATCTACGACGACATAAATGTACGCTGTGACCATATTGCAGCAAATTAGCGAATAAACAAGACCGAAGAAAGAGAAGAAAGGATGATTAAAGGTTGAATGTCCAAAATTTAAACCATAGTGCGATCTAAGTATACTTATATAAACCCACAAGTTGTTATTTGTTATGTAGATGAATTGTTGATGCAAAATAACAATTAAATAAGTATTGCAGCTTCCGCAAACAATGAAAAGCGGTACGAATCGTCGGTGACCCAATGATCTTTGTTCGTCTGGAAACGCTCGCTCTCTACACGTAGAGATTTTGAATCTCTTTTGCGTGTAATAAATTAAAATCACGGGGAGTGTTCGGCTTAACCACCACTTGTTAATACTGACACAGATTACATAATAGTTAATCCACTGATTTTTATTTATTATTACTTATTCAATTGCTGTTTTGCGACAACAATTCATCTACTTAAATAACAAATAATTGCAGTTGCATCTAAGTTAAAAAAACTTAGATGCTTAGATTTTTGTTTAATGAAAGATCCTACCAAATATAATGTATGAACAAACTAGTACGATCGACCTTAATAAACTACTTTTTTTATACCTATAAAAAGGGACAAACGACATGGGTTTTTGATGATTGGTAGAGCATAATCTATTTTTTAAGCTGCCCGACTGGGTAAGAACCTCACAGAATACCGCAGCTAAATAACAATTCCATTGAGGGTTGTTGTGTTCCTGCAAGTGAGTAAGGTCATCAGAAAAGTAGGAAGGAGTATAGGCTGGCAACGGATCGGCGACCCCTTGGTGTTGCTGATCTTCAAGGGGCGGTGGTGATTGCTTTCCATTAGGTGGCCCACATGCATGTCTACATTGTTTGCCCCTCTCTCATATAAAGAAAAATACATGTGAGGGACCTAATGGAAAGCTATCACCACCGCCCATTGTATCCGCCCAAATATAGACTCTGTTCTTGAAAGCTCTCATATTGCACTTATATGTTTGGAAACACGGTTGACAAAAGTTAATTCCAGAATTTCGGTATAGGATTATATTAAAAATATACTGTGGTAGATCGCAGTACGGAACTCAGAGGCAGGTATCAAATCAAAGAGCTCATCCGAACACTCCCCCTGATATAATTTTTAGCACGCAAAGAGACGCAACATCTCCACGTGTAGGGAGCGAGCGAGTACAGACGGAGATCATTGGGTCACCGACGATTCGTACTGCGTTTCTTGTATGCGGTAGCTGCAATACTTGCTGTAAATATGGTTATTTTTAACCGACTCCAAAATAAGGACGAAGAGGTTCTCAATTCGGCAGTATTTTTTTTTTTACATTTTGTTACTTAATTACTCCGTGATTTATAAACCGATTTGAAAAAATAATTTTTCAAATCGGCTTTTTTTATTTGAAAGAGTATACTTCCAGATAGGTCTCATAATTTTTTCATCATCATCAGCCTACATACATAAATGTAGAGTAATGTTTGGAGTCGGTTTTTTTTTTTTGTTAAAATTATATCACTTTAAGTTTCAATTACAGATAGACGGGAATAGATATTCCACTGTAGATAAAAAAGTAGGTACCTACAACAATTTTCTTGTCAGACAGTTGCAGTGGCCGTCAATGAAGATAACGACGAGCTCGGTGGTCGAAGGTTAGCAATGACCACTTTGACTCCGAGGTCGCGGGTTCTATCCCCGCACAAGACAATCATTTGTGTTCATGAACATGTCTGTTTGTCTTGGTCTGGGCGTTTACTATGTATTATATGTATTTAAGTATTATATCAGATAACTAGTTTCCATAGTACAAGCTTTGCTTAGTTTGGGACTAGATGGCCGTGTGTAATTTGTCCAGGAATATTTATTTATTTATTTTATTTTATTTATAAATAAAACTTATCCACCGGGCCGCGGTATAGTGTACGGAGTGCTAGGCCAGTTGGCACGGCCTCGTCAGCCTCGTGGAGCCGCCGCCATATAAGGACCTGGCCGGCGGCGAACTGCATCGGCACTGAGCTTGCGACAGAGCAGGTATTTTAGGTGCGAGCCCTAAATTGTTTACGTGCAACTCGCATGCACTTACCTCATTTTGTTTTAAATGTCATGGATATGTTTTAATTGAACCATGTAAAAAGTAGCAATGATATCATAATATATTTGTGTTAAAATTGGAAACGAATTGTGTATTTTTACAAGTGTATAATTTGTGTATGTAGTAGGCATTGCCTAATTTTGCTGGATTCGGAGTTTTATACCTAATTATTATCAATTGTAATGTGACTTTCCAGAACAAAAGGCTTGTGAAGATGCGCTAGCAAAGATATGTAAAAGTATAGTATAGATATTAATACGTGAAGCAAAAATTTTGTATCCTTTTGTAAGAAAATTGAGCGGAAGGAGGAGTATAATTCATACTCCTGCGAAATTTCACACTGTATGAAATTTAGCACATTTATAGTTTATATAGAGGAGTGCAGAATACATTTTTTTTTAATTATGTTTAAAAATAGATTAAATCAATAAAAAAAACATTACACACACTACCATGTATTTGACACACACTCGCATATATACTTTTTTGTTTATTGTTAAATTCATAATTTTATTAAAATGGTTATATTTCGACTGGACTAGGTACTGGATGACATAGTGGTCGTTCATTTAAATACATCTTCATACACAACTTACTTTTAATCCAATTGCCAAAGTAATTAGCCAATATGCAGATGTGTTTATGATTAGCGTCCTCAGAAATATTCACATTTACAAACCAGCCCTCATAAATTAGTCAGACAAAAATAACGCGTTCTAAATCCGCCAGACTAGCGGCGTTATAATAGCATTAGTGTAATTAAATGACAACGTATAGTGTAACCGAGCATACAGTGATAGCTATGCGAATGTAAATGAACGGGATTAATCAAACAGGCGCAATTAGCTCTTAATTATAAGTAGTAGGTAGTACTTTAATCTGAATGAGATCAACCGTGTTCTACGATTGAAGAATAAGATCACTTCAGACGAAAAGATTTGATCGCAGACTATCACTTGAAAAAGTTATATCGTAGCGAAAAATGTCACAGATTTCCAAATAGGTCGAACAATCGAACGTCTTTGAGATACAGAAGCTCCGGACGATTATGTAGCCTAATAAGGCCCTTGGGAGCATTCCCTAAAGTGGGCAAAAGGACACCGCCGAGGACGGCTGACAAGAACCGAATTGCGACTGGTCCGGGTTATTTAAAGATCGACACTTCTGCGAAACCACGCACGCCATGCCCTTATAGTACGCATGGTTAGGACATTCCTTGTTTTTTGCGCTTTTCGAAACTCGTTCCCGAATCTGGCCACGAGCTTGGCAGTTTTGGAACCCCTCTTGGGATATTTTTATGCGCACATTCTTTAGATTTTTAGAAAGTTTCTTGAGACCTTGAGAGTTAACATATTCATATAAGCTACACTTTCGAATTAAGAATACGACAATACAATTACAAATTGCATGACATGAGATTACGAGGTATAACCCCTCAGTGCTCTACGATACTGAGTCTGGATCATTGGATACATTTATCTCCTTTTCAATCAACTTGTAGATAACTGTATATAAATATATAATGGTATATCCTCAGTATATAATAAGAAACTTTTTCCTACCCACATGGCAAGAGCTTTGATGAACAACTTACGTGCTTCGGAGCGCACTTTAAGCCGTCGGTCCCGGCTGTTGTCATTAGATGACAGTCGTTAAGCAATGTCAATGGCCCTTGGGCGACTTGAAAACACTGGCCTCCGCCAACCCGCAGTTAATCAGCGTGGTGAGTATGCTCTAAACTCCTTCAATTGAGGAGAGACCCGTATACCAGCAGTGGGATGAGTAAGGGTTGACGACGGCGAACAACTTTTGTTTTCTTCTATACTGGATACAAGAGTATTTGTCTGATTTTAATTTGTTTTACCTACACACCTCAATGCCAAGCTATCCAAAACAAAAGTCAAAATTTACAGCCAACAATATCCTACTGTTATCCTTGTCAGCTCAGTATCAGCTTTGATAATCCTCATGAAATGTAGATATGGCTGACAGATAAAACAACGACACAATATTACTGAGCTCCACGTGATTACAATTTAGTACAATGTCAATTTATAGTTTATACTGGCTTACTGATATCAAATTAATCACTACGAGGGATATGTCACCCACTTCGATCAATAATATTACGTAACATTATTTTGCTTAAGTTAAAGTTATAACATAACTTTGCAAAACTCCACGCACGTACATCAGTCGGTCCTCCAACTGAAAGTGTCATTTTTTAATTAATCGGCAGAAAAATAAGATATTTTTCATTTGTGATATATTTTTTTATTTATTTAACATTTACAAGTACCCTAAAATAGATACATATATTATAATTAGCATTATAAAACCACTGAGGTTTGTCTAAATGATAAAAAAATTACAAATTAACGATTTTTCGATTTTTCCGTTTGGTTTGAGCTCTGAGGCCTTAGGTACTTGGTTCTAATTAAAATTTAAATTCGAGTAGATATAAAAATACAATAAATGACCGTATTCTGTAGAGCTTTCGGGCTGAGGAAGTCTATGACATAAAACATCTTAGGGGGAAGTACCTCTACGTTACAGAATACCGTAACTAAATAAGTAACATTTTTCTGTGACTGAGATCACTAACAAGGAGAAAAGAAGAGATGCTGCATCAGTTGTAGGGGTGTTGATACGCAATGGACACTATTTATCGCAAGTGTTTATATAGACTACGTAAACCAACTAGGAGAAAAAAAATTCGTTCCTCATAACCATGCTCAGAAATGTAAATGGAGATCAATCAGATTTTTCATACTAACTTATACTACTCTACTTTAACTCAATTGACAAACGGTTTTAGGTAGAGAGGGAACTTTTCTCTTATAAGTATTTTTTTATATAACTCAATATAATATTCACTTTTGACTGGTATGTCGGTATGTGTACAGATTAAATCTAACATATGGATTTCATTTGCAGATGAAATATATTATTAAATAAATAAATAAACAAAATGGCTATTGCTAACCATTCGACCACCGATACGGTATGAAATGAAAGAATAATTCTATTTAAATTAAAAAAATATCCTATTTAACAATGTATCATACCTGTCCTTAATTATCTTGTCAACTGAAATTTACGTAGTCATAAAAAAGTTGTTGATTTTATTTTGTTTTTCTTGGTATTTCTATTTCAAAGTATTTTGAAATTAGAAGAACCCGCCTGAAAAATTGCATTTATCCATTTCTAAAAAAGAAACACAGAGGAGACACATTACAGTGACAAGATATTAGCTAGATCTTTTTTGGAATCTGATAGAACTGACACTGATTCTACAAATAGGGTCGCGTAATGCACGTAAAGGAAATGAACACTGGCATTGTTACTAGCACACATGTGGTAAATAAGCTGCAGGCTACGGGCCAATATCGTAAACCCTAAGACGCAGGCAATGTGTGCCGATAAAGGTTTATAGCTCGAAGTAACTAGTTCACCCATTCGATACCCTAACTACAGTTAACGGACATTAGTAGAAATGCGTTTCCATTACAGTTTTTACTAAATGGTTCTGATTTATGAAATACCCTTACATGAAAAAGAAGGTAGAAATTTTTTGGTATTATAATATATTTATTTAGTACTAATTTAGGGATAATATTTACAATAAGAATATTTACAAATAAAATATTTACAAAGAGGTAGAAAAAAAAGGAAGAAAAGAAATAAAACAAAAATTATAAATCAAAAATTTCCCCCAAATCGTTGCCCGTTGGTAACGTACCAAGAATGCTGGCAGCATTACCTCGCTGAATAGCAATGCTAATCCTCTGAGCAAGGTAATGGCCAGCCCTCTGGTCACATGAAGCCTCGACCAACCTCCCGCATATCTCTTTAAAAAGATTGCGGGCTGATGGACCCCACGGCCCTAATGTCTCTACCCCAAACGGCTCAAATATGTAAGTGTTAGTCAGTCCAGCATATTTGAAACGTTTGAGTGACTCTGCTGATGTCGCAGCCATACCGGCCTTAGACTCAGTGACCGGGAGATGGGAGGGAGCCAGAGTGTCAACACAAGTGGCATCCCACACTAAGGCACGCCCCAACCTCCAGGGCACTAAAGTCATTCCATCTGGTCTCTTGCCATCGTCCCGAGCCAAGCCGTTCGGTTCCAGAACGGCAGGGGCGGAGACGCTGAAATAAAATAAAGAAATAAAATAAATATAGTTTAAAAAAAACAAAAAACACGCTTTAATGATCAATCGAACTAAAAAACGAAAAATATATTTTTTGTTCGATTCATCATTAAAGCAAAGCGTGTTTTTAGTTTTTTAAACTACATATATTTATTTTATATCCTGGCTATCCTAACCAGGATAATTAAATAATCTTAACAAATTATTGTATTGTCATCAGTTCTTGAAAATTATACAAAGTTTAGATTAAATCTGACCGTTCAAAGTGGGTCAAAATCAAGTTCAAAGAAGTCGGTTACAAACTGACAAACCGACAAACAAACATACAGGTGAAGCTAACAAAAGCGTGTTAAAGACTAACAGTCTTATTCATAAAAATCATGAAAAGAAGTTCATAGCAAGTTTCATATATCAAATTAAGATCAGGGCAGGTAAAGACCTTATGAAGATGTTAAAAGGTTGACGGAAGACAGAAGATATTAAGAAGTTGAGAAATCTTGATATAGAAGAGCTCTAAAGTTTATAACCATGATTCATTATGTATTTACTTTTTTATTAAAACGCGTTAAGGAAAAAGGTATCTTAGAAAATATAACCAAACTTGTACAACATCGATCAATTTATTTAGCTGTGGTTTTTACAGTTCCATACCTACGTGTTGATTCATCTAAGCTTTCGCTGGTCGTAGCCTTGTTAGTTTCTCTTTTGTACTGTTAATCCGGATACCACATCCTTCTCTCTAGGAGACTTCCGTAAAGTTCCATGAGATTTTATCTTAAAACGATAGCAATAAAAAGAATTGTTATCTACAAAGTCGAGAAACTTGAAAACTTGTTGTGATTGTAAGGTAAATAAGTAAGATTTAAAAGGCTTTTTACTCAGTGGGTAGAGAAATCTGACAGGTGATAATATTCTAACAAATGACAACATATTTATGCTCTTTCTTCTGTTACAATATAATACAGAAGCTAAATGTATAAATGAATAAATAAATTAAAAAAAAGTAAGCGAAGCTTGTGTTACGGGTACTAGACAACGGATAAACATACGTAAATACATTTTTTTTTTGTAAATATATACTTATGATACATAGAAAACACCCAGACTAAGACAAACAGACATGTTCATGCACACAAATGTTTGTCCTATGTGGGAATCGAACCTACGAGCGTTGGTGTCGGAGCCGCGACATTGACCGCTACGCCACCGAGCTCGTCAATCAAATCGTGTATCTTAGGAAAAGTTATGTGGAATAAGAGCGTAATAAAAGTTAATCGGTGGAGACAAAGAACTCTTGAATTGCAAATTAATAAGACAAATGTATCTAATTACGACTATTTATTTAATTTAATTAACTATTTAGTTAAATAAAGTAATTTACGTAATTGAATAGATTGAATAGACTCATGCGATTAAACAAACTTTTAAACACCACAGTGTCGACAGTAGCTAATCAAGATATCCTGAGATCTGCGGTGGCAATGAAGCACCATAAAGATAATAGTGCCGCAACGCATTACTATTTTATTACCTATTGTAATGGGTACAAAAGATCTATATATATTACTTAATTCTAATCAATAACGATTGTACTTTGATGAAGAGAATTAAGTTATACAGTTTAAAAAACACAAACTAAGATTTTATACATCCGTCTGAATAAAATATCGGTTTTAAAGCAGGTAATTAGAACACTACGGCACACATAACATTTTAATACTCTATTTAGTACATGGGAATAATGCGAATCTATTCTATGAACCGATGATAAACTAAAGCTCACTTTTGATTACCTAACAAAAGAGGCAGATATCCGAGTTGTTGAGTATGGGAGGACAAGATTTGTTTGTAAAATCTTTATTGTACTAAATAAAACTATAATAAAATAAAAGTTTCCTTAGAATAAAGCCATGCAAAGGCGGATTTATCCCCCTGAGGGATATCACTTCCAGTCGACCTTTAAATATTTAAGAGGATTCTTTAAATATGTATATCTCGCGAGTGGAATGAGACTATAAACTATAAACGCAGAACAAATTGAATTAAGTCATTAGATACACTATGTAATAATTAATAGTTCGTACTAAAGTAGGTCAAGGTTATCAAAGGATCTTATTAAAGCCGATTTGCAAGAACCCACAGAAGAGAATATCTTTACATCTGATGTAAGGATTTCCAAATCTTAGCCGCAAGGATAGTAAAGGATTTGCCGAAAATGTGATTATTATAGAAAAGTATGTCCAAGAAGAGTCGTTCGTATGAACGCAGGTGGTTATCCACGTCCCAAAAATTAAATCTCTCTATCAAGTAATCAAGTGCAGAAGGATTGAAAAGAATATCATATTAAATAGTGACTATGTGGAAATTTCTCCGAATTCTAATTGGATCCCATCCAAGTTTCACACGATTTAATCTTAAAAGAAGTATCATAGGAATAGTTCTAACATTCTCTACTTATAATGCTTATACGAGTACCTACATAGTGCAAGGCACCATACATAAACAGAGAGTAGTCAACTAGGAAAGCAATGAAAGCTAGTCGACCGGATAAGGGGTCGTTTACGTTAGAAGCTTGTGACTCGTTAGCTATTGGACCGTATTGAGGTGAAATGAGTTACAGGGATGAATGACACGTTTACAGTTCGTCAAAGGGTTTGTGTGACAACGGTTCACACAGACCTTCTAACCAAGAGATCGGTCATTCGCCTTGTTAAATACCTACAGAATATTCACATTAAAATTCTCAAAGTATAATTAATTATAGGAAATTAGGATCGTAAAAGGTTGCTAATAGACATAATTAAGGTACGAATTATTTAATAAACCTTTTATCGAATGATTCAATGAATCGTAATGAGACGAAGGTAGAGTCCATGTCGTCTCCTTTTCATCTTTATTACCTACGTATCTTTTCCCCCTGACCCCCACGATTATCATTTTATATAGGTTTTCACAGTATAGAGGGCGACAGAAGCGTCCGTCCGCGACTATGCTCGCTTGTTTGGAAAAGTAGCTAGATAGCAAACTGAACAACACACTGCAGTTGATCTTCACTTGACTGGCCATCTCTTTAGGCTTTTGATGCCTTATTTGCCATATATCTCTCTGTCACATTGCCAAGAGGGGAAGTCAAATTCCAAAAGTTTCCTACTCCTACTAATTTCGTCTGATTAAATTCGTTGTGAGTTCCAAGGCAGCTGTAGTTTTACCCCCGCGACTGCAATGAATTACATTGTTCATTGCCTTTTTTGTTGATCGCCGCTGTTAATGCTGCCTTCACAGGAGACACAGTGGTAGCAATGAATTAATTTAAATTTATTTAATGTGTGGGGGCCGTCCCGATTAAAAAAGGGCTGAAACTGTCAATAAGCATTTTCGAAACGTGTTTGTTTAATTATATTATCATACGCAAATAATTGCATGGGACTATTGTTTAAACATTTTGGTAATTTGTTAAGCCCACCGCGCCTTTAAGATAAGTTGTTCGCAGAACACACGTGACGTGACTCATTATAAGGAATGCCACAACGAGCCATCGCTGTTGTCCGTTGCAAGAAACAGTCTCGGACACTGAACTGCACACCTATCTAGGTTAGGTGTGACGTATTTACACTGGATAACTGTTTAAATATCTTACCACTCATTTAGATAATAAAAATACATAAGTACAACAGAAAAGTTTGTTTACATACTGTAACATCACTATACTGTAACATGTAGTAACATCAACCCATATTCATCCCATTACTGGGTTACGGCGGGTGGCTCCCTTTCAACCAAAGGGGTTTAGAACGTACTCCATCACGCTGATCAACTGAGGGCTGGTGGAGGCCAATGTTTTCAAACTGCTCAAAGACCACTGACTTGGCTTAACGACTATCAGCCAAGACCGACGGCTTAACGTTCCCTCCAAAGTACGGAGAAGCTCTAGAAAACAAACCCATCCATATCCAGACTACGGCCGACGTTGCTTAACTTGCGAGTTCAATTAGACGGACACGGGCAACAACGCCATCGAGCGCCTCAAAAAAATAGATTCATGCAACCAGAAGGCTGACCCGAAATTACATGAGTATTTTTATCCAACGAAGTAATACTGCCAGCCCACTCGGTACGCTACCAGAGGCGTCTAACAATTTGGCGGGAATGTTCTCTTTATAGCTGTGATGTGAGCATACGATGCCTGCTCAACAGCATTACTTTTACTGAGAACGTCACATGGCCAAAGCAAACAGTAGAGTTGGTGTTCAAATCGGGGCAATAAACAGCATGTTACATGCGTGCATACAACAGCATTTACCCCGAGGGGCATCATCTTAAATTGATTTCCGAATTTAAATTCTTGGGACACCGTATCACCACAACACTGAACGGTGATACGGATGTTAACAGAAGAGAGCTTGGAGTGCCAACAGTTAAAAGTAACTTGCATAAACATGCAATTTTTAATCAATGAATTTTGCAAACGCAAAATACTCAAATAGTCTTAACGTCATCCTATTTATTTTTTATCCTGATTGTTTTCATTTCCCAACGATACAACGAATACGGTTTTCAGGTGCTGCAAGTCTCCATAATACAGATACAGATCTCTACAATTTTGGAGAACGATGCACTACGTCGAGTACATTTGTGAATATCGACGAATTGACTGTTATAATGAGCAAGAGAGTCACCTCTCATCATGCCACGGGTGTGCGACAGCTCCAATCGTCTCTAGGTAACAATAGTCAAAAGAACAATCCCCCGACACACTGACGGTTCTGAATCCTATCTCTAGCTATCTCTTGCCTTGATTATTTTATTCTAACTTATTTATCCACTAGCTGATGCCTGCGACTTCGTTCGCGTGGACTTAATGATTCCGGCGTATTAATAAAAATACGAACTAATCTAGATACATAAGAAAATATTTTTTTTATTTAACATTGTAACCATAGTTTAAAAATATATATAAAATAAATTAAGGGAGTCTTTCCTTCGAGAGCTAATATAAAAAGATCTGAAGCGTTACAACTCTCGAGAAAGCCACGTAAAGTTGGCCATGCGAAAAACGACCAGTCCTAAGCTTGACCAGCGAATTTTAGTGATTTCTTTATTGTCATAGCAAAGCAAATGGTCACAGAGAACTGTGTACGTTTAAAATTAAAATGGGTTTATTTTTAGAAGAGTGGTATACGCGGAATTAATACAGTTTCACCGGCACCACTCCCAGGACTTTACTTCAGGAAGGAGATCTTCCCCAAATTTTTTAATATTCTTGGAAACTCTTGGGCACGTAAAATTATATCTACAGCTTCTAGTGCCTTACTGTTGGCCATTTCGCATTCATCTCAAACGATTAGACAGAAATCCTGAAACACCTTCGCTTTGTCACAGTTTCGTTTCACAGAGCATGTCGGTGTTTCAATTCTGTTTAAATCGAGTATGATATTGAACATTGTATTTGCGTCCTTCCGCCTAGTAATAATGTGGCTGCAATGCCTGGCGATGCTGCTGCGAGATCTTATTTTGGCGCCTGATTTCAGCGTGGATTGCTCTCGTCAGGTATGTTTTCCAGTCCCTCCTGGAGCATCTAAGAAAAACAGTTTCCCCTCGTTACTTAAAACACTTTCCACCACCAAATCAAATAAACTCTGATCTTGCTACATAGCGTCCCGCAAATGCACATATTCTTCTGGTTTGTGCGAATATATACCAATCGTTCCATTTCAATTTTAGCGTACACGTCTATAATAAACTGACTAAATAGACCACGTTACCTTTGTAAATAAAATAAAATGATTGCGTCTAACTTGTAGCAGGTAAGAATAAAAGTAGCAGCTCGCGGTTTCTTTTTACGATACATTCAATATTTTGTTAATCTATTTATTGTTATTTTAAGTAACTTTTTTAGTTCTATTTGCTATTATAGCGTGTTTTTTTTTTACTTTTTTTTTTAAACTATAATTTATTGTAAACACGTGTTGTTTATGCAAATAAATTTAACTTTGTTCTGCATCATGTGTTCCAAATTTTGGATTGTTATACCTCAACAAAAAATCCTCATCAGGCTGAACAACTTTTGCTAAGGAGTCATTTTAAATTTTTTTATAGTTTACCTGAACCATTATAGTTATGCATCAGGTGTTCCAAATCTTGGATTTTTATACCTCAATAAAAAATGGTCTTCAGATTGAACAACTTTTGCTAAGGCGTCATTTTTATATTTCTTATAGTTTACCTGAACCATTAAGGTTCTGCATCATTTGTTCCAAATCTTTGATTTTTATACCTCAACAGAAAATGCTCATCAGGCTGAACAACTTTTGCTAAGGCGTCATTTTTATATTTCTTATAGTTTACCTGAACCATTGAGGTTCTGCATCAGGTGTTCCAAATCTTTGATTTTTATACCTCAACAGAAAATACTCATCAGGCTGAACAACTTTTGCTAAGGCGTCATTTTTATATCTGTTATAGTTTACCTGAACCATTATGGTGCTGCATCAGGTGTTCCAATTTCCAGAATCAATTATACCCTATATTTTGCCCAGGCTTAACAGCTATATAACAAAAAAAGTTTCATTCGAATCCGTCCAGTACTTCCAGAGATTAGCGTGTACAAACAGACAAACAGACATACAGACATACAGACATACAGACATACAGACAAACAGACAAACAGACAGACATTTTTTTTTTAATTCTTACTCTATTACTATATCTCCATCGCCTCCAATTGTTTTTTTGTAAATATCTTCAATGTACAGACACATTATTTTTACTGTTTTATTATATGTATAGATAAGACTCTGTGTCTAAATCATAGCCTTAGAATTTTTCGCTACGCTCTGTCTGAATACATATTTATTTTAAAGATTCCTTGTACGTAAGATAATTATAGACATTATCAGATTTAATTGATAATTAATTATTATTATAGGTAGATTTTCTTTTGTCCTAATTTGTTTTGTAGCTAGATAATTAAAAAAATACTTTATATTACGTACTTACTATGTTATTAATAAATTGATAACCCTTCTTAAACTTATAATTGTATTAAATAGATTATTATAGATGTTCAAGTATTCATATCAACCTATGTATGTAGGTATTAAATATCTTTATTGTGCAAAATGAAGTTACAACATTACACGCGTAGGTACACCTCCTCCAACGAGAAGAGAGGTGTACGTCCACATGGACTACATCTCTCTTCTCGTTGGAGGATCTCTCTTCTAGATGTAGGTATATGATATTCGATTTTTATTTAGTAAACATAAATAATGTAAGCTGTGAGCATACTAAATTAGTGATACTCAAATCTTTCGTATAATGTATACGAAACTATTTTACCACTACAAAAAAAGTAGGTACGAGTAAAGAGTAAAGTAAAGTAAAAAAGTAAATTAAAGTAAAGAGGGCTGGCCTATTTCTCGCTCAGCGAATAAGCATTGCAATCCAGCGTGGCAATGCTGCTAGCCTTCTGGCCACGTTACCCTTTGATGGCGATGCGGAAGAATTTTTTGATGCTATTTAGATATTATATTTTATTAATTTAAATTAGTTTTTGTTATTTACGTTTCTTTTTTTGTTTGTATATATAGTTAGTCATATTTAGTATTTATTTTAATTGTATATTATATTCTTGAATTTTTTTGTTAATAAATGCCACTTATGGTACGAGTATATCTACCTAATATACATATAAACTTCACGTGACGCGGTGTTTGTTACCAAACTCCTCCGAATCGGCCAACCTCTATTTTTTATACCCCTAAATGATAAGGGTGGCCTACCCCTAAATATATTTATTTTTATGTTATTAACAATTTTTTTTATTTTTATTTTATTATAACTTAGCATTGAAAAATACATACAACCCAAAATTTTCACCCTTATATCGTCAACCCCTATTTTTTAATAGCGATTTAATAGCAAAACAACGTTTGACAGGTCAGCTAGTAATAAATAAAATCTAAAATTACAATTCTCTATCGCTAAATAGAACCCAGGTTAATATTAAAAACCGGACAAATACTTACACTTACAACTACGTTGCCTCTACAAATACTGACTTCCTTGTAAATATCCAAGTATTTTCACTATATGCATGAATTTAGCGTAACAATGCAACCGAACACGTTGTGGAAACTATTTATAAAGCTGCCGTAACTAAGGAACACCTGAAAATAGTCGAAAATAGCCGAGCAACCTTGCACCACGATGGATCAATAGAGCCTTGAACTTTATGCCGAAGTGAACCTTAAATACGGGCTAGGGTACGGCTACGGGCGGCATACGGCCACGGAATCGCTACGAGGTCGAACTCAACTGAACCTAAATAAGGTACTACTAGCTATGGCGCGCGATTTCACCCAACATTTCGACTTCTAATCGCAGCAGAGTGATGTTAATAACCTATAATTGTTCTTAAGAATTAGGCTATGAAATGCAAATAGAGTTTTATTAAAGTCTCAGTGTTAATTTTACTAGCGCATGCAAACAAAAATCAAATATAATTGTCAGCTTTATTAGGTAGATGTACCAAATAATAAAGAGAATTTGAAATTTCCTACAAGTACACATAATCGTAGAAGTGTTCAATCTCGATTGCACACTCGTATAATCTAGGTGATACCTTTTATTTGCTGACAACTAAGTTGTGATGCACTGCTGCCCCATTAAAAACTCGAGAAATAAAGTTTTAATGTTACTTGTCATAATTTTACATTAAATAAACTGTAATTTTCAAATACGAGTATATTTTAAGTGATTATTGTCCATAATTCTATAATATATCACTACTTATGTGAGAAGATAATAGCAAAACCTAATACCTAGATCAGTAGTAAGCATAAATTTTATAGTAGCAGGCAAAACAGTCTTTACTAGTGCACTTTTGAAGAAAGAAAAATACGTTTCATAAGGTATTTCATATCACAATTCCCAACGTAGATACGCGGAATGATGGCTCATACGCAATCACATGTGTTATCGATAGGGGCTAAATATACTGATACCGCTCTTACCTGTTTCGAAGAACATTCGATAAACGTGATATGACAAACTGATACGAAATTTATTTTTTATTGACAGGTAAGTCTTATATATTAATTTCATATTTTTATTATTTCAGATTGACCGTCTTAGCAAGAAAAGAAAAGAAGAAATTAAATAAATATCAATCGCCAATTGCTTAGCGATTGATATTTATTTAATTTCTTCTTTTTATATCCCGGCGATGAAATACAATTTCTTCTCTGAATATAAAGTAGGTATATTATATAAACTTTGGTTTTTCTATTTGCAACGACGTCCTTTATTCGTCGTTACATTTAAATGTTTCGTGTATGCTCTTTAAATTAATCACGATAATTAATATTATACCTACTTACTTGTAAGCCAATTGATATATTTATACCATCAAAAAATCAAACAGAACATAAATTATGTTACGGTAGATGTGTACAGGCGTCCATAAGCTACGGTAACTGCTTTTCATCTTGTTTCCCACCTAACCGATGTAAAAAAATATACTTACGAGGGGAGGTCAATAAGTTCGCGGAATGAGAGAGAAGGAGGTTGAAATTAAACACCAAATTATTTTTCCTTTTCAATATATTCTCCTTTAACCCTAATACATTTTTCGGATCTCTCAAATAGCTTGTTTATACCATCGAAAAAAAATGATTTGTCTTTGGTGTCAAAATAGGCCGAAATTGCCGACTTGACTTCATCATCGTCGTCAAATTTCTTTCCACGCAGCTCTTTCTTCATTTTTGGAAATAAATAATAGTCACTGGGGGCCAAGTCTGGACTGTATGGTGGGTGGTTTAATTGTTCAAAGCCGCATCGGTGAATGGCAGCCGTCGCAACATGGCACGTGTGGACGGGTGCATTGTCGTGCAAAAGGAGCACACCTTTTGACAGTTTTCCTCTTCTTTTTTTCTTAATGGCTTCTTTCAATCTTTCCAGTACAGAAGCGTAGTACTGTCCCGTTATAGTCGCACCACGTTCTTTATAATCGATCAGTAAAATACCTTCTGTATCCCAAAAGATAGTCGCCATGATCTTTCCGGCCGATTGTGACACTTTGAACTTCTTTGGAGGAGGTGTGCCTTTTTTATGCCACTGCATCGACTCTTGCTTCGACTCAGGTTCATAGTGGTGAACCCAGGTTTCATCTCCAGTAACAATCCGGGCCATAACTTCTTCCTTTCTCTCTCCACAGAGCTCCAGAAACTGGTGAGAGCACTCGACACGCTCGCGTTTTTGAAGTGGCGTGAGCATTCTCGGAACCCATCTTGCACTGACTTTAGTCATCCCAAGATGATGATGTAGGATATTTAAAATACTTGATTCGGATACTCCAACCATTGCTGCAAGTTGCTTCTTCTTCAGTCGGGCATCTTCCAATACAAGTTTTTCTACTTTTTCGACGATTTCCGGTGTGGTGGCCTCAATTGGCCGTCCGGAGCGGGGGTCGTCTTCAATGGACTCCCTTCCTTGTTTGAAAAGACCATGCCACTTGTAAACCATGGTTTTACCAGGGGCAGAGTCCGCGTAAACCGCTAACAGCTCTTGAAAAATCGTCTGAGCGGATTTTCCTTGCTTGGTAAGAAACTTAATAACGGCACGGTGTTCAATTTTCTCCATACTGGCTGACTTCTTCCCGATTTAGTTGTTTGCAGGTCGATAACTCAAAAGTTAATGACACGATTAGGTTCAAACTTGGTATATATACTCTTAATGAGGTGCTTAACTAGTGCCTACCTGGACGGGTAAATTTATCCCCATCAACCCCTCCATTCCGCGAACTTATTGGCCTCCCCTCGTATTATCATCATCATCATATTATTAATTGTAATTGATTTCAATGAAACCCTATCTGAATTTTGTTAGTAGCATTATTACACGCCTATGCATTTGTCGCTTGATAGATCTAAATTGGGTACGACTTTAATACCAAGCAACAAATTGTTGTTTTATTTATTCGTCATTCAGCATCATCATCATCAGCCTGTATCTCTCCACCGCTGGATATAGGTATTCCCAAATGCTTTCCACCATATGCGATCCTCCACTTTCCGCATCCACCCGCTTCCAGCCACTTTTGAGATCATCTGTCCATCTAGAGGAGAGGATTTAATTTATTGATTTGTATAAATTTGAAACCGGTTTTTTGTCTGATTGTCTGTTATATACAACAAAAGAAAACGACTCGGGACTTATAATATTGTACTGCTAAATCTGACTTATTTTCATTTCTAATGTTTTATTTTGACCTGAACTTCATTCAGATGGTAACTCACATCTTGAACTCTCCGTACTTCCTACAATAAGCGAGGAATATTTGTGCATAGAAATTTAACCGAACGAACATAATTTTGCTAATATATATAGAGTCACTTAAATGTTATATTATGATGCTAGAGGAGTATACATATATTTATCTGCATATATTTTTTTTGTCGAATTTATGTACTCCTCTCTACCACTGTGAATTTGAACCACTAGGAGTAACTACTTAGGTACTTGTGTATATTACTAGGCTTAAAGTAACTAGGTAAGCAGCATAATAATTATTTATTCTGCACATTGCAGAATGACAATGGATGTAAATCATTGTATATAAGTAAGATATATATAAGTAGATATAACTAAAATAAGCTAAGAATATCATGTACCTATTCAAGATACCCTATTTTAAAATCCAAATACATGTTTGTAGATTAAGTACATGACATATAAAGCACGGTGTAGGTAAATAATAGATACTCAACTTAAAAAACGTGATATACTTACATAGATAACCCGTACCTACATATAAATACATAAACTTGGTAATATTATCGATGTTACAAATGTTGGAATACAAAATATTGCTAATAAGTATCCTTATCAAAAAGATACGATATCAGGTCATGAATCAATATTATTTTAATAAATTTCTATTCGTATCTAATCGAATACCATACTAAAATTATTTGTATGTTCTAGTCACGTACTAAGTATGTCTAAGTCTATACGATGCATTGTAATAGGGTGCAGAATGGTTCTAGTAAATTATGCCGCCGATGTGTCCACATCGGCGTCTTGTATTTATGTTATTTTAGTACCAACTCGAATGGAAACCGACTATACAAATGCCTAGGGAGCTAGGCGAATGTTAGTACCCGTGGAGTAAGCCACTTATTACATTAACTGGCGCCCGTACAACGGTCGCCACGCGTACGCCACACGCACAGCAATTCATTCGGAAAAGCGAGAACATCGAGACTCACCTGCGTGGGGAGCACAGTCTCCCGGCCTAGGGGTATCGACATTTTGCTAGCGGCGCCGGCCGCGCCCCGGCGCCCGCCCGCGCCGCACCATCCACCGACCCGGCACTACGAGCGCGCGCCCGCCCGATGCCGGTCCCCACAGTCCACACTCGCCGGCGCCTCACACAAACAAGAAAAACACTTTCCCGAAAATTTCCACGAGCAAAACCAGCACCGCTAATACATGCCACCACTCATCACGTTCTTTCTGTCATTCAAAATATGGATCACTATCCGAATAAAAAACCAGTTCGAAATATAATCAGAATATGGATACGTGTAAAGTGGCGATAAAACTAAGACACCAGACTGGCACCCGCCCCGATAGGCGCGAGTGTGCGACTGGCGCGCCACCGCCGTCGGCCGTCGCGCGCATCGCTCACCCCGCGCCTTCAAAACGCGGCCCTCGTGCGCCGCCCGACTCTACGCTCGCGGTGGTGGCGGTACGGGGTCGCAACTCAACACAGCCTCCTTCATCTGTCTTGGAACACTCGGCTCCGGCTCGGGCTCTCACGGCCGGTCATATGGACACGTGCCGCGAACACGGCGTAGTGCGGTTATCGAGCGCGAGTACACATGCGCAGTGCGGCGTACTATCACCGCCGTGGCTCATTCATTTGTGCAGGTCTCGGCTCAAATAACGCACACAGCACACCTGAGCAAATATTATGGAATAAAACGACAATAGGTGCGTTGTGTTGAAACTCTATAATTACTGAGACTCAACAGCTCGCTATGCATCAATTTGTTTACAGTTTCTCTTACAATGAATCAAATGTAATCAAATTAATACCACTTTCTACGCGCAGACTAAGTTACTTAAATA
Organism: Hypsopygia costalis; assembly: GCA_937001555.2. Classification (NCBI taxonomy): domain Eukaryota; kingdom Metazoa; phylum Arthropoda; class Insecta; order Lepidoptera; family Pyralidae; genus Hypsopygia; species Hypsopygia costalis. Next base: position 17,551,772 of record OW443340.2, on the reverse strand, counting down.
TTTGTTCGTGGGCACACGGTTCTCTATCTCCTGATGCTGAAAATTTTCTACTTTCTATTCACATTTTCAATATCCAAACTTTCAATTTAGAAGAGCGCTTTCGCGATACTCATAAAAAAACAACTGTTGCTACGAGTCCTACGGTTGACAAATAATAAAATGTAGAGTTTTAATACGACGCCTTGACCAACTTGCTAAAGTAGCCCGTTTTAAAACAGAGATTTGTATTTTATACGGGATAGAGGAATTGCTCTAAATTTTCTATACTGGTTAGTCTGAGCACACAAATCAAAATGTCAGTAAGATTTTCAGCGAAATTTATTGAGCTTATAAAATCGTCCGGTCGTTCTGTCTGTCCGTTGCATGAAACTCAAAATTAGAAATTCTGACTTCGGATTCGTGTAGAACTGTAGAGCTACAAAAAGTAGTAATGTAAAGTGACCTTGGTTCTCCGATATCAATTCGGGATTTCGAAAAAAAAGTCGTTCTGTCTGTCCGTCCGTTGCCATGAAACTCAAAATTTCGAAATTCTGTCTTCGGATTCGTGTAGAGCATCAAAAAGTAGTAATGTAAAGTGACCTTGGTTTTTCGAAAAAAAAGTCGTTCTGTCTGTCCGTCCGTTGCCATGAAACTGAAAATTTCGAAATTCTGACTTCGGATTCGTGTAGATCATCAAAAAGTAGTAATGTAAAGTGACCTTGGTTTTCCAATATCAATTCAAGATTTCGAAAAAAAAAAAATTTTTTCGCTATGTTGACGCATGCTGCGCGTCCGATGTTTTTATAGGTTTATCTAGAGTAGGTTATAGGGCTGCAAGTGGTTGATCAACATTTCTGAATCAAAACTTATTTTTATATAATATTATTATCGTCGTTGATCAAAACCAATCTCACGTGTGTGTGCACGTGGTGCAGGGTGCACCACGGGTGCTGACTGGCAAATGAGTTTCTGGCGAAGAGAGGTAGGGCATAGCGTATTTTTTAAGCTGCCCGACTACGGAAGTACCTCCGCCTCACAGAATGCCGCAGCCAAATAACAATTTCCTTGAGGAACACAACAGTGTTCCTGCGAGTGAGTGAGGTCTCCAGAAAGAAAGAAAGGAAGGAGTATAGACTGGCAACGGATCAGCGACCCCTTGGTGTTGCTAATTTCCATGGGCGGTGGTGGTTGCTTTCCATCAGGTGCCCCGCATGCTCGTTTGCTCCCCTCTCATACATAAAAACATTTTCTCGTACTATTCGCATTGCCGACACTGGTTACAAATGTTACAATTGCAATCATTTTTGTAATTTTTTACAATGCGAGTGTTTATGAAATTTGCAGATTTCTATTATTTATTCTTAAGTACTGTCAAACCCCGGCCACTCCATACAAAAATGGCGCTTTTGCATATAGTAACCAAATGACGTCTGTACAAGTGCCTATGTTTGAGTGACGTTCTCTAGGGCTGACATTATTCAATTCTTAGTCGGACATGTATGGGGGTGTAAGCGGTTCATCAACATCTTTGAACCAAAGTCAATCTCACCTGCACGGGGTACACCCTGCTGACTGACAGACGAGGCTCTGACGAAAAGAGAGCTAGGACATAGCATATTTTTAAGCAGCCCGACTGCGGAAGTACCTCCGCCGTACAGAATGCCGCAGCCAAATAACAATTCTCTTGAGGAACACAACAGTGTTCCTGCGAGTGAGTGAGGTCTCCAGAAACAAAGAAAGGAAGGAGTATAGGCTGGCAAAGGATCAGCGACCCCTTGGTGTTGCTAATTTCCATGGGCGGTGGTGGTTGCTTTCCATCAGGTGCCCCGCATGCTCGTTTGCTCCCCTCTCATACATAAAAAAAGTTTTATTTTTTTACAAAAATAAAGCCAGGAGCTACGCGCGTTTTCGCATGAAATAATAGGTATAATCAATATCGAATATTTCATTAATCAATGTGTCACCTAAAGCGGAGAGCTCTTTTTACAGGTTTATATTACTCAGTAGAAGGGGCTGTTCGTTCAATAATTTGGTGTTTTCCACAGAGATAAAAGCATTAAGTACCCTTAAAACTCTGCAGCTGTTTTCCCCCGTACTTACTCTTTGGTGTTTTCAATGAATTTAACTTGGTCAAATTTTTTGACTGATCCATTTTTAATTAATATTCACTTCCTTTCCTTTCTTTTAAGGTACATAGACGAGCCCGGTGGTCGAATGGCTAGCAATGGACACTTTCGACTCCGAGGTCGCGGGTTCGATCCCCGTACAAGATAAATATTTGTGTGCTTGAACAAGTCTATTTGTCTTGGTCTGGGTGTTTTCTGTGATGCAATAATATAGGTATGCAAGAATTTATTAAAAAAAATGTATTTAATTAAAATATAGCAAATAACAGTTCTATCTTCAATCTAGTACCCATAGTACAAGTTTAGCTTAGTTTGGCTAGTCCCAAACTGTGGTGTGTGTGTGTGGTAAATTGTAAATTGACCAGAAATATTTATTTATTGCTAATTTTCTTAAAGAAGATTTATAACAACAGGAGATTTATACATAAAAAAACAAACCGGTATCCCGTAATAGGACCAATAATATATACTCGTAAATCTCTGAGTCCTTCTCCCTTCCGTCACAGAATCATGCGTGCAGGATTGCATGTCATTGTTCAACTGTTGAGAACATCTCTTCGCGTACTAAAAAGTTCGACAACTCCTACCTCTGTCGCACCATTAAAAAGTGAAACGCCTTGCTGGCACATGTGTTTCTTCATTTCTACAATATGGGATCGTTCAAACGAAGCGTGAAGAATCACCTTACGAGCCGGCGGCATGGCAGTGTGTTGACACTGCATCGCAGAACACTGTGGTCTAGACTTTTGTCTGTTGCCGCTGCCGCTGCAATTTGGGCTCCTCTTTTCGCTCACCTCACCTACAGGCGAGGCGGATAAAGATATATCTATTTGCTTTAAACATGTGATATGGAGAAATACATGCAGGTGGTGTTACAAAATTTTTTGTCTCAACATCAATCTCAACAGACTATGGCGTGCAAAATTCATTGTGAATACAATAATGTCAGTCTTTAAAACATTATTAGTAAAACAATAATATTCTAAAGTCAATTAAAATTATGAAAGGAAAATTATGTCAAATGTAAAGACACTATGCCAAGCTAATATAAAAAAAAAATATTAATGACCAGGGCCAAAGTAGAGCACGCGGACTAGAGAGCGCTGTTGTTATTTTGGGATAAATAAAATTATTTTATAATTAAGTACTACATAATAACGTAACATCTTTTAAATAAAATTCGATACAAAAATCAAATCCAATCAATCACATGTATTGCAAATGGGTGAAATATGCACGATGATTGTGTTGCGCGATATCACTGCCATAATTGCATTAAATGGCAAACATGTATTACGACGTGCATATATTCAAAATGTTCAAAAAAAACAGAGGTGTATAATGGTTTTTACAATCTAATATTTTAATGAATAACAGCGTATTTAATTATTCATACATGTGAAAACAAAGTACATGTATGGTTTTCACATTTAATAAATTTGGTTGTTATTGACATACTTATTTTCAATCATTGGAAAAAACGTATGATACATTATGTGTGAAGGAAGGAAAATACCTTCCGGGACTTGGCTGTTCACATGGCTGAATGTCCAAATGGTTCGATTACCACCGTGCCAGATAATACGAGAGTCACAATGCATTATCATTATCATCATGCATAAAAATCATAGTACTACAATTTATTTGAAAGAACGTGTAGTAGTAAATGCATTACTTATGGCATTTAGTTCAAATATCAGAATGAGAGAGTATCATAAGAACTAATTGTCATAGAATGCAAATGTTATAACGATCGAGTGTCATAGTGTATAAAATGCATCACGATATTATTGATATGATGAATGAGAGGTATTTTTTTACCCGCAATTATAAATTGCACGAATTCCCCTGAAACGATAAATTATAGATGATAGTACCCATTGTTTGTAACATTAAAATATGACATGACTGTAATAATAAAACATGACATTAACACATGTAACAATTCATAAAGTTTTTTGGACGTGATAACGTATTATTTAATCGATGAACGCCAGCTGCACGGACGAAAAAGCATGATTCATTGTCACGTTCCGCCTGAGCTGAGCGTGCAAGCGAGAAAGCGGAACAAGCGAGCGATATAGAGGCACGTTCGGCTTATGACGCATCTATCTCTTCCTCTCCATCGGCAGCTGTTTTCTTATGACGATATCACGTAAAATTATCGTCCGTAAACCGATTTTACAGACAATCATTTTTTTTTAATGAAAGAGAGGCAAGCGAGCATATGGGAAGTAATCACCACTGCCCAAAGAAATCAGAAACAACATGGGGTCGCCGATCCGTTGCCTTACAAATGTAAACTGTACGTTCTAACGAAAAATATAAGTTTAAAATAAAATAAAAAGTTACGAAAAGTCACTGGTTTTTTTTCCCCGAACTTAAACTGATCAGAGGTGGCAACCCTTATAGTAGGTGAGTATAAGGTAGGAGGAGGTCATTGTTGTGGTTTGAATGAAAAGTTGTTTATAGATAAAAGGATCGCATGGAAGCTGGAAGGTATAGTAGAACGGTAGCAGTGCGGTGCGTAGGCGCACCTCGAGGCTGTGCTCTATTGGCAGCCCGCCCACTTTTCCTTTCTGCTACGTTCACCGCTCCAGATTACGTCATTACCAGATCGGGTTTTGGTCCTTCATTCACTAACTTAGAACTGGCTTAGTTCTAAAGGACACTGTGCACTTGTAGAGATCTAATTTAAGCAGAGACACCACTCTGTATATTTGTGGTTGTCTAGTTATCGATAGTATTGAATTCTCAATATTATTTATACCACTAAGGTGCCAAGCAAGCATACGGCCCGCGCAATGGAAAGCAGTTCACTCAGCCTATGGACGCCTGCAACACCAAGGGCATCACATGCACGTTGCTGCCCCTGGGAAAACCTCGACAGTTTTTTTACTCAATGTTTTTTTACAGCAGCTGCCTGGTGGTAGGAAACAATCCTGCTGTCCGGTATGTTTCAGACATATGATCGGAGGATGAGATAGTAATACATACCTATATCCTATATATAGTTGTACAGTGTGGGGTTGTTCAAAAACATGAGAGTTTCCTTTTCACAAGTGTCCGTAACATGCAAGTGATATTGGCTGGTGTTGCTAGAGACTACGATAACTGCTTATAATCAGGCAGGTATACCTTACTTATCTCAACTAACCCTCCATCTACCCATGGCTCCACTGATCTCGCGGTCATATGAGCCGAATCGCGGGAGATGCGCACGGTAATGTTGCTCTAAGGCTCTTTTGCGGTGCGAGCAAGTCTTGATTCCCTACAAATTATTTTCTCTACGTTCTTTATGGATAGCTCAACCTTTCCTCTATAACATGATAAAGTTGCATAATGTTCAGCATAAGTTCCGCAATGTTATAGACGATTTTTGACTACGCAATAAAAATCGCAGACTGGCACGTACCCACTGTGGGGGTACGGGACGGGGGCACACATATTCTCGTCTGTAGACAGGATTAACAACGGCGACCACCAAAAAAGGTAATGAATGATATATGTACACATTTATATGTATACTAGCTGACTCACGCAACTTCGTCTGCGTGAGACAGAGGTTTGAGAGTGAAGCATAAGCATAAGCTTACCATTTGAAAGGTTATAGTGAGCCAATTTTAAAAGATAGACACATGCTATCACGGACTTTTTTTTAGATCGTTTTAAGATGAATAATTCCGACATATGTAATTGCTGCGTAACTTGAACCGTTTACGCAGCGCACGCAACGGAAACTCTCAAAAGGAATATTTTTTCCCCATTTTTCCAACATTTTTCATTGGTGCTCCGGTCCTATTGGTAGTAGCGTGATGTTATATAGCCTATCTATAGCCTTCCACTAAAAATAGGCTATCTAACACTAATATAATTTTTCAATTTGAATGAGTACTTCCTGATATTCACGCGTTCAAGCAAACAAACTCTTCAGCTTTATAATATTAGCATAGATATAGAAGATTTTTGGAATTTAGAGTTTATGTGTATTGGACAATAAACATAAACTTTGAGTTTATGTTTATATGACCGTTGAACAAAAATGCTATGTTTAGCAGTAGACGTCGTTCGACTGAAAGAAGGACTAATTAGTTATAGTGGTACAAATGGGAAGAGTTGTAAATAACAAGTTTTAGTACTGGAAGTTTCGATATTACAGGCTGAGGTGAGCCTACCTAATTAACCGTTTTTTTTTATACTATGTCGGGTGGCAGACAAGCATACGGCCCGCCTGATATAAAGCGGTTACCGTAGCCATATTAACGCTCGCAACATAAAATATTGCTCGCGCGCCGCCACCCCTACTGCCAACGCAGCATCTCCTTCCTTTCTGGTGACCTCACTCACGCGCAGGAACACAGTTCTCAAGGGAATTGTTATTTGGCTGCGGTATTCTGTGAAGTGGAGGTACATTCCCCAGTCGGGTAGCTTACAATTACGCTCCCTACCTCTCTTTTCGCCAGAGCTTCGTTTGTCTGTCAGCAGGGTGTACCGCGTGCAGGTGAAGTTGGCTTTGGTTCAAAGATGTTGATGAACCACTTTCACCCCATCACCTCGTCACCTTTATTTTGGAATGCATTTAATCGAAATTCTTTTATGTTTAATTAGATTATATTACATAGACGTTGAGGAATTTTCGCATCCTATAGCATTTAGCGCTTGTACCTACGAATACACTTATCCAATCAAGTAATTAGTCCACGTGTGTTAATTGTAATGTGCTAATTTGAGCAAAATTTTAGCGTTGCATACTAAAACTAGAAAACCGAAACACTTATAGGGATGTCTGTTTGTTGTTATGAAAAACGCCTATGACATGATTGGATATTTATGCCTCTCCCTTAGACTTCTGCAATGATAGGTTTTGTGCTGTTTCAATTCATTAGCTTCCATTTTACCAGATTCTAATTCGTTAATCATATTTTTGCAAAACAAGTATAATTTATGATTAAGTGGATCGAGCGGAACGCTTTTATGAAAAAGGCTCCAAAACCACCGAACCGATTTTGATGAAACTTGTCACAATTAAAGAAGTTGTGTCGAAAAAAAATTGAGATCGATCATGTCCTTGAGGAATGATCATCAAATACATTTTCCATTAAAATCAATGGAAAACACACTCAGCAAATTTACTCGCTCCATTTAACCTCGATTTCGGTTCCGTGGGCTACAATCCGGCCTAGGAATTTATATACAGTCGGGCATCACGACAGAAAAAATTACTACAAAGTGCTTACTGTGCATGTATACAATACATACAAAATGCAAAGAAAGGAATAGAACGTGAACATACAGGAAGGCATTTTACCTAAAACTTTTCAATAGTTGTTTTTGCCATGACGGTAAGTGACGCGGGACTGAATAAATGCATAGTTTTTTTCTAGCCATAATTATGTAGGTACCTTTGACTGTATTCGTCAGTAAACTAAACAGTAGTTTTGACGTAAGAAAGGTTTTGGCTGTAACGTGACGTAATGTTAATAAAATAACGAAGCCTACACGTGTAATGTGCAACGTGTATCAAGTAATAACAACATTCGTGAAATTGCATCATGCAGAAAATGTATACCTAGCTATATCACAGTACATGGCTAAGTCTATAAGCGCAAACCACGTCGGGTGACAGGCACCATAGCCATGCTAACGCTCGCGACAAGAAATATTGCTTTAGTGCCCCCGCAGACAACGCAGCAACTCCTGCCTTTCTGGCGATCTCACTCATTCGCAGGAACACAACAACCCTCAAGGGAACTGTTATTCGGCACGGTATTCTGTGAGGTGGAGGTACTTCCTCTGTCGGGAAGCTTACAAAAACGATGTACCCTACCTCTCTTTTGCCAGAGCTTCTTTCCCTAGTCGGCTGTGCACCACGTGCAGGCGAGGTTGGCTTTGTCTCTAAAGATAATGGTAAGACACTTACAACTCCTAAAGACTTAATTTATGTTACTTACAGACATACACAGCCTAATTCTTTCGATTACTTCTGGCACTCACTGTACATACGAGTATAGGTAAGTACTTGCTGTACAAGCCTAGTCTGTTGGTAGTAAGTTTATTTTTATATAAAAGAGGGGATGCAAACAGCATGTGAGTCACCTGAAGGTAAGCGATTACCTCAGAGTCAATAACACCAAAAGAACACAGATCCGTTGCCAGCCATTTAAAAAAAAAATAAAGGTTCTTTTCTTGACTCCCAAGCCAAGGTGAATTGTAAGTCATACAGTTGGGAAGTAAAGAACAACGAATTTTAATTAAACTATTATTTCATGAAGCTATCGGATTATTGGGTAAATTGCTTGTTAATTACAAATTTGGAAACTTACTTAGTAGATAATAATGTGATAACTGATAACGATTCATCATCATCATCATCATCAGGTCCATTTTAGTCTCCACTACAGGAGCACTACCCTCTCTCGTTCGTCCTAGACGGAAGGAGGATTTGGCCTACACTCCCCACGCTGGCCAAACGGGTTGGGGAGGCCTGATCGATATTTGATAATGTATTTCCCTTAGTCGCCTTGTATGACAATCACGGGAAGAAACGGAGTGATTCTATTCTAGTCTGCCGGAAACCACACGGCCAACAATTAGGTATTATTAATTAGTTTAGATAATTAATATTATTTTTAGAGTAAGAAAAAAACGAATGTACTTTAGACCTGTGTTCCGCAAAGTGTGTGCTGCGGCACACTGGTGTACCGTGGTCATTAGTTGATGTGCCTCGGAGAATAAGGTTATCTCATAAAGCTAATATAAAGACGGCCGGAAGAAAAATTCTTACGCAAATAAAAATTGTTTTTTTCATTTATGGTGTAGGTACCTCCAAAAATTTTCGTTTTGCTAGATGTGGCCTTAGACACAAAAAGTTTGCGGAACACTGCTTTAGACCACACGACTGAAGTAAAACTTCTAACTCTAGTACCGTCTAAACTGTAACTGAAGTTAAAAGAGAGAAAGAAAATGTGTGCTCGCACCTCTCTCTCTTGCCCTACAGTAATATACGAAACGTATCTCTCTTTCTATCTTCACTGACTTATATCTCCCTCTTAACTTCCGTTCGCCTCGCCCGATCACACTTTTCGTAACGCTCTCGTCACTCATTCACCAGCTTACTTCCCAAGTAAAACGTGCGTAAAGAAGTTTTACTTCAACAATTATGTCAATGCCGTAATAATCGAGCTAGCTTTAGTCTTTCATTAAAGAAAAAAAAACACTGACCTGCACGCCATCCATTCCTCCATCGTACAACGTCCATCGCCCATATGTCGTCATATTCCCGCTTCACAGTAAAATGTATATAAATTCCACAGCTAACATATTTCTAGTAGGTACAAAACAAAGTATCATGTGATCCTGTCGGACGCAAATTCAATACTGCTACGCGACACTGCGGCCTCGACAAATAAACTGTTTAGTGCTTGATTAGCACAACGTGTGCAAATCATTCGACGCAGCGGCAACTATAGATTGAAATTGATTGCGGCTACTGAGCCGGTCTCATTGACGTGATTGAGGCGAATGGATCGAATGGACCTTGCCGGCAGTTTACTACGATTGTCCTATATGCACTTCGATATTGCGCCCTATAAATGACCAGCAAATTGATGTGAGAAATTCTTATGCAGATGTGGAATGACAGATGGTGTGCAGATGTTAGGTACAGGTCCAGATTATATCTAACGATCAATAGGAACTCGTTTGAGCAAGTATATCGAATTGTAAGTAGATTATAGTGTAGTTATATACGCGGATTTGTTTAAGATTTGAGTTTCATGTACTTAAATAAATAAATATTTCTAGTTAATTTATGCACAGCCATCTAGTCCTAAATTAAGGGCAATGCATGTACTATGGGTAGGTGCTAGACAACTGATAAATGTACTTAAATACATTTTTTTTGTAAATACATACTTATAATAGATAGAAAACATCCAGACCAAGACAAACAGACATGTCCCTGTTTGTCTTGTGTGGGAATCAAACCCGCGACCTCGGAGTCAAAGTAGCCATTGCTAGCCATTCGACCACCGGGCTTGTACTTGACCCGGAATACTAAGTACGTTGGATGGCAAACAAACATACGGCCCGCCTCATTTGAAGTGGTAACCTTAGCCATATAAACGCTGGCCACAAGAAATATCGCTCGGACGTCGCTACCACCGCTACAACTCCTTCCTTCCTGGTTACCTCATTCGCTCGCAGGAAGAAAACAACTCTAAAAAGAATTGTTATTTTGTGAGGTGGAGGTACTTCGCCTGACGAGCAGGTTATAAATACATTGCGCCCTACCGCTCTTTTGCTATAACCTCGTTTGTTAATCTGCAGGGTGCACTACGTGCTGGAGAAGTTGGGTTTGGCTCAACGACGTTAAATCTTTGATTTATTTTTCTCCATAAATACAATTACTTTATTGTATTTCATATCTTGCCAAAATTTACATATTTTCTATATTATGGAAAAAAAATCACATCTCCCGCCTAAGTGGGATATGAACCCACGACCTCTCGATAATCAGTTGAATGCTCTTTCGAATTCGGTTCTCGGAATTCGGTGACGAATTTTTCTATTTCTGTTTACTGGTGTACAGCTGCAGTGTGAGTATTAAATAGGCTCCATCCCATCGTTAGAGGTCAAATTCAGCTATTTTTAATGACCTAGTCTATCTATATACTTACTTCATTGTGATTTCATAGTTGATTTTCGATCAAATTTATCTAAACAGTTTTCCATCTCAAAAATATTTCGATAAGTACCTATATAACTACATATATTACTTACTTTTCGCACTTCGTAACTATATTTTACAAGCCACCCGAAGTGGTATAAAAAAATGAAATATCGCCCACGCACCGCTACTTGCTGTGTTGGCAGCGAGGAGGCTCCTTCCTCGCTGGTTATAGCAAACAATACTTTTTTATGACACCAACGTGTTATGACAGATAAACGTACGATTTACCAGGGGCCTTACCACAAGCTCTAAACGCAGGAATGGAACCATCATGGTTGCGAATTTATGAATGAAATTCATTATGATGGTTGCGTATGGTAAATACGCAACCATCATAGTTCCATTCCTGCGTTTAGAGCTTGTGGTAAGGCACCTGATCGTAACCAGATAGACGTGACGGGACGTGGCCCGTATACGATTTTAACATCAGAAACTCACGACCACTTGCCACCGTCGTCGACCATGTAAAAATATCTTAATGTTTTCTTGAAGAACCCCAGGCTGTAGTAACCTGGGAAAACCTTGGCATGGAATCTAATCCATAAACACAGTACCAAAGAGTGAGGTTAAATACCCTAGCGTTACGGGCGGTGAGACTATGAAAGGAGGCCGTGGTCACAGTTTTAAAAGCATAAATAGTAATACTGTGCCGTGGTCATCACATCAAACAACTCCTTCGAACACATCCCTTAGTACAACCAGCAAAATATACAAAGAAAATTAAAAAGTGTAAAGTCTTTCTATATTATACTAGCGGCCCGACCACGCTTCGCTGTGGCTCAATCTTTTCGTTTCCATCCATTTCCTTAGAGATGGCGCTGTATGTGAAAAAAGATTTTCCCGCTTTTCTTTTCAAATTTTTCCAGAATTTTCTTTGCTATAAACCTCACGGATCCCGAGACCTTTCCAACGAATGCAAAACCGTGGAAATCGGTTCGTGTGTCTGGAGTTATAGCGTCAGGAAGGAAAACCCGACTTATTTTTATATAGTCGATTATATAGTCTTTATATATTACTTAGTACAACCAGCAAAATTCACAAAGAAAGGTAAAAAGTGTAAAAGTTTTTCCTTATATTAAAGATTCAATCCCTTCCGTTGCTGCATATGATATAAGCAAAATATGATAATCGCAAAACTTTACTTATGCCCGAATAATATATTCTAATATAGGCTTCTTGTAGACTGTAGGTGCTTACATAATGAACTTTGTATCTATCTATTGTTGATTTTAGTGATTGTTGGCACTAAGAGGAACTTTGTAGACATTTTGTATCATTGAAATCGCTTTTACCGTTCCACTTAAGTAAATTTATTTTTACCGAGTGGTACCTACATTATGAAGATTATTATTTTTTAATTACCAATTAAGATTTTTTAAATACACTTATATCTCAGAAATAATTGACTTCCGCATATAGGTATCCATATACAAAGTTGCAAATGACCTGTACTATAACCCCTAAGGTTATGCTTAACAAAGTTCATCCGGTATAAATATACAAGGTGAACTCTAATTAAGCATACTGCAATAAAGCGGTTACCGCTGCTATATACACACTCACAATACTAGGAGTATTGCTTGCGTGCTGGCGCTCCGCTGTCTACGCTACATCTGCTCACGTCCGACGACCACACTCACAGGAACGCAAAAATCGTTAAGGGGATTTCACTGCAATATCCTGTGAAGTTTAGGTAATTCCCCGGTCGGACTCGAAATGCATAGTTATGATAAGTAGATAGCAAATAATTAATGGCTATGTGTCATGTCACTAAGATTAAAAGAGTGAATTATTTTTTTATATACTTAGATAAACAGTACGAGCTAGCAGCGAATGTAGTACCAGGATAAAGAAATCTATATGGTGCCTATAAACTACTCTGCTACCATAGAATTGAACTAACCGCCATAATGCGTCGTTCGCAGTTGGTGTGCGACTCCTTATGAGAGTTTCTGTTACGTAACATTAAGATTTATTTATAAGTAACTAGCGACCCGCTCTGGCTTCGCACGGGTGCAATGCTGATACTAAATGTGCTACAGAAGGTCTTTGCGCATTGTCTTATCCAGTCGACAGTATCCAGTAGACAGCACGCGCCGGCCGGCGCGGCGCCGCGGCGTCCCGGCCGGTGCCGCCACAACCGTTATGTCCCTACATTTTAAATCTGTAATATCTTCGAAAATATTCAATGCACGATGTATTTAAGGTACTTTGGATAAGGATTAATGCTGTATTACTTAAAATCGCATCGTAAATAAGCCATTATTTTTCGTAAAAAGTTAAGGATAAAAAACGGTTATTGTGGGTTATCCCTAAGAGATAGACATATATACCATCGCGGACTTTTTTGTAGACCATTTTAAGGTGAACAGTACTGTAGTACATTATTTTGATCTATCTCGTAGGGTTGAGCCAGCGTTTGCAAATATAAGCTGATAGAAAATAATAAATGTGTTTATTTACGCCATCACATTGGAAAACTCGAAAATTATCGGTGTTTCTCTACTATGTTATGCATGTATTATACATATAAACCTTCCATAATAAATACTCTATCTATTAAAAATACCGCATCAAAATCCTTTTAGTAGTTTTAAAGAACTAAGCGTACATAGGGACGGACATACAGGGGAAGCGACTTTGTTTTATAATATGTAGTGATAACAAAATTCGTCAGTTTCAACATCTTGAAGTGCTGTCTCAGCTAGTCCTCTTAAAATGGAATCAGGGTGGAATGGGATTAAGTATGAACTAACTTACTTTTCTTTGAGTTTCCACCACGACAATTCTACCTCAAAACTTTTACAAAAAATGTTCCACAGTATAAATTAACTATGGAACATTTTTTGTAAATATTCAAATATATTTATTAAAAATAATTACAGTATTTCGTGTTTTTAGGTGTTATTTAAAAATTATCATATCAATTACAACATGCAAAAGTCATGTTTTCAATTAAATAAAAATCACTTTTTAGTCCGATAAACAAGTAATAACTACGTCATAACATTTGAAACGTCAAAAGATAATCTGCTACACAAAGGCAATACAACAGAATTCTGTTTGACAAAAATTATGTATGTGTAAGATAATTAGCAATCTATGTGGTTACTTGTTAAAACGTTCACCGCAACTGAATTCAGATCGTTCATTGCAATTGCATTCAGAACGTTTAAATGCATATCGCATTATCGGTAAATATAGATTAGATAACTGCCAAATTGATATATTCGATTTTTGCGTTCGTCACGCGTCATGTTCACCCACCTGCGTCAAAATAAAATTTCCACTTTCCTCTGTAATGTAGTTTATTTCTATCAAATTAAAATCAACTAGCGTACTACTCGTCGCACCGTAAAACAACTCTCGATGCGTGCTTATGAAGGCTTGCTACCTTTTTATTTTCCTATGGTTTACCGGCCCTCGGTTTCCATTGCAAAAAGCTTTCTGCACCAAGCGGCCATCGGTTCTGCGAGCTATGTACTATAATCATTTATTTGTCATTCAAACATTAGATAACATAATCTAATATTCATAATTTCCGATGAAGTGGTTCATCATCAACTTTAAATTCAACGCCAAACCTGCACCAGGTGCATCCTGCCTAGGAAACGATCCTGTTTAGCAAACGAAGCACTGGTGAAAAAGTTGGGCATGTGATATTTATATCTTCCTCGCGTCGTAACTTTTTCGTCTTTCGTCAAATCCTCGTAAGCAAATGTGTGGTGGATTGCTCCACAGACAGGTTAAGTCAGCTTTGTTTTTCAAGTACGATAGTGAAGTTAAGCAGACTTTATGTAATGCATACTGGAACTGTAATAAATAAAAAATTAATAATACCTAGACGTTTATTTTAAAGGTGAGAATATGGCTTATATATATGTAGTAGGTAGTATGTTGTATTTATCGATTGCTCCGGCGGGTCATTCTCAGATCTCGTTCAATTTCATACTGGCGCACGTCAGCCCGTTCCAGAAAATCTTGCCGGTCCAAATAACTGAAAAAAATAAACGAAGTTGAATCCTATTTTCCTACTAATATTATAAATACGAAAGTTTGTAAAGTTTGTTGAAGAGGGCTACCATAGTACTGCTAAACTAGCCACCGCTGAATAAAAAGCATAGTTCGCAAACGATTAACGCGAAGTCTTGCATATGCGATCTTTATGGGGACGGGAAGCGGCGCGGCGAGGTGGGAAGACAACAATCTACCTGAATGTGACCTCCTACGTGAATGTGACCAAAAGCACGCGGGAAGCGAAGTTTCGCGCGCGGTTCGCGAAAACAAACGCAATCAGTTTGCTTGACATTTTCGCGCAAATTGACAAAAATGAACGGAAATCCTTCGTGGTAGCGCCAGGTAGAAACACACCATTTGAGACAGATTTTGATGGCTTTTGTTGTAAAATATTTTGCTTTTTTTATACAACGTCGGGTGGCAGACAAGCATACGGCCCGCCTGATGTGAAGCGGTTACCGTAGCCATATTAACCCTCGCAACATAAAATATCGCTCGCGCGCCGCCACCCCCGCTGCCAACGGAGCATCTCCTTCCTTTCTGGTGAACTCACTCACTCGCAGGAACACAACAACCCTCAAGGGAATTGTTATTTGGCTGCGGTATACTGTTAGGTGGAGGTACATTCCCAGTCGGGTAGCTAGCTTACAATTACGCTACCTACCTCTCTTTTTGCCAGAGCTTCGTTTGTCAGTCAGCAGGGTGCACCGCGTGCAAGTGAAGTTGGCTTTGGTTCAAAGATGTTGAGGAACCACTTACACCCCAATATTTTTAGGGTTCCGTACCTCAAGGAAAAACGAAACCCTTATAAGATCACTTTGTTGTCCGTCTGTCTGTCTGTCTGACAAGACCCTGTATGTCAA
This sequence comes from Hypsopygia costalis, assembly GCA_937001555.2. Taxonomy (NCBI): domain Eukaryota; kingdom Metazoa; phylum Arthropoda; class Insecta; order Lepidoptera; family Pyralidae; genus Hypsopygia; species Hypsopygia costalis. Next base: position 17,536,056 of record OW443340.2, on the reverse strand, counting down.
GAATGCGTGGAGGTATCAAGCTGAAACTTGAACTGTATACTCAGGTCTACGGTCCTATGAAGTTGTGAAAAAATCCAACTGCTAAGTTTACGTAAAAAAAAAAGATATGGCCGTTTATTTAGCAAAAAACGCATATTTCCCGTTGACCTAGAACTATGAAATTTGGCAAGTAACATCGTTATAGACTGTAAGTACAAGAATAAATCTCAAAATCATACATTTGTAATTAAATCTTAAAAAATAGGGTGTCTATATTTTTTATAGGGAGTCGAAATCTCAAATTTAAGCTACTAATGGGTGATTTTTTAAGAGTTAAGTTTTTCAGCTTGGCGGCACTGGTTGGTAATGGCGTCCAAACGTCATCTGTCAAAGTGAAAAGTTTTCAGTATTCTCTGCCATTTCATCATGGAAAGACTTACAAACGAGCAACGATTGCAAATTGTTGAAATTTATTATCAAAATTCGTGTTCTGTGAAAAATGTGTATCGTATGTTACGACCATATTATGGTCGTCATTATCGACCTGGTGAATCAACAATTCGTGCTGTTATCACCAAATTTAGCACCAAGTGTACTTTGTTGGACATTAAACCATTGTCTCGCATGCGTACAGTGCGTACTGAAGAGAATATTGCAGCCGTAGCGTCCAGTGTTAATGAGGATAGGGAAATGTCAATTCGTCGCCGTTCTCAGCAATTGGGCATGTGTTACTCAACCACATGGAAAATTTTACGTATTGATTTGGGTTTGAAAGCCTATAAAATTCAACTTCTGCAAGAATTGAAGCCGAATGACCTACCACAACGTCAAATTTTTGGTGAATGGGCCTTAGAACAGCTCCATGAAAATCCGCTGTTTTATCGAAAAATTGTGTTCAGCGATGAGGCTCATTTCTGGCTTAACGGATACGTAAATAAACAAAACTGTCGCATCTGGAGTGATGAGCAGCCACATGCCATACAAGAATTACCGATGCATCCCGAAAAAACGACAGTTTGGTGTGGTTTATGGGCTGGTGGCATCATCGGTCCATTTTTCTTCAAAGACGACCGTGGAAGAAACGTTACCGTCAACGGCGATCGATATCGAGCCATGATACGCAACTTTTTTTTGCCCCAGTTGGCCGAGTTGAACTTAGTTGACATGTGGTTTCATCAAGACGGCGCCACATGCCACACAGCTCGTGAAACAATGGACATGTTGAAGGATGAATTTGGTGAGCAGCTTATCTCTCGAAATGGCCCTGTAAATTGGCCGCCAAGATCATGCGATTTGACGCCTCTGGATTATTTCTTGTGAGGTTATGTAAAGTCGTTAGTGTATGTGGACAAGCCGAACACGATTGAAGCCTTACAGGATAACATAACACGCGTAATTCGTGGAATACAGGCCGAAATGCTCGAAAAAGTGACGCAAAATTGGACCTTCCGAATGGACCATTTGAAACGGAGCCGCGGACAACATTTACATGAAGTTATCTTTAAAATGTAAATGGCAAAGGCCAAGTTATCAATTTCAATAAAAATTTTGAATATATGATGCAAATTGAATGTTTTATTCGATTTTTAAAAAAACTACGCTTAAAAAATCACCCGTTAGTTCAAATGGGGTATCATATGAAAGGGCTTGACGTGCACATTGCAAAATATATTTTTCTTCCGACGCATTATTTCTATATAATGAAAAATATCAAATATACAATGATCCTACGGAACCCTCGATGGGCGAGTCCGACTCGCACTTGTCCGGTTTTTTTAATCTCCGACACTGTATAAGTAATAGTACCATTAGTACCACGTACACTATGAGCACACTCTGCCGCTCTTATAGATTGACCTCACCAGTTGGATTCGAATCTGGAACCGATTATTGGTATTACGAAACTTCGTTCGTAGTATATAATTTATATAAAGATACACCTCAAATGAAGTGTTCCTTTGTAAAATGATTTATTTCTTTTATATAATAATTACCATGGAAATTCCAATTTTATGTCACTTAACATCAAATCATGGTACTGCTATAATATGATTTTGAATAAATGGACACGATTCACTAATCCTGGAGACACTGGATGTTTCGTAATTGCTGAGAAAATACTAGATTCCTGCCCTCAACAATGATTAATGATACGAATTCAAACTTTAGGCCCTGACTAGGGATTGCAATCCGGAAAACCGGATCCGGTAATCCGGCGGATCCGGCATTATTAAACGGTTACCGGATCCGGTACTAATATACCGGATCCGTACTACGGATCCGGTGCTAGCAATTTTTGGCAAAATAATAGATCTCTGCATGAGTAGGTACTTTAAATGCATTGCGCGTGGTGTCACAATTAACACTATTTATTTTCTACCATCCTTTTTTCAAAATAAAAATGATTTTCGTATAATATACCTATAATGAATATTAAGACAATTATTACTTAAAATTCTACTTAAAATAATTATTTATTGTAAGCTGATTAAACTAAAGAGTTGTAATTATAAAACAAGCTCATTATTGTGATAATTGTGCCATTCTTTAGACAGATTCAAAGTTACTTACTAAAATAATGGATCTATCTGTGAAAGTGAAATCTAGGAAGACTGAGCTATTCGTTAGTCGATACATCGTTAAAATTTTACTGGTTACCTATACTACTAGATTTTAATTGTTTGCTCGTTGTCTAATCTTACCATTAGATTAGAAATAAAATTGATTTTATATATTTTTTATAAACTACCTATATAAAGTACTAGCGACCCGCCCCGGCTTCGCACGGGTGCAATGCTGATACTAAATGTACTACAGAAGGTCTTTGCGCTTTGTCCTATCCAGTCCTTCCCCAGTTATAAGCACACGCCGCCGGCTCCGCGGCCGGTACCGCCACAGCCGTTATGTCCCTGCATTTTAAATGTGTAATATCTTCTAAACTATTCATTTAAATTACATGCTGTGAAGGGCCATATTGATCTATATTAAATGCGCAATGTATTTAAGGTACTTAATTGGATAAGGATTAATTCTGTATTGCTTAAAATCGCTTCGTAAATAAGGCATTATTTCTTGTAAAAAGCAAAGGATAAAATAACGGTTATTGTGTGTTACCACTAAGAGATAGACATATACCATCGCGAACTTTTTTGTAGACCATTTTAAGGTGAACAATACTGTACTACATTATTTTGATCTATCTCGTTGGGTTCAGCCAGCGTTTGCAATGAAAGAGCAAAAAAATGTGTTTATTTACGACATCACATTAGAAACCTCTAAATTATCAGTGTTTTTCTACTATGTTATGCATATATTATACATATAAACTTTCCAGTTGAATCACTCTATCTATTAAAAAAAACCGCATCATAATCCGTTGCGTAGTTTCAAAGATTTAAGCATACATAGGGACAGAGAAAGCGACTTTGTTTTATACTATGTAGTGATGTACATGACACTTGATTCACTTACTAACAGTTCATTTTGAATTGAAAAGCGAAAATCATTCTGATTTGATCAATCCGGCCGGATCCGGTCGGATCCGGCCGGATCGATGGGAATCGGGTCGGATCCGGCCGGACTGAAAATGATGCCGGATTGCAATCCCTAGCCCTGACTCAACCAATGCAGAGTTGTGCGAAGAGATGTGAATTTATAGTATCTAGCTGACCCGGCAAACATTGTTTTGCTATATACATTTAGGGGTTGATCGTAGAGGGGTGAAAATTTGGGGTTGTATATATTTTTATATGCTGTATCATAAAAACAAAAAAATATGTCTAAAAAATAAAAATAAAAATTTTGGGGTGGACCCTTAATATTTAGGGGGATGAAACATGTCCGATTCGCAGACCTAACCGATAAGCACACAAAATTTCATGAAAATCGGTCGAGCCATTTCGGAGGAGTTTAATTACAAACACCGTAACACGAGAATTTTATATATTAGACTAGCGTCCCGGTACGTGCTTCGCTACGTATAAAGTGAAATACTAAAAAATAATATTTGGAACATGAAATTCATTTATTCAAACAAAAAAATATTTTAATAATTGCTAGCTATTTTAAAACTTAATCCAAAACATTTGGATAAACAATACTTTTTGTTTTTCCATTTTGAGCATGAATAAAAAAACGGGGGTATCGACTCTGGAACAGGCAACATAAAGTTGAAGCACGTCCAAAATGAAATGACCGCATGAATGACATAACAACATGCTTGTACTGTCAATACTGAAAAAAGTTTCAATTTGACAGCACAACCCCCATCTCAAAAAATTTTCAATTTGACAGCAAAATCCCCATTAACAAAATGATCCGCCATTTATTGAATTCATTTGTTACAAAAAATGTGATAAATGAAGAACCGCTCTATCGATTTTGTGCAAACTTCACATAAACCATCTACTAAATAGTCCGAACAAAGCCTAAACATTTGGTTTGGATAGGTGAGCCCGTTCTTGAGTTATAAAATTACAACGAAAATTGGCATTGATTTTTATATATATAGATTACACACCTCGCTCTACTCCTCTTGACGACGCACGCGGTGTCAAAATGTATGAAAACACATCTCTCCGCTCGTCTCCGCTTAGGTAGAGTCCGGGCCTTATACTTATTTAGGGTGTAAGTGGTTCATCAACATCTTTGAACCAAAGCCAACCTCACCTGCATGTGGTACACCCTGCTGACTGACAAACGAAGCTCTGACGAGAAGAGCGGTAGGACATAGCGTATGTTTTAAGCTGCTTGACTGGAGAAGTATCTCCACCTCACAGAATACCGCAGCCAAATAACAATTCCTTGAGGGTTGTTGTATTCCTGAGTGAGGTCACCAGAAAAAAAGAAAGGAAGGAGTAAGAGTATAGGCTGGCAATGGATCGGCGATTCCTTGATGTTGATGAACTTCATGGGCGTTGGTGATTGATTGATTGTTGGGCCCCCCTCATATAAAAAATATATACATGGCAAACAAACTCACCCGGATTTCCCCTTGTTATGACTCGCGATCTCTTCTTCGATTCCTTCCTCTTTTTTATAAGTCATCCAGTCCAGTTTGGATTTCTCTAATGTAGATAATGAATTCTTCTTATTCAAATGATTCAACACGCCTGATAGACCACCTGAACTCCGGCTTCGTGGTGGCGGACCATTACTACCTGAAATTGTGGAAGGAGCACAAGTTTTTTTATCATATAGAGAATGATTTAAGTAAAAGGATTTCGCTTGTAGTTTAAATATAGCATATTAATACTACATCAGGTTGAAAAAATGTCAGAACTGCCTTATATTTCTAAGAAGCATTTACTGTAGTTAATACAATTTTTTATACCACTAAAGTGGAAAACAAGCATACGGCCCGCCTAATGGAAAGCAGTTACCGTAGCCTATGAACGCCCGTAACACCAGGGGTATCACACGCTCGTTGCCGACCCAAGCAACAGGAGCATCAATCACGCGTTTCCACCTACGATTCTAACATGTAAGTAACTAGCTTTCGCCCGCGGCTTCGCTCGCGTGAAATTAGATCATTTTATTATTCAAGCCAAGTCTAACACGCAGCGCAACCACCTTGATGTAGCACCTTTAATTGTACTATATATACAATTATGCAGTTTAGATTTTTTCATACAACATTTTTTTCCCGCTAACTGTCGTTCCCATGGGATTTTTTCAAAATACAGCCATAACTAAAATTTATATTTACTAAGGTATGCATGCATGCTAGATAAGGTAAATTTATATTTACTAAGGTATGCATGCATGCTAGATAAGGTATGCATGCATGCTAGATTGAAAACATCTATCTTACGTGATTTAGATTTTTACATACAAAAGTTTTTTCCCGCTAACTCCCGTTCCCGTGGGAATTTTGCAATATCCTGTTGCAACTAAGCTTTAAGTTTACTAAGGTACCTGCATGCCAAATTTCAAGCGTCTAACTTAAGCGGTTTAGATTTTTCATACAAAAGGATGTTCCCGCTAATTCCCGTTCCCGTGGGAATTTCGGGAATTCCTTTCTTATTGCACCTCTACGGTAACTAAGCTACGTCCCTTCCAAATTTCAAGTGCCTACGTTTAGCCGTTTAGGTTGTGCGTTGATATGTCAGTCAGTCAGTTTCTCCTTTTATATATTTAGATAACTGTCGTTCCCATGGGAATTTTTCAAAATACAGCCATAACTAAAATTTATATTTGCTAAGGTATGCATGCATGCTAGATTGAAAACATCTATCTTACGTGATTTAGATTTTTACATACAAAAGTTTTTTCCTGCTAACTCCCGTTCCCGTGGGAATTTTGCAATATCCTGTTGCAACTAAGCTTTAAGTTTACTAAGGTACCTGCATGCCAAATTTCAAGCGTCTAACTTAAGCGGTTTAGATTTTTCATACAAAAGAATTTTCCCGCTAATTCCCGTTCCCGTGGGAATTTCGGGAATTCCTTTCTTAGTGCACCTCTACGGTACCTAAGCTACGTCCCTTCCAAATTTCAAGTGCCTACGTTTAGCCGTTTAGGCTGTGCGTTGATATGTCAGTCAGTCAGTTTCTCCTTTTATATAATAAAAAAATAAGGTAGGGGAAAAAGTTTTTTTTTGCATTATAGTATGTATGAACTCGTAATAAAATCTCTTTGGTTATATCATTTGTATATAGCAGGTTTTGATATCTTTAAAAAGTTTAAATTTTAAAAAAGATAATTCCAAATTCAAATTAGGTAAATGTGTGATTTTCATTTGTTTTTTTTACTGTCAAGATGAGTGAATCTAATGAAGAAATTCGATACATTTTAAAATTTTACTACAAAAAAGGTAAAAATTCAACGCAAGCTGCGAAAAAAATTTGTGACTTTTATGGACCTAGTGCAGTGTCTGTGAGAGTAGCACAAATTTGGTTTAAGCGTTTTCAATCCGGAAATTTTGATGTCAAAGATGCACGTCGCTCTGGTCGCCCTGTTACGGATAAAATGGATGCCATTTCTGAAAAAGTGGAGCAAGATCGGCATATCAGTAGTTACGACGTAGCTGAAGAACTAGGAATTGACCACAAAACAGTTTTGGCGCATAAAAAGGTCGTGGTCAAAGGCCGGCCAGGCTTCACAGACTCTAGCGAAACCCGGGTTAACCCGCAACAAGGTGATGCTGTGTGTATGGTGGGATTGGAAGGGAAGATATTCATTATGAGCTGTTACCGCCAGGCAGGACTATCGATTCTGAACTCTACTGTGAACAACTGATGAGATTAAAGCAAAAAGTTGAGAGAAAGCGGCCGGAATTAATTAATAGAAGGGGTGTGATTTTTCATCATGATAACGCTAGACCTCACACATCTTTAGCCACTCAGCAAAAATTAAGAGAGTTTGACTGGGAGGTGTTAATGCATCCGCCGTATAGTCCTGACCTTGCACCTTCTGATTTCCACCTGTTTTGGTCTCTTAAGAATTCTTTAGGCAATGTCAGGTTAACATCACGAGAAGACTGCCAAAACCACTTGGCGCGGTTTTTTGAACAGAAGTTCCAAAATTTCTATAGTAATGGGATCATGTCTCTACCTACAAGATGGCAAAAGGTTATCGAACATAATGGCACCTACATACTTTAGTTAAATGTAAATAAACTTTATTAAAAAATGTTTTGAATTTTCATATAAAATACGAAAAGACTTTTTCCCCAACCTAATATTTAGATTAGAAATTATATTTCTGTCGTATCCACTAATTAACAATAAAATCAGATGATAGTAGTTTAGCATGATGCGCATTGTATTGGTTTATACTGCTTTTATAAAGACCACTCACATTCATGTTCATAATTTCTTAATTGCACTTCAGTATTATACTTCAGTATTATACTATTAATCATACTATTTTCTAATACTACTTAACCTAAATCCACCTATTGTTTACCTTGCAACCATGATAGCCGCGGCAGACCAGTCCTTTCTCGCAGCACCCGTTCACGACTTATTGCATGGGGCAGCCATCGCCGCATTAAACCATTTTATTGGAAATGCGGTGACCCGCCACACGACACCACCACCAGTTTCAACACTCTAGTGAGCATGACTACTCGGGCTGTCAGGGCGGCACAGTAAAACCTCTATTTATTTCCCTATAACTACGTCAAAAAGAAAAAAGAACAACAAAAACGTACCTGTTGCAATAATGTCAGCAGATTTTACTTTTTCCTTTATTACATTATTTTCAACAACAATAGTTTCCCCTGCAAATTCGAAAATGCGTCTTTCTCTATCTTTGGCATCATCTTTTGCCTTTTCTGCTGTTGTACTTTTATTTGTGCAAACTGCGGGTTGTGATTTTGTTGTTGCTGTTGGAGTTTCTCTTGCAGCAGGTTTCGGTTTAGTATCGGTTCCTTCTAAAAATTTAGCCCATAGATCTTCTTCTCTTTTCTTTTCTTCTTCATTGGCCTTAGGTTCATCTACTTTTTCCTCTTCTAGTTCAATTTTCTTTTCTGTAGAGACATTCCTTCTTTGTTTCTTTTTACCGTTACTTATTTGCGTTGTTTTCCTTTTCTTAGTTTTATGTTCTAATTCTTGTTCATACTGCAAATCTGTTTCGTCATCCGCTGAACCCTCTTCAGATACATGTTCTGGCTCTCCAGGCACATAATCTTCATCACTTTCACTTCCAGATGACATCTGTAATAAAGATATGCATAAAAATAACGTTAAATTACATTCAGTACGTTTAAAGCTAATAAACATAATTACTTTGATCAAAGTGCAAAAAAAGCAATCCTTTTAGCAGCAAGTCCAGTACATTAAAACAAACAACTTTGAATGTAGAGACATTGTCCAATCATGAATAAAACGTAGCTGTTCCTAATTAAGTCTAGGGGAAATTACTGTTTAGCATGATTTAATAATGGTCCCTATAAAAGTAAAAGTTTGTTTGTTGTCGCGTAATGGACCTACTCCTAGAGGGAATGCATTTTTTTGCATCCTACACAGGATGGAAACGATAAGCGATCTCACTAGATTATTTTCTAAACTATACCAGAACATTGAAAAACTTAAGAAAGATCAATGATAAATGAATAAGATTATTGATCCTAAAAGTGCTTCAGAAGCTCTATCAAATGTTGTCAATAATCTTATAGCTATCGCCCGCGGCTTCGCTCGCGTGAAATTCGATCATTTTATTATTCAAGCCAAGTCTAACACGCAGCGCAACCACCTTGATGTAGCACCTTTAATTGTACTATATATACAATTATGCAGTTTAGATTTTTTCATACAACATTTTTTTCCCGCTAACTGTCGTTCCCATGGGAATTTTTCAAAATACAGCCATAACTAAAATTTATATTTACTAAGGTATGCATGCATGCTAGATAAGGTATGCATGCATGCTAGATTGAAAACATCTATCTTACGTGATTTAGATTTTTACATACAAAAGCTTTTTCCCGCTAACTCCCGTTCCCGTGGGAATTTTGCAATATCCTGTTGCAACTAAGCTTTAAGTTTACTAAGGTACTTGCATGCCAAATTTCAAGCGTCTAACTTAAGCGGTTTAGATTTTTCATACAAAAGGATTTTCCTGCCAATTCCCGTTCCCGTGGGAATTTCGGGAATTCCTTTCTTAGTGCACCTCTACGGTACCTAAGCTACGTCCCTTCCAAATTTCAAGTGCCTACGTTTACCCGTTTAGGCTGTGCGTTGATATGTCAGTCAGTCAGTTTCTTCTTTTATATATTTAGATATCTATATATCTTGCCAAATGGACGGACGGAAAGGGACAAACATGATCGATAAAGTCCGAAACTACTTAACCATTCAAATGACATTTTGCACATGTGTGTAGTTTCGTCCAACTTGAAAGTTAGGATAGATTTTATCAAATTCATTACTTAGAAATATAGAATGAATGTTCATGCCTTCGATCATTAATATATTCATGATCGAAGGTTCACGCGAATAAAGTAGCGGGCGACCGATTTTGTAAAACAAACTGGATCTATCCGGATCTACCATATATTTAGATCTCACTCTATTATTTTCAAAGTATACAAGACGTTGAAAAATTGATTACTGATTCCGAAAGTGCTTTAAGAGCTTTATCAAATGGTATCAATAAAAGCTCGAAAGTGCTTTAAGAGCTTTATCAAATGGTATCAATAAAAGCTCATAAAATAAAATGTCTCTATATGAAAATCCGATATTTCTATCTACCATACATCATACATTTAGTATGATGACACCTCACTACATGATTTAGTTTCAAATCATTCAAGTTGCAAAATAACATTGGTTGCAAAACGTTCATATCTCATGTCCCGAAACAAAATACTTTTTTATTATTTGAGGGGGCTAATGAGCATGTGGGTCACCTGATGAGAAGAAATGGGCGGTGCCCATGGAGTTCGCAGCAACACCAAGGGGTCACCGACCCGGTTTCAGGCTATACTCCTTCCTTTCTTTCTCTCTTTCCCTCCCTACATCTCAAAACATTCAAGTTGCAGAATAATCTAGTCTCAAAACATCCATGTCTCATAATATATTTTTTTTATGTGTGCAGCTTTCTGTTATTTAAGTTAGTCTTGTGACCATCAAAAGAGGAGCGAGCTTAGCGAGCGACTCATTCACAAATCCACTTAAACAAAGAATCGAATATTATGGGACATGGATGTTTGGATACTTGAATATTCTGCAATGGATGCAAAAAGCATAAAAACAAATATTGTGGAAAGAAAAAGGAGGCCTATTTTCAGCAGTGCATCCACTGCTGAAAATAGGCCTCCTTTTTCTTTTAGCTACTTTTAGCTGAATTGATGATGATGATGATGAAATTAAATTCTTTATTTTCCCACTGGGCCCTTGTGAGTACTTAGACATGTCCTAAACATTTTTTATTAACCAAGTCCAAGTTTTGCAGCAGGTTTGAACTCGAGTGAAAATAAATGATTAACTAAGTACACAACAAATCCAAAAACTCTGTTACACGATTAATCGCCATAATTTTTTAATACATAACTCCTAAAATTCATAAAATATTATAGTAGTTGTTTAAGTAAAATATACTAAAACGGCCGTTTAAAGCAAATTTTGTTGTTATAACTACATAAGTCATTATTTCATCAATTTTGTTAAGTTATAAAAAAAACTATGGAGCCTACTAAACTATCATCTAATACAGTTTTTGATTAGATAAGTATTTACTTAAGGGGAGACCTATATACCAGCAGTGTGATGAATAAGGGTAGATAAGGAAAATATTTTTTTTATTTGAGTTTCGCTAGTTTGATAATGATTATAAAAAGAAGAATAAAGAAAAATCAATATCACACAAGGCATTAAATAGTTTTTATTTTAAAAAATTATGATATTACAGTCAAACCAACTTCTTTTTATTCCTATTCCTATTTTTAACATTTGCCACTTCATAAAAGTTGCTGCCTGTTTTAGTACGTCGCTGAGCCCGATCCATTGCTCTCCGTTCTTTTGCTGTTAATTTCTTCGACTCAACAGCTTTACTACTACCCTTATGTTTCTTCCCTGTCTGTAGGACGTCATCAACAATAAATTCACCACTAGCAGCTTCAAGCCTTTTGCGTTTCAATTCTTTAACCGTCTCAGAATCATTTGTCAAATAATCTTCTACATCACTACACACATTTTCATCGTTGCTATAAATATCACTGATATCGGAAGAGTCATCATTCACATCATTACTATTGTTCTCATGTTCATCATTTTCTGGTGCTGTGTCATCGGTCTTGACATCAATTTCCTTAAGGTCATCAGGAATGTTCATTTTCTCAAGAGGTCTGATGTCATCATTATTATCATATTGTAAACCTACTTTAATCTTCGCAAAATCTTGAACAATAACAAGTTTATTAATACTAAGTACAGGTTTGTCTGATGTTTTAGTATCCGCTTGTGTAATTTGTTGGGAATCATCTTCTTTATTAGTCACTTCACTCTCATGTGGTATTTCTTTAGTTTCAGGGTCTTTTTGCTCTTTTGCTAACGGCACTTCAAAACCTTCAGGGGCGACATAGAAAGGAAGCTTGCCTCGTTGCCAATCATTAAGGACCATTCTTGCAACTTGACTGACATCGGGTTCACCTTTCTTTAGCAATTTTCCTGTACGAGCAGCAAGTTTTTCTAGAAATTCCATAGAATTCTCCCACCCATCTACCTTGTAAGTTTTAATTAGGTACTCTTTTCTGACTCGTTTTATTACTTCTTCTATATAATCCTCTGGATTTTGTACCAATTCCACTCTCACAACCCCTTTAAGGACCTTTTCTGTATCAGTTTCAGCCGATGGATAAACAATTCCAGGACAATCAATAAGGAATATCCTTCTCATCAAAGTGATGTACTGCCAAACTTTAGTCTCCCCAGCAATTGGTGCAACTTTACAAACTTTTTTAGACCTTAAAGTATTAATGACAGATGACTTTCCAACATTTGGATAACCAATCAAACCAACACTGATTTGTTTTTTGTCTATATGTAACTTCGCAAATTGTCGTAATAAATTTATAAGAGATCCTTTACCAAAGGGGTGATTCATAGATGCATGAAAAGCTATGGTGGGGTATTCTGCACTAAGAATAGCCACCCATCTCTGTGTTACCCAATTTGGTACTAAATCTACTTTGTTCAGAATAAAAATTAAATGTTTATGTGGCTTTTCTTCTTTTAAAAATTTCTCAACATAAGGACTTCTTGTTCCCATTGGATCTCTAGCATCCAGCACTTGAAGCAAAACATCTGATGAATCAATAACTTTGTACAGCTCGTTCCAAATTCTTTTGCTCATACCTGCACCAAACACCCAATCTCTCTGGCCTTCTTTAACTCCTGTATCCTCTCGAACTCTGTCTATATCTTTAGATTCATCATACTTCTCACTGTTTTCCTCCACAGCTTTAGATAATGCTTCAATGTCATTGAACTTTAGATTGACTCTTTTTCTTTGCTTCTTAGGACCAAATGTTTTATCAAATCCTTCAGTGTCCAATAAATGTACTCGAGCATGTTTGGATTTTTCATTCAGTAAAGTAATAGGTAAATTTGTGGGCTTCATCACAACTTGATAAGGATTTTTCACAGCGGCGCCAAATTCGTCTTGAAATTTCTGCAAGGCACTCTGGGATATTACTCTCGAGTTACCAAACCATTTTTGGTTAGGTTCCACTCGAGCTCGAGTGCCAGATGGAAGCCAGCCTTGAAATGGGGCAGGTGATAATATTTTCCCGGTTTTGTCTCTCTTCGCCTTGAAATTACGGTACATCTGCAGCCTCTTTATAGTTCCCTTTGTCCTAGCATTTCCAACACCTTTTAGACCTTCAGTAGGTCGATCCGGATTCATAGAGTGACCAGACTTGTTAAAACCCTGTTTCCGAGGTGCCCCAGGGGCAGATCGTACTTTACCCATGGTGCGTCAACTATTTATGTTACTTTTCCAAATTTTATAAACGATATCACGCGGAAAAAAACGCACTTACAGAGGTTATGTTGTATTAAACTCACAATTTTTGACAGATAAGATAGCCTGATTGATTGCAGTACGAACTTCACACTGTAGTCATAATACAAAAGTACACACAAATATACAGCTTAACATGAAAATAGAATTGAAAACATTTACCTTTAGCAAAAATGCACAATCATGTAAAAGCAAAACAATTACCTTAATAGAATGGCTTCGAACTATAGTACAATCAATAGGATTACAAGCAAAAAGAGCAACAAGAGAAAGAGACAAATTGCAATTCCGTAATTTCCGTAGCCTAGCCAGCTTCACACTTCTCAACTTCTGGTTTACCAACCAAAGCTCTTCTTCATCTATTTTAGTTGTTGGCAACTAGATCTCACCAACTTATTAACTATAGAAATAAATGCAGTACATGTGTGTCGGATATTCTACAGTACCGCACACAGCCCGCCGCAAATATTTTCAAATGTGCAAGTGGCGAGCGATGCAGCAAGGGTGAAATGCGATAAATTATCAGCCGTTATCGAGTACGGCACTGTGTATGTACGCTAGTTTGATCGTCTCAGCTGAACGAGCGAGATGTCACTAGCCGTCTCACTGTATGGTAAAAAGAGATACACGACACATCCTCACAAAACATATTTTGAAAAGGGTATGCAAGTATGTTTACATTTATCAGCACGCACGATCAAAAGTGCAGCTTTTGAAGAATTAAATAATTGATTGTTTTACGACATAGCGTAATAATCTCAAAAAGATACAGCTGACAAAGCGGATGATGATGATCATGATGACAATACTTTCTAGACTCGTTTAAAAACTAAAGATTGCACAATATCAACATTGTTTAATGTTTAATGAAATATATATATATATATGTCGTAGCCGGTCATGAGTACGGACACTAAGCGGAACGCAAGCGCGCCACCTAGCGGCGTGGTCGAGTAACGTAGCTTTGGCGCGCTTCGACAGAGTCGTGATATTATCAGCGGGCTCGACTGGACTCACTTTGCATCGAGTCGCCACGAAGCACGTTTTCCTTAGTGTTCAAGTAGTAGCACCTAAGTGCAAGTATTTGTTCTCTATTATTAACATTATATGAACAGTGATTAAAGTACAAGGTTTCTCATTGCACGATACCCACGTAAGCCCACAATGTCTGATGGTTCAGATTTAAACATCCCTGATCCTACATCAGTTGTGGGATCAAATCGTGCAAATGAGTCTCATAGTGGTCAAAATGAAAGTCAGTGGCGATTACTTTTTGAGATGCAAAATCAGCAAATGCGTGAACTGATTCAAGCCTTGAAAACTCCGAGCGTCAGTAACAACATAGTTTTGCCGGAATTCAACCCCGACAAACCTGATTCCGATGCGCGTTCGTGGTGCGCAACAGCGAGCTTGTGTTTGGATGGCAGTGCATTGGAAGGTGGCCAGTTCATTATGATGATCAGTAAGGCGTTAAAAGGAGCGGCATCATCGTGGTTATCGCAGATAGCCTATCCAGGTATGACTTGGGCCCAATTTAAAGAATTATTTATGGCAAGATTTGTCAGTGTAGAAACATTCGCAGCTACGCTCATTAATTTAAATAATGAAAAACCTAAAGAAAACGAGACGTATAACGCCTACGCGAGTCGTCTTGTTACGTCATTGCTTAGTAGATGGAAAAATGCGAGTATTGAGCAAATTGCAGTGTCAACAGTTGTTGCTCATTTGGCACAAATCGATACTCGTTTACAACGATTTGCTTTCACAACCGAGCTTACATCACGTCATCAGTTACAACAAGAGCTTGAAGCTTTCTCCTACTTGAAGCGGAAGGCCTCTATAGATACTCGGACCGATGCAACGTACGAAAAACGACAAAAGTTTTCATCGCAATCACATATTAAGTGTCATGCCTGTGGGAAACTTGGGCATAAGCAAGCGGATTGTCGTTCGAGGAAGAATGATGGCAAGAAAACTGTCCCTGCACCTGCGACAACGAGTGCTGTTCAACGCCAGCCAACCAGCAGCAGCCCTGTGGTTTGCTACAGGTGTGGTGGCCAGGGCCACATCGCCAGCCGCTGTCCAGCCGGCGGGTCCAGCGCCTCAGCCCCGGTGGCGAAGCGGGTCGACCTGTGCTCTGTTGAGCCGCCGTCCGGGACATTGAAACACTTTGGTGAGTGTTTTAAATTTGACTTTGATTCTGGAGCTGAATGCTCGTTAATTAAGGAGAGTGTAGCGAGTAAATTGAGAGGCAAACGATTTTCTAATTTTATTTCATTAGTTGGTATAGGCAATAAAAATGTTAATTGTACTTTGCAAATATTATGTCAGGTAGAAATTAATTATTTTGTTACTGAAATTCTATTTCACGTTTTGCCAGATGCTTTTTTACGAAGTGACATTTTAATAGGCCGTGAGATTCTAAGCAACGGCTTTTGTGTAAACATGACTGCAACTAAATTTACCTTAAATAGAGATAGGATTGTAAACATGTGCACTCCGGCGGAAGTATGTACATCCGCGAATAATTTTGATTGTGTTGACACCGATATCCCAGCTGATAGGTTACACGAGCTTGTGTATATTTTAAAACAGTACTCTGATTTTTTTATCAATGGGTTTCCTACCACTCGTGTAAATACTGGAGAGTTAGTAATTAGGTTGGTAGATTCCAATCGTACGGTACAAAGACGCCCTTATAAGTTATCTCCGGATGAACGTCAGATTATGCGAAACAGAGTAGACGAATTATTACGAGCGAATATTATTAAACCTAGTAACTCGCCCTTCGCTAGTCCAGCCTTATTAGTGAAGAAGCGTGACGGGTCGGATCGCATGTGCATAGACTACAGGGAATTGAATTCGAACACTGTGCCTGATCATTATCCACTCCCTCTGATTTCTGATCAGATTTCAAGACTCCAGGGTGCTCATTTCTTTACAAAACTCGACTGCGCGAGCGGATTTCATTTAATTCCCGTTCAGGCCGAGTCAATAGAGCGCACAGCGTTTATCACACCCGATGGGCAATACGACTTTTTGACCATGCCGTTCGGTCTTCGAAACGCAATCTCTGTTTTCCAGCGAGCCATCGTAACTGCATTAGGTGACCTTGCTAACCAATATGTGGTGGTCTACGTTGATGATATTTTAATCGTGTCGGACTCGATAGTTCAGGGTCTGGAGAGGCTGCAAACTGTGCTTGATAAGCTCACAAGAGCCGGGTTCTCGTTGAATCTTAAGAAATGTTCTTTTCTCAAGAATCGGGTAGAATTCTTAGGGTATGAGGTGGAGGCAGGTGAGATTAAGCCTAATAAGCGCAAGATAGAAGCTCTGTCATCATTGCCACCACCTCAGTCAATTACACAGGTGAGACAACTAGTGGGTTTGGCTACTTACTTTCGACAGTTTGTACCAAACTTTGCTCGCCTTATGGGTCCAATCTATAAACTTACCTCAGGTAAGTGTCAGTTTGAGTGGACGCCCAAAAGTGAGGAAGTTCGTCAAAAGGTGATTGAAGTTTTGACCAATGAGCCAGTGCTCATGATTTTTGACCCACAGTACTCAGCTGAGCTTCACACAGATGCAAGTGCTGAGGGTTACGGAGCGATATTGTTGCAAATTGTGGATGGTAAGCGACGACCAGTAGCCTATTTTAGCAAACGTACGACGCCAGCTGAGTCAAGATACCACTCGTACGAGTTGGAGACACTAGCCGTCGTCAATGCGGTAAGACATTTCAGGCAGTATCTACATGGCCGAAAGTTCACGGTTATAACCGACTGTAACTCTCTGAAGTTATCACGTTCCAAGATCGATCTGACTCCGAGGGTTCACAGATGGTGGGCCTTTTTACAGTCATTCGATTTTGACGTGAAATATAGAGTTGGTAAGCAAATGGCACACGCTGATTTCTTCTCCCGTAACCTGTTACCAACTGTCCCCACTAAACCAAAAATCGGCAGAGTGGAACAGAAACAGGTAAATATAACCGAATTATCCAACAATTGGCTCCTTGCGGAGCAACAGCGAGACCAGGAGATAAAAAAAATTATCTCTGATCTGGATCAAGGACTTCTCAATGACGATGTAAGTAAAACTTATGAGGTAAGATCAGGAGTGCTCCATCGTAAGGTACAGCGAAATGGGCGGACAAGATGTTTACCCATTGTCCCTCAAGCTATGCGATGGTCAATCATTAATAATTTCCACGATTCTCTAATACACCTTGGATGGGAGAAAACTTTGGAGAAGCTCTATAATCATTATTGGTTCAAGGGAATGAGTAAGTACGTAAGAAAGTTTGTGGACAGTTGCGTGACTTGTAAAGTAGCAAAGTCTCATTCAGGTAAGATACAAGCTGAGCTTCATCCTATACCAAAAATTGCTATTCCATGGCATACTGTGCACATAGATGCTACCGGTAAGTTGAGCGGGAAAAGTGATAACAAGGAGTACGTATTCGTGATGATCGACGCTTTTACCAAGTACGTATTACTTTTTCACACAAAAAACATTGACAGTAAGAATAGCATCAAGGCAGTTAAAGACAGTGTTGCATTATTCGGTGCACCTGTTCGAATAATTGCGGACCAAGGTCGCTGCTTCGCCAGCAAGGAGTTCCGTGACTTCTGTGAAAGTAAGAATATCAATCTTCATCTTATTGCTACAGGATCTTGTCGTGCGAATGGTCAGGTGGAACGGGTAATGAGCGTGTTAAAGTCGATGTTAACTGCGGTAGAGTCTGACAAGGATAGATCGTGGCAAGATTCCCTAGGCGACGTACAGCTTGCCTTAAATTGTACCGTCAATCGCGTTACTAAAGCTAGTCCATTAGAGCTCTTAATAGGGAAGGTAGCGCGTCCGCTAGATTTGATGATCAATGATAATGATGACGTCATTGATCTTAGCGAAGTTAGGCAGTCTGCTGCTGAAGGTATAGAAAAATCCGCGAGTTATGAAAAAGAGCGTTTTGATAGCACTAAGGCAAGCGTGAATAGGTTTTCAGTAGGTGAATTTGTTTTGATTGCAAACGAGGAACGTAATCAAACTAAATTAGATGCTAAGTTTAGAGGACCATTTGAAATAACTGAAATTCTGGATGGAGACCGATATATTTTAAGATCATTAATTAACAGGCGTAGTTACAAGTATGCGCACGATCGTATTAGGAAGATGCCTGAGGGCCAAGTACCTATTGAGATAGTTGATGAAGACTTGATAGATGACGAAGTAACACCCATGAATGGTTAATTATGTGCACAGGTTCTCGATTCGTAAGGTCGGAGACTGTACCAGAATGCCGTAGTCGTAGCCTAAGCGAAATCGGCGTCTGCTCTTTAAGTAGTCCGTGGGTAAGCGGTAGACGGTAGTTCTGGGTAGTACAGTCGGATCTTGCCTTGTAGCGAAGATCATAGAGTCATGGACGACTCAGGCTTCCCGTGGGGAAGGGTGTATAGTAATAAGGAATTTTGGAGCTATTGTAATAGCTGTAGACCACGAATGCGACTCCTGGTGCTTGCTTTAAACGTAAATGATTTTAATGAGTTTTTTTTTTTGTACTCTGTAAATAATGGTGCTCAATGGTACATGGGCTCAGTGATCTTCGTTGTCTATTAAATGAATTGTAAACTGTAATCAACAGCGAGATAATTTGTAATTTCTCTTTGGTTAACACTTATTATGATGATGATTTACTATTGTAAAAGTAATCCAAGCAATTATTTTGAGTAAGAAGTTACAGTGAAGTTAAAATAAACAAACAAAATTAGACTGTATTTTATTTTAAAGACACAAGTTGTGGTCTAGATAGATTCAGGGTTGGCCGAACGAAAACTGTGCTGTTCTCCTTATTTCAGATTAACACACGAGGACGTGTGTCGAGCAGGATGGCCGTGTCGTAGCCGGTCATGAGTACGGACACTAAGCGGAACGCAAGCGCGCCACCTAGCGGCGTGGTCGAGTAACGTAGCTTTGGCGCGCTTCGACAGAGTCGTGATATTATCAGCGGGCTCGACTGGACTCACTTTGCATCGAGTCGCCACGAAGCACGGAACTGTCCTACGTTTTCCTTAGTGTTCAAGTAGTAGCACCTAAGTGCAAGTATTTGTTCTCTATTATTAACATTATATGAACAGTGATTAAAGTACAAGGTTTCTCATTGCACGATACCCACGTAAGCCCACAATGTCTGATGGTTCAGATTTAAACATCCCTGATCCTACATATATATATATATTTATATATTTACTTAATTTAAATAGTTTTTACCGGATGTAATGTTGTTTTCTCAATTTGGCAACACTAGCTTAGCGGTATTGGTTAATTGGTTAACCGTGTCGAGAGGCCAAAAAGTGTGGATGTTAGTTTGGTGCAGTTGAAATTTTCTACTGATATACGGGAATATTCAAGGAAAATTTAAGGTAAGACTTATTCCTAAAGCTTTTTTCTTTTGTCTAAGACGAAGATTAAAGTTTGTACTATAAATTTAAACCAAAGTTTATGCATATACAAAGTTATTTCATGTGAATACATTTTAGTAATTATTATCTCACATGGAAACGTTACGTCCGCCGAGAAACATTTTGCTCAGTGGAATTAATTTGTAACTCAGTGGAAAGATTAGGGCACGTACAAATTGTTAAATACTAGCGACCCACCCAGGTTTCGCTCGGGTGCATATCAAAGTTGTAATTTTATTGTGAAGCGCAGAAAAAGAAAAATGCAGAATATGTTAAGTCATCAAAAAGTTAATTAGTAGTCCATAATTTTTCACCTTTTCAAACTTCAATAAAAAAAATCTACTAATTAAGCCTACAACATATATGTGCATTATTTAGTTTTACCTTAATTAATATTATATTAATTTGATTTCAGATTGAAAATAAAAAAATTGAAAACGAATAGACCTGGAATAAATTTAATTTAATCATTAAATTTAATGGAAAGTAATGACGGCGATAGCAGACCTACTAAAAAAATCAAATTTGATACAAGTTCAAAGGCAAAAGATAAATTGAATTCTACTAAAATAGTAGTCTCACATTCTATAGCATGCACTAAATGTACACAGTACAAAATCCTTTTTTTATATCCAAAAGATTTTTTTTATATTTGATGTAGCATAAGTCACTCTCACAGCAAATACGAATCTAACGACACCTCTCAAGCTAAAATCCATCCAGCCGCTTAAGCTGCAGAGCGTGCCAAACAATTATACATACATACATACATACTCTCGAAAAACATAACCCTCCTTCAGTCGCAGTCGGGTAAAAAGCAGGTTAGATGACAATTGGCTATTTTCCAATATTAAAAAAATGTATAAGTTATTTAACAATATCGTAAAATACACAAAACTATAAAGATCTGCAAACTTTCATTCTAATACTTTCAGTCAGACTTTTTTTAGCGTCGATCAAAGTTTGGCGGGAAAGACCATTTTAAAAGTATGAAATTATTAAAAAAATTGGTTGCCTGTAAAGTCGGTATACGGGCGAAAGTTTTACGTGACAACGACTTTGAGTGGTAAAATGTTTTCGAGTGGAAGGGACGCATGCCTTTCACTTTTTATGTCTGTCTCTCTCGCTCTTAGAAGGGACACGCGTCCACGACACGCTTACAATGAGAGCGAGTGAAAGGCACGCGCCTTTCACTCGCTCTCATTGTAAGCGCATAACGTGACCCAGTTTCTTGAAGTGTCACCCGGCTAACCAATTTATAAGACGTTGTCACGTCAAAAATAATATTTCCATTGGAGAAGCAATAAAAATGCTATAACTTTTATTATGATACTAATCACACAAACGTAATATTTACCATAGCTGTCGTACAAATTTCTGATTTGATGCGTACAAAATACAAGCCTGTGACGTCATAATTCGGTAGTCTTTTATATGGAGCGTTTTGGGGCAGTCTAAAAATTGAGATTTTGAAATTACCATATCTCGAGAGATTTTTGTGCTATCGAAGTAATTCTTTCACCTATGGTTATATTAGGAGACGTCCCTTCAAACAGAAAAAAATGTTAGTCAAATAGCCTATTGCGATGACATATATTTTTAAGCTGCCCAATTCTCCCGCCAGAAACTTTTGAACCGCACCTCGTATGTTAAAGAACGATGGCCGAAATGCACCATAAAATGTTTATCTATGATTCAAACAAAAAGATAGGTTATTTTACATTATTTCAGGATATCAAAGTATCAGGTACATGACATGTCTAGGATGTATAATTAATTATACAATTAATAGCGAAAATCTCTCTTAAACCTTAGTTTCACTCACTTCATAGAAACCTATCATATCCCAACTTATGTACCTACTTAATGATTTTTATGACCGGATCACACGCTTGCCAAACAACAGCAAAACACCAAATAGCAAATACCAATCACCCATCCACACGCCGCGGCGCGCCGCTGCGCTGGTGTGTTTGTGTATCTGTTGCCCCCTCTACACGTGGACAGATGCGTCTGCATATCTCGACGGATGCATCAGCAGATATATCACCTCTAGTCGATCACACGTCTGCAGATCGTTCAGTATGTGTCAATTCTCGACAGACGCAACTTGCACGCACGCAACATTAAAAAAATGGATGTTGAGACCATAGCTGCCGCGACTACATATTTATGTACTTTTAACTAAAATAGTATGTAGTTAAAAGTACTAAATAAATAAATAGCGTAGTAGAGAGTGTGCATCGTAGTAGAGTTATTACAAATAATGGAAAAAAAGAAGATGCTGGTTATACATAGAAAACAGAACAAAGTAAGTAGAATACAGGCTAAAGAAATTTTTGATTTCGTCTTTTCGATTTTTTATAACTTATAACTAACGAAAAAAAACACTTAAAGAGGCGCACGCACTCTCATTCGTAACTCCGTACTGACTGATGCGTCGTCAGACGTGTGGACAGAAGCCGGGCGCTCGCGCTGAAACCCTTTGATCCGTGCCAAAAAACCGACAACAAACGGATTGGTGGCAGACGCATCTGACGACGTTAAATACCTACGACAGACGAGCAAATCATCCCGGCTACATGTCGGCAGACGCATCTGCAGATGATATCTACAGACGCATCTGTCTACATGTAGGGGGGCATTAGGCAAACCGCGGTGTACTGTGCTTGCGGCAAGCACCAAGCGTGTGGAGCAGTATTTGTGCTGGATGTTTGTTGCTTGCTGCTTGGCATGCGTTTGTTATTTGCGGCTTGGCCGCCGCTTAGCAAGCGTGTGCACGCGTCTTCAGTACCTCAAGTCAAGTTAGGGCCAAGCTAGTATGGAAAATTACCAATATTCTTTACACTCATTTAATATGTCTTATGTTTTGTTTTACCGCGACTGATGAATGTACGAGGTGGCAAGCTAAAAATTTCGTATTTTGGGATTCAAGCAAAAATACAAGATTTTTAGCTTGCCACATACGAGAAAAAAAGTTCTATGGTTGGCAACCCTGACCAAAATTTAAAAAAAACAAATCAAACAAACAAACACAAACAACAGACAGAGTCAAGTCGATCTAATCAAATTAATTATTAAACCTAATAAAAAAAGAAACAAGGATATGTGTTGACTGTTGGTGTTTTATTGCAGGATAATAATACATCCTTGCTAGCGAGTTCGCTTTCTAACTTAACATAAAAAATGAGTGAACAGTTTTTCAATCTGAAACGAAAATTAGAGGATTTAGGTTACAACAATACTTTACCAGTGGATGCTATTCCGCTTGTAGAATGCATTCTTGCAGATTTATTGCAAACTACACGAAGTTTGCAACATTATATGGATTTGTCCAAAGAAGCCCTGCAGCAACGCGACTCGCTAATGTTAGAAGCAGAGCCGTATAAATGTGACAATGCAAAACTCATACAAGAAAATAACCAGTTGAATAAAGATGTTATACGTTTAAAAGAACAAGTTTTTAGGCTTACTAAAGAAAGCAAGAGAAAGATTAAATCAATGACAGAAGAGCTTATAAAAAAAGATGGCATAATCAGTAAGTTACAACATGATATTAGAGACTTGAGTCTTCGAGGACTATGTGCAGAAACTCAAAGTACTCGCAATAAAAGCAGGAGAAAAGATGGGCGAGATACGTTGCCTAAAGTTTGTGTATGTGATGAAAAAATGATGCCCACCTCAGATAAAGGCTTGTCTGATTTACAGAAAAAAAATTCATTACTGGAAGAAAAGATTGAGGAACACCATGATGAAATTATGTTATTGAAAAATCAAGTTGAGCATAGAGATAATGAAATTATTAGATTAAATATCTTACTAGAAGGTGGAAGGCCTCTTACAGCTATTAACAAGGACTGCTGTAACATTAACTCGGATAGTAGAATACAAAATTTGGTTAAACAGGTATCTGAACTGGAGGCTGCAAATGAAAATTTAAAGAAGGAAATTGATACAGGATTAGAGAAACAACATGAAGCAATGCTAAGAGCTCTCAATTTAGCCGATAAAAATAAAATGTTACAAGAGGAATTACAAAAAGTTGATTCTTTAGCCTTAAGAGTTGAAGAAGATTGTAATAAAAGGTTGGCTGCAATGATGAATGAAGTGAATTTTTTACAGACAAGAATAGAAGGCCTTGTTATGAAGAATTCACAACTTGAAAAGGAAATAACCCATCAAAACTCTAAAGACAGTTTGGATTCGTTAAAATCACATAAAATTCAAGAACTGTTGAATGTTGCATTGAAAGAGAAAGATACATTGCAAAAAGAAATCAAGGACCTTGTAGATCTCAATAAAAATTTACAAGACAAAATACTATCTTTATCACAACTTAGTAAATCTTCATTAAATTCTGAATGTCATCGTAACAAAGATGCAAAGAAATGTCCTACAAAAGATGAATTGCAAATGATTTTAGTAGACGAAAGAAGAAAATATGAAAAGCACATGATAGATATAAATGAAAAACTGTCTGAAACTATAAACCTGTTTAACAGGCATTTGCCTAAATGTAAAGAAAAAGATGCTTTCAAATCTAATGATAACTATGAAAGTGTTTTTGTTAGAGACTTGCATAATAAACTATGTGAAAAGGAACAGAAAATTCTTATGTTACAAAAAGAATATGATGACATGAAATCCAAAATGTATAAATATGAAGACGGGAATAAGCAAAATTACAAAGATGTAATTAGTCAGCTCAATGTTGAAAATGTAGAGTTATCTAAAGAAAACATTGTTTTAAGTCAACAGCTTAGTCAATACAGAAGTTTAAATTCAGCAAAATTTGATGAACCAAATAAATACTCTGAGAGAGAAATTAAAAAACTGAGGGATAAAATTGATGAATTGATACATGAAACACAGCTACTAAAGAAAGATAAAAATGAATATAATTTAAGGTACAAAGAAGCAATGGAATTCGTTGAAAAATTAAAGCGAGATCTGGCATTTAAGCAAAAAGAAATAGAATTATTACAAGATGAAAATTCGTCATATAAAATGAGTCATAGAACCGGGAAAGCATCAACCGAACATTTGAAAGACGAATGCCATTTCTTAAGAGAGCAGATTAAAAAGATGCAAACTGACGTAATAAAAGAAAAAACACTGTCAAGTCAGATTAAAAATATTCAATTAGAAACAGAACGAAGTAGTAATGAAATGCAGAATGAGCTATTGTGTCTTCAAAAAAAACTAAGTTTGTCAAAGGATACAAATGAATCACTAGAGAGGAAATGTAGAGAATTGCAGTCAGAAATTAGTTCATTAAATAATGATAAATCAAACTTATTAGACAATATTAAGAAAATAGATCAAGAACGTGACAAATTAGTCATAGAATTAGATCATAAAACTGAAACAGTCAATGTTCTTGAACAAAAAATAAAATCCCAAGCTTATGAAATAAGTAAGCTAGAAAATGACATTTCTGAACTCAAGAGGAAATACAATGTAAACAAAGTATCTGAACATAAATTAGTAGATTATGAAGCCCAAATAACATTCCTTAATGGAGAAATATTACGATTAACACAACAATTTGATTCTGCTGTTATAGAAAATAAACACTTACAGAATAGTCTAGCAGATGTTAATGGAACATTGAAAGTTACTAGAATTGAATATGATAAGTCGAGGAAAGAAGTAGATGGATTGAAGCAGCAACTTCAGCATTATGTTGCAGAAATAAGAAGGATCGAAGAGTTGTTATCGCAGAAAGAGGCAGAAAGATCTGATATGTTAGAACATTTTGCTAGTCTTTCAGTTGAGGCAAATATATTAGAAAATACAAACCATTCTCTCGAGAGTGAATCTGCTTCTAAGTCCGTTCAATTGCAATCATATATAAGTAAAATCCAAAGTTTGGAAGAAAAGCTTTTGGATAAAGAAAACATAATAGACAATCAGTCTGCCCGTATTGCATCCATGACTTGTAAAATAACCACTCTTGAGAATGAAATTAAACTCTTAAGTGAAGAAAAAACAATTCTAGAACAAAATGTAGCATATCTGAAGCAAATGTGTAACAATATACAATCAGAAAACAACAATATAACTAAAAGCATTGGTGATACAGATTCAGAGCTGAAACTTTATGAAAATAGAATTAAATCATTGACAAATGCCAAAACAAATTTGCAAGCTGAAAAATGTGAATTAAAAGAGAATTTGTTGACTACAGAAAAGTTGTTGTCAAATGCTAGGAAAGAAATTGTAGAGTTGAAATTAGCTTTGCAGGATGCCACTACAGAAACCAAATCTTTGCATGAACGTGTTACTAGACTAACAGGAAGAGACACTGATGATGACCATGAGGTAAATATTATACATAAACTGAAAAATTAATTCCATCTTATCAATAATGATTGATCTTCTACATGAAGAAAAATACTTTCTCCATTACCTCAATCACTAATCTTTAGAGATGATTCTGGGTTAAGCTCTTGTAGACGACATACCTCGCATATCTCGTTAAAAATACTACAGTAAGCGAAAATAAAATACTTACCTCTAAACTTTAAAATCGTTAACACATAATGTTGCAAGCGTCGATGAGCTGCAGTGATCGCTTAACAGACAGCTAGTTAGCTTATTTACCATTTTAGTGGGTTAAAAATCTGTTTACTTTTTTGTATGTAATTATATTGAAATTTATCAGTAGGTTGCACACAGTGACATTGGCATAGGGAGTTACAACACACATACGCCTTGTTCTTTAGGCTGCCGGCCGCTTTCCACGCCACCTCTTGCCCGAGTGCTCTATATTTTCAAAATATTAATCGTATTTTTATTACAAGCTCCACAAATCCAAGCTTCATTTAACTGCATCGACTACAGCTCAAAAGTTGATTCTAAAGTCCACTTACACCCCAATGTATGTATTCATAATAGGTTTTTAATATTCTTTCAGAGCACAATGGCAAAGGATCTGGAATTACCCCTAATGTTGGAAGAAACAATACACGAAGTCAGTCATGAGGAAGATGAAGAAAGCACTCGTTATCATGAAATTCGTAAAAGATTTTCGAAGTATTCCCATAGTGGTACTATATAACGAAGAGAAGCTCGATGGCGTCGTTGCGCGTGACATTCTAACCGAACACGCAGGTTAAGCAACGTCGAAGGCATCCTGTCAATGGATGGGTTTACATATCTCGAGCTTCTCCGTGCTTCCGAGGGCACGTTAAGCCGTCGGTCCCGTCTGTTTTCTATAGATGACAGTCGTTAAGCTAAGTCGGTGGCCCTCGGGCGGCTTGAAAATACTGGCCTCCGCCAATCCGCATTTGAGCAGCGTGGTGGAGTATGCTCTAAACCCCTTCGGTTGAAGGGAGACCCGTATCCCTGCAGTGGGATGAGTATGGGTTGATGTGTGTGTACTATATAACGACATTACTTACAAACACTTGAAAATCTGATGATATACAAAACAAACACATTATGTGGTTTTTGAAGAGTTGTGTGCTGATGCTGAAATGCATCGAAGTACTAAAAGCAATGAATATTTCTAATATGTTATTTATCTTATACGAAGAGCTCAGTGGCGTCGTTGCGCGTGTCAGTGTAATCGATTACGCAAGTTAAGCAACGTCGGCTGTAGCATGTCTACGGATGGGTTTATTTGTCTCGAGCTCCACCGTGCTTCAGAGGACACGTTAAGCCGTCGGTCCCGGTTATTGTTATTAGACGACATTTGTTAAGTCAGTGGGCTTGAAGCGACTTAAAAAACACTGGCCACCGCCAATCTGCAGTTGAGCAACGTGATAGAGTATGCTCTAAACCCCTGCAATTGAGGGAAAAACCCGTATCCTAATAGTGGGATGATTATGGGTGGATGCCAAATGTTATTTATCATTGTACTACTAGTGTAGGAAAATTTTGACTATTATTGAAAGGTTCAAGAAACCAGCAATGACTCATTATATAAATAAATATATTATAACATAAATCAAGAGGTGCTATAGCGCATCCCAGTAGGTACATGCTATTGCCAGGGGCGTAGTTACCGCCGTATCAGCCGTATCAATGGTACGGGGCCCCCGGGGTACAAGGGCCCCCAGCGTGTTCGGTTCAAGTAGATAGAAGAGCCCCCTCAGCCCTGAAGTGTTTGGGTAGAAGAGCCCATTGCCAAGTTTTGATACATTGCCCGTCTAGCGTAAGCTACGCAACTAGCTATAGCATATACTCAGGTTTAGTTTAGTAATAATGGTCCATCTGTGTTCTGTAGTATTTTTAATGTATTAAAAAGTCGAGAGTACTCGTTTGTCTTGGTCCTCATTCTATATTTAGATATAAATGTTCTTAGATATGCTACTTAGTACTTGCCGTTTATATATTACATTGTTTCTTGAAAAGAAATATGTTCAAAGTTGTGAAATTGTATACGAATTGTCATCTAATTAGAATAAAATTGTATTATATTATACCTATTACTATTCCTTGGTACAGGGTTTGAAATTAATGGCACAGAATATATATATTATTTCTGCAATTCATTGTCTGTGATTCATTATTTCTGTTCCTGTATTCTATCATATAATTATAATAAAATTGTATTAAATTATATTACTATTCCTTGGTACAGGGTTTGAAATTATTGGCATAAACTAGACTAGATATATTGTCTGCGATTCATTATTTCTGTTCCTGTATTCTATTATGTACCTAAATTGTCATCTGATTAGAATAAAATTGTATTGTAATATATTACTATTCCATGGAACAGGGTTTGAAATTAATGCCCCAGAATATATATATTATTTCTGCAATTCATTGTCTGTGTTTTATTATTTCGTTCCTGTATTCTATTACCTAAATTGTCATCTGATTAGAATAAAATTGTATTATATTATTGTCGCGGTCCTGTCTCGAACGATCTAGAATGGAGCCTTCTAGAATAGTCGCCGCATACTTCGCTGCAAGCAATAATGACCCGTATGTCTATTGTCATAAGGTTCATAACACTATGACATGAAAATGTTCGAGATGTGTCTCGAGACATTACGATGACTGACCGAAGGGAAATACATACGGGAATATTCGAGAACCCTTGCCGGCGAATATAAATAGCGACCGCCGCGGCGCATAGGCAGTTCAGTTTGGACTTCGGAAGAGTTAACTTCGAGCGAATTTACCTGCGAGACAAGTGATAACCTACGACCTCAGCGATACTATTGGACTTCGATTGACCTGCGATTTGGAATCTTCGTGTGGACTTTGTGTTGTGAAGACCTGCAGACCAGACCCTGCGTGAATAAATACTTGCAAGTTGTCTTTGGCGTTTTACATCCAAATCCAGAACCCTAGCTCGTAACATTTGGTGTCGGAATTGGGGATTTGGAGATGCCACTGACTCCGAGGGAGGATACTCCTGGTGTGAGGACTAGGGCACAATGTGCTGCGGAGGCCACGCCTACTGCCCCTGAGGCCACGCCCACCGGCCATAGGGGCACGCCCACCGGTCAGGCCCCGCCCACCGGCCAAGCCACGCCCCCTGGCCCCGCCCACCAGGACACGCCCACCAGCCAAGCCACGCCCCTGACCCCGCCCACCGGGCAGGCCACGCCCACCGGCCAACAAGCTCCGCCTCCTAGCCACGCCCATCTGGCCACGCCCACCGGAGACATTAAACCTCCGAAACTTTCAACGGAGGTTTTGGATATGTCGTGCCTGATGGCAATGATGAAGGGCATGATGGATGAGCAGGCAAGGATAAGAGAAGAACAAAGCAAGCAGATGAGGTGCCTGCAAGAAGAACAAAGCAAGCAGATGAGGTGCCTGCAAGAAGAACAGAGGGGCCTGCGAGAAGAACAGAGGGGCCTGCGAGAAGAACAGAAGGCAGATCAAGAAAGGATTCTTTCTGCCGTTACCAAGTTTAGCGATACGGTAGCTAAGCTACATGAAGATGTAAAGATAGTGAACGGACGGGTTTCCAAATTAGAGGAAGACTTGAAAAATATGAAAACTGGCCTCACTGGACTGGAAATGAAAGTTCGACGTATAGAAGCTGCTGGAGTTACGTCGAGCGGAGCTGTCGGCATAATCCAGGGACCTAAGGTGAAGGTGCCCCCTTACGACGGTACTACGTCTTGGGCCGCCTACCGCCAGCAGTTTCAGACTGTCGCTGCTTCGAATGGGTGGACGGACGAACAGAGCCTGACAGCCCTCACCGTCGCGCTCAGAGGTTCGGCCTTGTCTGTGCTGGAGGCACTACCTACCTCAGGCAGCGACTTTAAAGACCTGCTGGAGGCACTTGAGGCTAGATATGGGGAACGACACTTGGAACACGTTTTTCGTGCCCAGCTACGGGACCGGACCCAGCGCCCAGGTGAAGGACTTCAACAATGGGCGCTGGAGATCGAAAAGCTGGTTCGAAAGGCGTACCCTTCTGCTGATAGTAGGATGGTGGACACCAACATTCTTCAAGCCTTCGTTGACGGAATCAAGGATCTTGAAATTAGGGCTGCAGTGAAGCTTCGCCACCATGCCTCATTAAAAGAAGCACTCGCACACGCCCTGGAAGTTGAAGCTGTGCGACAAGATATCCGGCAAGGGTACAAACTTCGTGAAGTTACGGAGGATGTTAAGGAGATCAAGACGCCGCCCAAAAGGAACTCCGGGCCCATGTGCTACAAATGTGGGGAAAGAGGACATCTGCAGTTCACGTGCCCTAAGAAGGAAAGACAACCGACCAAAACTGACGAAAGGCTGGATGCACTTCTAAACAAAATGGAGCAGCGTTTTGAAGAGTTGGTAAAGAAGCATGATGCTGCGCCCTCTACCGTGAATCATAGAAATGCTGATGCACTGTCAAGAAGGCCATGTCCTGAAGACTGCAAGCACTGTGCCAAACAAGAGACAAAGGAACTGCCATTGAGATTAACAAGAATGGGCCCATCGAGATCCTGGGAAGATAAGGCGATGAAAGAAGCACAGGAAGATGACGAAGATGTACGGCTCATTGTCGCATGGAAGAAACGAGGCGAGGACAAGCCAAGATGGTGCGAAGTCGCCCCTACAAGTGTTATCACCAAGGCATACTGGGCTCAATGGGACAGTTTTATTCTTCAGAACGGAATACTTTACCGTAAATGGGAAAAACCTAACGGCAGAGAGTTCCATCTTCAGATAGTTGTCCCAAGAGATAAGGTACAAGATATCCTTCGTGAAGTACATGATGGCGTGTCAGGTGGACACTTGGGCGTGAAACGGACGTTAACAAAGATTCGGGAAAGGTTTTACTGGCTTCATTGTCGAGAGGATGTGCAAGATTGGTGCCGCAAGTGCGCTACTTGCGCTGCGGTGAAAGGTCCATCAACTAGAAGCCGAGGAAACCTGCAACTTTATAACGTTGGTGCGCCATGGGAACGCATTGCAGTTGATGTGGCTGGACCATTCCCTGTAACGGAATCAGGAAATAAGTACTTCATGGTAGTTATGGATTACTTCTCTAAGTGGCCAGAAGTATTCGCCATACCTAATCAAGAAGCCACAACTGTTGCATCCAAGTTGTTTGAAGAAGTAGTTTGCCGATTTGGTGTGCCTTTGGAAATACACTCCGACCAAGGTAGGAACTTTGAGTCACAGATATTTCAAGAACTCTGCAAAATATTGGGTATACATAAGACTAGGACCACCCCATATCATCCTCAATCCGACGGCATGGTAGAGAGATTTAATCAGACACTTGAGAGACATTTGGCGAAACTCGTTGACAACCACCAGAGAGACTGGGACAAATACATACCGCCGTTTCTCCTGGCCTACCGAACTGCTGAACATGAAAGCACAAAGGTAACCCCAGCACGTGTCAATTTTGGGCGAGAACTGAGAATACCAGTAGATCTGCTAACTGGAGGACCTCCTGACGACCCACGTACTCTACCCGATTACATTTCCGAGTTACGTGAGAAAATGAGAGAAATTCATGCCATAGTTCGGGAAAATGGGTTGCAGTCGAGTGAAAAGATGAAAACTAGGTACGACCGTCGAGCAAATACAAACGGCTTCGAAGAAGGAGCACTAGTCTGGCTGCACAACGTAACTCGACGTAAAGGAAAATCTCCGAAATTACAAACGAGATGGGAAGGGCCGTACAAAGTGGTCACTCGGTTGAATAACGTGACATATCGAATTCAACGGCAGCCGAGAGGTGCACAAAAAGTGGTTCACATTGACCGCTTAGCTTCTTATCGCGGCAGTAATGAAGATGCTCGGGGCGAGCATCTCTAAGAGGGGAGCAGTGTCGCGGTCCTGTCTCGAACGATCTAGAATGGAGCCTTCTAGAATAGCCGCCGCATACTTCGCTGCAAGCAATAATGACCCGTATGTCTATTGTCATAAGGTTCATAACACTATGACATGAAAATGTTCGAGATGTGTCTCGAGACATTACGATGACTGACCGAAGGGAAATAATAGGTAGGGGAAAAAGTCTTTTCGCATTATAGTATGTATGAACTTGTAATAAAATCTCTTTGGTTATACCATTTGTATCTAGCAGGTTTTGATATCTATAAAAAGTTTAAATTTTAAAAAAGATAATTCCAAATTCAAATTACGTAAATGTGTGATTTTCATTTGTTTTTTTTACTGTCAAGATGAGTGAATCTAATGAAGAAATTCGATACATTTTAAAATTTTACTACAAAAAAGGTAAAAATTCAACGCAAGCTGCGAAAAAAATTTGTGATTATTATGAACCTAGTGCAGTGTCTGTGAGAGTAGCACAAATTTGGTTTAAGCGTTTTCAATCCGGAAATTTTGATGTCAAAGATGCACGTCGCTCTGGTCGCCCTGTTACGGATAAAATGGATGCCATTTCTGAAAAAGTGGAGCAAGATCGGCATATCAGTAGTTACGACGTAGCTGAAGAACTAGGAATTGACCACATAACAGTTTTGGCGCATAAAAAGGTCGTAGTCAAAGACCGGCCAGGCTTCAGAGACTCTGGCGAAACCCGGGTTTACCCGCAACAAGGTGATGCTGTGTGTATGGTGGGATTGGAAGGGAAGATATTCATTATGAGCTGTTACCGCCAGGCAGGACTATCGATTCTGAACTCTACTGTGAACAACTGATGAGATTAAAGCAAAAAGTTGAGAGAAAGCGGCCGGAATTAATTAATAGAAGGGGTGTGATTTTTCATCATGATAACGCTAAACCTCACACATCTTTAGCCACTCAGCAAAAATTAAGAGAGTTTGACTGGGAGGTGTTAATGCATCCGCCGTATAGTCCTGACCTTGCACCTTCTGATTTCCACCTGTTTCGGTCTCTTAAGAATTCTTTAGGCAATGTCAGGTTAACATCACGAGAAGACTGCCAAAACCACTTGTCGCGGTTTTTTGAACAGAAGTCCCAAAATTTCTATAGTAATGGGATCATGTCTCTACCTACAAGATGACAAAAAGTTATCGAACATAATGGCACCTACATACTTTAGTTAAATGTAAATAAACTTTATTAAAAAATGTTTTGAATTTTCATATAAAATACGAAAAGACTTTTTCCCCAACCTAATACATACGGGAATATTGGAGAACCCTTGCCGGCGAATATAAATAGCGACCGCCGCGGCGCATAGGCAGTTCAGTTTGGACTTCGGATGAGTTAACTTCGAGCGAATTTACCTGCGAGACAAGTGATAACCTACGACCTCAGCGATACTATTGGACTTCGATTGACCTGCGATTTGGAATCTTCGTGTGGACTTTGTGTTGTGAAGACCTGCAGACCAGACCCTGCGTGAATAAATCCTTGCAAGTTGTCATTGGCGTTTTACATCCAAATCCAGAACCCTAGCTCGTAACATTATATTACAATTCCTTGGAACAGGGTTTGATATTAATGCCACAGAATATATATATTATTTCTGCAATTCATTGTCTGTGTTTTATTATTTCGTTCCTGTATTCTATTACTTAAATTGTCATCTAATTAGAAGAAAATTTTAAATTGATCGATAAAGTCGGTCGTCAGCCCGCATGCGGGATAATGACTAATGAAATTTATCGGTCGGTGTAAAGCATGCGGTGTTCGGGGAGGTGTATTTTCATACAACTAAGGTGGAAAACAAGCAAACGACCTGCCTCATGGTAAGCAGTCATTGCAGCCTATGGACGCTCGCAATACCAGAAGTTATCACTCACGCGTTGCCGACCCTGTAAAAACCACAGGCAGGTAATTTCACACCCTAAGAGTCGGTAGAAGAAAACCTATCTGGGTTCCCGATAGATAGACAGACAGATAGAGCACAGTTCGCAACTATCTTGGCTCCAATGTGTGGGAATGAATTTCTTGCCCAAGTAGTGCGATTGCAGAAGAAGGCGGTAGGCAACACATCGAGCAACTCTTCCGAACACAACCCATTGTATAATCGGTAGATCATACAAAGGGAAGCGAAAGTCTCTCCTTAAACTTAAGGGTTCAATACCATGTGTAGGTTTTTCCAAGAGACTACAATATGGGGTTCTTCAAGAAAGGCGTGAAGTACTCCTTACTGGATCGGCAACGCATGAGTGATATCTGTGTGTGATGATAGAAATAACTCAGAATCCCGCCGCCGAATAATTCCCTTATGCGTTGTTATGTTTCTGCCAGAGAGTCACCACGAACGCAACAGCTGCTGCGTTGGCAACAGGAGTGGCAATGCGCTGACGAAATATGTTGCGACCTTTACTTAGGTATATGGCATTACGAAGTCGGGTCGTATGCTTGTTTATCACTCTAGTGGTTTTAAAAACACCTTACTCTTAGATATTACATTGATAACATTCAAGTTCTGCCCGCGGCTTTACCTTCGTAAATATGCTTAGTAAGTACTTAATGGTACTTACCGGGATGAAAATTATAATTTGTATTAGATTTTACATGTATTTTTTTTTTTATACACTACGTCGGGTAGGAAACAAGCATACGGCCCGCTTGATGGGAAGTTTGCTGTAATGTCGTAGCCATAATATAAACGTCGCAACATAATATTTCGCTCGTACGCTGCAAACGCAGCAGCTCCTATCATCGTGGTGTCTGACTCGCAGAAACACAACAACGCTCAAGGGAGTTGTTATTTGGCGGCGGGGTTCTATGAGGTGCAGGGTATATTATTCTGTGGTGCAGGTACGTCCCCAGGGGTTTCCTACTAGTGTTGCCGAACTATCGTTAGTTTTACGATCGATAGTTCTAATCGAAAAATGCCAAACTATCGATATGCCTATCGATTGTATCGATACTATCGATCTCTCTTTTATTGCAATACTATCGGTAAACAACAATACTATCGATAGTATCGACCCCTGACGGCGAATAAACTATCGATACCATCGATAGTTTTGTACAATCGATATATCGGTTACAATTTTAAGGCACGAAGGTGAGTGGCAGAATATAATTTTATATTCAGTAATATTTTTGACGAATTTACAAAATGGGTATGTATAACTATTTATTGAAACGAATTTATTAAAATGGACAAGTAATTTAAATGTCACCGTAAAATAATGAACTCCCGTTATCAAGTTTTAAAATGCAAGCCAGTGTAAATGCAACCGATACTATTGAAATAAAGGTAACAATCGATTGTCCGAAACTATCGATACTATCGATAGTTTATTCGCCGTCAAGGATCGATACTATCTATACTATCGATAGAATCGATAGTTTATTCGCCGTCAGGGATCGATACTATCGATAGTATTGTTGTTTACCGATACTGATTAGACCATCGCCTCAGGTAGCATAAAAACCTATAGATGTTTATTGACCTCTAGAATACGTGGAGTAGGTATTGTTTGCGCGCTGGCAGTTGACACCCCCCGTTAACGCAGTATTGGCAGTGTCTCACATCCAGTGGCCTCACTCTTTTTTTCAAAGATCTTGATTGCGGCCTTCTGTGAGATGAAGCTACTTTCCCAGTAATGCTTCATATTATGCCTTATCCCTCTTTCAACAGATCCTAGTTTGCAGGGCACACCACGTGTAAGTGAGATTGGCTTTAAAGTCAATCTCACTTACACGTTTACAAGTTACAAGCCAAAAAATTGTGTTTAAACACAATATGAAAATTTTAGAACATAGTTGCTACAAAATTTCTTCATGCGCTTTTTTTTCAAATATTTTTTTATGCTCTCAAACGAGTTGAGATAAGGG